>CM041294.1:13171162-13892534 GCA_023052935.1 Piezodorus guildinii | reverse complement strand
TATTATATTATTATCTAAAACAATCAGTTAGTTTTATTGGCTTTTTATCACTCTCTATTAACTTTTAGAAGCTTGTGTATGAGATGATATTTTTTCTAAAATCTTTAGCTTACCAACGGTATATCATGCATGTATATTACTGCTCTTATGTTCAAAAACGAAAAATTGCATTAAAAAATATTTTTTCTGTTTTCTCCTTTAGTTGGGTATCGAATTTATTCAATTTATATATTTACCTGTTTTTCATTAGCGTTAACAAGATAATATAGTTATTTTTATTAAATCTACAAAATTAATGGTACTTTAGAGGAAGAAAATTTAAAATATCGGCATTTAAGCCCTGTCAGACCATTTTAATCAGAATAAAACCTGCATGATATTAAAGCCCATTAAATTATACATACCCATATAAATCAAAATCGTCGGAACCGTTTTCGAGAAAATCGAAAAAAGGTGGAAAATGCATAGTATAAAGTGCCTCTTCTAGTAAGCTCATTTTGATGAAAACGGATTTGTAATGTCTCGAGCGTATATTTGTCTTAAATATGAAATTTCAGTTAACACACACACACACACACACACACATACAGACCTTTTGGCGGGACTTGGCAATTTAGACTCAGGGGACCCTAAAATGTGTATTTCCGTTGAACACTGGAATTCGAAAATTTTCACGATCGCAATACTTCCCCTTACTATATATAGTAAGTGAAAGTAAAATTAGAATTCAGGCAGTCCATAGGGACTTCCGATAGAAGTGAAAACTTTTTTAATTTGGCGATTTGCATGAAATTGAGATTATGTTGAGAATCCATGTTTTGTTATCATCCTTTCATTTAATTGTAAAACATCATCACTTTGTTGGAAATATGAATGTGACTATAGACAGTATGAGCGGTATCCATAGCACAGTTGTTTTTTTTAGAGACCGGCCATTTGTATCACGGAAATTCGGACATTTAGAAATATGCTTTAGAACTGTTTCAAAATATTGATCTATCTGTGAATGTTTAAATGAATCGCTCTTTCTCAACCAGGAGAACCAAGTTTGTATATATCTCTTATGCGTTTCTGATATATTGCTAACTCTCCATATTTATTTGAATAAATAAAACGTACAATTTTTTATAGAGTTGAACATAGGTACCTTATCGAGAAAAAAACACCTCCAAACTTAGAAAACTGCAAGTTGCAACTGGCCATCAGCTAAATAGAGACTGCCAGCTTCAACAAAACTATTTCAAGACAGAAAATATAGAAAGAAATCTCAAGAAGTTGGTACGCGATAACACCATAACAATAAAGAAAACAATAGAGGCTCTGAAAAGATTTAATCTGTTAAAAAAAATAGCTCAATAGAAAAAATAAATATAAAAAAATAGATAGAAAAGGACACTAAAAGCCACAGCAGCTGTGTGTCCATAAATAATACAGCGTAACCTTCAACATAATCACAACTTCAAGAATTGAGTGATAGAATGCCTTTATAAAATAGCCGATTTTCGTTTCAGGTGAATATGTTTTCAAATACATTTCAGAAATATCGGGCTCTTCGTAATACATAAGAACCCATTAGTCCCGAAACGGCAATCAACTGAGCTTCTGGAGGACTACTTCAGCGGTTCCCGTTTCCCTCTTACACCTAACGGGCCCCAACAGATG
The DNA here is from genome assembly GCA_023052935.1 of Piezodorus guildinii. Classification (NCBI taxonomy): domain Eukaryota; kingdom Metazoa; phylum Arthropoda; class Insecta; order Hemiptera; family Pentatomidae; genus Piezodorus; species Piezodorus guildinii. The sequence continues at coordinate 13,890,872 of CM041294.1, read as the reverse complement.
TCTCTTTCTGACTTGTATTTCACTCTACATCAAAGAGAAACTAAAGAAAACATATTGAGAACTGATGTTATTGACGAGAAAGGTGAGGGCGAAGGGCAGTAGGTGATGTAATGAGGAGAGTGACACGTAGAGGAGCGGGCCGGTGTGACATCTGGCCCGGCGTAGGAAGCCAATTGGCTGCAATTAGGCCAATCAGAACCTCTTCCCACGTAGCTGTCCCCGGCATGTTCCGGCAGCCGTCCGCTGGGAAGGTTTCTTGGCGGCCGGGGTAAAGGGGAGTCCGTCCCTGCGCAGCTGTCGGTGGAAACGTACAGAAGAAGCGGAATCGGAGGTGACAGCACCCACTGCTGCGAACATGTGGCCGATCGAGAAAAAAAAAATATGAAAGCCGAAATCCGATTGGCTGATGTCAGCAGCCCGGACTTAATGGACCAACTGCTCATCAGAAATTGACCGTTCCAACTGCCCCAACCCATGAATTAAGGAGTGTTATTCTAAAGAAATTATGTAAATCGTACTCCTTAAATATCGTAATAGAACACAAAACGTCGTAAAAGGAACCGAGTAATACCACACTGCTTAGAAATTAATAAATTTAAGGTAAAATAATTAGGCTGGGTTATTTTATATTTATTTCTAGGGACCTTTTTATTTAAAGTACTACCACAAATCGACGTTTCGGAGTATCTCACCCATACTCAGGATCCTACAAGTTAAAACAACATCTCTAAAAAATTTTAAAAACCTGGTGCGGGCAAAACACGTCTTTCACTTACCTCCCTTGTTAAAATCAATAAAATAATTTTCAAATACAGTTAGAGATGAAAATCAGTTAAACTTATAGAGAATAAATTGAATTTAATTTCAATAGAGACATGTGTTTTATTGAAAAATCTATTATATTATTATCTGAAACAATCAGTTAGTTTTTTTTTTTTCGGCTTTTCACAACGATTTATTAAATTTTACTAGCTTGTGTATAAGTTAATATTTTTTCTAAAATATTTAGTGTTCCAACGGTATATTATAAATGCATACGTATAATCGCCTGTCTAGTTACATTTTTTCGTACTTATAAATATTTCTATGCGTTTCATGTTTTATTATTATATACTATTCACAAGTGGAATTACGCGAATAATTATATTAGTTATATTATCATGTCTATAGTCATCAGGATCATTTAGGATAATTTATTTCACGTTAGTAACTAAAATCCTCACCAAGAAAATGTCCATATTTTATGGTTTTGTATAAATATATGACCATTTTTAACGAATCGGAACCGTTTAATTCATTCATCTATTCTTCCAGTTTTAGTATTCTTCCAAAACCCCAAGAAATGAGCCATGTCCAAGCATAAACTCTGAGTTTATGCTTAGACATAGCTCATTACTGATGATGGCTTACAAGCTTGAGCCGAAACGTTGGCAAAATTAAAAAAAAAATGACTGATTCCTGATTATTCCACCTATAATAGTTTCTACAGTCGACTATACATCCTCAATGTGAAACATATTGATATAATAATTGGGCTAAGAACTTAGAAAATAAATATTTAAGAAACAATTGAAATATCATATTGTTTTCTAAAATATTTCGATGATAAAATAAAAATGATCACATTCCTCTGTTTGCCATAATTATATAGAAATCAGTTATAAAAATAAAACTTCCTCTGAAGCTAGTAAGTAAGGCTAGTATAACAATAAGATCTTTAACTTTACTAGTCAGTAAAAGTACTAACCTGTCATGATAGACTTTTGTTAATAAATAAAACTGAATTATAGTACATATATACTATACATATACATATACATATATATATATATATATATATATATATATATATATATATATATATATATATATATATATATATATATATATATTGTGAAGTTTAAGATCTTATTGTTATACTGGCCTTTCTTACTAGCTTCAGAGGAAGTTTTATTTTTATGACTGATTTCTATATAATTATGGCAAACAGAGGAATGAGATCATTTTTATTTTATCATCGAAATATTTTAGAAAACAATATGATATTTCAATTGTTTCATAATTATTTGTTTTCTTAGCTCTTACCCCAATTATCATATCGATATGTTTCATTTCTCACGCAATAATTGATCATCCCGCCGGTACGCGCGTACTTAAATAAAAGCTTATCTCTTCAGAAAATACATGAACTGATAAGAAAGTACATGCAGGTGCTCCACAAGGATTTCTTCAGATAACTAAATATCATCACTAATCTTAAATCAGTTGGAATCACTACTTGAGTTGCTATATCGATGACGTGTAATATTACAATTATACCTTCAATTACTACTCTCAATAAAAGATATATCAAAATAAACGTTACTTCCCAATGCTATTTCATCAGCGATGTTTACTCTATCAATTATATATTTATAAATTAAGATATTCCAAGATTCAAGAAGCCAAAGTACAGTTAAGTGGATCTGGACAGTAATCAGTTTTATTTTTTAACAATATTAATAGATTATCAAAGTTTAAGTCTTCTTTTTTTTTTTTTTTTTTTTTATTTATTTATTGAGATATATTACAATTTGTTTCAAAATGAATCGTAGTAATAATGATATGAGACCACATTCATCCAATATATGCAGAAAATAATGATAAAGTCAAATTACATAAAATAGAAAATAAATAAATTCAAATATATATAATGCTGATAACACTTGTGTGTTATCAGTCAATAACGATCCAACTATTGCCTCCCAAACTCTTCAATCCCACATCAGAGACCTTGAAGTATGGTGTTAGAATTGGAGAATAAAAATAAATTCGAATAAATCCACCAAATAACCTTTACCCTTCGTTGTAAACCTATGACATCCTGCCCAACAGTATCCTTTAACAACACTCCTCTTGTCCCGGTTGAACAGATCCGATACCTAGGACTGCACCTGGACAAACGTCTCACTTAGAACCCTCATACAAGACTGAAAAGACAAGAAACTGCTTGACGTTTTCGACTACTTCAATACTTACTGGACAAACGCTCAAACCTTCCTCTGAACTACATAAGGCTCATCTACATGACTATCATAAGACCAATATGGACTTACGGAGTAGAGATTTGGAGCTCTACTAAACCATCAAATTCATCTCGTCTCCAATCCTTACAATCCAAAATCCTTCGAAAAATCCTTAATGCTCCTTATTCTGTCACAAATAAACTCATCCATAAAGACCTTAATATTCCCTTTGTTGCTGACTTGGCCCGAACCAGGTACTACTCCTTTAATGACAAACTCCATTCCCACTCTAACCCACTAGTTTCAATCCTTGCTTCCTATACAATCACTAATAATCCTCCGAGGCGTCTGAAAAGAAGATGGCCCCGAGACCTTCTAGTTTAACATAGTCTTTGAGGAGCTGCCAATGGGTAGTATCCCTACATATGAATCATGTCAAAATATATTGTATCACATTTACAGAGAGATACACTTTATTAAACAAACAAGCGTTGCTGCCCAACTTGATTGGGTTGCTATTCACACAGCCTACTTTTTTTTATTGAAAAATTGAAAGAACTGGGCTACGAAGTTCTTCCGCTCCCACCGTATTCTCCCGACTTGTCTCCAAGAGATTACCACAAAAGGAAAACTTTTTGAAAATGATGATCAAGTGAAAAGTGCGCTTTCAGATTTTCTTTCACTTCAAAGCTCAGAGTTTTTCAGTTCGGGGATAAAAAAGTTGGTGTCACGTTGGGAAAAATGTGTAGAAAAAGAAGGTAAATACTTCGAATAAAATTATCTTGTTTTCATATCGTATTTTTAATAAAAATCCTTTACCTTGAAAACGGACATTTCATGTGACACAACCTAATAGTATATATTGAATTATTGTATATATTAGTACTGTTGCAAATTTCAATAAATGTTCAGTTACATATTTCTATAAATAAATCGGCCCTGGGTTGATTAAGATTAAATTTAACTGAAAGTTAATGTAGATATAAATGGAACCTTTGATAACCAAAACCCAATAATTTACTATAATTAGTATTTGAGGAATTAATAATCTCTGATTAAAATGTAAATGGTTTTAATGGCCGCTTAATGAGTAACCATTTAAATAAGCGAAGAAACAATGCATACCCCGATCAGATTTTCCATCCCCTCTAATATCTTCCCTTGTCCGGAGTTAATTATCGATAATGCATTGCAACATTGTGTTGCATGTAATCTGAACCGCAACATCTGGTTATCCTCCTCTGCTTTTTTTCTTTTTCCAACGCTTATTCTGTTCGCTATCACTGCGCAACTAATTAAAGGGGCAAAAACTAAAAGGAAAAAAACATGGAGGATTAGGAAAGAATAAAAAAAATTTAAATGAGGTAGAGAAGGTAGAGAGACTAGATTGCAGATTGCACTAACAGCTGGACGGCGGAACTGCATTCCATGCCAATTAGACCCGGAGAGTGCAGTTTGTGCACTTTGCCCCTGCCATCTGCTCGCTTTCGTTGGCTCATCTCGGCTAACGATGTCTTTGATCTGGAGGAGTGACCTCTTCAAGAGGCGGTGACCTCTTCCAGAGCTTGGGGAAACTTGCGCATCTGTAGTGTAGCGAGTCCAGCCACATTTCAAATTATTTTTAGTGCTCCTTTTTTGTGTGGATAACATGATATTTCCTAAAATATTATCATAGATATAAATATAGATATCTCAGTTAGAAGCCTATAAGTGGATTACAATATCTAGACAATCGAATGCATTATTGGTAATACTATGTTAGAAGCGGCGTGGTCTAGTGGGTAGAGCGCTGGGTTCGAATCCTGACTATGGTGGAAAATTATTTATTCTGTTATTTCGGCCTACGGGCGATCCTGGGGTATGAAGACCTTCCCGGGGCACATCCAGCCTCAATCAAGTGGGTACCCAACTGAACACAAGCAAGAAAAATTGTGATATTCTATGATTCATCTGATCATGAAACATTTTTTCCTGTAATTCGTCTCGTATATTACTTTATAATAATATAATAATAATAATAATAGGCTTACCGAACCCGAAGGTTCAATGTCGATACCACCAAATTCTGTCTACACAGACTCCAATGTTCGCCGTTCAAGCCCAAGCCCCTGAGATCAGCCTTAACGCAATCGTCCCATCGGCCTACCTTTCGGACGTCTACCAGTCGGATCAGCGAATACCAATTTTTTCGGAATCCGCTCCTCATCGAGCCCAACAACTTTACTCGCCCATTTCAGTCTCCGCAATGCTATCAACTCAATTATATTAACAGGATGCTAGTTCCGCAAATTCGCGTTGTACAACCTTCTAAACTCCCCGTGGCCTCATCTCTCTTCGGACCAAATATTTTACGCAGAACCTTATTTTCGAAAAACTTAAGCCGTTGTTCATCCTTTAAAGTAAGCGGCCACGTTTCACATCCGTAAAGAACCGTCGGAAGAATAATAGTTTTATAAATTCTAATCTTTAAGTTTTTAGATAGAAGCCGCGAACTAAGTAACTTATCAACTGAATAATAACACGCATTTCCCACCTTTACTCGAGACTTTATTTCTTCCTGGATTCCCTGTTTCATTGATAAAATGGTGATATTAATACACAATCCATATATTTTGATATTCTATTATTTGATATGATGACCTTCTAACATGACTCTCCCCCATTCTTTGTTTTTCCGCGTGTATATTCCCTGTTTCTTCTGAGTACGTGGTTCTTTCCCTCGCATATAACCAACCGACTATAATTTATTCTGATTTTTTTTCATCAACATATTCTACTCATCTAGAAGAACAATTAAAAACTACATTTTGAAAAAAAAAATTACTCTTCCCCTTTCTTCCGTGGATTCTTCATATATTTTCCTCTCACTCCCAATCCCTCTTTCAGAGCCATAATTATATTATGCTAACCTAATTATAACGTATTTGTTGGTGATAACTCTAAAACAATCTTGTCTTATCATGAATGTATGATTATTAACGAGAATAAATACTTAAATAAATAAATAAATTTAAAGGGACCAAGGAGCTCGTAGTATATAAATGGATATTTATTAATATAACCAATTATAATTTTTTTTTTTTTTTTTAGAGATTGCAATGTCCGTTGAAGCAATAAATTATTTTAATTTTCTTTAACCCTTCTTCGAAAACCTATGACATCCTATACGTATTTATTAACCTATGACATCCTATAACGTATTTGTTGGTGATAACTCTAAAAAAAATCTTGTTTTATCATGAAAGTATGATTATTAACGAGAATAAATACTTAAATAAATAAATAAATTTAAAGGACCAAGGAGCCCGTAGTATATAATGGATATTTATTAATATAACCAATCATAATTTTTTTTTTTTTTTCAGAGATTGCAATTTCCGTTGAAGCAATAAATTATTTTAATTTTCTTTAACCCTTCGTCGAAAACCAAGCCCTACAGTGTCCTTTAATGATATTCCGCTTCTCCCGGTTGAACAGATCCGCTATTTAGGACTTCTGTTTGACAAACGCCTTTCATGGAATCCGCATACAAGATTGAAAAGACAAGAAACTGCTCAACGTTTACGGCTACTCTAACACTTACTAGACAGACGCTCTAACCTTTCACTTATCTACAAAAAACTAATTTACATGATAATCATAAAGCCTAACTGACTGGTCTTTACTATGATTTATGTTATGAAGTTTAGATATTTCTCACATCACATTAATCGCTGTACTGAAATTAGTTGGTATCTGGTTGGGAAGCAAGAAGGTGTTTGAAAAGGAGAGATTTGAAAGAAGATTGGGAAGGAGCATGGCGGATGTGTGATGGGAGAGTATTTCAGTAGAAATTGGGGTTATATGGGAAGGCGTATAGAGGTCGGAAAGACGGGATCTGGTTTCCTGATTATGGATTGTGGATTTAAATTGCAGTAGACTAATATAATATACTAGGAGACTGTTATAATATACAAATGTAAGTTTCAACTTTTGATTAAAAAAATTCCTCCCTCCAACATACTTCCTCATCCTCCAGTCCTACCTCTCTGATAGAACCTTTAAAATCAACCACAATCATTCCTATTCGTCCACTTTTACTCGGTCTACTGGTGATCCTCAAGGCAGTATTCTAGGACCCATTATTTAAACAGTCTATACAGCTGATATCCCAACCCATCCTAACACATTCCTTTCTACCTATGCCGATGACACTTGCGTGCTATCAGTTAATAACGGTCCCAGTATTCCCTCTCAAACTCTCCAATCCCTCATCAGAGACCTTGAGGTATGGGGTCAGAATTGGAGAATTAAAATCAATTCCAACAAATCCCATCAGATTACCTTTACCCTTCCTCGTAAACCTATGACATCATGCCCTACATTGTCCATTAATGACATTCCGCTTGTCCTGGTTGAACAGATCCGTTATTTAAGCCTCCTACTTGACAAACGTCTTACATGGAATCCGCATACAAGACTGAAAAGACAAGAAACTGCTAGCCGATATCGGTTACTTCAACATTTACTTGAATGACGCTCTAACCTTTCAATTAAATACAAAATACTTACTTACATGACAATCATAAGGCCTATATAGACTTACGGAGTTGAGCTTTGGGGCTCTACTAAACCATCAAACTCTTCCCGTATCCAATCCTTACAATCCAAAATCCTTAACGCTTTTTACTTTGTCACGAATAAAATCATCCACAATGACGTAATGTTCCATATGTTGCTGATTTGGCCCGTACGAGGTATCACACCTTCCATGAAAAACTCCATCTAGATCTAATCCATTAGTTTCAATCCTTGCTTCCTCTTCCATTCCTGATAATCCTCCTAGGCGTCTGAATAGAAGATGGCCTCGAGACCTTCTTGTTTTGACTCACTACCAAAGAGTGCTGCCAATGGGCAGTCTTTCTTCATGTTTATTTCATGTGTTATAACATTTCAGCATATTTACTTGATGTATTTTTTGTACAGTTGTAAATTTCAATAAAAATATATTTAAAAAAAAATCTAATTTAATCTAACTCATTCCTTCATGACAAACTCCATTCCTACTCTAATCCACTAGTATCAATCCTTGCTTCCTCTTCAATTCGTGACACTCCGCCGAGGCGTCTGAAAAGAAAATGGCCTCGAGCTTAGATTCACTACTAGAGTGCTGCCAATGGACAGTTTCTCTTCATGTTTTGTTTTCATGTGTTTCATCACTGTATAAAATAAAATTATGTATATTTATTGATATTTACAACTGTGTAACGATATAAATATTGTAGATACAAAAAAGAAAAAATAAAGATAATAACTAACCAACAGGTTTTACTTTGCTGATGAATATGCCTAAGAATATAATCAAGAAAATCATCGACAAAATATTTACCATAATTAATTAATAATAATGTTCTACCCTTTTCTATGAGAAACCAAAGAAGATACTTTTTTTTTTTTTTTTTTTTTTAATATTTAATCTAGCAACATAAATTTTTAAACACGCAAAGATAACCTTTTTTGGCTGCGATTAAAAATCTTGGCCCATATCAAAAACACATTAATTAAACTATCGATATTTATCAGACCGCTCTCAGCGGCATGCAGTAATTTATTTATGATTTATATTTATTTATTTATTTCAGTTTTTTATCGTGCCTCAAATTAATTTTTAGTTGTCGCAAACAAAATTTACAACTTAATTATTATCAGTTATAAAATCCGATACTTTACTTTTTTTCGAAATAATATGAAAGAATCCTTAATTAAAAACTAATTAATTTTTTTAAATCGAGGTCTTCATAAAATTTATTATTCTTATTTTGTTTTATAATGCTGTCACTAGTTAGTTACGACAAGTGAATGAGCACACGTTTTCCTTATACGGTACGTTAGTTATGTGTGTGAGTTTTTGTGAACAGCTCTAAAAATTAATATATTTTCAATTAAGGGTTATGAATATTAATTGATTTCATCTTAAAGTCCTTTAATAAAGTCGTTCCAGGCTTCGGAATTTTTCTCCTTCATCAGAAAAAAAAAAATGTTGGCATTATCAAAACATATCTATCGCTTTATTTCGTCACAATTTTATTTATTTACCTTTTTAAATGCTTAAGATTAATGCTTTAAACCTTATTAAATTTTATATTTTTTAAATTAGTCTACCAGGCAAATTGTTGTTTTTAATGGATTTTGCCACATCCTGTAAAAGTTGATTTTAATATCTACGAAACTACTTTTGAAATAGTCAGCAAAAGGCACTAACAAAAAAAAAAAAAAAAGTCGTTTGCCATTTTGCTGATAAAGAGAAGTTGACACTAGCTGTGAATTATACTTTGCTGAAGAAAGCGTTTTGAATTTTAAACTCAGTTTTTCTGCTCGAAGATATCGATTACTACAACACTTACTAGACAAACGTTCAAAAGACTCATTTACATCACAATTATCAGACCTATTTGGACATATGGAATCGAGCTTTGGGGCTCTACGAAACCATCTAATTTCTCCCGCATCCAATCCTTACAAACCAAAATCCTGAATGCTCCTTATTTTGTCACAAATCAACTCCTCCATAATGACCTAAACATCCCATTTGTTGCAGACATAGCCCGTGATGGATACTCCTCTTTTCATTCTAAACTCCCTGCCCATACAAACCCACTTGTCCGTAACTTATCTTCCTCAGATATCCCTGATAACCCTCTAAGACGACTGAAAAGAAGGTGGCCTCGGGACCTACTGTCTTAAAATAGTTAGTGAAGTGCTACCACTGGGTTGTTCTTTCTCAAGACATTTTCATGACTTTTTATTTTCATTCTACATATTTACTTATTGTATTCTTTAGTACAGTTGTAAATACCACCCAAATTTTCCAAATTTCATCAGAACCTTACTCATCATCCTAACCCTCTAGCACAATCCTATCCAGCACCACCCATCCGTACAATCCTCCTCAAGATTGAAACGGCAGTGGCCGCGAGACTTATAGTAAACATTTAAATTGGAGTTCTGACACTGGTCAGATCCTCCACTCGTGTACTGTATGTTTGTGGCTACAGCGCCCTAACTCAGCCTCCACTGGCTCACACCAGTGATGCGGCTGAGATAGAGGCGCTGGGATCTCTTGGATTCCGCTTATTCCTCCTTATAGTTATGATTGTTTTTTTAATGTTTATTCATTTGCAAACTTTTTATTTATCTCAATTATAGGTTGTTGTTTTGATTTTTTGTAGTTATTATTTTATTATTTTATTGTATTTATTTTATTGTATATTATATATATATATAATATGTATATAAATGAATTTATTTATTTTCTATTTTATGTAAATTGACTATTATTATTATGTGCTGTATATATTGTATGAATGTGGTCTCATATCACTAATACTATTGTCCATTTTGTAACAAATTGTAATATATCACAATAAAAAAAAAAATAATAATAAAAATAAAAATTAGTATTTAAAGGTATTCCGTGAAGACATTAAGTAATTTTAGACCCTCGCAGTATTAAAAAATAAATCAATAAGAATATTTACTCTTTATTGTAAAAAGACAATATTGACAAAACACATAGAGTACTAGAGATGCACCGTTCAAAGTCACAAACCTAGTTTCCCCAAAAGAAAATATATATGTGTGTGTGTATGTAATAATAAAAATTGAGCAAGAATAGTTATATTTTTCCATAAGTCCAAATCTGTACCAAGAGCCACTAAAATCCGAAAATAATGAACCAAGATACACTGTGTTCTCAAATCTTACATTGCGTCATTTTACCCCTGTTCAAGCATCATAAAGATAGATAATTACAAAAATGCAGATCAGTAACAGTAGATGTCATATCAAGAGTTTAAAAAATACTAAACGATCCTACAATTGCCTCTCAAACTCTCCAATCCCACATTAGGTATGGTGTCAGAATTGGAGAATTAAAATCAATTCCAATAAATCCCAACAAATTACCTCTACCCTTCGTCGAAAACCTATGACTTCCTGCCCTACAGTGTTCTTTAATGATATTCCACTTGTCCCAGTTGAACAGATCCGATATTTAGGACTTCTGCTTGACAAACGACTTACATGGAATCCGCATACAAGACTGAAAAGACAAGAAACTGATCGCCGATTTCGGTTACTTTAACATTTACTTGATAGACGCTCTAACCTTTCACTTAACTACAAAAGACTCATTTACATGACAATCATAAGGCCTATCTGGACCTACGGAGTAGAGCTCTGGGGCTCTACTAAACCATCAAACTCTTCCTGTATCCAATCCTTACAATCCAAAATCCTTAACGCTTCTTACTTTGTCACGAATAAAATCATCCACAATGACGTAATGTTCCATATGTTGCTGATTTGGCCCGTACCAGGTATCACACCTTCTATGAAAAACTCCACTCTCACTCTAATCCATTAGTTTCAATCCTTGCTTTCTTTTTATTCCTGATAATCCTCCGAGGTGTCTGAAAAAAAATGGCCTCGAGACCTTCTTGTTTAGACTCACTACCAAAGAGTGCTGCCAATGGGCATGTTTGTTTCATATGTTATAACATTTCAGCATATTTACTTGATGTATTTTTTGTACAGTTGTAAATTTCAATAAAAATATATTAAAAAAAAAAAATCTACTCAAACAGAAAGAGTATTTCAATTCAACACTGTCTTCTTAAAAGTAAAGTAATCATATTGAGGTGATGTTGAGTATTTATTTGTTAAGTATTTTATAGACATACTTTTATAAAAAATAAAATAAAATAAATAAATAAAATAAGCTTAATCTATATTTTTACATTCACTTACTATATATAGTAAGGGAAAGTATTGCGATCGTGAACATTTTCGAATTCCAGTTTTCAACGGAAATACACGTTTTAGGGTCCCCTGAGTCCAAATAACCAAGTTCTGCAAAAAGGGTCTGTGTGTGTGTGTGTGTGATAACTCCCGGGCGAAACGAAAAGTCCCATGAAACTGAAATTTCAGATTCAAGACTACTATACGCCCGAGACGTTACAAAACCTTTTTCATCAAAATCAGCTTACCAGAAGAGCTTTTTTTATCATGCATTTTGCACCTTTTTTCGATTTTCTCGAAAACGGTTCCGACGATTTTGATTATACTAGCTACATCTGTGTAAAAATTTAATAGGAGCATGACGGATGTTTGATGGGAGAGTATTCCAGAAAAAAGTGGACCGGGCTAAAAAGGAAAATTCATAGTTTTTGGTTCGATGGAAGGCGTATTGAGGTCAGAAGGACGGGATCTGGTTTCCTGAGTTTGGATTGTGGATTTAAATTGCAGGAAACTATAGGTGTAAGAGGGGCGATAGGAGCGGATGACTTGACAGAGGAAGGAACCAAGGCAATATTGAGTTCGAATCGAGGGGAATAGCCAATTTGACTCGTCATAGAGGTGTAATACATGCGACCGTCTAGAGGTACCGAAGTACTGTATATATATATATATATATAGACAGAGAGAATATTATTACCTTGGAAAATTTAGGAAAAAAAAAAAACCTAGACCAAGCCGTTCACGTGTGATGTGGTCAACAAGGAAAAAGGCGATTCATTTATATATATATATATATATATATATATATATATATATATATATATATATATATATATATATATATATATATATATATATATAGAGAGAGAGAGAGAGAGAGAGAGAGAGAGAGAGAGATTAGCTATATATATATATAGAGAGAGAGAGAGAGAGCGAGAGAGATTATCGATATATATATATATATATATATATATATATATATATATATATATATATGATATTTATGAATGAATCCTCTGTAAATTTACTAGCTTGAGCAAAATAAAAATGTATGATATTTAACCACAAACAGTGTCGTAACTCTGAATAATAATCTCGGCAGGATTCTTTGGACCATGAGGGGAGAATTCAGATCACTGTCCCGCGCTTCAAGGGCTAGTACCCAAGAACTAACAGCTGTTTCCAACATTCGTAGTTTACTATTTATGTTTTTGAGTAAAATTTCACGTGTTACTTTCGTGATTTATAGGATCTCCTTTCGAATAAACCCACGCGCTACCAGCGCTAGATGAGACCGCCGCGATTACGACAGAAACTGTGCATACTAATTGACTCGTTCTCCAAACTCGGCGCGCCTCCTCCATTTCGAAAAGCAAGATGTATAATTAATATCATCCAACTCTTTCACGGTTGAGGAATCATCTTCTAAACAGTTGCCATTTAATAAGTGTGAACCGAACATCCATCACGGATTAGCAAATGGCCAGGACCTTTTTCGGCTAGCGAGCCACGGATTGGAGAAATGTAAAAAAAACCGGATGCTCTGAACTAAATCCGGCCTGAAGGCTACCAGCCGAAAATTGCAGTTGTTTTTCTTCTCTTTTGGCAGGAGATGGGCCTCCAGGAGATGCCAACTAATCGCTAATTCTGGATTAAAGAGACTAGCTAACTCCAGCCAAAGCTGTCCAAATTTGGAAGCCTGTGGTCGGTTTCACTGATGACGGACTTTCTGGTAACCAAAACGGTCTTTTGGGGCAAGGTCTACTTTCTAAATCATCCTTAACATGCCTCGATGCATTTGCATTTTATATTACAAGAACCTATTGATGAACGAGCCCCAGATTGCATAATCGAAATACTATGTTATGTATTTTATTTGAAACACTTTAAGGACTTGGGAAAATGGTTCTTCTGAACAAAATCGAAAGGACAGAAATAATTTCGAAACATTTTTTGCTTTAAATTTTTCGCAATATCGATCGAGTTTGGGTCCAGAAGGGGAAAAAAATTAAAAGGAGACTGGATCCTTAATGAGGTGAATTAACACATTGACAGTAATTAGGAGTTTAATAATCAAAGAGAACTTGTCAAATCATAAATAGCACGTGCGCAGAATGCATATACCGGTTTTGTGCATAACTTGTAATTAAAACTGTAATAGAAAAAGTGGTACCCATTATTATTAGTTTTGGAAGGTTGTTAACTTATTATTAGTTTGTCTCCAAAAATATCAAAACTTAAATAAAATAAATTACTAATATTTTAATAAAATTAGGGGTTCATTTTAAAAATTTTAAATACGAAATATGAAGAAATCTTACTTATTATAAGCAGATAAAAATTATTAAAAAATTAATCAAACAAATATATCTAGCTTTTTATTTTTGGAAATGAGATGAATTATTATAATGTGTACTATTAATTTTTAGAGTTTCCTGGATATAGAGCTATGAATGTATTTTAAGCTGTAATGTAATATAAGTATAATAATAATAATAGGCTTACCGAACCCGAAACCCGATCGCACCTCAAATCTCTCGGAGTAGTTATGACCGATTCTAACTTTATGGAATGTTTCCGACAAACACATTTCTACTAGGTTTACTAACTTTCTAGGTATTCCCTTTTCAATCATGATGTTATATAGCTTCTGACGGTCTATGGAATCATAAGCCTTTTTAAAATCAATATAAAGTTGATGGGCTACTTCGTTGTACTCCAATTTTATTCTCTAATATTTGACGTAAGGAAAATATTTGATCAATAGTTGAGCGATTCCGCCTAAAACCACATTAGTAGTCTCCGATAATTTCCTCAGCGTATTCCGTGATTCGGCTAGTTAGTATTGAAGAGAATATTTCATAACATACTGAGAGAAGAGAGATCCCACGATAGTTGTTACAATCCGTCCTCGGTCCTTTTTTGTGAATCGGAATAAAATATAAGTATATATAATATAATAATCATTTATTGAACCTATAAATGTTCAGTTTTATGCGATTTAATTATAGTTTTGCTGGGTTATTGCAATTGGAAAACTGGAAAATCTATGGAATAAAAAAATCACATATTGCACATTTTTTCATAAAGAAAGCAGGAGACAAATGACAAATGCCAGAGGGTGCTCATACTTCGCTGATTTGATCTATGTACGAAGCATAATGTATAAATCCAGAAGACAATCTTAAGAAAAATAAAAAAGATGGAAGAATTGTCATCTTGTACATTCTAGTACTGAGCCACGTCACTAATATATAACTTAATCTTGCAATAGCCAAAGCTAGAGTAGGCTAAATATAAATTGTGATACTAGATTCCAGGTGAATCTAGAATTATTGCGGACTCTGGAACTGAATTTTTTATGTTACAAAGCTTAAGATCTCTTGTATAATAACAAATAACATAGTGTTATCGAATATAAAATTTAAATACAAGGCATATAAATAATGATTAAGCTCTAATGTTCTTAACATCAATGAGAATAAATTTCATTATGTATTTACCCTAGTTAAACTAGTTACCCTTCTCTGTTTCGCACGAATGTCATTTATGATTGAAAAAAACACTTTCGGATTTATTAGTTACCGTTCACTGGTTATTCATTGTATTATTAACAATTGTGAATAATGAGTGGATACAAAAAAAAAAAAAGATATGGTTTCGGGATTAGGAAGACTTGTTGATGTCTTGATTACAGGAAATTTAATTTAAATAAAAATTAAATTGCAATGTATTGTATTTATAAACCTTTATGAAACTAAGCGACCTAAATGATGAGCAAACCATATCAAACCAAGAATCGTGACATATATATATATATATATATATATATATATATATATATATATATATATATATATATATATATATATATAGAGAGAGAGAGAGAGAGAGAGAGAGATAAAGAGTAAATTGCTGATAAAATCCAGGAACGTTATCTGAGTAGTACACAAACATTTACCAAACTAGAATGTTTATATAATTTCTTGATATTGTTCTTTTTGAGGTCTTTAAACTCTTAGATGTAGTTAGCGCTCATCGTTAATCGTGGATTTAATTTTTTATAGGGGCCTAACCTTCGATATCAACGATCATCGATATCTGTATTACTATAAATATAACCTATCCAAAATTATGTTAACTCTTGGTAATGGTATTTATAATTAGATAATTAGGTTTATTTTTTCTTATTCTCGTCGCATGTTATAAGATTGCATAAAAATAAGTGATTCCTCCTATAAATTATATATTGATTTTTTTTTATGTAAAAATTTATTTCAAATATACATATTTGGTTAGTATTTTGTTTCAGTTAATGAGATACACATTTTACTTTCACTTACTATATATAGTAAGGGAAAGTATTGCGATCGTGAAAATTTTCGACTTCCAGTTTTCAACGGAAATAAACCGCAAAAAGGTATGTGTGTGGTAACTCCCGGGCGGAAAGTCCTATGAAACTGAAATTTGATATTTAAGACAACTATACGCCCGAGATGTTACAAAGCTTTTTCATCAAAATCGGCTAACCAGAAGAGCCACTTTATACCATGCAATTTACCCCTTTTTATGATTTTCTCTGAAACGGTTCCGACGATTTTGATTAAACTCGCTACATCGATGTAAAATTTAATAGGCTTTAATATCATGTAGGTTTCATTCTGATTAAAATAGTCTGACATGCCTTAAATGTCGATATTTTAAATTTTCTTTAACTAAAGTACCTTTATTTTGTTGATTCTATAAAAATAAATATATTATCTTGTTACCACTGATGACAAACCGATAAATATATAAATATCGACACCCAACTAAAGGAAAAAAACTGAAATAATATTTTTTTAATGCAATTTTTTTTTTTTTTTTGAAGATACGTACAGTCGTATACCGTTGGAAAGATTTTAGAAAAAAATATTATCTAAAACACAAGCTTGTAAAAGTTAATAAAGAGTGATGAAAACTAACTAATTATTTTAGATGTTAATATAGTTGATTTTTTAATAAAACAAATGTTTCTATAGAAATTGAATTTAATAAATTCTTTAATAGTTGCACTAATTTTTATCTCTAACTGTATTTGAAAATTCTTTAATCGATTTTTAAAACGGAGGTAAGTGAAAGTCGTGTGTTGCCCGCACCAGATTTTCAGAAATGCAAAGTAAACTTCTTACTAACTTTCTTTTTCTATACATAATTTTTGTATTCCTTCTTCAAATTTATTTTTAATAAATGATAGTTTTGGTATATTTTCGAACGTAAGTTATGAATTTCGCTAATGTTAATGTAATTACCAAACCCGCCTGGTATCCTATTTTCATGAAGGATTGCAGGTTAGAGATTTCTTGAGGTTCACTCATCGATATTTCGAGAAGTCGGTGACTAACATTAAAGAAACCTGACTCAGGATTCCCTTATCAGCGAGAAGGGACAAAAAATGCGGGCTTAACTATTTGTGAAGAGGCGAGTTATCAAAAGACAGGTGATAACCTAAGGGGGTTATCCAGTGCACAACCTGCCGTGGGAAAACTCTTATCGGTTACAGACTTTGTTTAGGGCGCGAGGAATCGGCTTTTCAACAGCTTTCACATTTTTTTTTTTGTTTCTTATTTATTTTCTCGAGGAGATACACAAGACAGTTTCCTGATAGTGCCCCATATGGTCCCTGCATTTCAAACCGGTAAGGCTTTTTCGAAACAGGAGCCAGCTAAAAATATTTTATCTGAATTCCTTCCATATTTTATTACAAAAAATCTTGTGCGGGCAACACACGACTTTCACTTGCCTCCATTTTTAAAATCAATGAAAGAATTTTCAAATACAGTTAGAGATAAAAATACGTGAAACCATTAAAGAATTAATTAAATTGAATTTATGTAGAAACATGTGTTTTATTAAAAAATCTATTATATTATTATCTAAAATAATCAGTTAGTTTTATCTTCATTTCATCACTCTCTATTAACTTTTAAAAGCTTGTGTATGAGATAATATATATTCTAAAATCTTGAGCTTTCCAACGGTATATTACTGTTCGTATCTTAAAAAAAAATATTGCATTAAAAAAATATTTTTTCAGTTTTCTTCTTTATTTCCTTTACAAATCCGCTTAACTTGCATATTTAGCTGTTTTTCATCAGTGGTAACAAGATATTATAGTTATTTTATAGAATCAACAAAATTAAAGGTACTTTAGAGGAAGAAAATCTGAAATATCGGCATTTTAATCAGAATGAAACCTATATGACATTAAAGCCCATTAAATTTTACATCGACATAGCGAGTTTAATCAAAATCGTCGGAACCGTTTTTGATAAAATCGAAAAAAGGTGCAAAATGCATGGTATAAAGTGCCTCTTCTGGTAGGCTCATTTTGATTAAAAAAGTTTTGTCACGTCTCGGGCGTATAGTTGTCTTAAATATGAAATTTCAGTTTCATAGGACTTACCGTTTCCGCCCGGGAGTTACCACACACACACACACACACACACACACACACACACACACACACACAGACACACACACACACACACACACACACACACAGACCTTTTTGCGGGACTTGGTTATTTGGACTCAGGGGACCCTAAAACGTGTATTTCCGTTGAAAACTGGAATTCGAAAATTTTCACGATCGCAATACTTTCCCTTACTATATATAGTAAGTGAAAGTAATACGTGAAACCATTAAAGAATTAATTAAATTGAATTTATGTAGAAACATGTGTTTTATTAAAAAATCTATTATATTATTATCTAAAATAATCAGTTAGTTTTATCTTCGTTTCATCACTCTCTATTAACTTTTAAAAGCTTGTGTATGAGATAATATATTTTCTAAAATCTTGAGCTTTCCAACGGTATATTACTGTTCGTATCTTCAAAAACAAAAAATTGCATTAAAAAAATATTTTTTCAGTTTTCTCCTTTATTTCCTTTTTAAATCCGCTTAACTTGCATATGTACCTGTTTTTCATCAGTGGTAACAAAATAATATAGTTATTTTTATAGAATCAACAAAATTAAAGGTACTTTAGAAGAAGAAAATCTAAAATATCGGCATTTTAATGAGAATGAAACCTATATGATATTAAAGCCCATTGTAGTTTACATCGATATAGCGAGTTTAATCAAAATCTTTTGTCTTTGAGAAAATCGAAAAAAAGGTGCAAAATGCATAGTATAAAGTGGCTCTTCTGGTTAGCTCATTTTGATGAAAAAGGTTTTGTAACATCTCGGGCGTATATTTGTCATAAATATGGAATTTCAGTTTCATAGGACAATTCGTTTCCGCCCGGGAGTTACCACACTAACACACACACAAACCTTTTTGCGGGACTTGGTTATTTAGACTCAGGGGACCCTAAAATATGTATTTCCGTTGAGAAATGGAATTCGAAAATTTTCACGATCGCAATACTTTCCCTTACTATATATAGTAAGTGAAAGTAAAAATTACCTAACTTCATGAATCTTAAAATAAAAATAATTATTAATCACAAATTTAATGAGTTTATATAAAATTAAAAAAAAAAATTCATAAACAAACATGAAGCACTAGAAAGCATACTGTTACTAAACATTTGAGTAACGATAACACCATCATCACGTTAATCATCATATTTCACCAGGATATCACCAGCCACACCAAACCAATGGAGAACTAGGTACCTCACTTTCTCCGTGTAGATTTTAGATCGATCGGAAACATATTCTTTGTCTATAACCGGACGCAAATTTTATCCTGGAACTTTTTTTTGTTTGAAATTCATTTAACTTTGATATTTGTTTTTTCTCTATTCTCTATTTCAAATTACAATACTTTTATCATCTTATTAGCTAGGTAATGGCTTGTAGCATTAGCAAATGTCAAATTTCATTATAGTCACAAATATGTACCACTCATGAACATAATAATTTGTTTCAATGTGGACAATAGTTACAATGCTATAAGACCACATTAAGGAGCGGCGTGGCCAAATGGATAGAGCACTACTCTACTATTCACCGGGTCTTAGGTTCGAATCCCGGCTCACTATTATCAGACCTGTTTGGACATATCAAATTGAGCTTTAGGGCTCTACTGAATGCTTGCTTTTCACATTCGATCCTTAAAATCCAAAATTCTTTGCAAAGCTTTTAATGTCCTTTATAATGTCATTTCTCGCAGGTACAGCCCGAAATAAATACACCGCTTTTTCATTCCAATATCCTTGTCCACACAAGCCCCCTCTTCCATAACCTGTATTACTTACATATTCCTGATAATTCTATGAGACGATTGAAAACAAATTGGCCTTAGGACCTACTAGCTGAATATAGTTGTTGAAGTGCTATTAATGGGTCGCTCTTTTTACTTTCACTCACTATATATAGTAAGGGAAAGTATTGCGATCGTGAAAATTTTTGAATTCCAGTTTTCAACGGAAATACACATTTTAGGGTTCCCTGAGTCCAAATAACCAAGTCCCGCAAAAAGGTCTCTGTGAGTGTTATAACTCCCGGACGGAAACGGTAAGTCCTATGAAACTGAAATTTCATACTTAAGACAAATATACGCCCGAGACTTTACAAAACCTTTTTCATCAAAATGAGCTTACCAGAAGAGCCACTTTATACCATGCATTTTGCACTTTTTTAGATTTTCTCGAAAACAGTTTCGACGATTTTGATTAAACTCGCTATATCGATGTAAAATTTAATAGGATTTAACATCATGTAGGTTTCATTATGATTAAAATGGTTTAACAGGGCTTAAATGCCGATATTTTTCACTAAAATGCCTTTAATTATGTATATTCTATTAATATAACCAAATTATCTTGTTAGCATTGCAAGATAACAGCTTAGTATGTAAGTTGTGCGAATTTAAAAAACAACTAAAAGAGAAATCTGAAAAAAAAAAATTGTATGCAAGTTTTTGTTTTTGAACATAAGAGCAGTAATATACATGTATGATATACCGTTTGAAAGCTAACAATTTTAGGAAAAATATTATCTTAAACAAAAGCTTTTAAAAGTTAATAGAGTGATAAAAAGCCGATAAAACTAACTGATTATTTTAAATAATAATATAATAGATTTTTTAATAAAACACATGTTTCTATACAAATCCCATTTAATTAATTCCTTAATAGTTTTAATAATTTTTATTTCTAACTTTATTTGAATTTTTTTTTTTTATCGATTTATAAAACGGAGGTAAGTGTAAGTCGTGTGTTGCCCGCACCAGATTTTTTCATAAGCCATTGAAACACGTGTATTCTTTAAACACATAATTTTGATGTCTTTGTTTAATACAGTTGTAAAATACAATAAATAAAAAACAAAAACGGAAAGAAAAATCTATTTAAATAAATGATTATTCATTAGGAGTTTGAATTTAAAAGAACCATTGCATGGAAATCGTGGATTGTGAAAGTATTTAAGAAACCAAAGAAGAATTTTATTAGAAATGTAGGTAGGTTTCTATTATATTTTCTAAAAAAAAATGAAAACTATCAATTCCGCCTAACCTCGGCAGAAAGAGGCAAGACTTGCAGGGTGGTATGTTACCTGCCTACGATCTAATTAGCAGATCAGGCAAGGCCGCGTTGCACCTGCAATACACCTGTGCCCCAGTTCGGGTGAAAGTGTTTTCCGACCGCCGCCAAATTTGGATGCGGTGCGCCCACCGCGACATCCCCTGCCTCTATCCCACACGGGCTAGCCCCAAGTGGAAAACTGGTGGGAAGCTGTGGGGGCTCCTGGAAAACTGCTAACAGGACATATGGTACCCATCTGCGTCCTACACTTACCCTGGCCTTACCCAATATGGACAAGCACAAGTCTAAATGAAACCTCATGGATGATGATCTGCGATATAACTCTGCTTAAATTCAACAGTACCATCAGAAAAAAAATCTGGTGCGGGCAACACACGACTTTCACCTACCTACATTTTTAAAATCAATGAAAGAATTGTCAAATACAGTTAGAGATAAAAATACGTAAAACTATTAAAGAACTAATTAAATCGAATTTCTATAGAAACATGTGTTTTATTAAAAAATATATCATATTATTATCTAAAATAATCAGTTAGTTTTCAGTTAGTCTTCTTTTCATCACTCTCTATTAATTTGTATATAACTGCTCTTATGTTTTTTTTTTGTTTTTTTTTTTTTGTAGGCGTAAACGACTTGGGTTATTTTCGCCTTGAATCACTTTTTATAAACGGATTAAATATTATAGTCTATTGTACAAGTCAGTCTGTCGTAGGAAGTCAAAAAGTTTTGCAGTTGTCTGTGTGTTGTCTTGTAAAACGGTTGGTAAGTCAGTGTCAATTGCAGTATGTGCTCTGTGAGTATCATAAGCCCTACACTCTGTCAAAATATGTTTAACAGATATTGGGCAACCGCATGTTGGGCAGTCCGTAGGAGGTTCCCGTGCCATGAGATGTCCGTGAGTTAGTCGGGTGTGTCCAATACGCAGGCGCGCCAGGATAACCTCTTCCCTTCGCTTTTGTCGTAGGGACGAATGCCAATGGGAGATGTCCCTTCTTATTTCCCTTAATTTGTTGTCAGCAGTGTCATGCCAAATCTTTCCCCACTTCGACCGAATCCGCTGCTTAATGATTGAAACATAGTCGCCAACAGGAACCCCAGTAAAGGGAATGCCATCTGTTATTGCTTCTTTGGCTGCACGATCTGCGAGTTCATTGCCAACTATACCGCAGTGGCTCGGTACCCAGACGAAAAAAACTGAATTATTGGAAACTATTGTGGACTGCAGTGATAATAGAATATTTTGAATAAGAGAGTCGGTAGAGAAAAGGCGCTTCAAGCTGAGCAGGGCCGATAAGGAGTCTGTGCAAATAATCCTGGTTGTTTTAGTAGGGTAAATAACATTTAAACTTTTATAAATTCCAACTAGTTCTGCGGTATAGTTGCTACAGAGTGGAGAAAGGGAAAATAGATGTTGTCTGCCCTCACACACGACCGATGCTCCCACACCTAAGGAACTCTTAGAGCCATCAGTATATATGTAATCAGCAACACCGAGTCTATCTTGTAGTTTTTGAAATTCCCGCTTATATATGTAAGGATATGTGTTTTGTTTAAGTAATTTGGCTCTTATGTTTAAAAACAAAACATTGCATTAAAAAAATATTTTTCCAATTTCCTTTTTACTTTCACTTACTATAAATAGTAAGGGGAAGTATTGCGATCGTGAAAATTTTCGAATTCCAGTTTTCAACGGAAATACACGTTTTAGGGTCCTCTGAGTCCAAATAACCAAGTCCCGCAAAAAGGTCTGTGTGTGTGTGTGTGTGTGTGTGTGTGTGTGTGTCTGTGTGTCTGTGTGTGTGTGTGTGTGTGGTAGCTCCCGGGCGGAAACGGTAAGTCCTATGAAACTGAAATTTCATATTTAAGACAACTATACGCCCGAGACGTGACAAAACTTTTTTCATCAAAATGAGCCTACCAGAAGAGCCACTTTATATAATGCCTTTTGCACCTTTTTTTGATTTTCTCGAAAACGGTTCCGACGATTTAATTTAAACTCTTAATATGGATGTAAAATTGAATGGGCTTTAATATCAATTAGGTTTCATTCGGATTAAAATGGTCTGACAGGGCTTAAATGCCAATATTTTAAATTTTCTTCCCCTAAAGTACCTTTAATTTTGTAGATTCAATAATAATAACTAGATTATCTTGTTAACGCTGATGAAAAACTGGTAAATGTATAAATTGAATAAACTCGATACCCAACTAAAGGAGAAAACAGAAAAAATATTTTTTTAATGCAATTTTTCGTTTTTGAACTTAAGAGCAGTAATATACATGTATGATATATCGTTGGAAAGCTAAAGATTTTAGAAAAATTATCATCTCATACACAAGCTTTTAAAAGTTAATAGACAGTGATGAAAAGCAGATAGAACTAATTATTTTAGATAATAATGCAATAGATTTTTTAATAAAATACATGTTTCCATATAAATTCAATTTAATTAATTCTTTAATAGTTTCACGTATTTTTATCTTTTAGTGTATTTGAAAATTCTTTCATTGAGTTTAAAAATGGTGGTAAGTGAAAGTCGTGTGTTGCCCGCACCAGATTTTTTAGTTGGGTATCGAATTCATTCAATTTATATATTTACCTGTTTTTCATCAGTTGTAACAAGATAACATAGTTATTTTTATAAAATTAACAAAATTAAAGGTACTTTAGAGAAAGAAAATTTAAAATATCAGCATTTAAGCCCTGTCAAACCATTTTAATCCGAATGAAACCTAAATGATATTAAAGCCCATTCAATTTTACATCCATATTAAGAGTTTAAATTAAATCGTCGGAACCGTTTTCGAGAAAATCAAAAAAAGGTGCAAAAGGCATTATATAAAGTGGCTCTTCTGGTAAGCTCATTTTGATGAAGAAGTTTTTGTAACATTTCGGGCGTATATTTGTCTTAAATATGAAATTTCAGTTTTATAGGACTTACCGTTTCCGCCCGGGAGTTAACACACACAGACCTTTTTGCGGGACTTGTTTGTTTGGACTCAGGGGACCCTAAAATGTGTAAATTAGTATGTGAATTCGAAAATTTTCACGATCCCAATACTTTCTTTCCCTTACCATATCTAGTATATGAAAGTAAAAAATACTTCAAATTGAAAATATTTCAAGTTAATTATAACAAAACGTGTATTCATTTTGTTGGAAACATATGATTTAGTTAATTTAATTTATATTATTCAGTTAATTTATAAAAAGTTCATTTCCTATTCACCACTTTATATTACCTTTTAAAACTTTATAAGTCATGTTATACGTATATATCATGTTATACGGTATGTTATACGTCTATATTACTTATTATCAAAAAAACAAAAAATTTCATTTAATAATAGTTTTGCTATTTTATCCTTCAGCTAGTCATCAAATTTGTTCAAATTATATATGTAGCCGTCCTTCATCAATGTCATTAAGATGGTATGGTTAATCTTTTGGAAAGTACAAAATTAAAGGTAGTTTGGAGGAAGAAAAATATCGGCATTTAAGCCCTGTCAGACAATTTCAATCAGAATGACACCTACATGATATTAAAGCCCATTAATTTTTATATCCATCCAGCGAGTTTAATCAAAATCGTTAGAGCCGGACTTGATAAATTCGTAAAAAGGTGAAAAATCCATGCAAAACCTCTTCTGGTCAGCTGATTTTGATGAAAAAGTTGCTGTAACATTTCGGACGTATAGTCATCTTAAATATGTAATTTCAGTTGTATAGGACAATTTGTTTTCGCGCTGGACTTACCACAAACACACACACACAGACCTTTTTGCGGGGCTTAGGGACCCTAAAACGTGTATTTCCGTTGAATAATGGAATTTGAAAATTTTCAGGATCGCAATACTTTCCCTTACTATATATTTCATATATAGATAAGTAAAGGTAAGGTAAGCAAAAAATATTTATGCGTGTGGATGAAACAACTTATCAAGCTCATGGTTATGAACTGAAGCCATATAAGAAGTAAGATAACTAATAATTATTGTATTCAGAACAATAATATAGTATTTGTTAAAATTTTATTTATTATAATATTACATGTAGACAGGATAGAGAGCGTAAACATCAACTTTTATAAACGTTTATTCGCATTAAACAAAAATATTCCTTTTTTATTAATACGGTCGGAATTTAATGTTCCCCATTGCCTAATCTCAATATTAAAGCTTTCTCTCTCTTGGGTGCATAAAATTTTAAAACTCAGTGATAACCGACTCCCTAAAATATGCTTTAATACATTAAAGAAAACTTATAAACCAACAAATAAAGAACAAAAATACAACTGGTTTCACCAATTATACTGTATAGTAAATCGAATAAACAAACAGTCTATATTAGAAATAGAAAACCCGGCTATTTTTCAGTTAGAGATGCACAAAACACTGATACTGTTTACAAATCATATGGAGACAATAGATAAACAAAAGTTAATCACCCCCGGTAAATACAACCCATTCTATCCGTTCATTCATAACAATAGACATAAACCTCAACCTTACTTATTATCAAACGCACCGTTCCGTGTCATAAAAATATTTGCACAATTAAGACTCTCTGGAAATTACAATATTAAATTAACATTTAACAATATATACTACCAATTTAAACCCAACGAAAATAGCACGCTATGTAACCTCAACGAAAGAGAGGACTTATTCCACATTTTCATTCGATGTCCCATATACGCACCGTACCGAACCCATTACATCCCTAGGGCCTTAAATATGAACATTACAAATTTTATCGCCCTGTTTACCACCGATGATATTGATGAATTAAAAAATATTTATTATTATACCAGGCAATGTTGCCAAATCAGATCATTTATAATAAATGAATAAACATGTTTGTTAACTGTATCATATTATTTATCGTGTTTCGCCATATTATGTAAAACATATATTTATATATTTATTATATTGTAAACTATTATATTATTCATATATTGTATTTGAATTATTTTGTTATAAGTTTTATTGTAATACAATGTACCTAGAGCTGATAACGTAGTGAATTGGTGTCTTACTAACTTTTTTATTGAAGTATGTTTTTTATTCTATATTTGTTATGTAGCCAGCTCTATTTGTATGGGGGTTACCCCGAAAGCAAATAAAATTATTCATTCATTCATTCATTCATTCATTCATTCAATATTACACGGAAAAATAACAGGTATTGCTGAAAAAAAGCAGGACTTGTTTTTAATTCTTCCAACAAAAATTTATTTAAATTAAAACCAAACGATCAACGTTTTTAGACCACGCCGTCTGAGAAGTGTGTGTCAGGTGATGGCACAACTGAACACTGATCGTACATTGATTTCGTGCAGATCTGCTCAGTATAGTGTTATCACGTGGTACCACTATACTATTATTAACACATGTGATAACACTCATAATTAAATTAGTCTCGATTAGGGCTAGACTAATTTAATATCATATTTTATTATATTTCCTTGTTTAAAATAATAAGATCCCCCACCCTGGAACAATTTTTTAGTGATTACTTTAAAACGTTTATAGGATCTTGAAGATGTGGGAAAATAAACCAAAAATTTTTCGCTTTTTTTTTTTTAATTAAAAATGTTTTAGGAACAATTATAAACAAGTCAATTTTTCTGACCCGATAAAATAACCGTTATTCTTCTTATAAAAACTAAAATAATAAGTAGTACTGTACAATGGTTCTGCACACAATTATACACTAATTAGATAATTATAAATAACTTACTTCTAATATGGCGTTAGTTAATTAACATGACCTTGATAGGTAGTTTCATTTTTACACATCCATTTTTTTTTATTTATTATTATTAACTGTAACCATTGCAATCGGCCAAAAAAATAAAATAAATAAGGTCCCTGAAAAGTTTTGGTGTCGTATTTAAAAACTATACACATCTAAATTATTCTATGCCATTAAAAGCCGAACTTAAGAAAAATCTAAATCATATGTTTCCAAAGAAACTTTATGTAATTAATTCTTTGATCTTTTTTCATCTCTAAGTTTATTTTAAAATTCTTAAATTAATTTTAACAACGGAGCTAAGTAAAGTTGCGCTCACCAGATTTTTTAACTTAATTTAATGATTAAAATTTAAAAGATAGGATATATATATATATATATATATATATATATATATATATATATATATATATATATATATATATATATTAGATTAACAAAAAAAAAAAATTACCTCCCCGGCGGGGAATCGAACCCCGGTCTCCCGCGTGACAGGCGGGGATACTTACCACTATACTACCGAGGACTCCGTTCTTTATGGCGAGTTTTACTATTCATACCAATTGTGACATTAGAAGTTAGTCATAATTACACACTATAATTATATAATAGTGTTGTAGGTTCTATAGTAATAAAGGTAAACAAAAAGTACAATTTTAGTGTAATAATAATTAGATTATTACATACCATAATTATATAATAGTGTTATAGGTTAACCAATATACTATTTTAATTCTTTATCTCATAAGTTGGGAAATATATGCTTATTTATAAAATGAATGGAAAATTTTTTATAAGTTATTAAAAGATCATTTTTAACCCGAATTTGTATTTATATGGTTTTGTGTTAGAAAAACAATTTTAAAATAATATCTGCCTGACTGGGAATACCAATCCATATAAATAAAAATCTCGTGTCACAATTTTTGTTCGCGATAAACTCTAAAATTAATGAACCGATTTTGATCAAACTTCGTAAGTATCTGTTATTTGGTCCAACTTAAATGATAGGATAGTTTTTATTACTGTTCCAAATGGTTGAAAAATATATTTTTCTAAAACGTAAAACAAAATTTATTTAACTGTGGCAACACTGGTTCCCAGTAAGTAACCTTCCCACTTCTTCACATATGTGATTATTAATTCAAATATAAGTGCGTGTTGATTGTTTCTATGCGTTCTTAATTATAAAATATACATTCACATTATAGTTTCCAGTTATAATAAAATACATATTACTATACGTTACCAGAAAATTTATAAGTACTCATTTGAATGACTTGCAATGATTTATGAGTTGCAAAAGATCTATGATGATATACAACGGTTATGTTCAAAAGATAAAACGAAGTTATTGAATAATTTGGATGTCCCTACTTGGTACTGGTATGTAATTGTAACATTGAGTAAATAAATTTGATATCTGTCATGAAATAATAATCTTTTATTTATCATAAATAGAGTAGCTCATTGCTATTCACCTGTATTTCTTTTATATAACCTTATTCAGCATAGTCACTATCAACATCTTTCGTAATTTGTAGCAATTTTAATTTAAATTATTTTATTTATCAACTTAAATTCACCAAATCGCAAACAAAGATAAAGAAGTGTGGTTTTTGTTCTATTTTTTCAATGTGTCTCGATATTAGAAACAAGATATTTATAGTTATATTAGATTAATTATATTAATAGGTTAAGTTGTTTTCAAATAACTTTCCTCATAAACCATAATTCTAACAACTATGATAAATATAATTGTAGAAAACATAATATTTATATTTCTTGAAAATGTATACGTCTTATAACAATGAAGTAGTTGTTGACCGTTTTGTATATATTTTAAAGAAGTTGGTTGAGGATGAAGCCACCAAGAAAACACACCGGTAAGAAAATAATTAAATAAGTGTGTTTTATTGGTAGTTTCTTTGTTACCACATCCCTAAACAACTGCTCCATCATATGCGTTTTATTTTTACTACTCATAAATGCATTTATGCAAATTTAAATAAAGACAAAACAAAACATTAGCGAGCAAAGCCGCGGGATACAGCTAGTAGATTATAAATAGATCAAACAATTGATTATCATCAAATACAATTATCTATAACCTACTGATTTTCTCTGGCAGGAAGAAATTAAGTGACGGATAGGCGGATTGATTATAATTGAAATAAACAAAGTTGAAAAAAAAATGAGGTTTCGAAAATTTTCATTTTAACTAATATACCTGATAAACTGTAGGTCCTAGGGAGCTATATTTATAAAATAAAGTCCAATTTCACGCGATTTTCTGGTCATCCCACGATCTCAAAAATGACTATGGTTGTGAAATTGATTTTTCCTGGAGGTTCGTTCTACTGTCTAGGTGTGCAATACGGCTGAATTTTGGAAAATTCGACCTCTAAGTGTTTAAAAAAAATATTTTTCTAAAACGTAAAATAAAATTGGTTTTCGAATAATCCAAAAAACTATACGTCGTATGACAATCAAATTTCTAACTGCCTAGAAGCAAAATCGTCTTAATCCGATCAGTAATAGCAAAGATACTAAAATATTTATAACAAATATATTTATGATACATAGGATAGGGCGTTTCCATGATAGTAACCATAATTATTTTAGAAAAGACTGATATCACGTTTTTTATTATTTTATTTTTTTTTTTTTTGTAATACCTCTATATCGTTGAATATTAGTCATACAAATGACTTTTAGGACTCAAATGAAAGCTTATTAAATACTTGATGATTAACTTTATATCAATTATCCTCATAGAATGAGCCATTTCATGATAGTAGCTATAATTATATTAGAAAAGACTAATCACGTTTTCCGCAATTGTTTTTGTAACACCTCTATATTGTTGAATATTAGAAAGACAAATTTCTTTGACGACTCAAATGAAAGATTATTAAATACTTGATGATTTACTTTATGACGATTATTCTCGTACTATGAGCCGTTTCATGATAGTAACCATAATTATGTTGGAAAAGGCTAATCACGTTTTCCGCAATTGTTTTTGTAATACCTTAGAGATAAAAATATTATATTATATTAAATAAAATATTGTATAACAAATCTATTATATTATTATCTAAAATAATCAGTTAGTTTTATCTTCTTATCATCACTCTCTATTAACATTTAAAAACTTGAGTATAAGATAATATTTTTTTCTAAAATCTTTAGCTTTCCAACGGTATATAGCATACATGTATATTACTGCTCTTATGTTCAAAAACGAAAAATTGCATTACAAAATATTTTTTCTATTTTCTCCTTTAGTTTGGTATCGAATTTAATCAATTTATATATTTACCTGTTTTTCATCAGTGTTAACAAGATAATATAGTTATTTTTATTGAATCTACAAAATTAAAGGTATTTTAGATGAAGAAAATATCGGCATTTAAACCCTGTCAGACCATTTTAATCAGAATGACACCTAAACGATATTAAAGCCCATTAAATTTTACATCGATATGGCGAGTTTAAACAAAACCGCTTTTGAGAAAATCGAAAAAAGGTGCCAAATGCATGGTATAAAGTGGCTATTCTGGTAAGCTCATTTTGATGAAGAAGTTTTTGTAACATCTCGGGCGTATAGTTGTCTTAAATATGAAATTTCAGTTTCATAGGACTTAGTGTTTCCGCCCGTGAGTTACCACACAGTGTGTGGCACACACACACACACACAGATCTTTTTGCGGGACTTGGTTATTTTGACTCAGGGGACTCTAAAATGTCTATTTCCGTTGAAAATTGGAATTCGAAAATTTTCGCGATCGCAATACTTTCCCTTACTATATATAGTAGGGGGAAGTAATAGTAAGTGGAAGTAAAATGTTCCAGAATAGACCTTCAGAGATTCCCATAACGACTTATTTGAATTGCAGTATACTAAAAGAAATAATATATATTAAGGGTTTTTTTTTCTGTCTGTATCGTTATCTGACGCATCGTTTATTTCTCTCACTAGTAAAAACAGTTTTTGCATCCTTGTATTTTCATTTTCTTTGGTAGGAAAGGATCCAGAATGAAGAGCTAAAGAAGACTATAAATCGGGCAGGTGAGGGTCGTGAAAAAGAAAATCTGTGCCGAAAAAGAAGAAGTAGAAAGGCGAAGAAACAAGAAAACGACAAGGCGCAGGTGCAGTGGGTCATTGGACCAGTGGGCTTCCAGACCGCCCAAAACTTGATATTATTCGGTGATATACTCACCAAGTTACATCTGTCTCCAGTGGGCAATAATACGTAAACTATAGTTATAGCTAGGCTGAATAGTTAAATTCAAAAGACTTTAAGAATTGTTACCTGCTTCTGTGACTACGAAAATGATCAATACATTGCATAAAAATCTGGTGCAAGCAACACACGACTTTCACTTACCTCCGTTTTATAAATCGATTAAAGAATTTTCAAATACAGTTAAAAATTATTCAAACTATTACAGAATTAATTAAAAGGAATTTCTCTAGAAACATGTGTTTTATTAAAAAATCTATTATATTATTATCTAAAATAATCAGTTAGTTTTATCGGCATCTTATCACTCTCTATTAACTTTTAAAAGCTTGTGTTAAAGATAATATTTTTTCTAACATTTTTAGCTTTCAAACGGTATATCATACATGTATATTACTGTTCTTATGTTCAAATTGCATTAAAACCAAAAATTGCATTAAAAATATTTTTTCAGTTTTCTCCTTTAGTTGTATTTCAAATTCGCACAACTAACATATTTAGCTGTTATTTATCAATGCTAACTAGATAATAATGTTATTTTCATATAATAAAAAAAATTTAAGGTACTTTATAAGAATAAAATTTTAAATATCTGTATTTAAGCCCTGTTACACTATTTTAATCAGAATGAACCTACATGACGTTAAAGCTTATTAAATTTTACATCGATATAGCGAGTTTAATCAAAATCGTCGGAACCGTTTTTGAGAAAATCGAAAAAAGGTGCAACATGCATGGTATAAAGTGGCTCTTTTGGTAAGCTTATTTTGATGAAATAGGTTTTGTAACCTCTCGGGTGTTTGCGTTTCATATTTGTCTTAAATATGAAATTTCAGTTTAATAGGACTTTGGATTTCTCTACGAACTTTTCGGACAACCCAATATAATCTTTTAAAAACGTCTTAATAGCTTTCATAATAACTGAAATTGACGCAGACGAAGATGCGCGCAACAGCCAGTGCATGATAAAAAGAAGCTCTTCTGGTAAGCTGATTTTGATGAAAAAGGTTTTGTATTATTTAATTTCAGTTTCATGGGACTTACCGTTTCCACTTCCGTTTGGGAGTTACCACACACACACACAGACCTTTTTGCGGGACTTGGTTATTAGGACTCAGGGGACCCTAAAACGTGTATTTCCGTTGAAAAGTGAAATTCGAAAATTTTCACGATCGCAATAATTTCCCTTACTATATATAGTAAGTGAAAGTAAAAACATGTAAGTAGTATTTTTTTATGGCGAATTCCTAAAACTACAACGTCTTCAGTAGCTATAAATGCTTTAAGTAATATCTATCAGATTGAAAAAAAAAAATGATGTATTAATTATTTAGAGAATAAACTAAATAAACTAAATAAGTTTATATCAGGAATCTTTATGTTTAAGAAAAGTTTAAAATATGAAATTGATTATATACATATATTTAAAAAAAAAAATTATTTATATCGCCTTTTCGTCTTTAAAGTAGATTTATATCGTCTACTGTTCTCTAGGCACTGGGTTCGAATGCCGCCTGAGCCAGAACGGTATTTAATTTGTTATTTCAACCGTGCGGTCTCACCTTTCCACTTTATATGGGTACCAAAAAATCATGAATCTCTATATGTACTGAGTCCTAGACCCTTCAGGAGATGGTACAGATTTTTTTTCAATATTACATAGAAAATAAGTTTTACGAGTGGCTCTCACATAGATAGTCCATTAAGAAAACGAATGGCTATATGCAACGAGTACCATGTTCTGAACTATTTCAATAGAAACGAATTTCAGATTTGTATTTGATGATCTATATTGCGTGTCAGTAGGAAGGGGAATGACTTCATCTATTTCGCATTAGTGGAATATACTGCCATTAGTCAGGGGCTCTCCTTTCTGGCAATATATATGTTTGAAAATGACGTTCTCTCTACCATTTGCAGGCACTCAAGAGATCATTGTAGGCACACTGTACTGAAATACCAGTTCTCCAATCATTACAGAAGTAAAGTTCTCACAATTCTAACGACTTTAAGTGACCTTTCGAATCCGAGTTCAACTCCATCACAGCTTAAATATATTTTTCAGGATCAGCAGTTAATCTTGAGAGAAACAGTCGACTTTGACGTGCCATTTTCCAGCAATATATTGTTCAATATCTCCAGATTAACTGATGATCCTGAAAAATGTATTAAAGCTGTTTCCGTTGAATTTAAACCCAAGATTTGTTTTCGTAGGAAGCTTCATCATGTTTTTTTATTCATTTAACGTCAGTTCGTGCTGCTGTGAATAATCGAACGATGTTACTGTTGAATTCATACATTTTGCCATTCGAGGCTTAACTAAGATCGCACAGGCTCGGAACCACCTTTTAACGTTCCTTCTGAAGGACGGCATAACTAAGGAGTGTTTTACTCCCATTACAGCATTTTAGGGCTATATGACAGGTGCTTTTTCATGTTATTCTAAAAGACGTATAATCTACCCTTTTATGGCGAGTAATTTTCGTAAAGAGGGACATTTACTATGTTCAAAAATAAAAATAAGCTGTAATGAAACTAAATTGAAATGTGACAGCAATTGAGACGTTGAGTTCCAATAAGTACTATATCTACTTTAGACTATTTTATAGGAAGAATAAAATAGGAAAAACAACCTAAAGTTGATTTTTTACTGCATTAACTATGTATTAACTAATGTATAATGTATTAACTATGTAATAAACTAATGTATTACTGTATTTTTCCATATTATTGCACTTTTCCCAAGACTTTTTAAAAACATATTATATTGTTAAAAAGTAATGGAAAAATTGGAATAAAACGTGGATATAGTACTTTTTGGAAAGAATTAAAAGGGATATAGCACTTTTAGGAAAAATATAAAACGAGACTACATCAACATTACTCACAACTAACGTCTTTATTATGTTAATTACTAAGTTCTGTATATTTTCCTATTCTCACTCTGAGAAATATGTTTTCTTGTTGGTTAACTAGATTTTATTGTCTATCTTTCACAAAGAAAGCGAATTTTCAAAGGACCTTTTATTTATTTTTAGAACTATTTATATTCATAACTACATGTTAACAATATTTAACTATAAATACTGATTAATAAATAACTTCTTCTTCTTAGAGAAATCCAAAGTCCTATTAAACTGAAATTTCATATTTAAGACAAATATGAAACGCAAACACCCGAGAGGTTACAAAACCTATTTCATCAAAATAAGCTTACCAAAAGAGCCACTTTATACCATGCATGTTGCACCTTTTTTCGATTTTCTCAAAAACGGTTCCGACGATTTTGATTAAACTCGCTATATCGATGTGAAACTTAATGGGATTTAATATCATGTAGGTTTTATTTGGATAAAAATGGTCTGACAGGGCTTAAATGCCGATATTTTAAATTTTCTTCCCCTAAAGTACCTTTAATTTTGTAGATTCAATGATAATAACTAGATTATCTTGTTAACGCTGTTGAAAAACAGGTAAATATATAAATTGAATAAATTCGATACCCAACTAAAGGGGAAAACAGAAAAAATATTTTTTTAATGCAATTTTTCGTTTTTGAACATAAGAGCAGTAATATACATGTATGATATACCGTTGGAAAGCTAAAGATTTTAGAAAAAATATCATCTCATACACAAGCTTTTAAAAGTTAATAGAGAGTGATGAAATGAACATAAAACTAACTGATTATTTTAGATAATAATATAATAGATATTTTAATGGAACACATGTTTCTATAGAAATTCAATTTAATTAATTCCTTAATAATGTCACGTATTTTTATCTCTGTATTTGGAAATTCTTTCATTGATTTTAAAAATGGAGGTAAGTGAAAGTCGTGTGTTGCCCGCACCAGATTTTTTAGTGTAGGGTCATCACTCCCTACGACTAATTTTGTGAGTGGCCACCCTTTGGCTGATGGGTCTCTCATACCCGGGGAGAGGTTGTGAGTGAATCCACATTTTTTTACATCCTTATAAAAGCCCCGCCGGGTCTGGGATTCGAACTCAGAACCTGTAGCATGAGAGACTAGCGCGCTATCCACTCAGCCACGGGCTCCCCTATAACTATCCCTATACAAATAAATAACTTATAAACTTTTATTTTGGCATTTTACCTTTTTAAAAAAAAAAAGTTATTAAGATTAATTTTATTGAGGATGTATAGTCGACTGTAGAAACTATTATAGGTGGAATAGTCGGGAATCAGTCATTTTTTTTTTTTAAATTTAATTTTGCCAACGTTTCGGCTCAAGCTTGTGAGCCATCATCAGGGCATTACTGAGCCATGTCCAAGCATAAACTGGACATGGACATGCCGAAACGTTGGCAAAATTAAAATTATTTCAAAAAATGACTGATTCCCGACTATTCCACCTATAAAAGATTAATTTTAATTTTAAATTTTTGCCGTGCCTGATGGCTTTTCTTCTCATATTCAGCAAGATCAGGGAATTCTAATTGTAACAATTTTCTGAATAAAATACCATTATTCTATTAAAATGTAAGTTCCTGGAAATTTGTATATCAAATTTATGAGCCTAAATTTATGATTTTAAAGCTATAAAACCGGCAATATTTTCAAATTATCTTTTATGGCATAGAGAACACATTTTATTACTATTCTCATAGTGTACCCTACAATTTTATCATTCATTCAAAAATAAGTTGTGTATTCAGTATTTCCTTATAAATTTTTTTTTTTTCAACAACAACAATTTTTATTCAGTAAAATTACAATCTGTCCCAATTTGGACATTAATAGTAGTGCTGAAAGATATCATACATACTACATTCATACAATATTTACACGGAATAAAATTACAATAAAATATATACACAATAATGAATCAATACAATAGTCAAGAATTCACTTATACCTATATACACATACACACACTCATACGTACATCACATTGAGTGGAGAATCTAGCCAGTGCTAGAACTCCAATATATTTACAAAAGGTCGCGGGGCCACTGCCGTTTCAACCTTCTAGGTGGGTTGTATGGATGAGTGGAGCTGGATAGGGATTGGGCTAGAGGATTAGGATGATGAAATAGGTTCTGGTGGAATTTGGAAAATTTGGATGGAATTAGGTCTGAAATAAATGGAACATTAAGGTCGTGGTGCAAGGTATAGTTGGAGACATAATAAGGAGCATTTACTATTGTTCGGAGGACTTTGGATTGAAAGGATTGAATGCGTTTGATGTTAGAACGTTTAGCTGTCCCCCACAGTTCAAGTCCGTAGGTCCAAATGGGCTTCAGTATTGTCTTGTAGATTAATAATTTGTTGTCAGCTGTAAATTCAGATTTTCTGTTGAGTAGTCGGTATAACTGTCCGAATCGTCGGTTGAGTTCTTGTCTTTTAAGTCTTGTATGTGGGTTCCAAGTCAATCTTTTGTCTAATAGTAAGCCAAGATACCGGACTGTATCTGAAGGAGGAATTGGAATGGAATTGAAGTAAACTGGCGGACAGGAGTTTCGTCGAAGAGTGAAGGTTACGTGTTTGCATTTGGCTTCGTTCACCTTAATGCGCCAAGCATTACACCAGTCTTCGATAAGAGAAAGGTGTCTTTGCAGGTTTAAGGATGCTGTTTCAGGATTGGAACTGGATGATAGGATGGCGGTTCCTTATAAATAAAAAATCCAACTTCTCTGACAGTAAAAACTTAAATTCTGAGCGAGAGTTATACATGCTTATACATCCCAGTCCGCTAGAAACACTAAAACACAATTTTTTAATATCTCTTAATAATAATAACCCATGCTTGTTTAAAAGGCCAACTGTTTGTACCTAATATGTTAAACGTGTTAAAAGAGGTATCAATCCTTCCATGGCAAACTCCACTTCTATTCTAACCCACTAGTTTCAATCCTTGCATTCTGTTCCATTCCTGACAATCCTCCGAGGCGTTTGAAAATAAAATGGCCTCGAGACCTTCTAGTTTAGATTACCCAGTGGAGTGCTGTAAATGTGCATTTTCTCTTTATTTCTTTTTCATGTATTTTCTCTATTAGCTAATTTACTTGATGTATTAACTGATACAGTTGTAAATTTCAATAAATGATAATAAAAAATAAAAATGTCATAAAAAAAAAATTAAGACAAATCTTTATTCGGGTCACCAAACCTTAACAACTAAAATTGAAATTGATAAGCTGAAAAAATACTGTAAACAAAGCGCCTCCACCTGTAGCCGCTCTGAGATAATCTTCATTTTTTATTTTCCCATCCGGGCCTATTATAATTTGAAAGTTGATTGGCTGAGAGGAAAAAATAAAAGGTTTCGCGAGCTTGGTGAAAGGATTCTGCGAGGCGAATATTCGCCTCCGAAATCGGGGATGTTCGAAAAAAAGAAGACATGCCGCCCAGGTGTCCCGGGACCTTGGGGCCCAAACAACCGCCAAAAACTATTGGCCACTGCCATTATCCTCTCCCAAGGACGGCCAATCCCAGCGAGGATTACATCTTGGGCTTCATCCATCATATCAGCCAAAGGTCTTCCTCATTATAAGAAGATTAATATGAAAAATCGATGGAGACATCATAAATTTTGAATAGCCCCATCCGACGCCATAACATTACATAAATTATTGATATAATAAGATAGAAGGAATACCTCAGCACACAGAAACAGCACAGGGATAAAAAATTCCCATCACTAATCTCCTTGAAAAAAAATAGAATCTGGTGCAAGCAACTACGACTTTCTCTTACCTCCATTTTTAAAATCAATGAAAGAATTTTCAAATACAGTTAGAGATAAAAATACGTAAAACTATTAAAGAACTAATTAAATCGAATTTCCATAGAAACATGCGTTTTATTAAAAAATCTATTATATTATTATCCAAAATAATCAGTTAGTTTTATCTTCTTTTCATCACTCTCTATTAACTTTTAAAAGCTTGAGTATAAGATAATATTTTTTCAAAAATCTTTAGCTTTCCAACGGTATATCATACATGTATATTACTGCTCATATGTTCAAAAACAAAAAATTGCATTAAAAAAATATTTTTTCAGTTTTCTCCTTTGGTCGGGTATCTAATTCGTTCAACATATATATTTATGTGTTTTTCATCGGTGGTTGAAAGATAATATATTTATTTTTATAAAATCTACGAAATCAAGGGTACTTAACAGGAAAAACATGTAAAATATCTTCATTCAAACCATGTCAAATTGTCAGACCATTTTAATCAGAATGAAAACTACATGATATTAAAGCCCATTAAATTTTACATCGATGTAGCGAGTTTAATCAAAATCGTCGGAACCGTTTTCGAGAAAATCGAAAAATAGGTGCAAAATGCATGATATAAAGTGGCTCTTCTGGTAAGCTCATTCTGATGAAAAAGCTTTTGTAACGTTTTGGTCGTATATTTGTCTTAAATATGAAATTTTAGTTTCATGAGACTTACCGTTTCCGCCCGGGAGTTACCACACACAGACCTTTTTTCGGGACTTGGTTTTTTGGACTCAGGG
The DNA here is from genome assembly GCA_023052935.1 of Piezodorus guildinii. Taxonomy (NCBI): domain Eukaryota; kingdom Metazoa; phylum Arthropoda; class Insecta; order Hemiptera; family Pentatomidae; genus Piezodorus; species Piezodorus guildinii. Next base: position 13,852,045 of record CM041294.1, on the reverse strand, counting down.
GATCCTAAAATGTCTATTTCCGTTGAGAACTGGAATTCGAAAATTTTCACTATCGCAAGTAAAAATAAATGAATTGACAAACAATAATTACATTTAAACTGTAGACACTTATTTTCTTCATTCACAAATTAATAACTAGAATTGAAATATCATAATTGTTGAGCGCTATTTTGGGATGACAGGATGTGTTGGAAAAGTTGGGTTTTGAATGCGGATGAAGCAGCATGGCGTATATGGGTAGGTAGAGAATTCCAGAGGGTAGTAGAGCGGATAATAAAGTTTTAGTTTTGTGGATGTGAACGTAAAGTTCAGAATGAGGCTATCATGAGTGGAATGAGGATTTAAATTGAAGGAGACTACGGAATTGATTGATTGATGAGGAATAAATGGTTTAGTAAAGGTATTATTCAAGGAAATATTTTCTTTGAGTCGGGGAAAGAGCTGTATAATTAAAGTGAACCCTCTTTTTAACGAACACTCGTTTATAACGAACTATCTTTGTGGTCCCTTGAAAAATGAATAGAAAACTATGCATTCTCCTCGTTTATAACGAAATATTCTCTTATAACGAACTAAGAGAACTACTTTTGTGGACTTCAGAATTGAATTTGTTCGGTTATAACGAGAAATGAAGAAGGCAAAATGTTTATTTGTTTATTTATTTAACGTCACTTTATGCTACTATGGCTAATCGGACGATGCTACAGTGGGAGTCCTAAATTTTGCCTATCCAGGTTTTATTAGGATAGGGATCTTTAACGAGTACCTATCATCGTACAGGCTCGGGACCACTTTTTAACGTCCCCTCCGAAGGACGGCGTAACTAAGGATTTTTTACTCCCATTAAAAAATCCTAGGACCACCTGCGGGCTCGAACCCGTGACCTATAGCATGGGAGGCTGTTACGCTAGCCACCCAGCTACAAGTGATCCCAAGAAAGAAAAATAATACGATACGTCTTAATTCCTGGTAAAGAGCGTTCGTTACCTTTCTGTCCTAATCCTTCTTACCTCTCCTTGCGCTTCCGCCCCGTTCACTATGTCAAAGAGAAAATCCATTGATTTAAATAAAAAGTTGGTGATTCTTCAAGAAGTGGATAAAAAATTAGAGTAAAAATCAAAAATTTTGGAAAAATACGGGATGTCAAAATCTACTTTATCAACAGTTATCGCTAATAAAGATAAAATCGATGCCTCCATTGCGTCTTCATCGGGATGTGCAAAAAACATTAGGAGAGCAACATATTAAATTGTTGATTGTCATGTTCTCCACTGTTTCCGAGAGAAAAGGCCTCAGGAATATCCATTTCAGGACCTAATATTAGCTCACGTCAAATAGCTAAAGAATTGAGCATCTCAGACTTATAGTGCTCATCCGGCTGGCTTTCGTCATGAGATAACATCACTGGTAGTTAGCGGCGAAGAAAATAAAGTAAACCAAAGCGACGCCGATAGTTGGCTGGAAAGGTTTTTACCAGAGTACACAAAATATGATGCAAGAAATGTTTTTAATATGGACGAAGCTGGTGTATTTTTACTTTCACTTACTATATATAGTAAGGGGAAGTATTGCGATCGTGAAAATTTTCGAATTCCAGTTTTCAACGGAAATACACGTTTTAGGGTCCCCTGTGTCCAAATAACCAAGTCCCGCAAAAAGGTCTGCGTGTGTGTGTGGTAACTCCCGGGCGAAAACGGTAAGTCCTATGAAACTGTAATTTCATATTTAAGACAACTATACGTCCGAGACGTGACAAAACTTTTTTCATCAAAATGAGCTTACCAGAAGAGCCATTTTGATTAAACTCGCTATATCTATGTAAAATTTAATGGGCTTTAATATCATGTAGGTTTTATTTGGATAAAAATGGTCTGACAGGGTTTAAATACCGATATTTTAAATTTTCTTGCCCTAAAGTACCTTTAATTTTGTAGATTCAATAATAATAACTAGATTATCTTGTTAACGCTGAAGAAAAACAGGTAAATATATAAATTGAATGAATTCGATACGCAACTAAAGGAGAAAATAGAAAAATAATTTTTAATACAATTTTTCGTTTTTGAACATAAGAGCAGCAATATACATGTATGATATACCGTTGGAAAGCTAAAGATTTTAGGAAAAATATCATCTCATACACAAGCTTTTAGAAGTTAATAGAGAGTGATGAGAAGAAGATAAAACTAACTGATTATTTTAGATAATAACATAAAAGATTTTTTGATAAAACACATGTTTCTATATAAATTCAATTTATTTAATTCTTTAATAGTTTCACGTATTTTTAACTCTAACTCTATTTGAAAATTTTTTCATTGATTTTTCAAATTGATGTAAGTGAAAGTCGTGTGTTGCCCGCACCAGATTTTTCAACCTGTTATCCGATCGTACCTTGGAATTCAAAGGATAAAAATGTCATAGTGGAGCACGGAACAAGGAAATCTTAAAGTATTATGAAAAATGTGAAAACATGATCGATATGTACATAGTGCATAGTTTTAACTGCTTTTGTAGTTTCTAAATAAGCATGTGCCTGAAAGTGACTGCTGTATTGAAAATATAACTTTTTAACAACCTGAATTTATACCAAGACATATATGTACATATTATATATTTTTCGGTTATAACGAATTATTTTATAACGAACAGAGAATTTTCTACTCCCTTGGAGTTCGTTATAAGGAGGGTTTACTATAGTAATTGTAGTATATATAATAACAAATGAACAATATTATAGTATATAATAGTGATGTATACAATAGCAAGGAGATATATAAATTGTTCGATAAATATTAGGCCGTTTTACAAAAGAAATTCTTGGATATATTTTTTATCGACAGAGTAAATATATAAATCCTTTGGCATCCCCACCCCAAGTTCAGTCGCGCACGAGAACACCTAAAAGGCGGCCGAAAACTGTTAAGTAAGTTGGAAAAATGTTTCTTTTCTTTTTTGAATAAATAGATCCCTTTTTCGATTGATGATGACAAATAATATGATATTTTTGAATACAGGTTTTTTTGAAAAATGATATTTAAAAAAAATTATGACGACGCTGCTGAAAAGCGGTGAAATGAAAAGATAATTAAGATGGATATGCATGGTAGGTGACTTAATTATTAAAAATAATTTATTATGTGTTGTAATTGAATTGTTGAAAATGTATAAATGCAATGAAACATTAATTGATCACAGAAGCTTGATAATGGCCCTAGAGGCTGAAACGTCGCGATGACTGGAAATTAAATAAATTGTTTTATAAAAAAAATATATCCAAGAATTTCTTTTGTAAAACGGCCTAATATTTATCGAACAAATATTCAAACAAAAGAACAATTACGACAATGATGAGAAAAATATAAATTGTGTATAATTCTAAGACAATATTAAGACGCATAAAATTGAAACAAAAAAAAAAAAAAAGTTTGTTGTTTATTATTGTTGGGACAACTATCTCAAACTAAACTAAAAATATTGATTGTATTTTATTTAATATAACATTCCATAAACGTAAACTACTGTTCACGATAGGTGAGGATAATGACTTCAGAGGGTTCATTACACCAATAATTCGAATCTCGTTTAATCCTTTCCTATTGCATAATTTATAAACCTCCTGCTGATACACGTCGAACGAAAATACTATTAAATGCTGAATATTTATTCGCAAAACAGGCATTTCCTGATAAGAAGGACGATGGCCAGAGGGAGTAAGGAGATGTAGAGACAAACGGCCGTGAACTTGCTCCAGTTGATAAATGACATCGCCCGAGGATGGAAAAAAGAAACGAGCTGCGTGAACACGTGGCCGGCCTTGAAGTGCGAAAATAAAAACTGATGGCTAGCCCTCGATCAGATTTGTTTCAGTCATCGCCTTGTCCTTTATGGCCGCTACTGCCGTCGGAGCTGGTACCACCTGAGTCAGGGGTGCACTTATGGTAATAATTAACCATGGGTATGGATTATAACCGAAGTGGTATATAATGTACAAATAGGATCTTTGGATAAAAGAATCCAAAACAAGCACCAAGCATATGTAGCATGTTATTAGACAAATCTGGTACGATATTAGGTGACTAATATATGGTTATTGGTCTTGAGAAAGGATCGAGTAGAGGATAAGTCTTTAGTAAATTGAGATGAAAACAGAGAAGGTTTAGACGGAGAGTGTTGTAGGTTATTGGTGATAATATTGGTGGTCCGAGTATGGGAAATCATTCGTTTTTCTTCGTCAGGAATCAAAAAGGTGTTTTGATGGATGAATTCAAGATCGGTTAAGATAAATGGTAAGAGGTTTTTAGAATTTGTAACTGGGGTATAGAGAAATTTGGGGCCTAAACTAAGAATATGGTTGACGTGTTGGGGGAGTTGAACGGAGATGTTATGAACCCTTTCAGGATCCCCGGAAGGATTAATCTTATTCGCGTTAGGATTTTCTTGAAGATGTTTAAATTTCTTTGTTTGTTTTATGTTACTATGGCTAATCGGACGATGCTACAGTGGGGGTCCTAAATTTTGCCTATACAGGTTTTATTAGGATAGGGATCAATAGCGAGTATCTGACATCGCACAAGCTCAGGACCACCTTTTAACGTTCCCTCCGAAGGACGGCATAACTAAGGATTTTTTACTCCCATTATAAAATCCTAGGACCACCTGCGGGTTTGAACACATGACCTTGAAGCCGGAGGAATAAAGAATGGGAGCGGCATTATAGGCAAAATAAAAATAATTAAAAGAAGTCCGACTCCCAATCATTTCCACCTATAAATACTTAATAGTTAGGGATTGAAAGTTAACAATGAGATAAAATTAATTAACTAAATCTCTCTTTGTTCTCAGCAAAAGGAAAATAAAAAACAATTGAAATGTAATAAAATAATAATTAAATTTATACATTTAATCACAGCTATAAATGACTGAAATAATTAACATTTAACAACTTTTAAAAAAAATTGCATATATTATTTAAAAGAAATTTTAAATCAATTCACTTCTTGAAATAAATTTTATAAGCTTCAAATAATCGTAATGTTGAAAAAAAAATCCATTCAACAAAGATGGAAAACTTTTTTTTAATATAATAATAATAATAATAATAATAATAAATCTTTATTTATTCTTAAAGACCCCATGCTGCATGAAATAAAAAATGCGGATCACTATAAATCAGTTTGGAAAGAGAAAGAATTGCATGGAAGGTTTTATTATCAACTGAATTCACCTGATATTGACAGTGAGCTCTCGGTCGATTGGTTGAGGATGGGTCAACTGTTTGGCGAGACAGAAGGTTTTGTTCTTGCTATACAGGACCAAGTTGTTGCAACGAGAGCATACAGGAGGCATATAATGAAGGAAAATATGATAACAGATAAATGTGGCCTTTGCTCCAAGACCCACGAGTCTATTCAGCATGTAACAAATGGTTGTGGCACTTTGGCAGGGACGGACTATTTAATGAGGCATAATAACGTTGCTAAAATTTACCACCAAGGTCTGTGCAGAGCTCTGGGATTGTTGGGGGTGAAGAGATACCCTATTATCGGTATACCCTGAAAAACTTATGGAAAATAAAGACGTAAAAGTTTACTAGGATGAACAGATTATTACCGACCACAGAGTGCTGCATAATCGTCCAGATATTTTGGTGTTAGATAAAACCAACAAAATGGCCAGAATCGTCGATATTGCTGTCCCATGCGACTCCAATCTGTTAAGCACTAGAGCTGAAAAAATCAGAAAATATCAAGAACTCTCTCTAGAACTGAAATCCGCCTGGAAAAAGTTGCAACAACTCCAATAGTTCTCTCTTCGAATGGTCTAATCCTAAAAAGCACGAAGGAGAGCACAGAAGAGCTTGGCCTAGACCACAAGCATCTAAAACTAGCACAGAAAGCAGTTCTGCTGGATACCTGCACAAATGTTAGACAATTTTTAAATAAGTAAAAACTTCTACTTTCCCTTGACTTTTATCCGGGAACTAGATGAAGCTCCAGTTACCTGTGAGGAAGAAAATAAATAAAAAATAAATCTTTATTTATTCTGGGACTAGTCCTTTTAGAATAACATAACAAAAAAATTAAAATTAAAACTTTAAGGTCTTAGAGTATACAAAAACAATGCAAAGAAACAATAGAATTACAAACAATAGATTAAAAAGCAGCCTCAAATAATAATATTGAAAATTAAACTAGATAATAAACATAATAAAAAATATGTACTTATTTACAACTTTCATTAAAAATCATTACAGTGTCGTTTTTTTTAACAATATACTAATAATATAATAAGTGCAAAACACAAGATAACATAAAATATAATAGGTAAATAAACGTTTTTTTTTTATTAATTTTAATTGAAATTAGAAAACTAATTAGGATTCTTCGGAAATTGGAGAGACAGGAGATGATTGAACAGGCGAGATTTGAATGTCGGAAGAGTATTGGAGCCACGGATATAGGAAGGAATAGAGTTCCATAAGGATGAAGATCGGATAAGGAAAGATCTGTCGAAAGCTGCAGTTCGATGGAGCGTTATATACATGTCCGAAGGCCGTGAGCGAGTATGGCCAGAGTGGACTGAGGATTTAAAAAGAAACATATCTGATATGTAAGACGGACGGCGGGATTGGAGAACTTGGAAGAGAAAGGAAGCCAGGAGGTACTTACAATATAAATAGATATGTAAATACATATAAATATAAATATACATATATACAATACGTAAATATAAATACATTTACACCGTCCGATGGAGCAATTTTTTATCTTCATCTCAATACTGATTGCATAAATGCATCTCTATTTTCCTGAAATGCAATTATGTTGAAAATTTATATTTTGTACTTACAACAAATACTAATATAATTTATTATAAAGTAATAATTTATTTTGGTGGAGGGACTCTCGTCACAACTCCTTTAGAAAATAGTCTCTAAACCAATTTACTAATTACATATTATATTAGAAATAGAATATTACATATTTTGTAATAGTAGAAGACAACCATTGTAATATGTCGTTACTTATATAATTCTTTTTCTTTTTTTGTATATAGGTATTCATAACATCCTCGATCGTTACATCAAAGGGCTTTCATACTAAAAGATACACAACAATGTCTGCCCTGGCATGAACGAGCCAAATAAAGTAATCATTATCTTTAAAAAATAACTTACCATTTCCTTTAACTCTTTGATATGTCAGATTACAACGGGAGTAGTTACAACGGGAGGAGAGATACACGTTATTTATAAATAAACAAAATGATGCTGCTCAACTTAATTGGGTTGATATAACACAGCCTACCAATTGTTTCTTTTAGGAATATTCTTAACATTATACATTATAATTTCAAATCTTTAATTATAAACACAATATATATTTTTCCCCTTTTCTATTGTTTTTAATATTTTTTCTTTATTTTTTCCCTGTTCTTTTTCCTCATCATCGTTTTCCATTTTCTTTTAGATACATAGATCTATACATATAACCAATAATTAAACAAAAATAGTATATACATCATAAAACACCATATTAAAACTCATACCATCATAAAATATAAAATATAAAAACACAAAACAATACAACAACAAAAGACTTAGCATCTAAAATCGAACTCTATATGTACAAAATTATGTAAAAATTAAAATATAAACAACTATGATTAAAGTACAAATGCACATGCATGCCCCTCCAATCGTTGCGAAAATAACCCCAGAGAAATTGGAACCCCGAGAAATTGTAACAGGCGCAGCGGTCCTGGTCGGGCCTGAAAAAGTGGACCAGCAGGAAGGAAAGGATTTCCATACAATTTAATTTGGTCAGCACTTCGATTTTGGGCAAAATAAATTGTATATAATTTGAATTTTTTTTAAATATTGAAGGCAATAAAAAGCTAATTGCATCAATTAATTTATAAAAAATAAAAAAATTAAATTACTTCATTGCAATATAACTAAGCACATACATATTGTATCTATGATTCTAATACTTAAGTAACTTTTGTCAATTTTTTTTTTTTTTTTTTTTTTTTTTTTTTTTTTTTTTTTTTTTTTGTTAATATTATTATTTTATTAATATGAGAAATACAAATTCCAGTTTTCAACGGAAATACACGTTTTAGAGTTCCCTGAGTTCAAATAACCAAGTCCCGCAAAAAGGTCTGTGTGTGTGTGTATAGTAACTCCCGGGCGGAAACGATAAGTCCTATGAAACTGAAATTTCATATTTAAGACAACTATATACCCGAGATGTTACAAAATCTTTTTCATCGAAATCAGCTAACCAGGAGAGCCACTTTATACCATGCATTTTGCACTTTTTTTCGATTTTCTCAAAAACGGTTACGACGATTTTGGTTAAACTCAATATATCGATGTAAAATTTAATGGGCTTTAATTTCATGTAGGGTTCATTCTGATTAAAATGGTGTGACAAGACTTAAATGCCGATATTTTAAATTGTCTTCTTCTAAAGTACCTTTAATTTTGTTGATTCTATAAAACTAACTATATTATCTTGTTACCACTGATGAAAAACAGGTAAATATATAAATTGAATTAATTCGATAGCCAACTAAAGGAGAAAACAGAAAAATATTTTTTTAATGCAATTTTTTGTTTTTGAACATAAGAACATTAATATACATGTATGATATACCGTTTGAAAGCTAAAGATTTTAGGAAAAATATTATCTTATACACAAGCTTTTAAAAGTTAATAGAGTGTGATGAAAAGCCGATAAAACTATCTGATTATTTTAGATAATAATATAATAGATTTTTTAATAAAACACATTTTTCCATAGAAATTCCATTTGACTAATTCTTTAATGATTTTAAAAATGGAGGTAAGTGAAAGTCGTGTGTTGCCCGCAGCAGATTTTTTTTAGTAGGAAACCGAAATGCCTAATGGATTTATACTTAATTGCAATATTATAATATATTACATCAATAAAAACTAGGTTAGATCATTTTTATTTTTATTATTTTAATAATATTTACAATTATGTTATATTCGAAAAATGCATGACTTTAATGTGATGATTGATCATATGGGCTTGATACAGGCATGTGAAGAAACTACCCAGTGGGAGCAGTTCAGTGTTTATTTAAAGTTGTAGGTCTCCATACCATCGTCTTTTCAGTGGCAACGGAGGATTATCAGGAATGGATGGAGATGAGAGATTGTGAACGAGTGGGTTTGAGTGGACGGGTAGTTTAGAATTAAAGTATATCTAGTTCGGGCTAAGTCTGCAGCTAATGGGATAGGTATTTATGAATTATTTTATTAGAGACAAAGTAAAGGGAATTTAGTTAAATTATGTAGTCCTCAACTTGGGTTAAGACATCTGTAGCAAAACGCGATTTCTCGGCTCAGAGAAAACAAAACCCTAACTTTGAGTGGTTCAATTAGTTATGAAGGTTTTAGAATACATAATGTAAGAAAAAAGAGTAGCTATTTAGATATATTTGTCTATAAGCAATTTATGTAAATAATTTTTTTAAAACTTCTTCGTAAAATCCTCAATGCTCCTTACTTTGTCACCAACAAACTCATCCATAAAGACCTTAATGTCCCATATATTCCTGATTTGGCCCGTACGGGGTACCAATCCTTCCATGTCAAACTCTATTCCCATCCTAATCCTTTCGTTTCAATCCTTTCTTCCTCTTCAATTCCTGACAATCCTCCGAGGCGTCTAAAAGGAGAAGGCCCCTGGACCTTCTAGTTTAGAATATTTTTAGATTGCTTTCATTGGGAAGCTTCTCTACATGTAACTATGTTCGGTGACATTAAGGGTAATAAAGTAATTTGCTTAAAATATACATTTATTTATAAAATAACACTTATTATGATCTATAAAAACATGGTACAGCGAGACATTGTTATTATTGAGAATACAGAGGTTCTGATTTTCCACATATTATAACATAAAACTGACCTCCGTCCGAGGCTGGACTTCCGATTCCTATACTATCCGAGCTAAGACTCCTCTCATTTAAAGGGCTATCTCTCCCAAGCAGTGGAGGGGGGGGTCAGTTTTTTGCATAGGTCTTCTTAGAACCCTTCCTGCTTGTCGCTCGGAAACTGCTCTATTTTGTACAATTTAAAAATATTTCTTTACCTCCCAGTATTCTCGATACATTGCAATGTATTTCATGCCTTTTGATATTTCATTCAAATTTACTTGTTGTATTACTTGTTATACAGTTGTAAATTCCAATAAATAAAAAAAAAAAAAAAAAAAAAAAACTTTTCCATATATTTCTTGTAAAATAATCAAAGCTCAAGCTCGCTTTTTTCTATACAATACACATTTATTGAAAGATTACCATGGCACTGATGGATATCGGGTGTCTATCACCTTCCAAGAGCTGACTCCAAGCCACCCTACCTTCCTCCAAGCTGTGCCGAAGAAGACACCCTCCGACGGCAGATGCTGACGGCAGTTGCAAGCCGGGCTCCCCGGTGCGTTGAATCAAATCGTCGCTGCCCCTGGGCCAGAACGTCCACCTGTAAGGATGTAACAACACCTGCTTCTCAACTCATCCATATTTCCACCTGAAGCAATTAGGCAACGGATTTTCCAACAGGTGGATCCACCTTCAGGCAAGGATGAGCCCGCATTAGCATCCACGGTAACGAACTTGCACCGTCAACCGTGGAACGGCGATATTTCACACAAATTAATTTCCTCTATGACGTTAAATGATATTAAAAGGGTACGGTTCTGATCGACTTTCCCATGCCCAACTCCATATAGGAAGTGCTCAGTGGACTACTGAAACGAAATCGTGAGTTATGCCCTCCCTACTAGACATGATGCAAGGGATCCCTGAAACTTAATAATCATGAAATCATTTATAACAGTATTTTAGGTATTATATTTTCAAATCTACTGAATGAATTACAAAACAAATGAAGAGCATAAATAAATATTTCCGACGAAACTCCTCTTATTCTAGTCCTGGTAGGGGAATCATTCTATTTCACAAATGCATAGATATGGGCCAGATTTAATATTCCTAGCAGTTGCAGACCTTCTCAGTTGTATTCTATCGTATAATATATTTCGTGAAGTGAGAACGGTTGACTGTGTGCGTAAGTGGGAGAAGTTAGTTCAGGGTGCAGTCATACGAACACACAATTAAGACATAAACTTTATAAACTGGTGCCGACGTTTCGGCCTGAATTATAGGTCTTCTTCAGGGCGTTTAAAGGAGAGCATCACAACAATGAAGCAATAATGAGCATTTGATTATTGCTTCATTGTTGTGATGCTGTCAAACGCCCTGAAGAAGGCCTATAATTTAGGCCGTAACGTCGGCACCAGTTTATAAAGTTTATGTCTTGATTGTGTGTTCTTTTGATTGCACCCTCAACTAACTTCTCCCACATAATATATTTACAGGATGAAGCTTCTTCTGAAATAACTCTTCAGTTTAATATTCTCTACATTCTTAGCGAATAATTCTTATAGAAATATTTTGTTTCTACTCATCAACTAAGACCTATTCCGCTTATTCCTAGAAAATTTGCAGAGTTTAAAATTTATTTTTAACTGTATAATTATATTCCTTTTAAAATTAATGATCTGCACTTTTAACTTATGTGTATATCTTTAGCAGTAATTGCAATTCATATAGCTACATAAAGAATAATTACAATCAATATATAAATAAATACCTTGATGATTTGTGTCTAATCAAATTTATGTTAACGTAAAAGAATTACTTTTACTTTTTATAAATGAATAATGTACATATATTATCTCCATAATAGATAAATGTGATTCGCAAATATTATATTGTATTCTTCTTTATAGTAAATTGGATGATAAGAAAAAAATAAAGTTTATATGATAAGCTTCTTACTAAAAGTTTTATCTCAACTTTTCAAATAAACTGATTTCTGTATAACCAAGTCACCATTTATTTTCATAAGCTATCCCCATGGTACAATAATGGATAAGGTTTTTTTTTTTTTTTTTTTTTTTAAAAACAATATTGTATAATTCATTTTGATATACAATATATTGAAAAAAAAATACTAGGTGTAAAATTAAATCATAGAAAAAAACAGTTTAGAATACTAAATTCAGAAATAATTGAGCCAATTTTGAGGTAATTCAGATAAATATATATTGAAAATAATTAATTTATTTATTGAGATATATTACAATTTGTTACAAAATGAACAATAATAATAGTGATAAGAGACCACATTTATACAATATATACAGAAAATAATAATAATAGTCAAATTACATAAAATAGAAAATAAATAAATTCATATATATACAACAAAATAATAATAAATTAAAAAAAAAAATCAAAACAACAACCTATAATTGATATAAATAAAAATTTGGCAAATAAATAAACATCATACAAACAATCATAACTATAATTCAGAAAAATAATCTTAATTTTTGGCATGTTTCAAAACATCTACAAAAAAACTGTCGATTTTTGTTTATTTAAAAACTATCAATCAATAAAATTCAAAATAAAAAAAAAAAATCTAAAATATTGCCTTTTTAACCTAAACCTAGTTCTGAACTGGCTATTGGAGGATAATTATTTATCGTGGTCTAACAGTTGTATGGAGAAAACAATATTGGGGTTTTTCAGCCCCTATAAAGACGGCTTTTTGGGAAAAACCTGTAGTTGATCTGAATCCAGCACTAAGGCTCCAGTGAATTTTAATTGATATTCAGTCCCTGGTTGGTTGTTGGTTATTATATTTTATTGGCACAAAACATCTCGGTCATCAGTGCCAGACACTTATTTTTAGAAATCAATTTTAGGTTAAATAATAAAACGAATAAACAAACAGTCTATATTAGAAATAGAAAACCCAGCTTTTTTTCAGTTAGAGATGCACAAAACATTGATACTGTTTACAAATCATATGGAGACAATAGATAAACACAAGTTAATCACCCCCGGTAAATACAACCCACTCTATCCATCCATTCATAACAATAGACATAAGCCTCAAGCTTACTTATTATTAAACGCACCGTTCCCTGTCATAAAAATATTTGCACAACTAAGACTTTCTGGAAACTACAATATCAAATTAACATTTAACAATATATATTACCATTTCAAACCCAAGGAGAACTACACCCTATGTAATCTAAACGAAAGAGAGGACTTATTCCATATTTTCATTCGATGCCCCATATACGCACCGTACCGAACCTATTACATCCCTAGGGCCTTAAATATGAACATTACAAATTTTATCGCCCTTTTTACCACCGATGATATTGATGAATTAAAAAATATTTATTATTATGCCAGGCAATGTTGCTGAATCAGATCATTTATAATAAATATAAACATATTTGTTAACTTTATTAGATTATTTATCGTGTTTCACCGTATTATGTAAAATTATCTATTTATTGTATTGGAAACTGTTATATTATACATATATTGTCTTTGAGTTATTTTGTTATAGGTTTTATTGTAATTTATCATTGTTTATTGTACCTAGAGCTTATAACGTAATGAATTAATATCTTGCTAACTCGTTATTGAAGTATATTTTGTATAATATATTTTTTATGTAGCCAGCTCTATCTGTATGGGGATTACCCCGAAAGCAAATAAAGTTATTCATTCATTCATTCAGGTTAAATAATAAACAATAATTTTACTAAAAAACAAATAACAACAAATAGTTAAAAACAATTAACTATAAGAATAATCACTAGTAAGAATAAATGTAACAGCATTAGTAAAATATAAATATATATCAGGTTAAATAAAAAAAAAAATAATAAATAATAATAATGATTAAAAAAATAATAAATAAAAAAATGTATATATTTATATGTATGTATATAAATAAAGTTAAAAATAAATAAAAATAAAATTAATTAATCAATTTAGAAAATAAAATAAAATAATAATAATTTTAAAAATAATAATAATAATAATAGTAAAATAAAATTTTCAAATCTGCTTGTAAAAGTCCATTTCAGTAAGAAAGCACATCAATTTGTCAATTCTATTTATATCGTTCCCCAAAGCAACCGCGACATTGAGTGGTATTCCCCTTTGGTTCAATTTTCTTGTGTAGAAGGGACATTCTTCGAAAATGTAATTGTCAGGGTTCTCCTACAATGTTGACAGTCCTACATATTCAATCCCTTTTCTAATTCTATTACATGCATTTTATTTTTATTTTATCTTATTTATATAATATGTATGATGTTTTATTGATATAATGTTTAGAAACATTCCAAAGGAAAAAATAAATAATCACGTGAGGCTAAGATGGTAATATCCGAAGCTAATTATATAAGAGCAAGGAAGACACTGTTTGCCCAGGTGCTCGTCACTAATGGCTTGAGGGAATATTTAATTATTTACCTGGGGTTGGGCTTACCTAATCAGGTCCTGCCCCTGTTTGCTCCCAACAAACAGATATCTCTTTCTGTTTGCTTTAGTCACTTTCAGTTTTTTTTTTTTTTTTCCTAAGGCTGATTACTCGCTGAGCAGGTACACAAGCACCTGTCTTATCTCTGTGATATGGTGAATTTATTTTCTCAAGGGGAGATATGGGTCTCCGTTTTCTTTGCGGATATCTCCAAACACAAATAGGAACTAGAAATTCCTGGATCAATGACCTCGTAACTTTTCTAACCGACTTAAAAAAAAAGATAAGGTTCTTGATACTATAGGGATATTTTTATTTCAATTCAATTTCACTTACTTATTCATAAAATATTAACGCTACATACCAGAAAAAGACAAGACATTTATTGTTAAGTTCATAGGAAATATTATACAATCAATAAATCTGACTTGAAAAATATTAAGTATGCGTATGTGTGTGTGTGTATATATTTATATGTATGATATTTTTTTTAAATGTATTTACTTAATTATTATTATTTATTTTCTATTTATATATATATATATATATATATATATATATATATATATATATATATATTTTTTTTTTTTTTTTTTTGTATATTATTGAATATCTTTCCTACTATTCGTACTACCATCTCCTACATGTCCAAATGGTGTCTGACCAAAATTATTTTGATGGTTTTAAGAAAATCCGAAATCATTACAAAGTTTTCAGCTGGGGATACCGACTTGGAAAAACTTCCAACAGTCTATTACAGTCCCGAGGAACACCTCCGTCTGTAATAGACAAATCAAACATACAGTTGAAGGAAACCCCTACCAAACAGTTAAAAGACTCTCAGCACAACTAAATGCAAGTGCATCTTTTTCCAGACATTTAAAGTGTATTGGGAAAGTAAAAAAGCTCGATACATGGGTACCTCATGATCTCATTGAACGGCAGCAAGACATGTTTCAAAACATACCGTGCAAAAATTGAAAAAACTGGGCTACGAAGTTCTTCCGCACCCACCATATTCTCCCGACTTGTCTCCAACAGATTACCACCTGTTCAGGAATTTAGACAACTTCGTCAAAGGAAAACTTTTTGAAAATGATGATCAAGTGAAAAGTGCGTTTTCAGATTTTGTTTCACTTCAAAGCTCAGAGTTTTTCAGTTCGGGGATAAAAAAGTTGGTGTCACGTTGGGAAAAATGTGTGAAAAAAGAAGGTAAATACTTCGAAATATGAAAATATGAAAACAATATCGTATTTTTAATAAAAGTCCTTTACCTTGAAAACGGACATTTCATGTGACACAACCCAATATTTTTCGTATATTATTCATACTACCATCTCCTACATGTTCAAATAGTGTCTGACCAAAATATTGTTGATTTTAAGGAAATCCGAAATCATTACAAATAGAATTAACATATGCTTATATATTGTAAATTAATGTTTGTTTATCTTCTATCTATAGATAGGGAAAGTATTTCGATTTTGAACATATTTTAAATCAACTTTTTTACGGTGGGAAAAAGTTTTAAGATCCTCATAATTTAAATAATCAAGAATTTTCAAAAGATTTGAGGATATGAGCATATGGCAAGTGAGGATCAAACTGAAGAGGCGAACGAAACATAATTTATTTGTTAAAGATAGATGTCTCGGATCTAAAACATAACGTTGTATCTAAAAATTATAAAATACAGTTATTTTGCGCATTTTAAAACGAAAAATCATGAGAGTACTATGTAAAGTTTTGGTCCTTACAACATATTATCTAAATAGCCAAAAAAAATTGTTTACAAAAATTCATGAAAATTTACATCAACTCAAGCGCTATGACAAGGAATGTTTCAGAAAGTACTCCAAAATTTTCAGTTAATGTAAATTTTCGTGATTTATTTAAAACAATTTCATTCTAGTTCATTTTTAGTAATGAAATACGCAAAATCACCAGAATAAATAAATTGTCGATAAAGCGTTGAATAATTGATAAAAAAACATGCAAATAAAAAATTTTGAACGGAAATGTCTTGACGATTTATAATGTTTTGACCCATATAATTATTTGTGTATTATAAAGCTAACGTGTCTACCTTAAAACTCGACTTGGTAAAAAAATGAAATATAACCAAAAAAACAAAATTTTAGTAAATAAAACACGACATTTAACTTGAAACACAAAGTTGATTCAATCAAATTATCCTCATCATTCAATCATAGAGAATTTTCTCCTACATCACATTCTACTAGAGTAACTAAGATATAAAGCAAGCGTAGAGAAGGCCTTACTTATACTGCAAGCGATTAAAACGCAGAAATTATCACTCACTTAAAAGGTATAGGTATACGGGTTCAAACCCGCAGGTGGTCCTAGGATTTTTTAATGGGAGTAAAAAATCCTTGTCTTAAATATGAAATTTCAGTTTCATAGGACTTACCGTTTCCGCCCGGGAGTTACCACACACAGTCCTTTTTGCGTGACTTGGTTATTTGGACTCAGGGAACCCTAAAACGTGTATTTCCGTTGAAAACTGGAATTCGAAAATTTTTACGATCGCAATACTTCCCCTTACTATATATAGTAAGTGAAAGTAATAACATATTCATAATTTTATGGGCTTACAACAACTTTAGAATAACTTGTACGATTTCTTTTATTGCATGTTAACTTTTCTAAAATCTTGTGCTTTCTGAAGTTATATTATACGTCTATGTTACCACTTTTGTTTCAGGAATAATATTTAATGACTTGGTTACAGAAAATTCATTTTTCGCGTTTAAAGAAAAGCTAAATTTCAATGTATTTTACTTACAAACTTACAGGAAAACATGCCTTAAATGATTCTTTAATAATTTGTGTCTAGTCAAATTTATTTTAATGTAAAAGTATTATTTTTACTTTTTATGAAGGGATCACTTGTAGCTGGATGGCTAGCATAACAGCCTCATATGCCAAAGGTCACGGGTTCAAACCCGCAGGTGGTCCTAGGATTTTTTAATGGGAGTAAAAAATGCTCAGTTTTGCCGTCCTTTGGAGGGGACGTTAAAAGGTAGTCCCGAGCCTGTGCGATGTCAAGTACTCGTTAAAGATCCCTATCCTAATAAAACCTGGATAGGCAAAATTTAGGACTCCCACTCTAGCATCGTCCGATTAGCCATAGTAGCATAAAGTGACGTTAAGCAAATAAACAAACAAACAAAAAAGGTATAGAATAGATTTTCATTTATTGAAGATGTTTCATATTACTCGGCATTCTTTCTTAACCATCATGAGTTTAACAAACATCCAGCGGAAATTACTATTATTAGTCGGCGTTACGACCGAGGTGTTGAGTCAAAGCCTGCCCCAACAAAGATCTTCAGTCCCTCCTATATCTTGCTGCAGCACTCCAATCTCTCAGACCAAGCAGGGTTCTTGAATCGGTGTCCACTATATCCACATTGCGAAACTTAGGACGACTCTTCTTTTCCCCTAAATACACTCAGCGAAGCCTTGACGCCTTAATTAGTGTACAGACATATATGGAGATGTATATATCGCTCTTAATTCAATATTCCTTATTCTTTCGAACCTAATAAGGATTTCCTCTTGAGTTCGAATCAGTGTTGGACGTTCTGCGCCGCAGTTAAGGGCCGGTCAAATGAGCGTGTAATATATACTTTTTTTTTTATATATATATTTTATTTATATTTAGACCAGGTGGCATTTCGATGGAACTGCTGAAATGTGGAGGAGATAAGATGATCAGCGTACTTCTCAAAATGATCAAGCTATTAGTATTAAGTATTAAGAGGAGATAAGATGCCTGACAACCTCCGTACGGGTTTTATATCACCCATTTTTAAAAAAGGTGACAGGAAGATATGTCGAAACTACAGGGGCATATGTGTACAGAGCTCGTTGAGTAGATTAATTGGAAGGCTACTCCGAGAAAAATTAGATGTTTTCTGTACCCCTGAAGAACTGGCAGGTTTCACAGCGGGGCGATCCTGCAACGACAACATCTTCCTCCTTAGACAAGTTATCGAAAAATCCCGGGAGAGCTTCATTTAGCCTTTGTAGATCTTGAACAGGCATACGACAGCGTCCCAAGGAGCAAAATGTGGAAAGTAGTAAGAGAAGCTGGCATCGATGGCTCGTTAATCGGAGCTGTAAGACACCAATACCGAGATGACATCTACCGAGTGAAGATTGGAAAGCGGCTATCAGAACCTTTCTCGGGAACTAAGGGTGTGTCTGTAAGGTAATGGTTTGATCTGTGTGGAGATGTAGGACCCTTCATCGACGATGAACAGCTGGTCTCCCTCTTCTTTGCGGATGACCAGGTCGTGTTTGCACGGAGGAAGGTGTATCTGGAAATGATGATGTGCTCTTTGTGGGATTGCTATGAGTCCTTGGGTCTTAAAATCAACTTTGGAAAGACCGAATACATGGCTATGGCCGCTGACAATGACGGGGTTCTTTGTGTGGACACTGAGACCTGTGCAAAGGTAAATGTTTTTAAATATCTGGGCTCTTATATCGACTCTTCTGGATCCTTAGAAACTGACATTCGAAGAAAAGCAGAACAAGCTCGAAAAGCCACAAGTATGCTTCACCCAGTTCTGTGGAATAATACGATTCTAAAGGAGAATAAACGAAGAATCTTTCACACCATCGTTGAACCTATAATTACGTACCCAGCCGAAAAATGAACCATGTCATCCCTGCTCAACTCAAAGATTCAAGCAGCGGAGATGAACTTTTGGCGAATGAACCTAGGTGTTACAAAAATTGACAGACTGCGAAATGATGTCGTTCGGGAGAAAATGGATGTCAACAATAGAATCGGACAAGATTGGCTGGACCGCGACCTCTAGAGCTCAGCCCTGATGTAAAAGGCAACCCACGTTGGAACGCCTATAAAAGTAAGTATGTATTTATACTTTGCTTCCTCTTCAATCCCTGATAATCCTCCGAGGCGTCTGAAAAGAAGATGGCAACGGGACCTTCTAGTTTAGAGTGTTTTTAGAGTGCTGCCACTGGGTAGTGTCTCTACATGTATTTCATGACAGTTTTACATATTACCATCACATATACTAGATGTATTTTTATTTAATACAGTTGTAAATATTAATAAATATGTTTAAAAAAAGAAAAAAAAAATTCCTTAGTATAGCTTTATCATTGCACTATTTATTTTAGAAATTTGGATCGTGTAAGCTATATCCTTTTCTCAATATAAATTTTCAAAAGACTATTTTCTAGCTCAGTAATATTTATAGTAAAATATTTCATAAAGGACTGAGTCAAAAAAAAAATAAAACTCGTACAGATTATATCTCTATATAATAAGTATGATGGAATAAAATTTTGTGGCTGAGAACTAGTTTGTTTTTGAAATATAATACATCTAATATTACTTTTCTCGTCAGAGAGGCCCTTATCTCATCAACCGTCTATAAGACAAACCAATTTACGTGTATTAACACTAGAACCAGTATAGTCTTACGTGTAGGGTCAAAAAATCATGAAAATCAAAAATGTCGAATGAAAATTGGTTTGACCCATATTCATAAAAACAATATAATGCCGCCATGGTATAAAGCAGTTTTTACCACATCCTGTTTGTGAGACAGGTAGTTTGGTATTTCGAACCTGTGGGGTGAACTATTGTTATCTTGGCATAATTATACTTTAATATTCACACCTCTTAAGAGGAACCGAAGATGATCAGAATAATTATAAGGATGCTCGGTTTAGTCTCAATTCAAATCGACATAATAACCTGGGCGGAGGTGCCCTTAGAATGTTCACGAAGTGAAATATATTTCGAGCCGACAGCGATAGCATAAGTATAGGCCCGGGGCGAGAAGGCCGACACCTGTGCCCCGATATCGGGGGCCGACAAAGGCACTCCGGGGGCCCATCTGATAAAGACGTAGGCTGTGGTGCCGTGTCGGCTCCGGCCGCGGGCTTCATCTGATACCGGCCTTATTACCTCGTTAGCTCAGCGTCTCCAAGTTACCTCTCCTAGCCGTTAACAAAAACGATGCTACAAAAGGATAACACTAGTACCTCAGGATTATGATAGCTGCATATAACAGTTACTGACCTTTTTAGGTTGTTTGTTTTCGACGGAGTAACCAGATTATCGAACAGATTGCCGGTGGGTTCGAAACAGGAACACTCGAGTAACATATGGTAGCCGCCCTGGCAATAAGTACAAGATTAAGAAGGAATTCAAAGATAAGTAATTAGGTTCTTTCCCACGCTCTTTCTCTGACCGCTCCTGATTACTTTTCTACGCGTGTCCGAACCTTCAATCATGAATCTTTGATCTGTGTTCCAACGTTCGCGCATGTATTTTCTACTAGTTTTTTGTCTAATTATTATGTTAGAAGCACTTAATTAATATTTGTCAATAATATATTTTAAATTTTACGTTGTTAATGTCTATAATGTATATAACTTATATAACAGTATTAGAAACGTTTATGTGAAAAGAATGATGGAGAGTTAAATTTCCTTTAATGTTTATTTTAATCTCAAATTGGATGTTTTATTTTGTTTTGATGATGTTGTAACCATTAGATAGTATTGGTACTAGGCATATACATATATATATATATATATATATATATATATATATATATATATATATATATATATATATATATATATAAGTAAGTACTGACTTAAAATATCTGACTCAAGGCTGTATACAAATGTACATACAATTCCTGTCCATTGTAAGAGAAAACCAGTTAGTTTATTAACTATCTGTCTTCAATAATTATCTTTATTCTATTCCATTCTATTTTAAGTGCAGCCCTATATCGATAAGGAATTAGAATTTCTGGTCCTGGACGTGTAAGGACAGAAAAAATGTAGTGTGTATGCTCTCGAATTTTCTAAGCCGTTTGTAAAAAAAAAAAAACTATTATTTAAACCTTCATAAGTTTCCCTTTTTTTTTTTTTTTTTCTTAGTTTGAACCTCTTTTAAACTATGGTGATAATCAGACACGATGGACTAATTTGAAATTCAGAACATAACAGATGTCCTCTATGCATTCTAGTTTACTCTTTGATAAATTTGAATTCACAGATAAAACATCTTTCACGCTCATACATATTATGTCGAAGTCAATTTGCGTTCAAAATCCACTTTTAAAAGAATTCCGATAATTATATATATATATATATATATATATATATATATATATATATATATATATATATATATATATATATATATATATATATATATAACAAAATGCTCTACATTTAATGTTGTTTTTTTCTAGGGGGAGATGTTGGAGGATCTGTGTTGAGGTAAAAGCCCCCCCCCCCGCAGCGAGACGCGAACTCGAAATCTTTTTAATGTTCAAATCGTTAATCAGGTTACTGGGCAAAGCGAGGACTGTTCTCACTTGTTAACCAGCCACACCACCCGCCTAACGTATCACAGTAGTAAGAAAGGTAAATAAAAAAGTTATTGGAAAGTATCAAAAAACGAGAATTTCAGACATTATCTTTGAAAGTGTTAAGAGACACGGCTCCTAACCCATTTCAAGATATGGCTTCTTGTGTGCAGCAATACAAGCAAGTGCACATAGGGCCATCTGATGGCATCTAGAGGGGTACCAGAATCCTCTGAGAGAAAACATGAGGAAGAAAGTGAGATTTGAAAAGCTCATGCATCTATCGCAGCAAATTTCATCATATTTTCTCATAATTATAAACCTCATCATCATAGAGGAGTAGAAGAATAGACTTCGGCCGGCCCAGGAACAGAGGAGTGACCCAGGAGGAGAGACCGCCCCACCCCCCGCAACAGGCAGATATGTTTAATAATAGGCAAAATCTAACCTAATTTAAAATTTTTAATAACCTAACCGTCATTATATTTCCTTGTAACTATAAATACGGATGTAATCATATACCATATTCTAATTCTTATTTTCAAATAGAGTCCCCAGCCCTTATAAAATAAAAAAATTGATATTCGGAACACCCTGGAACGCCCCAGGTATCGAAATATTTACAGCCAGTTTAGTCATTCTCCTGGATATGTCAACATCTCGGGATTTATTATTTATCAACATTAAAATTTGCAAAAATGGGTGAAATTCATTCTTTGAAATATATATATATATATATATATATATATATATATATATATATATATATATATATATATATATATATATATATATATATATAGTTAACAATTATTAAACCGACACAGTAATGAAAACATATGGGGCACATTTTGTGTTTAAAACTCAATTGGTTCTAGATTTATAAATTATCATTTTAGATTAAGACAATTCTTGGAGAAATTTACATTAACAAACTACAACAACAATATGATTAAAGTTATTATTAGTGTTTTTGATATTTCAAAACTTTAGTAAACAAATTTTTTTAAATTTTTTCAACTTATAATCACTGCAAAACAAACCTTAGAGCTTGAAAATTTGTTACCCATTAACTTTACCTAATTTAAGGATAAGGAATTTCCATTGACGTAAAAGATATATTGTCTTATAGTATCCATTTACACGATTGTTTTTATTGTATAATAAGTATATTCTTAATTGTATTTTCAACTCGCATTTAAATCTATGTGTAAAAAGAATTTTTTTTTGTTTATATGTCATTATTATTATTTACAACTGTATAATAAAATACATTTAGTAAATTTGATGCAAGATATGTTGACATGATTTATATGTAGGGATACTACCCATTGGCAGCTCCCCAAAGACTATGTTAAACTAGAAGGTCTCGGGGCCATCTTCTTTTCAGACGCCTCGGGGGATTATCAGGGATTGTAGAGGAAGCAAGGATTGAAACTAGTGGGTTAGAGTGGAAATGGAGTTTGTCGTGAAAGGAGTGGTACCTGGTTCGATCCAGGTCAACAACATAGGGAACATTGAGGTCTTTATGTATGATTTTAGTTGTGACAAAATATGGAGCATTGAGGATTTTTCGAAGGATTTTTGAGTGGAGGGATTGGAGACGAGAAGAATTTGATGGTTAGGTAGAGCCCCATATCTCTACTCCTTAAGTCAATACGGTCATGTAGATGAGCCTTTTGTACTTAAGTGGAAGATCTGGTCGTTTGTCCAGTAAGTATTGAAGTAGTCGAAAACGTCGGGCAGTTTCTTGTCTCTTCAGTCTTTTCTGAGGGTTCCAAGTAAGACGTTTGTCAATGTGCAGTCCTAAATATCGAATCTGTTCAACCGGGACAAGAGGAGTATTATTGAAGACGAGTGTTGGGCAGGTTGTCATAGGGTCACGACGAAGGGTGAAGGTTATTTGGTGGGATTTATTGGAATTTATTTTTATCCGCCATTCCTGACACCATACTTGAAGGTCTGTGATGTGGGATTGAAGAGTTTGGGAGGCAATAGTTGGATCATTGTTGAATTATAACACACAAGTGTCATCAGCGTAGGTAAAACGGAAAGTGTCAGGATGGGATGGAATATCAGTTGTATAAACTGTGTAAAGGATGGGTCCTAAAATACTGCCTTGAGGAACACATCAGATTCTCCTCTCATGTGAGGTGTGATTGTGGCTGTGGCGCCCTCACTTAGCTTCCGCTGGCTCTCACCAGTGATGCGGCTGAGAGGGAGGCGCTGGGATCCTTTGGACTCAGCTTGTCCTTCCACAAGTGGGGGGACAAGCCCCGTCCGGGGTTCCCGAGCTGATTGTAAATATTGTACATAGGTATGAATGTGACATATTTTGTTTATTTATTTGTTAACTTTATTTATTTGTATTTATTTTGTGTACAAATTTTGTTATTGTATACGTTTATTTATTTTGATTTTATTTTATGTAATTTGACTTTAATTTTGTTTATATTGTAAATATTGTATGAATGAGATCCTGTAGCACTATTATTATTGTCTATTATGACAAATTGTAATGTATACGAATAAAAAAAAAAAATAAATAAAAAAATAAAATGAGGAACACAAGCATATTGATTAAATAGGGATGAATAGGAACTATTGTGATTTACTTTGAAGGACCTGTCATTGAATGTAAATCACAAAGTAGGATTTAATAATAAGGAAGTACGTAAAAAAAAAAAAAAAAAAAAAAAAAAAAAAAAAAAAAAAAAAAAAAAAAAAAAAAGTAAACTTAAATTCACTTCATATCAATGTTTATTACTGATCTTTACTAATGCGTCTTTTGTAGAGTGAATAAAGAAAATTAAAATAATGTTTTCAGAATTAACACAAAAAAGTGTGTTCTCCGCCCAACGATATCAAGTTACTTATATATAGCTCTATAAAAGTCCAATAAAAGAAACACTTGTCTTATCCCGTGCAATAAAAAGCAACGATAACATTCCACGACTGACTGCTAAAAACAAGATAGTTAATAAGTAAACTAATGTTTTTTTTCCGGGAGGATGAGACAAACATTTACTCAGGTGCACCTAAATGATAAAATAAAGATTACGTTTCCAGAACACCTCAACACATTGTTGTTTTATGTTTTTATTCAATGTGTATGTCATTCAATATATAATGTATATTTATTGCAATATGTTTTTTAGCCTAGTGGCAACCAGATGTAAAAATACATTCCTTCAGAACCGATTCTCTCAGTTAAATAATTTTATCAGCGTTTAAGTAATGAGTTTGGAAAATCATAGCTTAGAAAATACTTAATTTTACATATTTTTCAGATATTTCAGACATAGGCAGAGGAAGAAGAGCCAGGGGTGTGTGCCCTCATTAAAAATTATTTTCCAAAAATAAAATTTAATTTCTAGGTTTTTTTACTTTCACTTACTATATATAGTAAGGGGAAGTATTGCGATCGTGAAAATTTTCGAATTCCAGTTTTCAACGGAAATACACGTTTTAGGGTCCCCTGAGTCCAAATAACCAAGTCCCGCAAAAAGGTCTGTGTGTGTGTGTGTGGTAACTCCCGGGCGGAAACGGTAAGTCCTACGAAACTGAAATTTCATATTTAAGACAACTATACGCCCGAGACGTGACAAAACTTTTTTCATCAAAATGAGCTTATCAGAAGAGGCACTTTATACCATGCATTTTGCACCTTTTTTCGATTTTCTCGAAAACGGTTCGACGATTTTGATTAAACTCGCTATATCGATGTAGAATTTAATGGGCCTTAATATCATGTAGGTTTTATTTGGATAAAAATGGTCTGACAGGGTTTAAATGCCGATATTTTAAATTGTCTTCCCCTAAAGTACCTTTAATTTTGTAGATTCAATAATAATAACTAGATTATCTTGTGAACGCTGATAAAAAACAGGTAAATATATAAATTGAATAAATTCGATACCCAACTAAAGGAGAAAACAGAAAAAATATATTTTGTATGCAATTTTTCGTTTTTGAACATAAGAACAGTAATATACATGTAGGTCATACCGTTGGAAAGCTTGAGATTTTAGAAAAAATATTATCTCATACACAATCAATTGATACAAGTGATTATTTTAGATAGTAAGGTAATCGATTTTTTAATAAAACACATGTTTTTTATAGAAATTCCATTTAATTAATTCTTTAACGATTTCACTCAATTTTATATCTAACTGTATTTGAAAATTCTTTTATTTATTTTAAAAATGGAGGTAAGTGAAAGTCGTGTGTTCCTCGCACCAGATTTTTTTTAAATAAAACAATCCATTTTACACTCAACACTCCTTTATTTAATATTTTTCTCTTTCCCCACGTTTCGGCATTTGTCATTTTTATCTAGAGGTGGGCATTATCAGATGATCGTCATAATCGTATGATCGAATGATTAGTATGCATTGTGAGAAACGATATGTCACAATTCCCATCTCTATAGTAGCGTGCAAATATGCATATAATTTATGTGAAAAAACAAAAAATTGTTCGATTATCCGAGCTCCTTGTTATTCCTCGATTATCGTTCGAATGATGATTCCCTTATTCAAACCGATTAATCCGATAATCGATTAAATTATAAGACTCACACGTATCATGATAATTATATTTACCAAAATAATGATAAAATCATTTAAATATCTTCACTAATTTTAAACGACGACACATTACTTTTATTAAAAATGGGTGGTCCAGTTCAGTCTAAAATTTTATTGTTTATCCCTGCAGAAAAAGTCACAGTCTGGGGTTTCTTTAACAAATTGTAAAATTGTATAAAATTATAAGTGTGTATGATTTTAATATATTTATTACTTCTTTATTTCATTTATTTGTATTTATCTCAATTATAGGTTATTGTGTTTTTTTTGTATATATATATATATATATATATATATATATATATATATATATATATATATTGTTTGATCAGTTCTCGACTGTTGATAATTTAAGTTTGTGTTGTTCTTAGGTTTCAGTCAATGAATAAACAATTTTATCTATGCGACGTTTCGAGAATTTATTGTTCTCATAATCATGCCTTAACAGTGGAAAAAAAACAAAAAAAACAGAACATTAATATAATTATACAATAATTAATATATGATGTTATTGTTAGAGATATAAAAAAGAGTACATTGAACAATGAATATTAATACAGTAGGTACATAGATATTTTAAATTAGGATTTACATTAAAGATATTATTATAAAATTACTTACAATTTTGGACAAAATAGTGTCTTAATTAGGCATGTTTAGCCTACAAGCATTTTGTATATATATATATATATATATATACATATACATATATATATATATATATATATATATATATATATATATATATATATATATATATAGATATATATTATATTTCATGTAATTTGACTGTATCAATGTATATTGTATATATTATGTGAATGGGATCTCATATCACTATTATTGGGTTGTTTCACATGAATTGTCCGTTTTTATAGTTTCTGAAATACATACAGGGTTTTGCAGGTCTCTGTTCTTTTCTTCCGAATTTTTACATATTTAAATTAAACAGTTACTAATCCTCTACCTTTTTATTATAAACATTAGATTCCCAACCAATTACCCACTTTTGAGTTTACCTCCAAATATGAACATGGAAACACGCGATTTTCGAGTAATGATGTCCTCAAACATACAGTAGAAGGAAACTCCTACCAAACAGTTAAAGGACTCTCAGCACAATTAAATGCAAGTCCATCTACCGTTTCCAGACATTTAAAATGTATTGGGAAAGTAAAAAAAGCTCGATACATAGGTACCCATGATCTCACTGAGCGGAAGCAAGACCCCATGTTTCAAAACATACCGTGCAAAAATTGAAAGAACTTAGCTAAGAAGTTCTTCCGCACCCACCATATTCTCACGACTTGTCTCCAACAGATTACCACCTGTTCAGGAATTTAGACAACTTCCTCAAAGGAAAACTTTTTGAAAATGATGATCAAGTGAAAAGTGCGTTTTTAGATTTTGAGTGTGTGTGTGGTAACTCCCGGGCGGAAACGAAAAGTACTATCAAACTGAATAATCATATTTAAGACAAATATACGCCCCAGACGTTACAAAACCATTAATCATCAAAATGAGCTTACCAGAAGAGCCACTTTATACTATGCATTTTGTAAATTTTTTCTATTTTCTCGAAAACAGTTCCGACGATTTTGATTAAACTCGCTATATCGATGTAAAAGTTAGTGGGCTTTAATATCATGTACGTTTCATTCTGCTTAAAATAGTCAGGTAAATGGGTGTCATGGCCGACAGTGAAATACTGAATTCATATCGCTCTATCATTGTAACTCTATATTTATTGTGAATCGTTATGAACAGTTTTCAGTCTTTGTAAAAGGTGATATTAAGAACATTTGGACATGATAACGATGTCGAACACTGAGGTGAGTGTGTTTTAATTTATAACTAGCTCAATTACGAGGTGGTACTGAGTTAAGGCTGCCACGAGGCACTTAATCCTCTGGCTCTTATCACCAACTTCACGGCCAGCCTGGCAACCTACCTGCTTCCAGCCGTCCTCAGTTCGTATAGAGACTATAGAAGTTCTTTTTTTTTTCTCTTTTTTCCTTTTATAATTTTTTTTTCTTCCTAAAATGTTCTTTTTATTTTATTGTATATATTTATGTAAATAATTTAATTTTTAAGGATTAATTAATTTTTTTTTTAATATATAGGTCATATATATTTTTTCTTTTTTTATTTATTATTATTTTTTTTTTTTTTCAAATTGATATTATTTTATTACTGACTCTAATTTTTGTAATTATTAAATATGGATTTAGAGCAAACCTCAAATGACGAGACTGAGGAAATAAGCGAAACCGACTCCCAATATTTAAAACGACGTACTCTAAAAAAAAGAAATCGCCATTCTGCCCCGAATTCAGCCAGCAATTCACCGAACAAGAAAAAAAACAAATCGTCAAAAACTAAAATGCCACCTCAAAATAAATCTCAACCTATCACTCGCAGCCAATCTACTGCAGCCATTACATCAGACATATCGAAACCAGGTACCTCAGCAAGCAATAACCCAACTACCACGCTAAATAAACCAAATCCGATTCAGGCGCCACAAGGTTTTACCGATCCCGAGCCACCACCCGTTTACGTATCAAAAATAGAAAATTTCTTACAATTTAGCAAAGAAATAGCGAATTTAATAGGACCAACTAATTTTCGATGTTTCTCTCGAGTCGGTGACGTAAAAATAAACACCACTTCCAAAGAAACCTATAAAACATTGATCAGCCACCTCACATTAAAAAAATATGATTTTCACTGTTACCAGTTGAAACAGGAAAAATCCTACAGAGCAGTCTTACGGGGTCTTCATTCAACAACCCCTACAAATGTTATAAAAGAAGAATTAGAAGAAATCGGTCACATTGTAAGAAATGTGTCATGTGTATTACACCCTACGGATAAATACCCTTTACCGTTATTTTTCGTGGATTTAGAGCCATCGACAAATAATTCAGACATTTTTAATATCAACCGGCTAGTTTACTCAACTGTTAAATTTGAGGAGCCGAGACAAAAAAATATCATTGTTCAATGCACCAAATGTCAAAATTTGGGGCATACAAAGAGTTACTGTCACCACCAGGCCAGGTGCGTCAAATGTGCCGGCCCACACGCCTCTAACGAATGTAGCAGACCTAGAGATGAGCCAGCAGAATGCGCTCTCTGTGGAGAAGGACACCCGGCGAGCTACAGAGGATGCTCCGTCTACAAAAGTCAGCTCAGAAACCGTACTCTACATATAGCAGTTAAACGCCCGGAAAAGAGTTACATCCAGCCTCCTGAGTTTCAATCTTCGGCTATTTTTCCTGAATTGGATAAAATACCAACTCAAGCCACCACCCAGCAACCATCCACGTCAACAGGACCACCACAGGACCTTAATCCTCAATCAGAAACAACGAGAAAACAACAACCTCAGGCGCCTCGGGTCTCCCAACCTAAGCCTCAGACCTCTCAAATCAAGCAACAGACCTCCCAATCCAAGCCTCAGGCCAGATCTTTCCAGTCTAAACCTCAGTCAATTCCTTCCCATCACTTTCCGTTGCGGGTCAAATTACCACCTCCGCATCCACCCCCAAGTTCCACACTACCTATCCGGTCAAACCCAACCCAGCCTTCAAAAACCGAATCAACTCCTCGTACACCACAGCGTATCCATCCCCCAGCAACCAATTATAACCACATCAGCTACCCACCTCAGCCTCCTGACCCTTACTCTTTTTCCAACCAACATCCTGTCGAGATCACATCCATTCTATCATCCTTCCTTTTCGAAATTCAAGAGACCATTCGACCACTGATCAACCTCCTCACAAGATTCCTGTCTGAAATTCCTCTTAATATCCCACGATGAGTTTAAAGCCCTTAGCTATCGTTTTGTGGAATGCTAATGGCCTACTGAACCACCGTGACGAACTTGACATCTTTCTACATGACAATCACATAGATATTGCACTTCTGACTGAAACTCACTTTACTCAGAGATCACATTTCTACGTACGTGACTACATTACTTACAGATCGGACCATCCAGACAATACTTCACATGCCGGCTCTTGCATTCTAGTTCATAAATCTTTACCCCATTCCCTTATTCCTTCTACTCCAACTGACGCCATTCAATCCACCTCAGTAATCATTACAACCCGTCCTTACCATTTAACATTCTCAGCTGTATACTGTCGTCCTGGCAATGTCCTTTCATACCACCATCTTGAATCCTTATTCCGTTCCTTCGGACCGCGCTTTATTGCTGGAGGTGACTACAATGCTAAACACCAACGATGGGGTTGTCGATCCTCCAACTCCCGTGGTAATATCCTCTCTCATGTCTCAAAGTCCAACTCCTACTCTATTCTTTCTCCCACGAACCCCACTTATTGGCCTACATCGCTGAAAAAACATCCTGATATTCTAGATATATTTGTTACCTCTCAGATTTCCCCTTCCCAAGCAATCATCAAGTCCTTAGACGACCTTTCATCAGATCATAGTCCAGTTTTGCTTTTATTACATTCAAACTTTGCTCCAAGACCCTCTCCCTCTACATTGATTACAGGACGAATCAACTGGGACAGATTTCGATATGATTTGGAAAATAAATTAGACTTGAAAATTCCTCTGAAGACAACAAATGACATTGACAGAGCCATCGAAAAACTTACAACATCGATACAGACTAGTATAAAAGATAACACCTCAAACAGGACAACTATCAACTCACAGCAGACTAACTTGCCACCTCATCTTTGCATCTTATTAAGGGAAAAACGTCGAGCAAGGGTAAGGTGGCATAGGACTAGATACCCATCCGACAAAACCTATTATACGAAACTTACTAACAAATTAAAATCAGAAATTAAAAAGTTCAAAATTCAAAATTTAATTAACTTTACAGAAAATCTCACCACTACTGACAAATCACTATGGACGACCACTAAGAAGCTGCTCAAGTTCAAAGACTGCAACTATCCACTCCTTACCGAATCCCAAAGATGGACAAGAACCGACGAGGAAAAAGCCCAGCTTTTTGGTCAACACCTTCTTAAAACTTTTATCCCTCACCCTGATATCCTTAATCCCGTTCATCTTGAATGTATTGAAGCAGAACTAACTATTCCTCTCCAAATGTCCCTTCCACCTAAAGCTTTTCATCCCTCAGAAATTTCCAGTATTATTCACTGTCTCCCTTCCCGCAAAGCTCCTGGGCCCGATCTAATCACATCCCAAATTTTAAAACTTCTTCCTCGAAAAGCCATCCTATTTCTTACCTATATTTATAATGCTGTACTCCGCACAACATATTTTCCCAACCCCTGGAAATCATCAATAGTCAAAATGATCCATAAACCCAAAAAGCCGCCTGAATATCCGTCCTCTTACCGCCCCATCTCTCTTTTATGTATCATGGGAAAAATCCTTGAAAAACTCCTTCTGAAACGTATATATCCTATCCTTGATTCCAATAATATTATCCCCAATCATCAGTTTGGCTTCCGAACATCCCATTCAACAATCCAGCAGTGCCATCGTGTGGTGGATGTAGTCTCCTCTGCTTTGGAGCGCGGATTGTACTGCACGGGAGCCTTTCTCGACGTAGAGCAAGCATTTGATAGAGTCTGGCATCCAGGACTGCTGTACAAACTCCGAAAATTCCTCCCTCCAACATACTTCCTTATCATCCAGTCCTACCTCACTGACAGATCCTTCAAAATAAATCACAATGGGTTCTACTCATCTCTTTTTACTCCGTCCGCTGGTGTCCCCCAAGGCAGTATCCTAGGACCCATTCTCTACACAGTATATACAGCTGATATCCCAACCAATCCTAACACTTTCCTTTCCACTTATGCTGATGACACTTGTGTGTTATCAGTCAATAACGATCCAACTGTTGCCTCTCAAACCCTTCAATCCCACATCAGAGACCTTGAGATATGGTGTCAGAATTGGAGAATTAAAATAAATTCCAACAAATCCCATCAAATAACCTTTACCCTTCGTCGTAAGCCAATGACATCCTGTCCCACAGTATCCTTTAATAATATTCCACTTGTCCCTGTTGAACAGATCCGCTACCTAGGACTGCTCCTTGACAAACGTCTCACATGGAATCCACACACAAGACTGAAACGACAGGAAACTGCTCGCCGCTTTCGATTACTTCAACACTTACTAGACAGACGCTCAAACCTTCCACTTAACTACAAAAGGCTCATCTACATGACCATCATAAGGCCTATATGGACATACGGAGTTGAGCTTTGGGGCTCTACTAAACCATCGAATTCTTCCCGTATCCAATCCTTACAATCCAAAATCCTTCGTAAAATCCTCAACGCTCCTTACTTTGTCACAAATAAAATCATCCATAAAGACCTAAATGTTCCATATGTTGCTGATTTGGCCCGAACTAGATATCAATCATTCTATGACAAACTCCATTCCCACTCCAACCCACTAGTTTCAACCCTTGCTTCCTCTTCGATTCCTGATAATCCTCCGAGGCGTCTGAAAAGAAGATGGCCTCGAGACCTTCTTGTTTAAAATAGTGACTGGAGTGCTTCCATTGGGTTGCTCCTCAACAAGTCTGTCTCATGTGATTTTTCTTTTAGCATATTTACTTGTTGTAATATAAATTACAGTTGTAAATTTCAATAAATAAATATAAAAAAAAAAAAAAAAAAAAAATAGTCTGACAGGCCGTAAATGCCGATATTTTAAATTTTCTTTAACTAAAGTACCTTTATTATAGGTGAAATAGTCAGGAATCAGTCATTTTTGAAAAGTTTTTAATTTTGCCAACGTTTCGGCTCAAGCTTGTGAGCCATGTGATGGTTTCTGAAGTTTGCGATGATGAAGTTGAGGTCCCAAGTAGAGTGAATTATATTGAGGGTGTATAGTCGACTGTAGAAACTATTATAGGTGAAATAGTCAGGAATCAGTCATTTTTGAAAAGTTTTTAATTTTGCCAACGTTTCGGCTCAAGCTTGTGAGCCACGTTAAAGTACCTTTAATTTTGTTGATTCTATAAAAATAACTATATTATCTTGTTACCCCTGATGAAAAACAGGTAAATATATAAATTGAATGAATTCCATACCTAACTAAAGGAAAAAAAAACAAAAAATATATTTTTAATGACATTTTTTCTTTTGAACTTAAGAGCAGTAATATACATGTATGGTATACCGTTGGAAAGCAAAAGATTTTAGAAAAAATACTATCTTATACTCAAGCTTTTAAAAGTGAATGGAGAGTGATGAAAAGAAGCTAAAACTAACTAATTATTTTAGATAATAATATAATAGATTTTTTAATAAAACACATGTTTCTATATAAATTCAACTTAATTAATTCTTGAATAGTTTCACGTATATTTTTTTTATCTCTAATTGTATTTGAAAATTCTTTCATTGATTTTAAAAATAGAGGTAAGTGAAAGTGGTGTGTTGCTCGCACCAGATTTTTAGTTATTATATACTGAAGTTAAATTTTCTGCATATTATACATGTCTTTACTCATAAAATACTGTGTTTCTTTATCCAACTTATCACAAAAACAATAAGCCTACAACAATGTTATGATTAGTTAGCCCATTACCATATCAATGTAGATGTCATATTAATAATTATTCAACATAAAATTAGAATACTTCAGTAAACTAAATTTAATTTGCTTTAAAAAATATGTTCTCTAATTTTTAAGTATGCTAGCTCTCCGCTGGCCGGATGTGGCCCACGGGCCGTAATTTGGAGACCCCTCTCCTAGAAGATAAATTCTTAAATGAGATATTTGAATATCATCCTTATCCTAATTTTGTATATTTTATATAGTCAGTGAAGAGCTACCACTGGGTAGTTCTTTCTCAAGACATTTTCACGACATTTGTCCACCCTGCATATTTACTTATTGTGTTGTATAATACAGTTGAAATATACAATAAATAAATTGTTTTTAAATTGTATAAATTGTGAATGTAATAAAAAATTAGTACAGTTGCACCCATGAACTAGTTCAACTGAACTAATTGTTTTAGAGTACAATAGTACTTGGCTATCTTAGTCCTTCATATTTAATTAATTTATGAACATATGGAATCACTGAATCAACAACCTTTAACTAAAGAGTTTACTTTGATTATTTAAATAACACTTGACTGAAACTGCTTGACTCTCTCATAACGCACTTCGTTTTTTCAGCTTGGCAAATAAGGGTTGGTCCATTTGCTATTTTTCTGATAGTTTTATTTTAAAAAAAAAACATGATTTGGCCCGTAACAGGTATCACACCTTCCATGAAAAACTCCACTCCCAATCTAATCCGCTAGTTTCAATCCTTGCTTCCTCTTCAATTCCTGATAATCCTCTGAGGCGTCTGAAAATAAGATGGCCTCGAGACCTCTTGTTTAGACTCACTACCAAAGAGTGCTGCCAATGGGCAGTTTCTCTTCATGTTTATTTTATTTGTTATAACAGTTTTTTTTTTTTTATCAAACATACCCCAGCTTATTTCTATAATTATAATTTCAAGAGCTGCTCTGGTTTCACGTAACTATATATGAAATATAGAGTCAGGGAAATTTATGCGATTTTGAAAATTTTCGAATTCTAGTCAACAGATACACACGTTTAAGGGTCCCCTGAGTTCAAATAACCAAGTCCCGAAAAAAGTTATATGTGTGTCCGTGTGTGTATCTAGCATGATAACAAATCCCATACCCCACTCAAAAGCTCCTTGTATCCTCTCTAATTTTCCCTCAGTTTGATTATAGATGTGATAGCCTCTCGATGATGCTTGAGAAACGATTAAAGTTAATTATGAACTGTATTTTAATATTTGACTTTGGCACATCGAGGCAGGTCTCATGTATCCCATGTTTATACCGAATCAAAATAGCTCTTTCCTCTTACCCGTAGGCAATATTTGCTTGGATCTTTCCTATACCAAACCATCAATTCCCAATACCCTCCATATATCTACAATCTCCTTCATTTCAAACCCTCAATTCACCCACTAGAGACTAGATCCCGTTTATCCAACCTTTATATCCCTTCCCACAGAACAAAAAAATACGAATGCTCCTTTCTGGCCCGGTCTACTAGTTCCTGGAAATCCCTTCCATCAAACATCCGTCATGCTCCTTCCCTTTCTACATTTAAATTCCTTCTTTTCCAGCACCTTCTTGCATCCCAAAATGACGCAGCCTGACAATCAAATAATTTTCATTTGATTGTATTCAATATTTTTATATATATTGTTTTTTCCTTTGGTTCAATCGTTTCAGTATTTGTTTAGTTTTTTATATCGTTATTTTTGTCACTTGAAGATTTCATTTCTTATAATTGTATTTTTTTAAATTTTATTTATATTGTAATTGTTTTATCTTTCACTAATTCTTGGTCAGATATAGATCCTTTATTATTTCAGAGCTAATGTAATTTTAAGAATACTAAGTACTAGTACAATGTTACTAATTATTTTTGTTTTATTTAATTTTATTTTTGTTTCTTTTTTATTTGAATTATGTTATCAACTAATATATTTCTCATTTTTCCCAACATAATTAGCTTCTGAAGATTGTTTTATTTTATTTATTTTGTGTTGTATACAGATTCATCGATTAGTTTGAATAGTAGTTAATCATGTTCATCTTGTCTGTTGGCCAGACATATTGTATATTTAAACTGTACAAACCTGATATTCTAAAGGGACCCAGTCCCAGAATAAAAATTATTTTCAATCTATCTATCTAACAAAAAGTCGTACGAATCTGAAATTGCATATTTAAGACAACTATACGCCCGAAATGTTACAACAGCTTTTCCTCTTAAATTGGGTGACCGAATGTTCTACTTTATACTATGCATTTTGCACTTTTTTATGATTTTCTAAAAAACGGCTGTAAGGATTGTTTTAAACTCACTATAACGATGTTAAATTTAATGGTATTTAATATCATGTTTGTTTCATTCTGATTGAAATACTTTAACAGGGGTTAAATTACGATATTTAAAATTGTCTTCCTTAAAAGTACCCCATATCTTCTTATTTGAGTTGATTGTTTATTTGTTTATTTATTTACGTCACTTTATGCTACTATAGCTAATCGGATGATGCTACAGTGGGAGTCCTAAATTTTGCCTATCCAGGTTTTATTAGGATAGGGATCTTTAACGAGTACCTGACATCGCACAGGCACGGGACCACCTTTTAACGTCCACTCCGAAGAACGGCATAACTAAGGATTTTTTTACTCTCATTGAAAAATCCTAGGACCACCCGCGGGTTTGAACCCGTGACGTTTAGCATAGGAGGCTGTTATGCTAGCCACCCAGCTACAAGTGATCCCGTTTATTATTATTACAGTTAATAAAATACGGTTAAATACAAAAGTTGAGGAAATTTGAAAACCAACTAAAGGAGAAAAGAATGAAAATATTTTTTTAATACAATTTTTGAGTTTTTAAACATATAAATATAATATTTATAAATAATATACCGTTGGAAAGCTAAAGATTTTAGAAAAAATATTATCTTATACACATGATTGTAAAAGTTAATGGAGAGTAATGAAAAGCCAATAAAACTAACTGATTGTTGTAGGTAATAATATCTGTGGCGGTCGTGAATATGTGGCTAAATCAAAATCTTTCATTTTACAGGTGAGCGACTATTAATATTAAGCCTAAAAATGAGCCTTCTATTATAGAATGCTTTAAAGAAATAAAAAAATATATTTAGTTTATTTAATTTAAATAATATGATCTCAAAATTCAAATCTATTATGTCTGAGATAAAAAATACTGACGATAGTATGTCAAAAAATTTTATTATACTAGTAGAAGGCTTAATATCTTTATTCGATTAATGGTTCATCAGTACCTGACATCGAATAAATTTGACATTATTTATAATATATTGTGTATGTTAAACTATCTAATTTTATGTATTAGACGTATCTCTACACGGTTTAATGGTATTACTGATTAAAAATAAACATGTTCCTACGTACAAAACAATTTTAGGAAGTAAAATTACAATTGGTAATTACATTAAAACTTCACTAAAGAGATACACGCACAAAGAATAAAGCATGTACTTTTAAATTAAAATTGTAATTTATATAGTGTAGGTTTTTTTGTTATTTTTCCTACTGTCTTAAGCAAAACATTGCATTATTATCATTATGTAAATCGAACGATGATTGAAACTATATTATCATGATAAAAGGATAACTGGAATCATGTAAGAAACTTATTTGTAGCTATATGTACGTGTAAATATTGTATATAAATAAATATTATTATTATTATTAATTTAATTAATTAGTGAACAATTTATTTTTATCTCTAAATGTATTTAAAAATTCATAAATTGATTTTAAAAACGGATGTAATTGAAAGTCGTGTGTTTTTTTTTTTTTTGCGATATTATCGATAACTTAATATTAAAACATAAACAATCTATCTTGGCCCTTCGGAAATCAGAAGTAATTCCAAAATCGAAACGGAAGTGTTAAAATTTGTTTATAGGAACCAAAACCACACCCACTGATCTTGAAATGGCGACCTCAAATCAACCTGATGTTTCATCTCCTCAGTATTGTTACGATGATCTGTGAAATCAATACGAATAGTTTTCACGCCAGGAGGTTTCGTTTAATTGAGCGACAGCTGTGCCGCTCTGATTTCCATTATATAAGGAATGAGGTGGTCTATTAACTGTTGCAACATTTCCTGCACCGAAAAAGGATGCACAACCAACTGTTTCAAGTCAGTAATAGCGGAAACAGAAAAAGAAACAAACCTCTGCTTGACCACACAGAAGTAGGTTAGGAAAGGTTTGAACAGGTGTTGGAGAGAAGATTGCAAGCCAATCAAGGCGGAAGGAGCAGCTTCAAGGGCACCATATGAGTGCAGGGTTTGTTGTTGTTACTTTTTAATTTTTTTTTTAGGTCGATTACTGAATATTTATACCGAGATTATGTCATTTGAATCATGATATTTTAAACGAAATATTATATAACAGGGTTACCCATATAATTTTATTTCATCTTTTTTACTTTCACTTACTATATATAGTAAGGGGAAGTATTGCGATCGTGAAAATTTTCGAATTCCAGTTTCAACGGAAATACACGTTTTAGGGTTCCCTGAGTCCAAATAACCAAGTCCCGCAAAAAGGTCTGTGTGTGTGTGTGGTAACTCCCGGGCGGAAACTGCAAGTCCTATGAAACTGAAATTTCATATTTAAGACAACTCTACGCTCGTGACGTGACAAAACGTTTTTCATCAAAATGAACTTACCAAAAGAGGCACTTTATACTATGCAATTTTACGTTTTTGAACTTAAGAGCAGTAATATACATGTATGATATACCGTTGGAAAGCTAAAGATTTTAGAAAAAATATATTCTCATACACAAGCTTTTAAAAGTTATTAGAGAGTGATGAAATAAACATAAAACTAACTGATTATTTTAGATAATAATATAATAGATTTTTTAATAAAACACACGTTTCTATAGAAATTCCATTTAACTAATTCTTTAATGGTTTCACTCATTTTGATCTCTTACTGTATTTGAAAATTCTTTAATCGATTTTAAAAACGGAGGTAAGTGAAGTCGTATGTTGCCCGCACCAGATTTTTTATTTTTTCAAAGAAGAAAAAATGTAATTTTTTTTCGGAATCAGGACTACAAAATTTATAATGATAAAAAAATAAATAAATTTAAAAAAATAAACACGATTATTATTATAGTATGGTTTATTATTATTATTATTATTATTTTTTGTAAATAATTTATCTTAATTCCTTGAATTAAATTTAATTGAAACTCTATAGATTTTTTTCTCTATCTTAAAAATAACTGAGTTATGCCCGTATTTATTGGTATAATTTCAATTTTATATCTTTTTTTGTTATATTTGTTATCGAAAATCGCGGTGTAATGATTATAAAACTCTTTTGAATTATGTCTGTATCTTCTAAAATACCTGAGTTTTGAGCGTATTTTTTATTTTTAATATCACGAGTGAAATTAGCAAGGCGTGTGGAGAAGCTGGCGTTTCCAAAATACATGTTTTAGTTAAAAAGATCTGGGAAATGAAAAAATACCCTAAGAATGGAAAGAATCAATACTTATTCCGATTCACAAAAAAGGACCGAGGACGGATTGTAACAACTATCGTGTGATCTCTCTTCTCCCAGTATGATATAAAATATTCTCGTCAATACTAACTAGTCGAATCAAGGAATACGCTGAGGAAATTATCGGAGATTACCAATGTGGTTTTAGGCGGAATCGCTCGACTATTGATCAAATATTTTCCTTACGTCAAATATTAGAGAAAAAATTGGTGAACCTTGGACGAGTATATTTAGGCGGAATTCGGTGGTATCGGCTTCGAACCTTCGGATTCGCTAAGCCTATTGTTATTATTATTATATTATTATTTTTTATTTTTCGTCCATCGCGATTTTTAAACACTCTACATTTGTTTCTGTTTCTTCAAAAAGAAGTAAGTCTTATCGTATTTATGGGTAAAATTTCAATTTTTTTTTCCTTTTCTTATTTTCTTATTATTATTTATTATTTATATTTTTTTTGTTCGTCGCTGTGTTCTACTCTTTTACTGAGTCAAGGCAAATTTAAGTGTGAAATACCATTTTTTTTTGTTCGATAATTATCAGGCCGATTTGCAAAAGAAATTCTTGGATATTTTTTTAAAACAATTTATTTATTCCAGTATCGCGACGTTTCAGCCTCTAGGGCCATTTTCAAACTTCATGCATATCCATCTCCATTATCTTTTAATTTTACCGCTTTTCTTTTATTTCTTTTATTTATTTTTTTAAAAAATATCCAAGAATTTCTTTTGCAAATCGGCCTGATAATTATCGAACAAATATTAGAACAAAAGAACAATGACGACAATGATGAGAAAAACCATTTTTTTTCTTTATTTTATAAGTAAACTAGATTTCTTTATAAGAAAACTATATAAAGAATTTTCTCAAAAAAAAAAAAACTATTGACGTATTAGATTAAATGATTTGAAATCGGTCGCAATTTTTAGACTAATAGGCTGATATACAGGTGTTAGGATCATCGTTAGATGCCTTGGTATTTTTGTGCCAAATATTGAAAAAGTAATGGTCCAATAGCTCCGAAAAAAATCCGCGGACATCGGACAGACGGTTGTACGTATCTGGAAAAGCAAGTCCTCAAATTTTGGTCGAGGAGGCTATTTTTTTTTTTCTTTTTTTGGTCTATTACAAAGGTTTATTGTTGAAAATAATAAACCAAAATCACAACTTATGCATATGTAATTCTCCCATAGTTTGGTTATTTCATTTTAGATAGAGAAACACCAAAACGTTTTTCGAATCAGGAGAATAAGATATCAAAAACATTAACTACCTATATGGTATATTGTAACGTATTGAGGATACTGAGGGGAGTTCATTATTAAATAATTTTAATATTAAACAATTAAAGATAACGAACCTTTGTTGGCAAAACATCAAAAGGCGTTTACCTCCATGGTGCCCCCGGAGCAATATGTACCTCGGGAAACTTCCTAGACACTAGGACAAAGGACCCCTGGCTTGGGGTACTTCCCAGATCAGTTCCGCCCGATGTGACGTCGATGAGGAGAAGATTGCAAAATGGCAGTCAAGTGTTATCTTCAAGAAGATGTGAGTCGGGTTCCATTTAGAAGAAGGGATGTCCGTCTGGGGGTCAGAGAGAGCAGCTGGAGATCTGAGAGCCTAGAACGAACGCCTGAGACAATTTCCACCTCCGTCAGCCGACTTAGTGATTTTAAAGGTATCTGTAATATTGTATGGCATTGGTAGTAGTGAAAATTTCCCTCAGTATTCTAAATCAAAGTTCTAAGCAATGTATTAATATAATTTATATGTGTAAGTTAATAATTATAATAATGTATTAATTGAATCTTGTTTAATCTTACCCTGCATGCCACCTCTCGGTTTGTAAACACGATACCTTTGGAAAGAAAATCCAATGGTATCATTAAATATAGTTTAGATATAGACTAAATATATTTATTAAGAAAGCTAGTTTTTGAAGGTACCGCTGCCTTAGAAAAACAGCCGGTCAAAAACATAGTAATATGATAACAGATGCTACAAGCTCCAACTCGGTTTGTCCGAATAGAAACAGAATATATGAATTTTTGATTGGATTTAGTACATAGACAATTAAAAATTAATCAATCGGTAAAAAAGTCCTTCATAATATATTTTAATTTATTATTTTATAACCTTTGACCGAGTCTGGCACCCAGGACTGCTGTACAAACTTCGTAAATTCCTCCTTATTATCCTGTCTTACCTCTCTGACAGATCCTTTAAAATAAATAACAATAGTTCCTATTCGTCCATTTTTACTCAGTCTGCTGGTGTTCCTCAAGGCAGTATCCTTGGACCAATTCTTTACACAGTTTATACAGCTGATATCCCAACCCATCCTAATATCTTCCTTTCTACATGTGCGGATGACACATGTGTGTTATCAGTCAACAACGATCTAACAGTTGCTTCTCAAACTCTCCAATCCCACATCAGAGAGCTTGAGGTATGGTGTCAGAATTGGCGAATTAAAATAAATTCCAACAAATCCCACCAAATAACCTTTACCCTTCGTCGTAAGCCTATGACATCCTGACCAACAGTATCTTTTAATAATATTCCGCTTGTTCCAGTTGAACAGATCCGCTACCAAGGACTTCTACTTGACAAACGCCTAACATGTAATCCCCACACTAGACTAAAACGACAAGAAGCTGCTCGTCGCTTTCGGTTACTTCAACACTTACTAGACAGACGCTCTAACCTTCCACTTAACTCCAAAATACTCATCTACACGACCATCATAAGACCTATCTGGACTTACCGGGTTGAGCTTTGGGGCTCTACTAAACCATCAAATTCTTTCCGTCTTCAATCCTTACAATCCAAAATCCTTCGAAACACCCTCAACGCTCCTTACTTCGTCACCAATAAGCTCATCCATAAAGACCTTAATATTCCCTATATAGCTGATTTGGCCCGAACCAGGTATCAATTCCTCCATGACAAACTCCAATCCCACTTTAACCCACTAGTTTCAATTCTAGCTTCCTCTTCCATTCCTGATAATCCTCTGAGGCGCCTGAAAAGAAGATGGCCTCGGGACCTTCTAGTTTAGATGACCTATTGGAGTGCTGCCAATGGGCAGTTTCTCTTCATGTCTTTTATCTTACAGCTAATTTACTAGATATATTAATCAAAACAGTTGTAAATAAATAAATAATAGATATACAAAAAAAAAAAAAATTATTTTATAATGTGTGTAGTCGACCGAGAGTAAAAATCACATCCTCTCAATTCGAGGTGTCTTTAAGATTTATTTTATTTCCAAGCTTCAACCTTACAATTAAAGTTTATGGAAAAACCAGTTTATATCCAGCATCATAATTAAAACCTTGGAAAGAAATATTTTCAGTCATCACCAAATCTTCCTTATTTGGTGTATTACCCCGATTTTATTTCCATAGCAGTTCCTATCCGTATATCACTATATAACGTTTCATTTAGGGATATTAATTTTCTTTTCTTAATACCGATGATTAATTAAATATAACATTCTGTTGAGCAATAATCACAAAATATGAAGCAATAGATAAAATTGATTTCTGTGATTTAATTGCTCTCTTGTTTGACGGTACCAAGACACTCATAGGTACATTTGTACTGATAACTACAAGTACAAGAGTACTTTGTTATCATTTTCTATGTATATATATAAGATATCCTGAAATAGCTATATCAATATTTATTTATTTTTTATACTGAAAATGTATTATATTTCTATATTAGCTTTTACTACATAATATCTCATCCATTCAAAACTCAAAGCTATTTCCTTCGGTCCATCAATAAATTTATAATCAAAACTGTTTGATATTTTAGTATGTCCGATTTATAGTATTGATTAAAACGATATGGAGAATACCACATACTACAATGGTTTTATCAAACGATTGTGGGGAAGTCTGATAAGGTACCATCTTCTTAGCGTAGAATAAAAATCTGGTGCGGGCAACACACGACATTCACTTACCTCCATTTTTAAAAACAATGAAAGAATTTACAAATACAGTTAGAAATAAAAATATTTGAAACTATTAAAGAATTAATTAAATTAAATTGATATAGAAACGTGTTTTATTAAAAAATCTATTATATTGTTATCTAAAATAATCAGTTAGTTTGATCTTCTTTTCATCACTCTCTATTAACTTTAAAAAGCTTAAGTATAAGATAATCTTTTTTCTAAAATCCTTAGCTTTCTAACGATATATCATACATGTATGTTACTGTTCTTATGTTCAAAAACAAAAAATTGCATTAAAAAATATGTTTTTAGTTTTCTCCTTTAGTTGCTTTTCAAATTCGCTCAACTTGCATATT
Organism: Piezodorus guildinii; assembly: GCA_023052935.1. NCBI lineage: Eukaryota > Metazoa > Arthropoda > Insecta > Hemiptera > Pentatomidae > Piezodorus > Piezodorus guildinii. The sequence goes on along the minus strand of CM041294.1, from coordinate 13,808,194 downwards.
TAGCTGTTTTTCATCAGTGGTAACAAGATAATATAGTTATTTTTATATAATCTACACAATTAAAGGTACTTTAGATAAAGAAAATTTATAATATCGGCATTTAAGCCATGTCAAACCATCTTAATCAGAATGAAACCTACATCACGTTTAAACCTATCAAATTTTACATAGATATAGCGAGTTTAATCAAAATCTTCGGAACCGTTTTCGAGAAAATCGAAAAAAGGTGCAAAATGCATGGTATAAAGTTGCTCTTCTGGTAAGCTCATTTTGATGAAAAAGGATTTGTAACGTCTCGGGCGTATATTTTTCTTAAATATGAAATTTCAGTTTCATAGGACTTACCGTTTCCGCCCGGGAGTTAACACACACAGACCTTTTTGCGGGACTTGGTTATTTGGGCTCGGGGAACCCTAAAATGTGTAATTCCGTTGAAAACTGCAATTCGAAAATTTTCACGATCGCAATACTTTCCCTTACTATATATAGTAAGTGAAAGTAAAAAAAAAAAAAAAAATGATTGCAATTTTCAATAGAAAACTTCTAATATTTAGATTCAAGTCCAGGTGTGAGATTTTAATGATTTATTGTCAATATGAGCTAGGGTTCGACAGTAGGAAAGAGAGATCCTCTGGGGCACACATGACCTATATTTAGTCGGTATCTAAAAATCATTGAGGGGTTGAACGTGGTCTTGGCCCAATAAGCTCATACCATCATCGACCATGAAATTATACTTTTTCATTTAGGATCTTCTCTGACCAAATAACAAAGTCTAGCAAAAAGGCCTGTGTGTGCGTGCTATGTTTAGTACATAAACGGAAAGTAGTACAAAACTGAAATTTCTTATTTAAGATAACTACGCCCAAGACGATACACCATTTTCACCAAATTTGACAGACCGGAAAATTACTATTTTATCGAAAACGGATTTTACGATTCTGATTAAACTCGACATATGGATGTAAAATTTAATCAGTTCAATATCATGTATGTTTCATTCTGATATAAATAGTTTGACAGGGCTTAAATGTCGATATTTTAAGCTTTAATAATGTAAATTTGAATATAAAAATGTTAGCATTGATAAAAACGACTATACAATACAAATTGAAAGAATCTGATAGTCAAGTTAAGGAGAAAATACCAAAAATATTTTTTACATAATTTTATTTTCTGGACATAAAAATAGTAATATAGATATAGAAGTATAATATACGGTCGGAAATCTAAACAGAATTTTTTTTATCCTTTATATAAATTTGTGGAAGGTAATAAAGTAACGAATAAAGCATAAATTTAAATGATTATTGTGCGTTAAAAAATGTATATTGTTATTTATTTAATCTAAAAGATATGTTTCCAACGAAACTGAATATCATTTTTATAACTTTTTTTCGGAGCTAAATTTATTATTTGTTTATTTAACGCTACTGTGGCTAATCAGGATAGGGATCTTTAACGAGTACATGACATCGCACAGGCTCGGGACCACCTTTTTACGTCTCCTCCGAAGGACAGCATAACTAAGGATATTTTACTCCTATTAAGAAATTACGAAATCCTAGGACCAAATACGAGTTTTAACCAGTGGCCTTTGGCATAAAAGGCTGTTATGCTAGCCACCCTGCTACAGGTGATCCAGACTAAATTTATTTAATAGGTATTAAATTGATTTTAACAACCAAGGTAAGTGAAATTCGTGTTTTGTATGCACCAGATTTTTTATGAATATTATTCATCATCTATAAATAAACGAAATAATAACTGTCCTTCTTTGAATGAATAGATTTCGTATAATTGCGTCAGTATAGTAGCAAGTAGTGGAATTAAAAATACAACTCTTTGAAAAAAAAAATTCTCGGATCGCTGTCATATGAATGAGTTCTGAGAGCGGCACGCGGCTTCGTTACTTTCAAGATGCATTATGCAGCGTTATGAGGAGAGGGTCATTTGAGAGTACTTGTCTAACAAGTCTCAGCACCGCAGTTATTATAGTGCCGCCCTGCATATGGAACAGGGGCGTTTGTTAGTTATCGTACAAGTAATTCAGATCTAGTTTGAATATGAATGGCTCCAACGACGGGCAGCGGTGCACAAGTCCTGGAAGCAGGGATATTCATGAAGTCACGGGAGAGCGGTCGCGCCGGTCGTGGGACCCGGTCACAGGAAGTCGGCTACTGGTTTTTGATTTCGTCCAATCAGTGTCACCTCTTCCGGGCCTGTCTGGTGGGTTCGCAGGGGTCAGCCTGGCTCTCTTGTATTTATTAAAATCGGGAGTAAGGTTTGCTTTTAAAATGTTAATATATTAGAAGAATATTCACGAGCATTCATCACGTTTCTCGATAAATTTTGTAGTGTAGGGTCTTTTATTTATTTTTATTTTTTATTTATTTATTTTATTTTATTTTTTTATATATCTCCCTACCTAGCCATTTCCGGCACACGGGAGGAGAGAGCAGAGGGGTGGTGCGCTAGATGTACGCATGCCTCTGTTCCCAAAAACCAACTCTTTATTAATCACAACTTTTACAAATTTTGTATTTATTTGTACAGAATATGATGTAGCCTGGTGCACGGGTGTGTACCTTAAAGCTGCACCTTGTCCGCTACTGCGGTGTACCTTACTGTTGGGGTTGCACCTTAACCAGACAAGCGCTCTGCTTTCCGTCCGGGTGCCGTTCAGCATTTTGCCTCATACGTCCGAGTGCCGTCCAGTGAAGGTCTTCTTCTTCATCCCTTTTTTTTTCTCTCTCTACTCGCAGGCCAGTTATGCTCTTCATAAGTTAAAGTGAGTAGGGCCAACCATCTCCATGGCTCCATGGAAGTGCAGGACAAGACCGGGGGGTATATCCTCCCCATAATCATGAGAAATTGCCCCAAAACCCTCCTTCTTCTGTTAATATTTGTGAGACCCAGTAGTCCTGGAGGACCCACTTGGTCTTTAATCTTGATTGGACGGAAGAACTTTCTCTGTGTGGAACACCTCTGGCTCCACACCCTCCGTCCATTCCACTCTTTTATAAGGACCTCCCGAAGTAGCTTCTTTCACAGATTCGGGGTCTCCCCTATTCTTCCGCGGAGTCCTTCCGGAATCGCCCCCAGCCCCTGCCTCTTACATTCGTATCTCAATAAGTCTTCCTTGAGGATGAGATCAAAGGGCATCGCTCAGGCCAGCACCTGCATTGCCTCGTGCGGCACCGTTCTGCAAGCCATCGTGAACCTTAGCAGAGTCAGTCGCTGAATAGTGGCCAGCCTTCTCTTCTTCTCTTGGGTGAGGTTACGACTCCAGGCGGGGGATGCATACCTCAGGATATCCAAGACCACTCCTCTGTGAATGGTCATGGTTGCAGGGTATCTGAGGCCCCAAAATACACCCCCTATCCTACTTAAGCATGTCGAGGTATGGTTGTTATAATAGACAAGAAATAGTATCAGAAGGCCTCGACAATTGCGTATTCATGCAAGGAAGAGAGTTTAATAGATATGACATTTAATGAATTAGCTGAGAGGACTGGTTAGGATGGGTTACACTCTGTGTGGTAGAAGCACACCAGTAGTGTGGTTTAGGAGAAGATTCACCCTGCGTGGTAGTAGCCTGACAGTAGCGTGGATAAGGAGAGAATTCACCCTGCGTGGTAGTAGCACGACAGTAGCGTGGATAAGGAGGAATTCGCCCTGCGGGGTAGTAGCCCGACACTGGCGAAGATCAGGAGGAACTCGTCCTGCGGGGTAGTAGCCCGACAGTAGCGAAGATCAGGAGGAACTCGCCCTGCGGAGTAGTAGCCCGACAGTAGCGAAGGTTAGTAGGAGTCAAGGTAGAAGAAGGAAGTGAAATATAGATAGCCCACAATGTGTTACAAAGGCAGAGTAAATCTGACCTTGGGAGATACCCGCTTGGGTGATCTGAAGAGCTGAGCCAGCTCATGGGGATGTTAGTCATCCATGTCGATAATTGACAGTGAGAGCTTTGCTAGCAGTCTAGGGTCTTGGCCCTAGGTCAAATTACCTTGAGTGCTTTATTTATTCTCATAAAACAGTTATATCGGTATAAATAGTTACAGTGACATTAATTATTAACAATATACAATATTATTGGATATAGCGTCTTCTTGTATTTGCCCGGTAAGGTATGTCGACGCCGCTGGCGCTATCTGTGAGCAAGCGTGTATAGCATCCGCCACAAGCAATTAATTAACAGGGTCACCCTATCCTTCAGTTACGCAATGTGAGAGGTGAAGTCTAATCCTCTTCTCATCCTGACTCCCAGATAAGTCATCTCCTCACCTAGTCTGACACTCACTCCTCCGATATCCAGACTGATAGGGTGAGCCCTGTTCGTAGAGCCTCTTAGGAGCACGGCCTGAGTTTTTACAGAGGCCATCTTCCTCTTTTCACACGAAGCTTCTACGAGACTGGCGCACCTTTCTGCATCTGTCTTCACTCCGGCTCTGCTATGACCGCCAGATCGTCGACGTAGGACGTGGCAAGGAAACCAGCTTCTTCTAGTTCCCCCAACAACTGATCGAACAAGAGCTTCCACAGGGCCGGACCCAGAACCAAAACCTGCGGGCAGCCTCTCTCGATATCCCTCTCTACTATATCTCTAATTATATTTTAAATGGCATATTTGTACGTAAAAAGTTTATAATTTTGTCTGTAAGAAAGAGCCTCTGGCCCTAAGACAATAAAAATCAATCAATCAATCAATCTACCTCATATAAACTACCTCTGATCATAACTCTCCTACTGCTGAGGTAGAGTAGGGTCATCACTCCCTACGCCTAATTTTGTGAGTGGCCACCATTTGTCTGACGGGTATCACATACCCAGGGGAGAGGATGTTAAAAGTTTCACATCCTTAAAAAAGCTCCACGGGGACTGGTATTCGAACTCACAACCTATGACACGAGAGACTAGCGACTAAATGTAGAAAAGGAGAATATTCAAAAACTAAGGTTTCAAGAAGAGCTAACAAAAGAGGCTACGAAAAAAAAACAAAAAAACAACAACTTTCATTAAAAATCCATGGTATAAAATAAAGTGTTACAAAGTAGTTGCTGTGACATCTATGGCACATAATTGTATAAAATACGAATAACTCTTATTTCTGGATAGTTTTTTATCAACAGTAATTAATGTTTTATTATTAATAACAATAATATGTGGGTAAATAATTTAAATAAGGAATCTTAAAGATTCTTTAGAGGAAATAATTATAAAAATTCGGTATTTAGGTCTCATCAGATCATTTTGATTGTGAATAAGACATCGAACAAGTTTGGCTTTTGGTTATTTTCTTGTTTTAATTCAATCTCACTCAAGGCGTGTTAATTAAGGAATTTCCGTCACAACTTAAAATTATCGACACGGTGAAACCGGTTGAAAATTAGCTACACTTGGAGACACTTCCCTACCATTTGTTTTAGCTCAGGTGATGATTACAGAGCTGTAGCTGATAATGTTGGAATCGAACAACACCTGCTTATTTAGATCATTTCATTTAATCCTGGTTCTCCTTTAAAAAAAAATAAAACATGCTAAATCAAAACTTGTGCTTTTATTTTTCCTGATCAACGGCCGGTGAATACCTTTGGAAACTCATTTACTGCGAAAGTCACGCCAGGTTTAATTTTTTTTATTTATAATATAACGTCTATTCATTATTATGTTTAGTCAAAGGCAGAAATGGGGAACATAATTTTGTCAATAAATCAAAATATGTTTACTTTTTATTTTAAGTGAAGGATAGATACAGAAAATTTTATTTTTCCATCTAAACTAGATAGTAATGTATGTTTTCAATAAGTATAGAAATAAAAAATGTCCTGTCCTATTCGTTTTATTAAAAATTTCCATATTTTTAGCAACTTATGTACGATTTAGTTTGTATTTTTTTTTACTTTTGGACCTACAGGAAAACATGTCCTAAATGATGGTGAAAACCGTACCAACGCCATTTTTTTTTCTTTTATATATATATATATATATATATATATATATATATATATATAGGTAGAAATAATCGGGAGTCAGTATTTTTCAATATTTTTAATTTTGTCGACGTTTCGGCTCATCATCAGGGCATTACTGAGCCATGTGAAGCATAAACTGTCAAGCCAAAACGTTGGCAAAATTAAAATGATTGACTTCCGATTATTCCTACCTATGAAAAATTCTACAGTCGACTATACATCCCAATATCGTTTTTTTTTTTTTTTTTTTTTTTTTTAATCCATTAAGAGGTGATCTACAAGCTTCTTTTCAAAATTTTTTTTCAGTTTTTATTTTATTTTTAATGACTATGTGGACTACTTGAACGATGTTTATGTCAATAGAATAAGATAATAAAATCTATTACCCCGCAATAAGGTTGAATTATTAAAATCTTAATAGAATCCTTAAAGAATAATTTTAAAACTTCCTCTTCTCTAAATCCATTGTGAGTTCATTACTCCTTCATGTCTTAAATTCTTTATATACTAATCCTTTTTTTTATATACTAATTTTTATTTTTTTATTTATAGTAATTTACAACTGCATTAAAGAACACAATAAGTAAATATGAGGAATAAAAAAAAAGGCATGACAATGTCTTGAGAAAGAACTACCCAATGGTAGCACTTCACTAACTATTTTAACTCAGTAGGTCCTTAGGCCACCTTCTTTTTAGTCGCCTTGGAGGGTTATCAGGGATATCTAAGGAAGATAAATTACGGACAAGTGGATTTGTATGGGCAGGGAGTTTAAAATGAAAAGAGGTGTATCTATCACGGGCTATGTCTGCAACAAATGGGATGTCAAGGTCATTATGAATGAGTTGATTTGTAACAAAATAAGGAGCATTCAGGATTTTGCGAAGGATTTTGGATTGTAAGGACTGGATGCGGGAGGAAATAGATGGTTTCGTAGAGCCCCAAAGCTCGATTCCATATGTCCAAATAGGTCTGATAATAGTGATGTAAATGAGTCTTTTGTAATATACTGGAAGTTTTGAACGTTTGTCTAGTAAGTGTTGTAGTAATCGATATCTTCGAGCAGTTTCTTGTCGTTTGAGTCTTGTGTGAGGATTCCAAGTAAGGCGCTTGTCAAGATGGAGACTTAGGTATCGGATTTGCTTAACAGGAGTAAAGGTAATGTTATTAAAGAGGCAGGAACTCATCGGTTTGCGACGAAGGGTAATATACACTAATCCTAAAGCCAATATACATTGTCATAGAATTTACTATTTTTTAATAGAACTAACGGTTATCAAACCTGCTTCTATATTATTACCTTATTTATACATTATTATCCAATCATTAAAAAATACATAAACTTTGTTATAAAAGTAATGAATAAATTAATTCTGGTAAATGATAATAAAAATAAATTAACTCATGATATTAAAGATTCGGTTTATACTGGATATGTTTTTTTGTTTTTCTTTAATTTTAAGATGAATAAATTTATTGGACGAGTTAACAGGATGTTTTGGATAAGGTGTTATGTGTAAATAATTAACTTTCAGACGTTTCATGAAAATGAATGCTTATTTAATCTATACACTCTTTTGTAATAATTTCCATTTATTCCTATTTTTTTTTTTTCAATATCCATCAAGTAAAAAAAATATCTGAAGTAGTTCCACTATTAGAATAAGTAAAACTCTGGGAAAAACCAAGTTTTGAATACCGGTATTTCCCCTAGAAGAAGATATTCCCATTTGGGTATGCTCCTCAACTTTGCTATAAGTACACAGCATACTGGAACAATCTAAAATACAATATCAAAGAAAAAAATAGAGGGAGATACTCTAAAATATAAATACATAGGCTTTACTCATTTCGAAATTGCTCATCGACGTATATAAATCGAGCCTAGCCTCAATATATGGTGATGCAGGATTCCCAGTGTGTCCAGGATTATGGTCTCCGCTATGTTTTGCAATTGATTTCTTTCCAGTCCATGCTTCTCGAAAAATGATCCAGTCTCTACTAGGATGTTCCCCCTGCTACTACTGGGATGTTCTGAACCAAAGTCCTACGACTGTAAATTCTCCGAACTCTTCACGAAATCTTTCTTTCAGGTATGGAATACATTTCGAATAAATGTTTTATTTCTCCTCTTGACATTTTTCCTTGTTCCCGGTCATTTGTTTGATATCTGATAGTGGGATCTACTATCAGTACTTTCTTTTCTGTGGCACTAAATGCCAAGATTTTTGTTCAAAAGTTCGGTGTTTTGAATAGTTCCTGATATGATGGAAATAATCTTATGTTTCGGGATCCACCGCATTGTAACTGCACAACGTTCTTAACAAAAGATAAGTAGTTGAATTTAATGATCATTCTATGTAGGCTGTGGTTATGTGCTTTTTTAGTTATTGAGTTGTGTCGCATGAAATGTCCGTTTTCAAGGTAAAGGATTTTTATTAAAAACAAGATAATTTTATTCGAAGTATTTACCTTTTTCTACACATTTTTCCCAACGTGACACCAACTTTTTTATCCCCGAACTGAAAAACTCTGAGCTTTGAAGTGAAACAAAATCTGAAAACGCACTTTTCACTTGATCATCATCTTCAAAAAGTTTTCCTTTGACGAAGTTGTCTAAATTCCTGAACAGGTAATAATCTGTTGGAGACAATTCGGGAGAATATGGTGGGTGCAGAAGAACTTCGTAGCCCAGTTCTTTCAATTTTTACAAGATATGTTTTGAAACATGCTGCTCAGTGAGATCATGAGGTACCCATGTATCGAGCTTTTTTACTTTCCCAATACACTTTAAATGAAAACGGTAGAAAACTTAGCAAACCAACGGCGAATGGTCCGTTCATTAACACTCCCTTCCCCAAATGCCGAGTTTTTAACTCGTACAAAAATATTACTCGAAAATCGCGTGTTTCCATGTTCATATTTGGAGGTATACTAAAAAGTGGGTAATTGATTGGGAAGCTAATGTTTATAATACAGAGATAGAGAATTAGTAACTGTTTATTTTAAATATGTAAACATTCGGAAGATAACAACAGAGACCTGTAACATCATTTATGTATTTCAGAAACTATAAAAACTGACATTTCTTGTGAAACAACCCAATATTTCATGTTTATTGAAGTTCGTTTATTTTTTTTAATAACTAACTAAAAGTAATAGTTTAACTTTATACCTAAACTTATAACATATACAATTTTTACATGCTAAGAAATCAAACCCCTAAAAATAAAACTATAAACAATTACTGAGAACGTTTAAACTATGAAAGTCAACAGCAGATGTCAACAGGCGTTACACGAGCCATTCCAGTCTCTGGTAATAGAAGAAAATAATAACTGTCCTATAAAAGGACTGGTATGATATCCCGTATATTCAATTAAATCAGGGCTACCAATTACAATTATAATTTCAATTAACAATAATTAAATAATCGTTCATCCGCCAACACCTGCTAAAGCAGTCACATCCTAATGCGATTCCATCAAATAAGGGAACGGTGATTTAGACTGGTTTGACAAGATCAGTCAGTCCGCCCTATTTCTCGCTCTTTCTTCTTCCTACGAACGGGAAGTAGGCAGCGATGCAATAAATATATAACAGGGGCCCAGCTGTATAATGTGTTATATATCATGTTCGAGAATTAATTCTTTAAGCTAAAGGAGTTAGCTTCGCGTGTAAAGTAATTTATGAAAATCACTTGTCCGATCATAACATCACAGGTGTCTATACAGTATTTACTGATAATGTCATTGAAGAATTAATTCTGTCAATAATTCGTCTTCATTGATCAGAGGATACTGTGCTAGTCATAATTGCAAAAATTGGCTAGTTAATTCTAGTTAATATAACATAGTTAATAACATTCTAATCCATCAGAAATATAACACACTTATGGCAATTTCACGGTAAGTGGAAGAAAAATGACAGCTCGATTCTCCAAAATTACCAAAAATAAATAAAGTGGTATAGTTTAAAATACTACAACATTCAAAAAAATCTGGTGCGGGCAATACACGACTTTCACTTACCTCCATTTTTAAAGAAAGAATTTTCAAATACAGTTAGAGAGAAAAATAAGTGAAACTATTAAAGAATTAATTAAATTAATTTTTTAAAAAATCGATTATATTATTATCTAAAATAATCACTTAGTTTTATCGGGTTTTTTATCACTCTCTGTAAACTTTTAAAAGCTTGTGTATGAGATAATATTTTTTCTAAAATCTTTAGCTTTCCAACGGTATATCATACATGTATATTACTGTTCATATGTACAAAAACGAAAAATTGCATTAAAAAAATATTTTTTCTGTTTTCTCCTTTAGTTGGGTATCGAATTTATTCAATTTATATATTTACTTGTTTTTCATCAGCGTTAATAAGATAATATAGTTATTTTTATTGAATCTACAAAATTGAAGGTACTTCACAGGAAAAAAAATGTAAAATTTCGGTATTTAAGCCCTGTCAGACCATTTTAATCCGAATGAAACCTACATGAAATTAAAGCCCATTAAATTTTACTTCGATATATTGAGTTTAATCAAAATCGTCAGAACCATTTTTGGGGAAATCGAAAAAAGGGTGCAAAATGCATGGTATAAAGTGGCTCTTCTGGTAAGCTCATTTTGATGAAAAAGGTTTTGTAACGTCTCGGGCGTATATTTGTCATAAATATGGAATTTCAGTTTCATAGGACAATTCGTTTCCGCCCGAGAGTTACCACACTAACACACACACAAACCTTTTTGCGGGACTTGGTTATTTACTCAGGGGACCCTAAAATGTGTATTTCCGTTGAAAACTGGAATTCGAAAATTTTCACGATCGCAATACTTTCCCTTACTATATATAGTGAAAGTAAAAATATGAGTGCTCGTTTTTAGCCCGGTCCACGGCCTTTTGGAATACTCCCTCTTCAAGCATCCGTCATGCTCAATCCCTGTCTTCATTTCAAGCCCTCCTCTTTCAATAATATCTTTCTCTCCTATCGAAGTAAGCTAATTTCATTATGCCTACTAATGTGAGGTGAATAGCAAATTCACTTTAAATAAGATATAAAGATAAATTTTATGTTCATTTTTTAGGTATCGCTATGGCATTTTTACTTTTACTTACTATATATAGTAAGAGGAAGTATTGCGCTCGCGAAAATTTTCGAATTCCAGTTTTTAACGGAAATACACGTTTTAGGGTCCCCTGAGTCCAAATAACCAAGTCCCGCAAAAAGTTCTGTGTGTGTGGTAACTCCCGGGCGGAAACGGTAAGTCCTATGAAACTGAAATTTCATATTTAAGACAACTATACGCCCGAGACGTGACAAAACCTTTTTCATCAAAATGACCTTACCAGAAGAGGCACTTTATACCATACATTTTGCACCTTTTTTCGATTTCCTCGAAAACGGTTACGACGATTTTGATTAAACTCCCAATATCGATGTAAAATTTAATGGGATTTAATATCATGTAGGTTTTATTCTGATTAAAATGGTCTGACAGGGCTTAAATGCCGATATTTTTACTTAATATTTTTACCTTTAATTTTGTAGATTCAATAAATATAACTATATTATCTTGTTAACGCTGATGAAAAACAGGTAAATATATAAATTGAATAAATTCGATACCCAACTAAAGAAGAAAACAGAAAAAAATATTTTTTTAATGCAATTTTTCGTTTTTGAACATAAGAGCAGTAATATACATAGATGATATACCGTTGGAAAGCAAAAGATTTAAAAAAAAAGAAATTATCTCATACACAACCTTTAAAAGTTAATAGAGAGTGATGAAATGAACATAAAACTGATTGTTTAGATAATAATATAATAGATTTTTTAATAAAACACATGTTTCTATATAAATTCTATTTAATTAATTCCTTAATAGTTTCACGTATTTTTATCTCTAACTGTATTTAAAAATCCTTTCATTGATTTAAAAAATGGAGGTAAGTGAAAGTCGTGTGTTGCCCGCACCAGATTTTTTCTACTATTCTTCTTTATTTTGTTATTTAAATTTAATTGTATATGACCGCGCAAACGCGAATTAAAAATAATAATATTTTTGGATTAGGTTCAGCCGTGGATACGGCGCAGCTGTTAGACTATCTTTTGTCTTCCGTTTTACCGAGCGTCAGTGTAAGTTGAGATCTTTTACCGGTTGTATTTTGTAGTCCGTGAAGATATATGGTGATGTACGGTTACCGGTCGCGATAGAGGGACTCAATTTAAGAATTTTGGATCTCTTAAGTTTGCAAGTGAAGATCTAGAAGCAGCTGGAGGAGACTGCCGAGCGTTCAAGAAGTCAGGAAGCAGGCGACTCTTAGGTAAGCTGTGTATTTTTAATTTCGTTTTTAAACTACTTTGGAGATCCAATATTCTGGGAAAGGTCTAAATTTAAAGTTTTTATTTATATTTTTTGTTTTACAGTCTACAGAGGGTTTTTTAATTGGTAAAATTAGTACCAGTATATATTTACTATAATCATAATTGTTTTTGACCAGTTATAATTTTTGTTTGGGCACTGCCAATTTACGCATGGTTACCTCTTGAGACGCCTGGAAGCGCCAACCTGCGAAAAATGCAACAATACTCCTCTAACTGTAGAACACTTGCTGATTGAGAGCCCGCTTTTTGAGCAGTCAAGAAAAGAATTGAATCTATAGAAAGACATGAGAGAAATACTTAAAGATGAGGAAGAAAGTATTAAGAAATTAATAGAATTCACGAAAATGATAGGATTCTACCATAGAATATAATTATTTCGACCACGCCAATGACCCTCAAGGGTAGAGGCGGATAAGCATATAAAAAATAAAAATAAAAAATTTTGTTTTGTCCATAATTGTTATTCTTAGGACTGTCCCAGAGCGAAGTTTCTTGTTCTATTATATTCTAAGCAAATATCATATTAAATTCTCTCATAAAAACAATTTCTATAATATCAAACCCACAGAAATCTGTACCATATGTAATATGAATACCTATGAAACCCTCTACCATTTAATCGCAGTATGCCCAATCTACTCCTCCATCAGAAACTACCACATACCATACGTAAACAATATTCCAGAAAACCAGTTCCCAACAATATTCTTAATAGAAGACCATAAAAAATTAAACCAAATATATTATTATATAATTAATTGTCTAAAAATGAGATCGTTTATTATCAACGAATAAAAAAAATATGCTTGCATACGAAATATAAACAATGCAGTAAACGAAAACAATATTATGTCAACAATACGATATCCCCAATGACTGTTTTGAAGTATATAAATCGATGATATATTCATAAACAATTCTATTATGCCTAAAGTAAATATTAGCTTAACATAAATTGCAACTGATGTAACCAGTCTCACCGAACTTTATCAATGTAATGTATAATTTTGATCTAAAAAGCGTTAAGCAGATGTTTTTTTGTTTGTTTTTAAAAAAATTATTTACAGTGTCCATTTTATTTTTTTAAAGAGATGTATTATTATTTTAAAAACATATATATTTTTATTTTATCTCAACTATATTGAAAAAAAGGGGAAACTAAGAAAGACTGTTAATTTATCTATATCAATATACTAATTTTTTTTTTCTCTTTTCTTTTTTTTTAAAGATGTATTATTATTTTGAAAACATATGTATTTTATTATTATTTTATCTCTACTATATTGAAACGATGAAATCATTGGAAATGGCTGGATGTGTGATTCATCTGTTATGGTTGCCAAGCCATATCGGTATAAAGGGTAATGAGCTAGCTGACAGTGTTGCTAAAAGAGGAATTACCGACGGCCAATTGATCAACACCACCCAGCCAAGTGAAGTGATCTCTTTAATAAAGGAAAAGACGTGGCAGGTATGGCAACAGATCTGGACGGCAACGAGGGACAATAAGCTCAGAATAGTAGAGCCTTATGTTCGCAGGGCAAAGTCGAACATACAGCTGACGCGAAAGGAAGAAGTCGTTTTGGCTCGTTTAAGGATTGGGCATACTCGTCTCACCCATCAATATTTAATGCCCGCGCCTCAGTGTATTTCGTGTGGAGTACTTCTTACAGCCATTCATATTATCAATGAATGCTATGCATATGAGAATGAACGACACAATCATTTGTCAGGAAATGAACATGAGGAAATATTCCAGGCAGAAGAGCAAATTAAGAAGTTGATATTATTTTTGAAATCAACAAAAATATTTCAAAAAATTTAAATTGCAACTTTTAATTAGCAATACATGAACTGATATTGTAAAATTGGGTGCAAATGACCCTTGTGGTTGAAAAACCCTAAGAAATAAATAAAAAAAATCTCTACTATATTGAAAAAAAAATGTTAATTTATCATTATTAATATATTTATTTATTCATTTGTTTTAAACAGATGTATTATTATTTTAAAACCATATGTATTTTATTTTATTTTTGTGTTTTTATTTTATTTTTTAAACAGATCTATTATTACTTCAAAAACATATGTATCTTTTTTTTTTTTTTTTTATCTCAACAATTGGAAGAAAAAAAAAACTTGATTTATCTTTATTAAAGTTTGTATATTTTTTTTTTTTTTTAATTCATTTATTGAAATTTACAACTGTATGTACATACATCAAGTAAATAGGCTAAAATGATAATACACATGAAAAAAACATGAAGAGAAACTGCCCATTGGCAGCACTCTAGTAGTAAATCTACACAAGAAGGTCTCGAGGCCATCTTCTTTTCAGACGCCTCGGCGGATTGTCAGGAATTGAAGTGGAAGCAAGGATTGAAACTAGTGGATTAGAGTGGGAGTGGAGTTTTTCATGGAAGGAGTGATACCTGGTACAGGCCAATGTTTGTATATAACTTAAAAAAAAATGTATTGCGAATAGCCAAGCCAGGCTCTATTTGTAAAGGGAATACCCTAAAGACAAATAAAATATATTCTATTCTACTATATTATATGATATTCTAAGCAATATAAGCAAAACTGAGAATTAACCATCATATGTTTTTTTTTTAAAATAAATCCGTTGACATTTGAGATTTAGATCAAGTAGATTTTATACCATACCTATATATCTTGTTTTGTTTTTTGGTGGATTTTGAAGATAATTGTGGAACTTTAAAAAAAATAATGACTAATTAATCCTAAGAGTGATTAGTGGTGACAGGTATTACAAGTTATACCCTTTTCCCTACATAGCTAGGAAATACTTTTAAGGAAACGGAGATAAGTTTAAGGACGTATCGCATACCATTAGAAGAGTTGAAATTTCTCAAATACTTTTATAAAAGATTTTGAAACTCTTTCTTTCAAGTTTACGATATTGTGTGTTGGAGCTATAATTTTTGTCTTCACAGACACGCTTAAATACCGAACCATCTGAGAATTCCTCACATATTAGAAGGTGCAAGAACAGAAAATATCTTTTCAAGGATCGGACAGAAAATAAATTGAAGGAGAGTTAATGGTCAGGATTGAGAATTCCAGGCATTTCCCTTTATTCCAAACTATCTGGAAGATTTATAATACAATCTGTGTTATATAATTGGGCTACTAATTTTGTTTTTTAAATTAATTGTTTAATTTCTAAAAAAACAAAACGATGGTTTTTTCATCAATATTATCCTCCAGTATTTTTACAATAATATTGGGTTGTTTCAAATGAAATGTTCGTTTTTATAGTTTCTGAAATACATAAAGGATTTTGCAGGTCTCTATTGTTTTTTTTCGGAATGTTTGCATATTTAAAGTAAACAGTTACTAATCCTCTACCTGTGTATTATAAACATTAGCTTCCCAATCAATTACCCACTTTTTAGTATACCTCCAAATATGAACATGGAAACACGCGATTTTCGAGTAATATTTTTGTACGATTTTAAACTCGGCCATTCAGCAGCTGAGGCCGCTAGAAATATTTGCAAGGTGTTTGGAGAAGGGAGTGTCAATGAACGGACCATTTGCCGTTGGTTTGCTAAGTTTCCAGCTGGGATACCGACTTGGAAAACTTGTCCAGAGGAAGACCTCCGTCCGTAATAGACAACGATGTCCTCAAAACATACAGTAGAAGGAAACCCCTACCAAACAGTTAAAGGACTCTCAGCACAACTAAATGCAAGTGCATCTACCGTTTCCAGACATTTAAAGTGTATTGGGAAAGTAAAAAAGCTCGATACATGGGTACCTCATGATCTCACTGAGCGGCATGTTTCAAAACATACCGTGCAAAGGCTACGAAGTTCTTCCGCGCCCACTATATTCTCCCGACTTGTCCCCAACTGATTACCTCTCTGCATTTTCTCTTCCAACACTCATCACTTTGCTTTTAGTTGGATTTATATCTAGCCCTCTTAACTTGAGTTCCTCTTCCCATTTCACCAATGATGACTGGAGAGCCTCCTGGGAGTCAGCTATGTCAGGACTATATCATCGGCATAGATCATGGCTTGTGTGAGATAACATAAGAAACTAGGCGTACGAGGGAGGGTTCAGAGCCATAAGGATTTTTTGAAATAATTCATTTCCCACTATATATTTAATATTAAAATTTATAAATATTTAGACAGTGTGTTGAACACTCTGCCTCCTAAATACTATCAACCTACTTGCAATGCCTCAACGAAAATCTGTGCACGTCCTCCCTCACAAATACCAGTATGAATACTCAGACCTTTATGGTCTGAGTCAACGACAGGTTACACCGAAGTGAAAGAAGATTGGACAAGAGAAATTCCAAACAGCTGCCTGACTCATACAGATGACGTGAAACCGAAAATGCCGTACACCTTAGCAATTTCCGCTTTATTCAAAATAGGTAAATATATAACAGTCAAGCAGTCGAAAAGGCATATAATAATTTAGCTTTACATTCAGATAACAGTCAGTTATCATTTCATTAAACCAGTTTAGTACAGTTTCAAATACTACATTTATAGTTTGTGGTTATTAAAAGAATCCGTTCTGAAAGCTTAAGGATATATTAGCATACTTCAAAAGATGTTCATGAAAATTATTAGGACTAGGAGTTGGGTGCCAATAGCAATCCTTCACTACAGCTCCTTCCATTGAGCCCTTTCAAAAAAAAAAATAATAATAATGATAAAATCAGATTTTAAATTCTTTCTAATTTCGGTTTGAGAGTCCAATAAATTCAAGTTTGATATTTTATCCTAGAAAATTCTAAAAATTTGTTCACTTATGCTTTATTATAACATTTTTTAAATAATTTTTATAACAAAAAAAAGCTTAGTCCTGTTTTGTTTATAATCTATATACCACTACTCCAATGAATTTTAATATTAATTTTATATTAAAAACAAACATTTATGTATGTAGCTAATGGCCCGTTAGGGTAGATACTTTTTTTAAATAAAATAACAAATATTTATTATATGTAAATGTGCAACAAAAAAAGATCATACTACGAATAGTTTACATATATAATCATTTTTATTTTGCTGCTTAGTTTTTTACGAACCAAAATCGTAATTAATTTAAGCTATTTTTATGTTGTTTTTTTCTAATTAAAGAAAATCTAAATTATCATACTAAAACATACATCTTGGGTCGATTCACATGAAATGTCCGTTTTTATAGTTTCTGAAACACATAAAGGATTTTGCAGGTATATAATATTTTTGTACGAATTTAAAATCAGCCATTCAGCAGCTGAGGCCTCTAGAAATATTTGCAAGGTGTTTGGGGAAGGGAGTGTCAATGGACGGACCATTCGCCGTTGGTTTGCTAAGTTTCCAGCTGGGATACCGACTTGGAAAACTTGCCCAGAGGAAGACCTCCGTCCGTAATAGACAACGATGTTCTCAAACATACAGTAGAAGAAACCCCACCAAACAGTTAAAGGACTCTCATACTGGTATCTCATGATCTCACTGAGCGGCAAGACCCCATGTTTCAAAACATACCGTGCAATAATTGAAAGAACTGGGCAACGAAGTTCTTCCGCACAACCATATTCTCCCGACTTGTCTCCAACAGATTACCACCTGTTCAGGAATTTAGACAACTTCGTCAAAGGAAAACTTTTGAAAATGATGATCAAGTGAAAACGGACATTTCATGTGACACAACCCAACAATATAATTTATTTCAAAAGCTTAAGCACATCTCTAATAAAACACCGGGGAAATATCCTCAATCTATTTTATTGAGTTTATTCCTTTTTTTATTATATTCCTAATCGTAGGAGCATTTGTTCCTAAACGAAATACCGAAGAAAAAACATACAGTACGAATATGGTTGATTTAGTATATATATATATATATATATATTATATATATATATATATATATATATATTATATATATATATATATATTATAAGGTTACTATTAAAGAATTCTGCTTTTGGAAAAGATTCAAAAGATAAACCTTTTTACTTTTATGCTACATTAAACAAAGATATTTATACTGGAAAGAATTAGTCCAGGTGGTGGTCAGTCAATAAGACAACTAAATAGTTTCAACTATTTATTGTTTGCCATTTTGGGTCATCATAAACAGATACAAAAGAAATGCAATTACGATAACATTAAACACAATATTATATAAACTATTCAGCTTGGGAATGCCAATATATCGAAAATTCTTCCTCTAAAGTACCTTTAATTTTGGAGATTTGAATAAATCAACCGTATAATCTTGTTAGCATTGATAAAAAACGGATAACTGTAAAAGTTAAAGGAGTTAGATATCCAACTACAAATATTTTTTAATGTAATTTTTTTTTTTTTTTTTTTTTGAACATAAGAACAGTAATATACATGTATAATATACCGTTGGAAAGCTATAGATGTTAGAAAAATCATTATCTTATACATAAGCTTTTAAAAGTTAATAAAGAGTGATGAAAAACCGATAAAACTGATTGTTTTAGATGATAATCTAATTGGTTTTTAAATAATAATAAGCCATTGCATTGGCGATTTTATCATTCATTGAACGAAACAGGAATAGATGTGCAGACATCGCTAACATGGTTAAAAAATGGTCATCTTTTTCCTGAAACAGAAGGGTTTCTGTTTGCTATCCAAGACCAATCAATAGCCACGAAAGCATACAGAAGACATATCTGCGGAGAGGACATAAGTGACCTATGCCGTTTATGCAAAAAAACTGTTGAGAGCATACAACATGTGACTTCGGGTTGTCCAATTCTAGCTGGTAAGGAGTATCTCCAAAGACACAACAATGCAGCGAAAATTGTTCATCAAGCCATTGCATTAAATATGAATCTCCTAAGGAGCGAATCTCCCTATTACAAATATAACCCATTACCAATAACTACCGGTCACAAAACTAAAATTTACTGGGATCATCCTATCATTACGGACCACACAGTTTTAAATAATCGGCCAGACATTTTAGTTATTGATAAAAATAGAAAATTGGCACAGATTGTTGAAATAGGCGTCCCAATGGATGACAATCTTCAAAAAACGGTTTCTGAAAAGAAAAGGAAACACCAGAAGCTGGTATAGGAGCTAAAGCAACTCTATAGATTGGAGAGCTGCGGTATTTACCCTATTATACTATCTTGCAATAGCCTGATTCCAGAGAGCTAAAATCAATCCAACGACTTGAGCTATCTATAAAGATTCTAGCGGAGGTTCAGCGAGCAGTCGTTCTAGGGACAGCAGCCACTGTTAGAAAATTTTTAAATATAACATAATTAGAGCCTAACCCTTGACTCATTGAGTCCGGGTAGGTGGGAATTCCCAGCGAAAGCTGAAGAAGTGCGAAATTTTGAAATAATAATAATAATAGGCTTACCAAACCCGAAGATTCGATGCCAATACCAACTCGGCTTGCACAGGCTCGTACAATGTTTACCGTTCAAGCCCAAGCCCCCGAGATCAGCCTTAACGCAATCTTCCCATAGACGTTTCGGCCTACCTTTTTATTTTTAATAATTAATTCTTTATTAGTTTCATTTATTTTTATCTCGTAATTGAAATTCTTGAATCGATTTTAACAACGAGAGTTAGTAAAAGTCGTGTGTTTGTTTTTTAAAAAAAGTTTTATAAAATAATTATAAAGAAAATTAGCAGTAAATAACTTAAATGAGCATTTTTTTTTTTTTAGTTTCTATCAAATCTTTCTAACGAAAACCCTTTTAGGCCCTTAGTTGACTGAATTACTGATCCTGCGAAGTTTTTCTTTCGAGTCAGAACTTATTTTCCTGTTAACAATTCATTCCTAATCTAACTCAACATCTGTGCATGTTTATATCAGCCAGGAGGGGGTAGTAATTAAATTAACATTTTATGTCACGCAATTCAGCATTGTGTAAATGCTCTTATCAAGTGGCATTCTAGCGAAAATTTTATTTTTTTCAAATTAATTTTCATAGGACTTCTTTACCTAAAATATAATCTCTAATAGTAAGTCATTACAAATTCGTATTAAAAGAACCTGACAGGCATTTTTTCGCTTAATTATTATTTTGTTATTAAATATACGATAGGGTTCTTATTCGTTCAGATGCATTATATTCTTATATGAGATGGTATAATGTTTTGTAAATAATAATAACTATGTAAAAAGTTTATGGTATAGCGATTCTCTCAGAGAAATCGGTAATTATCTTAAAAGTATATATATCTTATCTATATTTATAAAAATATAATTACCAGTCCCTCACTGTCATCCCATTCCTACTACTCCAAAAATGGCTATGATATATTCTCACCATCTTGATCTGAAATTAGTTTGGATTAGGCAAACTCTGTTGCCTAATTGTTTGAAAAAAAAAAACATTCCTAAAACCTTAAAAAAAACTGTTTTTCAAATAAATAAAAATCTATAATTCTCCTAGATTTCAAATATATTGAAGATAATAATGTCGTGGTATATGGAACATATTCAATTCTTATTGGTCTATGACGATGATTTTAAGTAACGAAAAATACGTACCACTTTCAAAACATACTAATTAACTTGTTTATGAATTTAGAAAAAAAAATTAAAATTCAGGCAGTCATAGGGACGTTTGTAAAAGTACATTATGTTAAAAATGCATGTTTTGTTATTATTGTTTCATTTAATTGTAAAATATTATCACCTTGTGTAGATATATCATCATTAATTATGTCATGGTAATCTGAATGGGACTGTAGCCTGTATAACTAAGGTGGTACACATAGCACATTTTTTTAAGGTCCTGCCATTCGTAAATTCGGACTTTTTTACCCCTGCCAGAAATCGCATAACGTGCGAAAAGAAGTTTTCACTTCAAAACACTTTTCACCCGATTACAACCGGTAATAAGCATTACTCACGATTTGAAAACTATTTTGGTGATATAAAACGATTATATTTAAATTACAACTAAAAATCATAGAATAATACGGGTGTGCCGACTTATACAGATGTGCTATAGTAAATTAAAGTGTGTAATATCATACGAAATTCTCAAAAAAGTTTATATTTCATAATATTTACTAGTAAATGTCTTGGGAGTATCACCTAGTCGAGTCCGTTCTTTTGATCATATATTTAATTTTATTCTGAGCAATACTTTATTTATATTTTATATAAAGTATATATTATATATCCTTTATAAAACATTTTATTGATATTTACAACTGTACATATAATATATACAACAAGTAAATGGGCTAATTTACACTTATGGGCGTGATAATGTCTTGTGAAGAAACTACCCAGTGGTAGCACTTCAAAGTCAATTTAATTTAAGTAGGTCTCGAGGCCATCGGCTTTTCAATCGCCTCGGAGGGTTGTCAGGAACAAATGGGAATGATAAGTTGCGTAAAGCAGGATTCGTGTGGGTTTGGAGTTTGGGATATCTGTTTCGGGCTAGTTCTGCGACAAATGGGATATTTAGGTCATTATGGATGATTTTATTCGTAACGAAATGAGGAGCATTTAGGATTTTGGATTGAAAGGATTGAATGCGAGAGATGCTTGATGGTTTAGTAGAGCCCTACAGCTCCATTCCATATGTCCAGATAGGTCTGATGATGGTAACATAAATGAGCTTTTTGTAATAAATGGGAAGTTTTGAACATTTGTAGTAATCGGTATCTACGGGCACTTTCTTGTCGTTTAAGTCTCGTATGTGGATCGTGCAATACTTAATTGTTTTAAATGTATCCATGCGATTGATCAACGTAAACTCCAATTCCAATTTTTTTCTTTCAGGTTTCAAGTTGTGCGTGAACTGATTGATATTTTCCGCCATCTACCTTTTTCTTCCAGTGGCGCGACAGACCGTGTAAACACTGGGCCTCGCGTTGTAATCTCTTGGGAGTTTACTCACGTTTCTCGATGCATGAATCCGCCATTTACCATGCTTCTATTTTTTCTTTGATTTGATCAAAATAGGTTTAGTATATATTCCTTTTTACTTTCACTTACTATATATAGTAAGGGAAAGTATTGCGATCGTGAAAATTTTCGAATTCCAGTTTTCAACGGAAATACACATTTTAGGGTCCCCTCAGTCCAAATAACCAAGTCCCGCAAAAAGGTCTGTGTGTGTGTGTGTGTTTGTGTGGTAACTCTCGGGCGGAAACGGTAGATCTTATGAAACTGAAATTTCTTATTTAAGACAAATATATATGCCTGAGACGTTACAAAACCTTTTTCATCCAAATGAGCTTACCAGAATAGCCACTTTATACAGTGCATTTTGCACCTTTTTTCGGTTTTTTCGAAAACGGTTTCGATGATTTTGATTTAACTCGGTCTATGGATGTAAAATGTAATGGGCTTTGATATCATGTAGGTTTCATTCAGATTAAAATATTCTGACAGGACTTTAATGCCGATATTTTAAATTATCTTTCTCTAAAGTACCTTTAATTTTGTTGATTGTATAAAAATAACTATATTATCTTGTTACCACTGATGAAAAACAGCTAAATATGCATGTTGAACGAATTTGAAAAGCAACTAAAGGTATACATTTTTTTTGTTTTTGAACATAAGAACAGTAATATACATGTATGATATACCGTTGGAAACCTAAAGATTTTAGAAAAAATATTATCTTATACTAAAGCTTTTAAAAGTTAATAGGGAGTGATGAAAAGAAGATAAAACTAACTGGTTATTTTAGATAATAATATAATAGATTTTTTAATAAAACGCATGTTTCTATATAAATTCGATTTAATTAATTGTTCAATAGTTTCACATATTTTTATCTCTAACTGTATTTGAAAATTCTTTAATTGATTTTAAAAATGGAGGTAAGTGAAAGTCGTGTGTTGCCCGCACCAGATTTTTTCACTTCTTGTGAAAACATAATCTCTTCTGTTATATTTTCGATAAAATTCCAAAGAGGCCATCGCCCCCCCCCCCGGTGATCTTGCATACCCTTCCTAGCTTGAGACAACATAGGATGGACGGAAAGTAGATGAGGATCTGAAGGGGAATGCCGAGCGACGCCTCCAAGTCTAGCCCACACCTGCACCGCCGGCACCTGTGTCTTCGCCGTCACAGTATTTTGCTCTGAGTCTGCAGATTTCTTTGTTCGCAACCTTCTCCGGTTCTTGCCGACGGTTCGTTATTCAACGCCTAACTTTATATTCCTCTTCATTTTCCATTTTCCCAGGGTTTTTCAGTGTCTATTCCCAATACTATTACTAATATTACCAATACTAATACTACATCACAAAATTCGATGGATTCTTCATCTTATCAAGTCCAAAAACACAAACATTAAGATGAACTAATAGTTCAGCGATTCATACTAAAGTGTTCTCAACCATTATCATTAAAAAAAAAAAAAAAAAAAAAAAAAAAAAATAAAAAAATAATGTAGCACGACTTTTACTTACAAGTTTAAATCAATTTTAGAAGTTTTATTTATTTTATTTTATTAATACAGACAATCCACACCAATAGAGAATTTCGCCGACGCAAAATATCGCTATTTTAAATATATTACTAATAACAGTTCTTTTTTCATGTATGAAGAGGGTTAATAAATGCAATGACAAACATAATTCAATTTTGATGAATAAAATATGCAAATTATCATACAATGATTTATTATTTCCAAATAACTATATTTGGATTATTTTATTTTTATTTTTTGGTCTATTGCAAAGGATAATTGAGACATTGATTTCCAAAAGGTACTAAAGGACATTTTTTACCAAATTGATTTTTTTATATATTTGTATTCTCATCATTTATTTTTATCTAAATATTCAATGTAATTTTATATAATGAACTCTTGAGTCCTTAAAAAACGCAATTTAAAAATGCGGTCATTTTCTAAAACTACTAATTACGCCTTTATATTTGTCCTAAATCATTCTAAAAAAAATTATTTCATAACTTTAATATGATGTGATTATTATAGTAAAAAATAATTCTATATTTTAATGCGAAAAGACCGAAATTAGCTGGTTTAGTAACATAGTAATAAGAGATTTTCGCGTCCCCTGTAAAATTTCATCGAATGGATATAGTACCTTTTGGAAATCAACGTTTCAATTGTTGAAAATAATAAACCAAAAGCATGTATACTAAACTTCGTTACTATTTCCTCTTCTTTTCTTTCGATTTTTATTCAAATAATTTTTTTTAAATTTCCTGATTCCAGAACATCTTACTTTTTTTTCTTTATCATAAATAATAACCAAATTATCACATCTCATATAAGTTCTGGCTTGACCATATAACATTATTTTACTCTTTTTTCCCCGCATTGTCTTGTTCTCGAAAATATTTTCGTGAATTCTCTATCTTCAATAAAAACCGAGTTTTGGTTAAATTACATCTATTCTAATTTGTGACTTGACTATAGAGATCATTTATTTTTTTTTATTATTTTTTTTTTTCTGTTTATCCAGCTATTCTGAATCTAAAACTCTATGCATATTTGTCTCTATCTTCAAAAATAACTGATTTATGATCGTAATTTTATGTAAAATTTCAATTTTTTTTCTTTTTTCAAAAAAATGTTTCTACCTTCAAAAATAACTGAGGTTGAGGAAGACATTTTTATAACTTCGCATTTAAGCCTTGTCCAGATTTAAAAAAATTGTGTTTATAATAAATTTGATTTATTTATTGATTAATGGTCAGATTATTCCGCCGTTTTTTTTTTTTTTTAAGGAAATATTTGTATACTTGCCTCAAAATAATCCAACTATGATTAATTGGTCTGGTTTATAAGTCTTCGGTTTTGAAAAATAAATAGATAAAAAATATTATAGTGACAATAAATATCATATGACACATCATGCCCAAACTAGATAATTTGAACTATCAGCTAGTCGACGTGAGTGACGAATTGCTTGCTATCCTTCCTGTTCCCAGCCGTAACCTTGCGCGTTAAAACCGGTGAAACTCTTTTTTAAAAAAATGAAGAATACCCGGCAATAAGTTACAAGGATAAATATTCTGAATACCACTTACTAATCTTTAACCTTCTACGTCCTTGCTTTTTCAATTCTGATATATATCCCTATCTATATAGTAAGCTACTGTTTTTGTGACACTTTGATTAGACATATTTATTACATTCACTTATATGTTTTTTTTTTTATTTTTTTTTTATTTAAAAGAAATTTACAACTGTATTACAATAAAATACATTAAGTAAATGTGCTAATAGATAAAGTGGGCGTGATACAGGCATGTGAAGAAACTACCCAGTGGTAGTACTTCAAAGTTTAATCAGCTAAATAGGTCTCGAGGCCATCGTCTTTTCAGCCGCCTAGGAAGATGATCAGGAATAGGAGATGAGAGTTTGCGGACGAGTGGGTTGGAGTGGACGGGTAATTTGGAATAAAAGGAGGAATATCGAGTTCGGGCTAGATCAGCGACTAATGGGATATTTAGGTCTTTATGAATTATTTTATTGGTGACAAAGTAAGGGGCGTTTAGGATCTTTCGGAAGATTTTGGATTGCAAGGATTGAATGCGGGAAGAATTGGATGGTTTGATGGATCCCCATAACTCAATCCCATATGTCCAAATAGACCTAATGATGGTAATATAAATTAATTTTTTGTAGTATGAGGAAAGTTTTGATCGTTTGTCCAGTAAGTGTTGTAGTAAGCGGTATCTACGAGCTGTTTCTTGTCGTTTCAGTCTAGTGTGAGGATTCCAAGTAAGACGTTTGTCTAGATGGAGTCCTAGGTACCGGATCTGTTCAACTGAGGTGAGTGAAATATTGTTAAAGGAAATAGTGGGAAAGGCGGGCGTAGGTTTTCGACAAAGGGCGAAGGTAATTTGATGGGATTTAGTAGGGTTGTGTTTACGAAAGATTTTTTTTTTTTTTAAATACAATTTAGGTTTATATAAAGATCCTTTGACTTTATGCGTAGTTAGTTATCTCTTAGAGAGTCAACTCAGGAATAGATCGATTCCTTAATTAATAGTCGACGATAATTGCTTTTCAATATTTATGTTTACTCATACTATTGAAATTTTCTTTATTTAATCTTAAAGATATAGTTAGTATTATGATTGCTAGTACTGACGCAAACATGTTTTACTTGAGAAACATTGTAATGAATAATTTATGTTTCAATTATGTGATTAAAATCTGTCGTGCAGTAATTCAAGGCCAATATTGTGATTTAACTAGCAATATTGTGATTTTAATTGATCGCTATGAAATCATTCATGGCAATAAATGGCCAGTTCTTTGAGTGAATAAGTCAACTGATATATCTATACATATTTTACTTTCACTTACTATATATAGTAAGGGAAATTATTGCGATAGTGAAAATTTTCGAAGTCCAGTTTTCAACGGAAATACACATTTTAGGGTCTCCTGAGTCCAAATAACCAAGTCCCGCAAAAAGTTGGGTGTGTGTGTGTGTGTGGTAACTCCCGGGCGGAAACGGTAAGTCCTATGAAACTGAAATTTATATTTTAGACAAACATACGCCCGAGACGTCACAAAACTTTTTCTTCAAAATGAGCTTACCAGAAGAGCCACTTTATACCATACATTTTGCATCTTTTTTCGATTTTCGCAAAAACGGTTCCGACGATTTTGATTAAACTCGCTATATCGATGTAAAATTTAATGAGCTTTAATATCATTTAGGTTTCATTCTGATTAAAATGTAGTGACTTGGCTTAAATGCCGATATTTTAAATTTTCTTTCTCTAAAGTACCTTTAATATTGTTGATTGTATAAAAATAACTATATTATCTTGTTACCACTGATGAAAAACAGCTAAATATGCATGTTGAACGAATTTGAACAGCAACTAAAGGTATACATTTTTTTTGTTTTTGAACATGAGAGCAGTAATATACATGTATGATATACTGTTGGAAAGCTACAGATTTTAGAAAAAATATTATCTTATACTCAAGCTTTTAAAAGTTAATAGAGAGTGATGAAAAGATAAAACTAACTGATTATTTTAGATAATAATATAATAGATTTTTTAATAAAGCACATGTTTCTATATAAATTCAATTCTATATTAATTCTTTAATAGTTCCACGTATTTTTATCTCTAACTCTATTTGAAAATTCTTTCATTGATTTTAAAAATGGAGGTAAGCGAAAGTCGTGTGTTGCCCGCACCAGATTTTCTATTTTAGCAAACCTTACTATGTTTTCTTGTTTTTTAAGAGTGGATGGATTTTCAATTGAAACACAAGGCTCAGGAATGGATAAGAAAATTGGGCAGATTTAGAATAAACAGTCACGCAATAAGTTTACATGTAGTGAGTCCTTATTGACTGACCCACTACATGTAAAGTGATGTGCAGTTTCTTGCCTCATGATGTTTCAAAACTAGCTTGACTTTTACTTCTTAAAATGAGAGAAACGAATTTAACACCTGTATACTTAAATTCATTTTCTCCTGTTCTCTCACTTAGATCCCGATATTGCATCCATAGGCCTCCATACGCACCTTTCTCAAATTGAAGATTGCTGTAACAAGTGATCAAAATCTATCAATCCAAATGCAACACATGTCACCTTTACTCTTCGAAGACAATCCTGCCCTCCAGTTCTCTTTAACTCCATTCCGCTCCCTTTCTCTGGCACAGTCCGGTATCTTGGCTTCCTTCTAGAAATAAGACTAACTTGGAACCCACATACTAGACTTAAACGACAAGAAGTTAATCGACGATTTGACCAATTATACAGACTACTAAACAGAAATTCTAAACTATCCATAGAAAACAAACTACTAATATACAAGACAGTACTGAAACCTATCTGGACCTACGGACTTGAACTGTGGGGGACCGCCAAATTTTCTAACATCAAACGCATCTAATCCTTCCAATCAAAAGTCCTCCGAACAATAGTTAATGCTCCTTATTATGTATCCAATTATACCTTACACCGCGACCTGAATATTCCATTTATTTTTAGACCTTATATTATTAAAATTCTCTAAATTCCATTAGAATCTTATCCATCCCCCTAATCCCCTAGCTCAATCCTTATCTAGCTCCACACATCCTTACCATCCTCCAAGAAGTTTGAAACGGCAGTGGCCTCGAGACCTCTTGTAACATGTATAGTGGAGTTCTAGCATTGGCTAGATTCTCCACTCACGTGCTGTATGCTTGAGGATTGTATATAGGTATGAGTGACTTTTGTATATATTTTTATTGATTTTGTTTTGTATAATATTTTAATTTATTTTTTTATTGATATTGTTTTGTATGTATCTTTTGAATGTAGTAAGAACGTTGTACTTAATCTCTATCAAAAATGTCCTAAATTGGACTGATTGTAATATTACTTGATAAAGGATTGTTTCTCAAAAAAATTTATTTTCACAGGATGACTGTAAGATTTTCTCAAGGAGTGCTTCTTGAGAAACTCTTATAGATTCAGCTCTAATGAAGGTCCACAATGTAGGCCGAAACGTCAGTACAAAAATAAAATAAATTTTGTCTTATTGGTTTATTTTCTTGGGGACTGCACCCCGAACCAAGTTCTCCATCATATGATCATTTTTCTTATTGATCCTTGATTCTACATATTTTAACGTATTATTTTTTTTTTTTTTGGTCGTTTAAAAAAGTTCACATTATTGAAAATAATATACCAAAATTTCCTCTCTTAACAAGCTAATCACGTTTCTTTCTCCTCTCAAAAATCTACATTAGGATCTGCCACTGATAATAAGAAAAAAGGTAAGACTAGAATAAAGTGGAACAAATGGATTACTTATAAGGAAATAAGATAGAATAGAATTTATTGGCTCATAAAATGGTGCAGCTATAGATTTTGGTCCATTTGATGTTACTATATGTTAATGGACTATGCATAACATGATGAGATAATATAATAACTAATATAGTAATACATGTATAAATTCAATTTATACAAATACAACAACGTAATTCTATTTACAGCAAAATTCATATATCCTGTAATAGTAGATTATTGCAAACCCATAATAATAATATTGATAATGAATTTAATTTCCTGATAAAATAATGAAGTAGCATTAAAACAAACATTATATTATATATAATTATGAAATATAGGAAATCAATTATATATATATAACCCTATCCTACAAAATGCATCGAGAAACGTGAGTGTAATCTCCCAGGAGATTTACACCACGAGGCCTGGGGCCTACACGGCCTGTCGCGCCACTTATATATATATATATATACATATATATTTTTTTCTTACTTAAATTTTATTTTTATTTTATTAAATTTAATATTATTTACTTTAATTTTTTTTTTTATTACTGTTTTATTTTATTTGAGATATTATTTTGTATTAATTGTTAAATCGATTACTAATTTCATCTGTAAATTAATAAAATCATACTATCATTCGTGTAGTATCCATTAAGGTATGAAACATGGTTTTATAACTACCCTTATGTGGGGTTACTATGTAAGAAAAAAAAAATTATCTTTTCATATATAACATCATATTTATCTTTTTCGTTTATAACACCTCTGGTTTTTGTTTTTGTTATTTATTTATTTTATTTTTTATTATATACCTCATGGATCTTTTACATACTTCAGATTCTAGTGTTTATAATTTTCTGTTAAAAATGTTGAGCCTTATTGTTCATACGAGTATATTGTTTTGTTTTTCCATTGTGTAATTTTGTAAAGTTTTTTAAAAACAAAGATAAGCTGTAGTATTTACATTTAGAGGGGAAATAAAAAAAAGAATGCCTATGTTTATGGTTTTTCTCAGTTTATGTTTGGACATGGTACGTTTATATATATATATATATATATATTTTTTTTTTTTATTTCTATATTAAAGACTAAAGATTTGTTTTTATGCTTATCATCATCAGATTGTGTATCATATTAACATTATTTGTATCTATAATATTTAAGTATGTTGGTATATTTTCTGTTTTATTTCAAATGTTATCATTGTCACTACATTCAAAAGAAAATTTTCATATTAATATGTATCTCTTTTGTTCTGATGTTTGTAGCCCTGATGATGGCTCCCAAGCTTGAGCCGAAACGTTGGCAAAATTAAATAAAATTTCAAAAATGATTCCTGATTATTCCACCTAGTTTCTACAGTCGACTATACATCCTCAATATTAATATGATAATGAAAATTTTCTTTTGAATGTAGTGACAATGATAACATTTGAAGTAAAACAGAAAATATACCAACATACTTAAATATTATAGATCCAAATAATGATAATATGATACACAATCTAATGATGATAAGCATAAAAACAAAACTTTAGACTTTAATATAGAAGTAAAAAAAAAAAAAAAAAAAATATATATATATATATATATATATATATATATATATATATATATATATATATATATATATATAAACGTACCATTACTGAGCCATGTCCAAGCATAAGCTGCAGTTCAAAATAAAATTTTCATTATCATATTAATATGTATTTCTTTTGTTCTGATGTTTGTAGCCCTGATGATGGCTCACAAGCATGAGCCAAACCTTGGCAAAATTAAAAAATTTCAAAAAATGACTGATTCCTGATTATTCCACTTATAATATTTTCTACAGTCGACTATACATCATCAAAAAAAAAAAAAAAGAAAAAAAAAAAGTATATATATATATATATATATATATATATATATATATATATATATATATATATATATATATATATATATCTGTCTGAGAGTAAATGAAGGTAAAGAAATTTCAGTAATTTTTACAAAAACTACCACACATGAATTGTATTAAGTTTCAGATGGTCATAATAAGAAAGCTGAGGGGAGTGGAATAAATCACTGGAAGAGCACGAAATGAATACATCGGTTTTTTTCTTTTTTCAGCCGATGGCCCTGAGTGAAGCGGCTGACAGTACTCCCGTTATAGAGAGCACAGATGGCGGGAAAGGCGAGGGGGCCCAGGAGGGCAGAGCACCCACCGCCGCCCCCTTCCCAGCCTGCAGCACGGCCCCAACCTACCCCGAGCCCCCGGCGCCAGGCCCCGTCCCGGTGGGGCCCCGCCGGCCAGCAGGTGGCCCGCACGTAAAAGGCAGCATCCGAGGCTCCATGACTCATCTCATCCAGCCTCTGCCCTTATCTCCCAAGGAAACAATGACAGAGCTCCAGGCCGCTGTCCAGGGCGGTCCTCGTGAAACAACCTCGCAGAAAGTGCACACCGTAGACACGCACCGCCCGATGCCCACGGTCCCGGGCGAACAGGTGCTGACGGACCTTATTGGCCGGCGAGGCGGTGGGTGTACCGCCCGACTTTCTAACACATCTGTTCGGCTCTTAATGCGTCTATTAGCTCCGGGAGTCAACTACCATTTCTAACGGGTTGTCATTAGAATAACACTGCAACCGAACCATAATTTTGAAGTTTTCATTAAAAACTAAGACACCTGGATTTTCGAACAAGGAAATTACAAAAAAGATTCAAAAAAATCTGGCGCGGGCAACACACGACTTTCACTTACCTCCATTTTTAAAATCAATGAAAGAATTTTCAAAAACAGTTAGAGATAAAAAAAAAAACGTGAAACTATCAAAGAATTAATTAAATTGAATTTATAAAGAAACATGTATTTTATTAAAAAATCTAGTATACTATTAACTAAAATGATCAGTTAGTTTTATGTTCATTTCATCACTCTCTACTAACTTTTAAAAGCTTGTGAATGAGATAATATTTTTTCTAAAATCTTTAGCTTTCCAACGGTATATCATACATGTATATTACTGTTCTTATGTTCAAAAACAAAAAATTGCATTAAAAAAATATTTTTTCTGTTTTCTCCTTTAGTTGGGTATCGAATTCTATTCAATTTATATATATAATATATATATATATATATATATATATAATATAATAATACCGGTTTCTCATCAGTGGTAACTAGATAATAAGTTATTTTTATTGAATCTACAAAATTAAAGATACTTTAGAAGAAGAAAATTTAAAATATCGGCATTTATGACCTTTCAGACCATTTTAATCAGAATTAAACCTACATGAAATTAAAGCCCATTAAATTTTACATCGATATAGCGAGTTTAATTAAAATCGTCGGAACCGTTTTCGAGAAATTCGAAAAAAGGTGCAAAATGCATGGTATAAAGTGCCTCTTCTGGTAAGCTCATTTTGATGAAAAAAATTTCGTCACGTCTCGGGCGTATAGTTGTCTTAAATATGAAATTTTAGTTTCATAGGACTTACCGTTTTCCCCCGGGAGTTACCACACACACAGACCTTTTTGCTGGACTTGGTTATTTGGACTCAGGGGACCCTAAAAAGCATATTTCCGTTGAAAACTGGAATTTGAAAATTTTCACGATCGCAATACTTTTTTCCCTTACTATATTTAGTAAGTGAAAGTAAAAAATAAGACAAAATAATGTGAGTGTATGTGTGTGTGTATGTGTATATTTAATCTCTAACCTGGATAAAAATTATGTTGTGGATATTTGAAAACATTTAATAATACAAGAATGGAATTAGATGAAATGCTAATATAGTCTGCTTGATAGTTGCAATTGTTTGGCAGCATAATGTTAAAAGAATTATTATTTGATGGTGAAGTAATAGATTATTTTAACAGATTGACAGGATAATTCGTATATAGGAACTATATATGAATAATATTACATTATTATAATGATCTATATTATGATATAATATGGAAATATATGTGAGTAGAATTTTAATAAAGTTTTTTATAAACAGATTGTAAATATTTTAAGTGATAAATGAATTCTAAATTATTGATAATGTTTGTTATTGTTTGATATTGTTTGTATGGTTGCTTATAATATTTATTGAATTGTATTTTAGATGATTTTTAAAGATCTGAAGATGAGGCATAAGAAGTACCTCGAAACGTTAGGTTGTTATAATTATAGTTTATATATGTCATGGTAAAAAAATATATAAATAAAAAGAAGAGATTGTTCCGAATAAGACAAGGATATAAGTATAGAAAAATACAAGAATAGAAATTATTTACAACATGTTATGATAACACCTTGCTTTGAGTTTCACCAAAGTTTAGGAAAACAAATTTCATTCACAGAGTAAAAGTTAATATTTTTATTACCATCCCTAAACTGTGTTTTCCTAGAAAAAAATATAGCATAGTTGACTTGGGAGTGGGTGTGACAATAGATTTTATTGTAGTGACAAGTGGAGATAATGGCTGCGGCTCGTATATTTCCTGGGAGCCATAAGGCTCAGGTAACTAGAAGACTACCTGTGCTCAGGTAACCGGCAGGTAACTTGGCGCCGCTCTTAAATCAATCAGTTCCACTCAGGCAGCTCACAGGCCCTCCGAAGAGTCCAACAGTTATGAATAATGGACGAATTAAGTCCCATAGATAGCTGGCTACACTCCTTGTTTACATGTTTTTTACACTGTTACTTAAAAAATAAAAATAATTATTTTATTTATTCCATGTATATTACATGTAAATGCCGTGATTATTAATACTAGTGACAATAAATAATTTATTTATAATGTGACAAGGCTCTTAATGATAATATTACAGGAAAAATGTACGAAAATGAAAATAAATGATTTTTTAACCAAAACTAGCTTAGAAGAGCTACTTTCTACTATGCATTTTGCACCATGTTACGATTTTCTGAAAAACATTACTAGATGTAAAATTTATTTATTTAATTATTTTGTCAAATAAAGGCTTTTCAACCATAAAGGTTATTTTAGCCCTAAACTAATAATCCAGATACAATATAATAATAGTAATAATACATAAATATATATACATACATGATAAATAATAAAATACAATACAAACATTATACATAGTATACGAAATAATACATACAATACGAAAATAATACATAAATATATACTAATCATAAAATACATGATACATAATAAAATAAAATACATAATACACTAAAACATAGATAATACAGATACAATATTTTAAGTTAAATACAAACAATTATATATGATAACTACATATAAGAAAAGAATATATATATATTTTTTTTTTTTAATATATATTTATTTATTGGAATTTACAACTGTATAACAAGTAATACAAGTAAATTTGAGTGAAATATAAAAAGGCATGGAAAACATGTAGAGAAGCTTCCCAATGGAAGCACTCTAAAAATATTCTAAACCAGAGGGTCCCGGGGCCATCTCCTTTTCAGACCCCTCGGAGGATTGTCAGGAATTGAAGAGGAAGAAGAAAGGATTGAAACGAAAGGATTAGGGTGGGAATGGAGTTTGTCATGGAAGGATTGATACCTCGTACGGGCCAAATCAGCAACACATGGGACATTAAGGTTTTTATGGATGAGTTTGTTGGTGACAAAGTAAGGAGCATTGAGGATTTTACGAAGGATTTTGGGGATTGGATACGAGAGGAATTCGATGGTTTAGTAGAGCCCCAGAGCTCAAATCCGTAAGTCCATATCGGTCTTATGATAGTGATGTAGATGAGTCTTTTGTAGTTAAGTGGAAGATTAGAACGTTTGTATAGTAAGTGTTGAAGTAGTCGAAACGTCGTGCAGCTTCTTGTCGTTTCAGTCTTAAGAAAAGAATAACATAAAAAAAAAAATAAAAAAAATTATATAATATAAATATACATAATAAAAATATTAAAAATCAAAAACAGGAACCTTTTCTTTTTAATTTTGTAAAATATTGATGTATCTTTTGGATAATTCATCAGTTTGGTGGCTGACTCTTATTAGTATTAGTATTTTGTAATATTGTCCCAATGTCAGTCTCCATACCAATCCCTCTTCGCTCGGCTTCGAAGGAAAAGCAATCCAACAGTATATGTGGTACTGTGAGGATAACCCCAAAATTGTGAAATTTATGGGCCTTAATATTATGTAGGTTTCATTCCTTTTGAAATGGTCTGACAGTGCTCAAACGGCTATATTTTATTTGATTCGAATTACCAGCTGAAGGTTATTATAATTTTATTTATTTTTGAAATTTACAACTTTATTAGTTAATACATCAAGTAAATTAGCCCATTAGCAACACTTCACTTTTTTTTCTTTTTTTTTTTTTTTTTATAGCGTTGGAAAGCTAAATATTTTAGAAAAAATAATATCTTGCTTACAAAGTTGCGGAAGGTAATCTAAACTGATGAATATTACATTAACTTAAGTGATTTATATACATATTAATTTTATCCTGTAATATTATTTAGTCTAAAACATATGTTTCCAACGAAACCGAATGTAATTCTTTAAGCTTTTTTTAACTATAATCTTAATTACTTTCACTTACTATATATAGCAAGGGAAAGTATTGCGACCGTGAAAATTTTCGAATTCCAGTTTTCATCAGAAATACCCGTTTTAGGGTCCCCTGAGTCCAAAAAACCAAGTCCCGCAAAAAGGTCTGTGTGTGTGTGTGTATGTGTGGTAACTCTCCGGCGGAAACGAAAAATTCTAAGAAACTGAAAATTCATATTTAAGACAAATATACGCCCGAGACGTGATAAAACCCTTTTCATCAAAATCAGCTTACCAGAAGAGAAACTTTACACCGTACATTTTGCACCTTTTTTCGATTTTCTCAAAAACGGCACAAACGATTTTGATTAAACTCGCTATATCAATGTAAACTTTAATAGGCTTTAATATCATGCAGGTTTCATTCTGATTGAAATACTCTGGCATGGCTTAAATGCCAATATTTTTAATTTTCTTCCTCTAAAGTAACTTTAATTTTGTATATTATATAAAAAATAACCATATCAACTTATTACCATTGAGAAAAAACAAAGACTAAATCAGAGAAAAATAGAAGCATAGTGAATATGGCAGTACGGTGTTGTCGTAATTAAGTCCTAGAGAACGCTACAACAGCCAGACAAACCTTTAATGTGATACCGAACGGTTTGGTCTATGTTCATTTCAATAGAACATAAATCTCTAGCAGTCAAAAAAGAAAAAAAAAAAATTACACCTAGTTTATTGAACTGTATGTGTGGGCTTGTACAATCCAGCCACATTTGTCATTACTGTAGTCCTACGACACAGATGTTTGCTTGTTCTTGGAGCTTGTGATCTGTCTAAGGCATAGCTCGTAAAATGTATCTGTCTCTAAAATAATGTAAGTTGCCGCTCGGACATTGATTTCTGACAGTCCTCTTCTTCATAATGGATCAATAAATAAGTGAACAGATGGTCTAGTAATAGATTTCTAATGCTAAGTAACTACGAAAAAATGAAATCGTAAGTATTGAATATACATTCCTTTTAATTAATTATTCAAATACACACATCTCAAATAAATTTAAAGTTTAAATTTATTATAGATAATGTATGTATTGGTTTACTAACTGAAAAGTTTCGTAATTACAGGTTAAAATTACAATGAAATTTTAGTTGTTAACAGATTAATGTATATATTCTAAAAAAAAAAAATTAAAAAAATGTTGGACATTATTACTTAATGGTTCATTATTCCCAAGCGTATGGCATTTTATATAGCTAACAGATTTTATCCTCACACAAGACTGAAACGACAAGAAACTGCCCGACGTTTTCTACTACTGCAACACTTACTGGACAAACACTCAAACCTCCCGCTAAACTACGAAAGACTCATCTACATGACTATCATAAGGCTAATATGGACTTACGGAGTAGAGCTTTGGGGCTCTACTAAACCATCAAATACTTTCCGACTCCAATCCTTACAATTAAAAATCCTTCGAAAAACCATCAATGCTCCTTATTATGTCACAAATAAACTCCTCTATAAAGACCTTAACGTTTCCATATGTTGGTGACTTGGTCCGGACCAGGTACTATTTCTTTCATGACAAACTCTATTCCCACTCTAATCCACTAGTTTCCAACCTTTCCGACTAAACAATCCTTGATAATCCTCCGAGGCGTCTGAAAATAAGATGGCCTCGAGACCTTCTGGTTTAGCATAGCCAATGGGCAGTATCTCTACATGTGATAAACTGCAAAATGTTAAAGATTTACTAATATAAAATATAGTATAATTATGCATCGACACGATTAGAAGTATTGATATCTTTGTGGTACCTTGCGTTCAAACATATTCCAGGCAACGCACTCTATTGGTTATAGTTGAAACCTATATGTGTCATCTTTCAAGTTGTTTACCGAGGTAATTATGTGTATGCAGGTTCTTAGCTTTTAACAGGATGTATTATGAATTATCATTAAGCTGCTATATTATTATTAATCATTTGCTTTGATTCAACTTATATTATAAAAATATTACATTTTTTTAATTAATTCTTTAAATTAAGATAATTTATGAGAACTGTTCCCTACGATGTAACTTTATACTTTTTTTATTCTTTTATTAATTATTATATTTAAGCAAATTATAAGATTTTAATGTAATATTTTCTATTATAAGTACTATAATTATGCCTTCCCCACACCAATGACCGTCAGAATACAATCAGAACGAAAATTATCAGCGAGGCATAGATTGCTGTTTGTTTGACATTACAATACATTTTGCTTATTGATATCAAACATACAAATTTCTAATGTAATAATAATAATAATGAAAATTTGAAAGTTCTCTCGATAGATTTTTTTTCTCTACTAATTCAAAAGGAGTTTGTGAATCTGCTTTTCGTTGTCATTTACAACATACCTGTATCATTTATTTTACATAAAAAGAATGAAATAAACCTTTAGTTCTCATTTGTTTTCTTTTTTTTTTTTCGATAAATAAATCTTAATTACAAAATAAAAAATAATTTTAAGTTCTCCCGATTTTCATCTCTCTTATTCAATTTAACACTCGAACATGTCATTGATGAGGTGATAATAATAATAATAATCATATTGTTTGTTTATTTATTTAACGTCACTTTATGCTGCTGTGGCTAATCGGACGATGCTACAGTGGGAGTTCTGAATTTTGCCTATCCAGGTTTTATTAGAATAGGGATCTAATACATGATTAACGTTCACTCCGAAAGACGGCAAAACTAAGGATTTTTTACTCCCATTACCGGGTTTGAACCCATGACCTTTGGCATAGAAAGCTGTTATGCTAGCCACCCAGCCACAAATGATCCCATAATAATCATAGCTTTATTGACATCAGTATTGAAAAAAGCCTTTCCCGTAGAGAGGAATTAATAGTAGTTGGCTACAGTAAGAAATAAATATATAAACAATTAAAATATTAAAGAAAAGTAAATAATCCAAAGAAAGAAAAACAAAAATAAGTATATAAAAAACCTCAATGGCAAAACAGAGTTCTTAAAAAAATACACCAAAAGAAAACACAAAACTATAAATATCTTTAAAACGTTTTTACAACAGGATTTGTCCGTCAAGACATGGAAACTTTAGAAGGAAACACAAGTACTTTAATGAAAACCTGTAAAGAGATTGGGTTCAAAACAAAACGAATAAGACGAAGAGTTAGTAATAGAAAAGGTGATAGTCTCGGTGATATTGACTCATCAGGATATAAGTTTGAACATGGGGATGAATTTAGATATTTAGAATCGAAAAACACAGTGGTTATATATACTCTATATTTAATATTAAGATGGATTGGTCCAGGGATGATAATGGTTAATTTATAAAAAGTAAAAAGCAAAAAATTGATAAAAAAAATGGAATAAACACATAGTTTAAGGCCTATAAGGAAATGACACAAAATACCTCCAAAACGTAATTCAGTACAAGAATGCTAGCTGTAACCCGCGGCTTTGCTTGCGAATATTTTATTTTTTCTTTATTTAAAATTGCATAACTGCATTTATGAGTATAAACTATAAAACTTATATGATGGAGCAGTAGTTCGGGAATGTGGTAACAAAGAAACTACAAATAAAACACTTATTTTATTTTTTTCTTACTGGTGTGTTTTCTAGGTGGATGCACCCTCAGCCATCCTCTTTACCATATAGTCATAACTGTCAACAACTATTCCATTATTATAAGAAATCCATTTTCAAGAAATAAAAATATTATATTTTTAACAATTACATTTATCAAAGTTGTTATCAAGTGAAAATATTTTATCAATTACATTTATGTTGCAAACGTATATACCAATCAAAACTATATACCACGATTACGTTACAGCTAAAACATATTGGGTAATTTTGGGTATGCCTACTTCTACTGGATCGCTATTGTATATTTAACAAATTAAATGGCAACTTATTAGACTAAAGTTAGTATTATGGTATAGTATTGAACTGCAGTTTATGCTTGGACATGGTTCAGTAATGGTACGTTTATATATATATATATATATATATATATATATATATATATATATATATATATATATATATATATATATATATATATATATTTTATTTTTTATTTCTGTATTAAATTCTAAAGTTTTGTTTTTATGCTTATCAACATCAGATTGTGTATCATATTATCATTATTTGTATCTATAATATTTAAGTATGTTGGTATATTTTCTGTTTTATTTCAAATGTTATCATTGTCACTACATTCAAAAGAAAATTTTCATTATCGTATTAATATGTATCTCTTTTGTTCTGATGTTTGTAGCCCTAATGATGGCTCACAAGCTTGAGCTGAAACGTTGGCAAAATTAAAATTTTTCAAAAAATGACTGATTCCTGATTATTCTACCTATAATATATATGGTGCTAATATTCAAGTATTTTTTTTTATTGTTAGATGGTTTTATTAATCTGAATAATTGACCCGAATTGATGAAGATAATCAAATAGCTTGATGCTAATGGTGTTTTAACTACCTTAGAGACCCATATGGTTCACAATGGCGTGGACTATTAGGGCGCACTATTAGCCTCACTGCCATAGGCTACATTCCTCCGGAGCCGAGCTATGAAAAAAGATGTGAGGCTACAAAAAGAGGAAGGGCAGAACACCTGTGCCCACACCTAGTCTACTTAGCTAATGTACCCTCTCCGGCGTCGTACCCTTCGGCCATCTATGGCTCTCTCTTACGATAGGGTAGAGAAGGGTTACAGGATGTCTTCATTCCTTCCAGGTGGCCTATACTAAATAAATTTATTATAATCTACTATTTATTAATAATTTAATGCAATATTTTTTTTACTTTCACTTAACTATATATTTCATATATAGTAAGGAAAAGTATTGCTTTCGTGAAAATTTTCACCGGAAATACACGTTTTACGCATCCATGAACCATTAGCCATGTAGGTGATAAAAAATATGACAAATCTATGGACCAAGCTCGAGTTCATGCCAGAAGAATCTGAAATCATTAGACAAGGATAATCCTGACACAAACTTCAATTGGGTGTCCCAATTTAGAACAATAGCCGAGCTAAATGCATTTGCAGAAGGGCTTTCTGTTCACCATACAAACGGACTTCTTCGATACAAAGACGACATACTGGAAAAAGCACATAACCATTATCTCTCAGCCTACATACAAAGGACCCTAAATTCGACTAACTGTCCTTTATATAGAATACTATGCAACTACAATGCTCCCGACCCTGAAACGTACCTCACTTTCAAAGTACATATAAAGAAATTGAGATGTGTCAGCCAATTAAGAGTTGCAAATCCAGAACATATTAGAATCTATGGAAAAACTCATATTTTTTGTTCAAATGACAAGAAAGCTGTATATTATGCAGTCGATTTATCTACAACAGTCTACATCACATTCTCCTTCACTGCCCGGCACACAATGAAAATAGACAATTTCTTCAAAACTTCATCTTAGAATCTTCTGACAACCTAAGTATCCATGCTATACTGAGTATCGATAGTGTAGATAAGTTACATAAAGTGTAGTATTACATGATGGGAGTTCAAAAAGTGCTCAATTTTTTATCCTAGAACATTTTCTATTCTGTGTTAATTTTTATTTTATCTTCAAAGTGATATTTTGCTTATTTGTTGCTTCTATTATAGCACCAATAACTGCTTATTCTTTAATCTGTAATTTATTTTTGAAAGTCAAATTGTTTTAGTAAATTTTCACTATTATTTTATTTATTTTTAAACGATATTTATATAAAGTTCTAAAACCATAGTATTGTAATTTATAGCCAAGCTAGGCTCTATTTGTATGAGGAAGCCTCAAAGACTAATACAATTTCTATTATATTCTACAAAAAAAGGTAAACTACGAAATTATAAAGGAAGTTACCACGGCTATCGTATTGTTGACAGCGTGGCAGACCCCAGTCACACGATACCAACAGGTGTCCCAGTCGGTCATCCTCCGGGTTATCCTCTTTCAACCACCGCTTCCTCTTAGGGAAATCTCCTTGGTAACCACAGCTCAGTCCACACACACCAACCGGTTGCTACATAATGTAGCTATGGTAATCCTCCACGCCAAATTAAACAAGAAACCAATGCAACCTTTTCTTCTGCTAATTTATCAAATCCCAGATGTAACAACTCCTCAAGATGGTAGAACTTAATTTCTTACCTGACTCTAGCAAAGGAGCTAATGAAGGTGGATTTGAATTTGCATCCCGTGAGACTTGAACTACCAAAAAAGGGGAGTTATGTAGATCCGAAATATATAGTGTACAAATATGTTATAGGGAAAAAATTTGGCGTATAAGGTACCTTTGCATTAGCCACGCGACCAAATTCGGAATGTTAAATTACACAGCTTAGGCAGAAAGTCTTCCTCGGTTGCGTGTCCAAGTTATTGGCAGCATTAGCTCTTGATAGATGTATTTCTCATGATTCAAAAATTTCAATTGCCTTGATCACCTGCTACTTCAATAAATGTACTTACTAATGCACTTTATACATTATTCATGAGGTATTTCGAAATATATTTATAGGTTTGAGTCTATTTATCCAACTCGCTGATTGGTTATTTTATAAATATATTTACATTCAACATAAAATAACCTGTGAAACATTCTACATGATTAGTAGGAACATAAGTTACTTAGCGTTGGAATGTTTAGGTATAACGTTAGACTTCGGGGAGATGAAGTATATTCCTTTTTATAGCTATAT
Source organism: Piezodorus guildinii (assembly GCA_023052935.1). Taxonomy (NCBI): domain Eukaryota; kingdom Metazoa; phylum Arthropoda; class Insecta; order Hemiptera; family Pentatomidae; genus Piezodorus; species Piezodorus guildinii. Next base: position 13,765,812 of record CM041294.1, on the reverse strand, counting down.
AATGTTTCTGATATTTCTAAGTTGCGAATCTCACCTAGAGCAGAAACGTATGGTGTAACTCCATCTCTCGTTCCATTAAAAGCTCACCAATATTTTTATGTAGTAAATATTATTTTATGTCCTGCTGTGTTTAACATTTATTGACACACTAGCTGTTGCGAGCGACTTCGTCTGCGTCAATTTCAGTTATTATGATCGCTATTAAGATGTTTTTAAAAGAATATATTGCGTTGTCCGGAAAGTTCGTAGAAAAATTTGGACAACAATTAAAATTGGACAGCTCAAAGTTTGTTTATTTAATCTACAAAAATGGGGTTGGTCTTCCAAATTGAAGACGCTCTAAACCGCGAAAACCACTTCTGAACCGTGCTGTCAGCAATTGAATCGCTGCCATACTCGGAACGAATCTTTCTTGCTGTTTGGGCTACGTTTTTCCCTCTTTTAAAAAAGAACAGCATATTATTTCGAAAATGAACTGAATCGTCACTCATGTTGGATTTCAATAAACTACTCTACTGATCCTTCATAAAGACAAATTCAGTGTGCAAATATAGTTAATTCCATGAGGATTAAAGGCATATAAATAAACATTACCCTCGTGATTCATTTTAGTAGAAAAAACAGAAGGTAAATTTTATTTTAAAAACCTCTACCAACTTTTCGGACGACCCAATATTTTAAAGTATTTCTGCTTAAATAATAAACTGCTGTGCAAAAATATTGCATCAGGGTAAAATTAAATTAAAAAAATTGTATTCCTTTATTCACATTTTCCTATACTTGATCTCTTGATACTTTAAGATAATACTGTCAATGCCAAAGCTCAAAAGTAGAGAATTAAGGCTTTACCCTACTCTGTAAGCCAAAAGAAGATAATTACTCCTAAATCAGCCAGTATGCTACTTTCCTTTGTCATATTCACAATAGCTTTTCAAGTTTTTTCTTCAATTTTTTTCTTGTGATTTCTTAAAAGAGTCTTTTTTCTGCAAATTATGAACCGCCAGACTCACTTAACTGAAACAGACTGTGTCAGAATAGTGACGTTTTCTGAAACTGGAATGTGTTAGCGTGAAATTGCTCAGCGACTTAGAGTAAACCAATCCACAGTCTCAGGAGTTCTTCGTAGGCACAGAGAGATCAGAAGCTACGGTAGAAGACCCGGGCAAGGCAGGCCAAGAATAACTACAGCTCAAGAAGACAGATTTCTTCGGCTATCTGCCTTGAGAAATCGTACTTTCACGGGAAATCAGCTACGAGGACTCATCAGCCAATTCAGGAATGTTGAAATTTCGAGTTCTACAGTTAAAAGGCGTCTTAGGGAGAACAACTTATCGTCTAGAATACCTGCAACTGGGCCTCTTCTTACTAGAGCACACAGAGTTTCCCGACTGGCATTTGCTCGACAACACGCCGAATGGACAGAAGATGATTGGAGGCGATTTCTGTTTAGTGATGAGTCCAGATTCGCTTTGCACTCACCTGATGGAAGGGAAAGAGTGTGGAGAAGGAGAGGAGAGAGGTACGCAACTTGCAACATGTCCTACAGATTAGGTTTTGGAGGGGGCTCAATAATGGTTTGGGGCGGAATCAGCATCGAGGCACGAACGGAGCTCCACAGGATAACTGGAGGGGCTTTGACTGCTCACAGGTACTTGACAGAGGTGATTGATGATCACGTGTTCCCTTTTGCTCCATATGTGGGTGATAACTTCCTTTTTTTCCAAGACAATGCAAGACTCCATACGGCGAATGTTGTCCGACAATACCTACAAGAGGTTGGAATCACACTTTTGGAGATCCCACCAAGAAGCCCTGATCTCAATCCCATCACACATTTGGGATGTGATAGAGAGGCGGCTCAGAAGTCGGCAAAACCTCCCGACAACCCTGGATGAGGTGGAGACAGCTGTCAGGGTGGAATGGGAGAATATTGACCAGGCCGTCATCGTGAACGTTATTTCTTCGATGCCTGAGAGACTCAGAGAGATTATCCGTGCTAGGGGAGGGCTGACAAGATATTGTTAGAAGATTGTTAACCACATTTAAATGTTTTTACATTTTTTTCTTTTGTCAATAAAGAGACATTTTCATTTATTTGTTTGTTTGTTTTTATTTATCCCTTCCCAGATAATTTTTAATGCTATAAATTTGTTTTATACATACTTCACAACACTCTTATAAAATAAAATCGCCAGAAAAGAAAGCATTGAAGTAATGTTTTATGAGATATTAAAAAATATCGAAGTGATGCAATATTTTTGCACAGCAGTTTATTTTTGGCTTTATTTTCTTGTGGCGGAAGAACATACTGATTTTCTCCGCGACCCAATCTTGACGTAAATCGATACCTACGTGTTTAAATGCTTGCCCATGTGATTTATTAATTGTTATGGCAAAAGATAAATTAACGGGAAATTGAATTATTTTAAAATTAAAAGGTAAATCATTTGGAATCGTTGGGATTCGAGGTCAATTTTCCCTGTTTTTCCCTATATTTTCCACTGAATCTTCGGTCCTAATGGTCGCAGCGTGATGTTATATAGCCTAAAGCCTTCCTCGATAGATGGACTATCCAACACAAAAAGAATTTTTCAATTTGAACCAGTAGTTTCTGAGATTAGCGCGTTCAAACAAACAAACAAACAAACTCTCTAGCTTTATATTAGTATAGATTAAATCTTGGCATTATAAATACTAAAAAAGTTCACAACTGACATTAATAATGACATGATACACTTTTTGAGATACTAACCATTGTTAGCACTCAAAATTATTTTAATAAATGTAACTTGACTATTTACTCAATCACCCGTTAGGATGCCCATTATATTCAACATTACTATCCACTATATTTCAAAATAGTGGCCGATTAAATGTTATACTGACGCATATCACGTTACTTGAAAAATATTCAGTGATTTATATTTAATCCCATATCTGCTTACATTGCTCCAATGTAATTATCTCTTATCCTTTAAAAAGTTGTAGGTTTTTAAAGGTCTTATACATTATTGGGTTGTTTCACATGAAATGTCCGTTTTTATAGTTTCTGAAATACATAAAGGATTTTGCAGGTCTCTGTTGTTTTCTTCCGAATGTTTACATATTTAAAGTAAACAGTTACTAATCTTCTACCTTTGTATTATAAACATTAGCTTCCTAATCAATTACCCACTTTTTAGTATACCTCCAAATATGAACATGGAAACACGCGATTTTCGAGTAATATTTTTGTACGAGTTTAAACTCGGCCATTCAGGAGCTGAGGCCGCTAGAAATAATTGCAAGGCGTTTGAGAAAGGAAGTGTTAATGAACGGACCATTCGCCGTTGGTTTGCTAAGTTTTCAGCTGGGTATACCGACTTGGAAAACTTGCCCCGAGGAAGACCTCCGTCCGTAATAGACAACGATGTCATCAAACATACAGTAGAAAGAAATCCCTACCAAACAGTTAAAGGACTCTCAGCACATTTATATGCAAGTGCATCTACCTTTTCCAGACATTTAAAGTGTATTGAGAAAGTAAAAAAGTTCGATACATGGGTACCTCATGATCTCACTGAACCCATGTTTCAAAACATATCGTGCAAAAATTGAGAGAAATGGGCTACGAAGTTCTTCCGCACCCACCATATTCTCCCGACTTGTCTCCAACATATTACCACCTGCTCAGGAATTTAGACAACTTTGTTAAAGGAAAACTTTGAAAATGATAAACAAGTGAAAAGTGCGTTTTCAGATTTTGTTCACTTCAAAGCTCAGAGTTTTTTAGTTCGGGGATAAAAAAGTTGGTGTCATGTTGGAAAACATTTATAGAAAAAGATGGTAAATACTTCGAATAAAATTATCTTGTTTTCATATCATATTTTTAGTAATGATTCTTTACCTTGAAAACGGACATTTAATGTGACTCAACCCAATATTTTAAATAAATATATAAATATTATTGTATTTAATGAAAGTAAGTTAAATAGTAAGATTCTAAGAACTTAGTTCGCGAGTCCTCAAGGATTTCTTTAGCATTATGCAATTAGTTTTGAAATTTTCGTTTTTCAATAAAACGTGATCATAAGAAATTTCATAATAAGATTTTTTTTTTTTTTTGTCATTTAATATTTAAATGTAAAAAAACAAAACAATATTTACTTTACATACTGACTTATACTTACCAACAGTGGACGAACGCATAAAGACTCTTTATCTACGATTTCATAATAACTTACACGGACATAACAACACAGTTATAGCAGAAATGGACACAACTGACATGCCATTCGAGGAGGAGATTAAAAGGGTGTAGGATGCGCGAACTTATGATTTAACAAATGTTATATATATATATATATATATATATATATATTTATGCAATATATTCTTTAAGAGAGAAATATGAAATGGAATGAAAAGTAATTTTATTCTGGGACGAGTAGTCCCCTAAGAATAACAAGATAAGTACAATATAAATAATAATTGTCTGGTCGTTTAAGACTTCAGTTTAACAATACTAGACAGGTTTTGTGACAGTGAATAGTTATCATATATAGATTTTAAATATTACATATGTTGGGAATATTGATACTTTAGGAGATGGAGAAATAGTTGGTGTTTGAAAGTGGATAATGATAAGGTTTTACGAATGGATACAGGCAAGGAATTCCAAAATAGAGTACCACGAATAATAAAGGATTTTTTAAAGGAAGCAGATCTGTGAGAAGGTATATACAAGTTTATGGGTTGGGATCTAGTGTTTACTGAATGGACAAAGGAACAAGTGGTTAGCATATCAAAACCTTTTCATTAAATTTAAATTACTTTATATAAATTTTACATAGAATATTTATAATTAAGAAAATGATGCATAAATATGTGTATGCATATATGTAGTTCAAAGTTTTTTAACCATAACATGATAAATTAACAAAATAAATCATAAAAATCGAGTATAATAAATTATTTTCTTCTGTTACTAATGTAATATAATTACCAATTATAACACCATCCCAAAAAACTTTTTCAATGTAAATATCTGAAAATTGGATACCTATTTATTATAACTTAATAATTACTAAATTATTTAATTAATTTTGTATCCAATATGACATGTTTCTAATGATTATACTGATCGTAAAAAACTTTCTTATAAACTTAATATGTCCATTTAATTGGCAGTAAATATATTAGAGGAGCTAGCCTTAAAATGATTAGAAAGGGACATAACTATATAATTTATGATCGAAATCCTGAGAAATCAGACAAAAAATAAATTAATACCTATCTACTTCATCGTATGATCATTAAAAACATTAACTTCACCGGTCATCAATCATACAATTTATTTTACAGTAGATAATCATCGATGGACTTATTTTTACATTTATATTCATGTAAGAGAGAAATGCTTTATTTTATCAAAATTACAATGACACAAAACAGTGCTGCCCAACTGTATTGGGTTGCTATCATACAAAGCGTACTTATCAATCTTGATGACATGTGATATTGACCTGAAAAGTTATAAATTTACAATACAATTACTTTCTTTATCAACAGATTTCTATGTTATATCTTATAATATGTAATATAGTCTATAATCCAAAGCAAAATCCGAGCATAAAAAAAAGAAAAAAAAATGAAACAGATTTGAAAACGCACACCTAAAGGAACAACAGAATCAATGACAAAAAAGCAAAAAGATAAGACGGATAAAGAAAAACATAAATATAAGTCTTGTAAGGAAAAATCTTAACCTACTAATATCCATAGAGGTGATGATGAATAATCCCCAGGGAGTCCAATATTATATTCTCGGCCATCATCGACAATTCACTATTACCAACACCGAGTTCTTCTAGAAGGCTCCTTGTTCTACTGGGGATAGTCCCCCGAAATCCGAACCAGAGGCCTCTCACGGTGAACTCTCTAAAATCACATATAACCATGACGTATATCTTAGAAACCTGCACCATAATTTATGTAAAGTATTGTCACACCATAAATATGTTATATTTTTATTTTGTCTTAAATTAATTAAGTAAATTTAAGCCGATACGAAGCAAAGTTACTTTTAATTATGAAAAACGTTCCCTCAGACCATGGCAGGCGGATGACGTATACCATGCCGCATGACCATCTTCGACTGGCAAGGTTGTGAATTAGAGTTATATAAAAGGGCGTATTTAACGGTCGGATTTATATACTACGATTTGCTAGGAGGGTAGCACGTAAAGGGTTACATGGCGGGATATTGACACTAGCAAGAGATTTTTATATGGGATGTTTATAGAGCGAGTGCGCATCGAATTATCAATAGGAGGCATCACTAACCTTCCAGATTTGATAACAGATATTTTTTTAATTTATTTGTAATATACTAATGCCTTTAGGCATATATTGTAACATTGATGACCATTACGAAAAACCTCCTTCAGGATTCTTCTGAATTCGTGAGCGAAGAAACCTCCCAGTGAAGGTACTCCTTACCATAAAGATTATTATTTTGGAAATGTTGGAATATCATGAATTTAAATATTGTGGTTCTGCAGTAGTATCCAGACGTCAGTAATCACTTTAAAATGTTGACTTTCTCTGTGTAGGACATGTCAGATTTGTATTAAACGCCAAGACTATTATTATGGTAATCTGAAATAATTTTCTATGACACCTCGTGGACCCTCTGGACATCGTCTGCGGACCCCCAAGTTATTACTGGTAATATTTATCGAAATTTTTATTACAGGTATGGAATACCTAAATGAATGAATAAATGTTCTCTTTCTCCTCTTGATTTTTTTTGCCTTGTTCCCAGTCATTTGTTTTATATCTGATAGTGGGATCTTCTATCAGTACTTCCTTTTCTGCGGCTCTAAATTCCAAGATCTTGTTGAGCCTTTATAAAAGTTATTTTAATTTTTTCTAAATTTAAAAAAATATAATATTCTTTTTTAATTATTGTATTAAGTATTTATTAAAAATAATCACACTTTCCAGCCTCTTCTTCCTACCATTCTTGGGTTACTATCGGAACTGAAACTATCACTTTGTAGTGTAGCCTATAAACGTATACATTTATCGATGATATTCGTCATAATGAATATAGCCCAGTAGAAATAGGATTTTGGCAAGAAAAAGGTGGGGTAAATTTAATTTGTAGGCACGATTGTTTGTACTACTCCCCTCATTAAAAACCCAAGTTTTCACACTTTTCACCCTTGTGCGTTTTTCTGCAATCTTGAAAAAACCTCTAAAAAAAGCACTTTTTTTCAGTTATTTTCTTATAAGTCTATTCCTAGACATTTTAGAGCAAACTTTGTCGTTAGCAATTTTAAATAACAATAAAGTTCCTACATGTTTGGTACGTAACATGTAGGAAAATTCGGAATACCTACTGAGATACATAGATGTCAATGTTGGCCAAATTGTCAAAAAAAAAAAAAAAATGCCAGAAAAGTCTGTAGTCCAGCTTCAATAACTATTTTGGCGTGCAGTTTATTAAAAAATACATAAGAAACAATCTTTTAGAGCATTAAATTTCTAAGAAGTTAGATGTATACGATTTTTAATTACACCTAGTCATTTCTTTATCTTCTGAACATAATTTTGTATTTGTGATTGAGAAGACATTGTTCTTTTAGTTTCGGTGACGGCTATAGCGACAGATAATGTGTATTCCTGCAAACCTGGAAGACGTGGCATAACAGATATGTTCTACTCCACAAGATCTTTTAAATATAAACATATAGTGGAAAACATTTTATTTATTCAAGCTATTGAAGACAATTTCCTAGGGTCTGTTTATGGTGGTATATTCGAAATATTTTTTTCAAAATATCATCAGACTGTTTAGCAATGATCATTTTGTGGAAAGGTATCAGCAGATTCAGGGCTGCTTTTCCTTTGCTCGTATTTATGTGACCACCAACCGTTGCAAAGGGAACCACTACATCTTTACATCGGAAAGGAACATTCCCAAAGTCGTTTGCAATTCCCATCGTATAATATGGTTTCCTGTGGATGCAAAGAGAAATGTGGTAACAGATAAAGCTGCAAAAAAGGTGGACTTCAATGTTCCATTTTCTGCCTTTATTGCGGATTCGAATCCTGCAATAATAGACCAAATATTAAATATAACATGGAATAAGAGTTTAATGATACGCAGCTTTTTGCTCAAAATGATGCATTATACACATCAAATACATTTGAGACTTAAAAAAGAAACAACAATACGAAAACGCTTTATATATTATTTGAAGTTGTTTTTGTATCGTTAAAATGTTGTTTTTAATCAATTAAAATAAAAGTAATATATTGGAAATTGGTTCTTATTACTTGCTAAAACGCTTCTATTTTCCTAGAATATACACATGATAAAATATACAAATGATAAAATATACACATAAAAATAATGGTTTTAAAATAATATTGCCTTTATAAGGTCTAATTAAAACGGAGTATTTTATTTTTTATCAACCGAGCAATTTCAGTAAAAACGTTATTTCAACATTTCTTGTTCGTTTAATTAGGAGTAATTAAAAATCTTATACATCTAACTTGTTAGAAATTTAATGCTCTAAAATATTGTTTATTATGTATTTTTTAATAAACTGCACACCGAAATTGCAGTTTTGAAGCGAAACTACCGACTTTTCTGACATTTTGGTTTTTCTTGACAATTTGGCCAATATTGACATCTATGTATCTCAGTAGGTGTTCCAAGTTTTCCAATATGTTATGTACCAAACATGTAGGCAATTTATTGTTCTTTAAAATTGCTAACGACAAAGTTTACTCTAAAATGTCCAGGAATAGATTTATAAGAAAACAAAACTGAAAAAAGTGTTTTTTTTAAGAGGTTTTTTCAAGATGGCGGAAAACGCACAAGGGTGAAAAGTGTGAAAACTTGGGTTTTTAATGAGGGGAGTAGTAACAAACAATCGTGCCCACAAATTAAATTTACCCCACCTTTTTCTAGCCAACCCCCTTATTTGGTCTAAATCTACTGGGCTAATAGTGAAATGGTGTTCTCAGAACATACTTCCGGAAGAGTCATCCTTTGCCTTTGTATTGAAACTAATATTTTATAAACGTTAATCAAACATGAATATGCTCATAGGAATTAGTTATTTTTATATACAAGTCCTACATTTCAATACATGGAGCAAGAAACATCAATATGTTGATATATCTTTGACAATACATCCCACCCGAGCAAGGCTGACCGAAAAAATGATGCGAAGAAATCCTTAAAGGATTTAATTAAAGCTATCGAGGAGGCAGGGATACTAGCATTAGCCAACCCAGGCATTGATTCAGTAGTCGATAATTGGGGAATATTTGCATTTGGGTTTGGATTTGCATCTTCCAAAGCGGTCCCCGTGGGTGCTCTGGAATCTGCCCGCCCTCCCCCAGCACAGCTATCATTGCATTAGTTAATCGGTCGTTGCCGTCCTCTGCTACTGACCTCATCTCCTCAGCGGGTCATTAAGAGGGAACCACTGCCGGGTAGGTGGATTGTCTCCGTTAGAATGGAAATTATTCGCATAGTTATGAAAAAATGCGGTGGGCGCATCACCCAACTATCACTTATATCCAATTGGATGTTGCTCCAATTGGATTATATCCAATTGGAGCAACAAATAAATAGAAGTACTAAAATCAGTAGTAAAAGAAATACTTATGTATCTATATAAACATAAACGTCGAGTCGAGATCCCCACTCAAAACTATACCTTTCCTTTAATTTTAAGTACTCATTTGACAGACAATCAATTTCCTGAGCACATGGTAGCAAGGTCCTCTTAATCTGATAAGTATTAGCAAAATGACATTTATAACAAACATATTAAAGCTAATTGGACATCGCTTTGGGTTCAGATAACCATGGAATTACGTTCAATTGTTATTAACATATACTATTTTTTTTTAAGTTGCGTAAAAAAGGAATTAGAACTATCAATATCGATCGCTCTCACTCTGATTCCATTGGCTCTGAATCAGTGACGCTGCTAAGAGAGATGCGCTGGGATCTTTCGGGTGGTCCTTTTCGCTTCATGTGTGGAGAAACCTGCCTGTCAAGAAGTTTCCCCAACAGACAGTAAATATTGTGCATAGGTTTACGCGTTTTTTTTTCTTAATATTATTTTACCATTCTTTCTTTATACAGTATTTCTTTATCCACAATAAATGGCAATAGCTGGGAGTTGATAGATTCAGGGGAAAATTAGTTCGAAAGGTCAGTGGAAGAAAAAAAATGAAATACTCTAAACTTTTTTTTTGTTTTACTAACGTTTCGGCCTAAATTGTAGGTCATCGTCAGGCTTCCTTCAGCAAAAGAAGCTATAACAAGTCTGTTTCATTCCTTTAGTTCTTTGACTAGTTTCCTCTCGGGTATAGTCTTTCATTTATTTTGTTTTTTGTAAATTTTGAATGAATGCAGTCTTTAATCGCCAATACTATCAAAAAATAAAAATTAAATAAATATATATTGGGGTTTTTATAGTTTCTGAAATACATAAAGGATTCTGCAGGTCTCTGTTGTTTTCTTCCGAATGTTTACATATTTAAAGTAAACAGTTACTAATCCCCTACCTTCGTATTACAAACATTAGTTTCCCAATCAATTACCCACTTTTTAGTATACTTCCAAATATGAACATGGAAACACGCGATTTTCGAGTAATATTTTTGTACGAGTTTAAACTCGGCCATTCAGCAGCTGAAACCGCTAGAAATATTTACAAGGCGTTTTGGAAAGGGAGTGTTGATGAACGGACCATTTGCGAAAATTTGAAAGAACTGGGCTACGAAGTTCTCCCGCACCCACCATATTCTCCCGACTTGTCTCCAACAGATTACTACCTGTTCAGGAATTTAGACAACTTCGTCAAAGGAAAACTTTTTGAAAATGATGATCAAGTGAAAAGTGCGTTTTCAGATTTTGTTTCACTTCAAAGCTCAGAGTTTTTCAGTTCGGGGATAAAAAAAGTTGGTGTCACGTTGGGAAAAATGTGTAGAAAAAGAAGGTAAATACTTTGAATAAAATTATATTTTTTTCATTTCGTATTTTTAATAAAAATCCATTACCTTGAAAACGGACATTTCATGTGACACAGCCCAATATTACACAGCCTACATACGACTGGACTCTGAGACCAATTAATATGTTTGACAGATAAATGATTGATCTGAATTTGGTTGAACATTCTGGAACCAACCAGCCCCTCATCAACCCCAACACCTTTCCACTTGTTACTAAATGTTTCGCCAGACCCCACCCCTTTTTTTTTTTTTTTCAGTCGAATTATCGAAAACTTTTTGTCGCTGACACCTGCTAGCATCAATCACAGTAGAAGGGTAGCTAGCGCAAGGTGATTCCATAAGCCCTCTCTTGTTAAATGTAAAACAGGGCAATTTCGAAAGGAGCCCTCCGGCCCAGAAATATTCATATGTACCTTTTTTTGGTGATGAACCTTCCTTCTCCTTTCGGCAACAGGTAGCTCGGTAGCCTCTGGCCCATTATCGACAGAAAAAAGTGAAATATGATGAGAGTTACCGTTTCTTCCAGTTACTGAAACCCTCATCATCGGAGCTTATATAATTTATAATAATTTCTGGTAGCTGATTATGAGTTAGGGGCGGCAGGGTATTATAATACGGTAGGAACTAGCGTAAGTACTTAAATAACTTGTAAGCATATACAGTCGGTAAACATTAGGTTAGCCATTCTCTTTCTTCAACTATTTTAGAAGTAAATTTAATCTTTAATCAAAAATCTTACGTTTGCAATATTAAGTATTAAAATAAATCCGAACTAAGGTAATGCGTAAAACAAAACAAGTTACTATCTTCAGATGGTAAAATTCAATGTACGATATTCGAAGATTCAACAAAATAGAACATAATTTATCAATAGAATAAATGGATTCTCATAACTCGGCTATGAGAATTTGTACTGGGGCTATTAGAACCTCACCCATCGAAGGAGAGCCTTCCTTGAATTTAAGGCGAGAATTTTTATTACTTAAATATGTCACCAAATTAAAAGCTTATGGTTATCAACCCTTAGCTTCTTGGTTGTTTGCTGAAGAGAGAAGAGACCGTGGGCTCAAGGATATCAAAAAACATTCCCAACAAAACATTTATAAAATATTGAACAGAATCGATATGAGTATAAATAGTATTAAATCCATCCCAGAACTGAAAATGCCTTACTGGCTAAAAATGAGACCATATGTAGATAGATCAATGGCGAAAATAAGGAAAGCACTCCCAATAGAAATTAGAAACTCTTTTTTCAGTTTTATAATTCTTTACTGACGCATCCAAAATGGAAGACAGAGTTGGTTGTGCTGTCTACAGCAGAGAGCAAAAGCTCATGTTCAGTCTGCCAGGCGAGAGCTCCGTCTTCTCCGGAGATGCCACAGCCATACGAGAGCTCTCAAATGGATTAGAAGCTCAAAAAGAACGTCATGGACTATCGTTACGGACTCGTGGAGTGTTCTTGCAGCCATTGACAGCCAAACATCATCTAACGCCATAATTAGAGACAATAAATTACCTATATATTCCTTTTCATCAAACATCATCCTTTAAAAAATCATTTAGTTTGCGTGCCACATCGTTCTGAAATTCCATACCTACCTCTATACGCAAAGCACCTTCTTTAACCTCATTTAAAAGCAAACTGTTCCTTCATCTCCTCAACCATCCATCGACAGATTGATTGTAAACAAAACGCTAGAATAGTGGTCATGTCACATTCTAAAATGAGGACCACAACAAATATGTAAACAATGTTTTAGATATATTTTCACCTTTCTCTTTCTTTCTTCTGTTTTTCTCCTTATTATACCATAAGAAGCACAATAGTAATATATCTTCAGATACACATTAATGATTATATAATTATAAACATATATGCATACTAAGTAATCGTAGTTATTCATTTAACTTTATTTATTCTTATTTTTAAATAATATTATATCTTAAGTTTGTATCTCTTTTATGTTTTTTTTTCTGTGCCAGACACTAGCCAAAGTTTTGTACTTTTCTGTTATTTTTAGGGGACTGAAGGTCCCAGAATAAAATTGACTTTCTTTCTTTCTTTCTAAATGAATGGTGGGAAACAAACATAATGTCTAAAGTCGTGATTATAATTTGAGTACCATCTCACTGTGGAATTATTTAGAACGAAAGAGCCGATCAAGCAGCTGATTCAGCCAGAAAAGGTGAAGCCGTGGAGATTACTCAAATAAAAGAAACCACAATGTAGGATTGGGTAAGTAGCTATAAGAAAGTTCTTCTGAAAGAGTGGGAGGATGGTTGGAGAGAGAAAATATCAAAATTGAGAACAATTAAATCCGACTGTCGAAAATGGAGAACTAGTGCAAGATCTTCAAGGAGAGAGGAAATTATTGTATGCAGGCCAAGGATTGGGCACTGCCAATTTACGCATGGTTACCTCTTGAGAATGTTAGAAGGATAAATATTTAAATACTCAAGATATCGAACTAATTTCTGTGATTTTAAATTGCATGTCGAAGATCTGTGTGGTTTTGCATCCCAATAGTGTACCTTTTACACCCACATAACTCAATGCCGTAGGTTGATCCAAAATTGATTGAACCAAATTGATCCACTAAGTAGGAGTCATAAAAGCCACAGGGGCAGATTTACCATCCTCACCCTACTATACCCTTTAATTGTATGACTACACTAATGTGTAGACTATTGGAAATTGTAAATTTTACAAATTTAATGAACGTTGGTGTCAATAAAAATGAAAGTTTGAGCCAAAAAAAGGATGGATTGCGAGTTTTATATTAGTAATACAGACTACTGAACAGAAATTCTAAACTATCTATCGAGAACAAACTGTTAATATACAAGACAGTACTGAAACCAATCTGGACCTACGGACTTGTACTGTGGGGGACAGCCAAATTTTCTAACATCAAACGCATTCAATCCTTCCAATCTAAAGTCCTCCAAACAATAGTTAATGCCCCTTATTTTGTATCTAACCATACCTTACACCGCGACCTCAATATTCCATTTATTTTAGACCTTATACCATTAAAATCCTCTGATTTCATCAGAACCTTATCCATCACCCTAATCCCCTAGCTCAATCCTTATCCAGCTCCACACACCCTTACCATCCTCCTAGAAGGTTGAAACGGCAGTGGCCTCGAGACCTCTTGTAACATGTATATTGGAGTTCTAGCATTGGCTAGATTCTCCACTCACGTGCTGTATGCTTGTGAATTGTATATAGGTATGAGTGACTTTTGTATATATTTTATTGATTTTGTTTTGTATATATGTATATTGTATTATTATTATATAAATTTATTGTTTTGTATATATCGTGTGAATGTTGTACTTTATCACTATTAAAAATGTCCTAAACTGTTCCTGTTCCAGGTACTCTCCTTTAAGCTGTTTCAGTAGATCAAAAATTAGATCAAACTGTGCACGGTAACTTCTTTTTTCTAATAAAAAGTTTAATTTCACACGAAAATACACAACTGACACAAATTTTAACACAATCGGGCTAGATTTAACCACTAAAAAATCACTCTAAACGTGAGCTCGATTTAAACCTCACCACGGTCAACAGTCGATTTGCTAATACAGTAAGAAGTTAAATAGAATCATTGAGTAACCTGTTTTTGAATATTATATAATTTGTAAAACTTTACAGATCGGCTCCGGACTGACGGTCTAAAAGACCATAGTTCTACAAATGTTTTTTATATTTATAATATTTCTTTTGTTGTAATATGCTTAAAAAAATTTAAAAAAGTTATCTTTCTAAAAAAAAAAAATGTCCTAAATTGGAGAGATTGTAATATTACTCAATAAAGAATTGTTACTAAAAAGAAAAAAAAAAAAAAAAAAAAAAAAAAAAAAAAAAAAAAATATATATATATATATATATATATATATATATATATATATATTTATATATATATATATTAGTAATGGTAGAGTGTATGATTTTTAATCGAATAAACTTTAATCGATTCAGAAATATTTTCTAGCTCATCAAAATTTCAATATATTTCACTTCAACTTTACAAAACTCGTATAACTTCACTTGGACCGCAGATTGGAGCCTTATTCAGACCATCTAATCCTTGAGGAACATGATGTTGCGTACTTATCAGTATTGTGATCAAAGGAACCCTGAAGAAGTTTAGCGTGGGAGGGAGAGAGAGGACTATAAACTATTATATGGAGCTTGATTATTGTTATTAGTGAAGGAGCTGTGTGTGGCCACAGGTGTTGGGGTCACCCACGCCCCGGAATCGTGACCCCAGCTTACCGATATATTATCTATAGCGGTACCTTATAGGTCGCCTTCCATACGGCTACCTCTGTCAGCTCGTAGCCTATGCCTCTACCATGATAAATAAAGATACAATGACCATATGTTCTAAGCATTGTATCCTTTAGTCTGACCATATTTCCATATCTTTAGGACTCATTTATATGTTCAACTACAAGACAAAAGGGAATTCATAACTGGAGGTCCAGTATTATCGTCAAATAAATGTCAAATTTACATTTGATGTATTAACCAACAAAACCTATCTAGAAACTTTTTTAGGGATTTAAACTTGAATAGTGAATTTCATATTTGGGGATGTCAGTTTCTCTACATTTTATTTCTTTATGATAACTCATCTGCTGAAATTTTCATTTAGCTACATTCACTAGGGATTACCGGGTGGTTAACATAACAGCCTCCTATGCCAAAGATCCTCGGTTCAAACCCGCAGGTGGCCCTAGGAGTTTTTAATGGGAATAAAAAATCCTTAGTTATGCCGTCCTTCGGAGGGGAAGTTAAAAGGTGGTTCCAAGCCTGTGCGATGTCAGGTACTCGTTAAAGATCTCCATTTTAATTTTTTTTTTTTTTTTTTTTTTATAAACTTCTTTATTTGAATCAAAACACAGACATATTACAGTGCAAATAGAAGTCACTATCCCACTAATGCGAGCCCGTGTGTGGGAAACGAGTCCACCTGCGGCAATTCAATAAAAGTACAATAACAAACAGTAACAGTATTATAGTATGATACAATACAATACTTAAATAATACAACACAATTTTATAAAGAAACAGTAACACACTATACTACAAAAAAAAAATTATATAATACATAAGAAATATAAAGTACAATTATAAAGAAACAGTAACACACTACACAGCAAAAACAATATAATACATAAGGAATATGAAATACAATTATAAAGAAATTAATTCAGTATGAAGCAGTAATTGACTAAGCTTAAAAGCTGTAAGGAATACATATAAATATATACAAGATATAAAATTAAGGCATGCAAATATAAAATTAAGGTATGCAAATATAAAATTAAGGCATGCAAATATAAATTGAATTACATAATCCCTAATTTATACAAAAAAACAATTATAAGAAACAGTTAAACAGTATACAGAAATATACTGTAATTGACTAAACCAAAAGCAATAAGGAATACAAATTCATATATTCAAGATATAAAATTAAGGCAAGTAAATACAATATTGAATTACATGATAAGCAATATAAAGATACATAACATAGTACACAGTAAGAAATTGACAATATCAAAAGTCAATAAAGAATACATATACTTGTATACAGGATAAATATAAGAATGAGTGACGCGGGCTGGCATTGACGACATGTCTATAGCGATGAGTAATTTGGATTCAACAATTCAGCAATCTTCTCTGAGGGATTTCGCCCACATTTTAACATTGTAGTAATAATTTGAATACTTTGGAGGATTTGTGTGAGAAAATTGAAAATTTGGAGGAATATTGTTGTACACGGTAGCAATGGAATAACAAGTCTGGTGTGTCGTCCAGGTACACAATTAAATCTGGATATGTAAAATTTAGAACTCACACTGTAGCATCGTCTGATCAGCCATAGCAGCATAAAGGGACGTTAAATAAATAAACAAACAACAAACTAATAGCGCTTGAAGGTTTGATCAAATTTCTATCTTTTATTTCTAAATTAGGGAGAATTGTTCAGGACTTTGATTTAATGATAGTGAACATAGACGTCCATTAACTGATCGATGTTAACGTTATTATTTTTCTATTAGTGCTAGAAACGTCTCTAGACAGGTCAATTAGATGACTATACACCTCTGATGAAGGCCTGCGTTTTGTGTCGAAACGTCGACATAGATAAACTTTTCTTCTTGGTACGATGTCTTTACACTGTGATCCCTTCCCTGACTAAGTTCTTCTATAGTTAATAAAACCAACTAAATCATAAAAACATTTTCTATATAAAATAATCTTATTAATAAGCCTCTCAGAAAGGCACAATACCACAATGGGGATTATAAAAGGTTATAGCGGAGTGGTTCCGCTAAGTAGGGGTGGGCATAATCGAATGACGATTATCAGATCATTCGATTATTTGAATCATTCGAATTAATCGATTATCGGAATAATTTGTTTGGACTAATGAATGATCATTCCAACTGATATGGGTCATATGGGTATTTCATTTGGCCCTAGGCTCAGCCAGCCAGCTCAGCAATCATAGAGAGGGAATATTGTGTGCCATATTGTCTTTCAGAATGCATATTAATCATTCGATTATTTAAATCATCGAAGTCCGATCATTCGATTATGCCCACCCCTACCGCTAAGCCTCAGATTTGCGCACCACTTGCAAGCATATATTGGTTTGGCTTCTTGCTCACATACATCTACATTTATTATTTTTGCTATAAATTATTTTCACTAAATTTATATTTTATAAAACGTTTACCAGGTGGTGAACCAATAAATCTTCTAATGTTAACTGATGTAAAAAAAAAGATACAATGTTGTATTACGTGCTTAAGCTATTTTTTAACCAAAGTTTTTTAATATCTAATAAATATTAAATAATTCCAGAGAATGATGTAAGGCTTTAGTTTATTTATTTAGAATTACAATTGAAATAATTGTTTATATATTAAGATATAAGGGCAAAGAAAATATTTTTTTTAAATATTTATCTAATTCAGACTGATTTAGTATGCTGTGTAAAAACAACCCAATGTATTAGGGCAGCATGATGTTGAAATAAAGCATTATTCCCTCTATCAAATCGATTAATTGGTTTCATCGACAGTTGTTTAAAGGTGTTAAATAGGATTTGTCTAGCTCAGATCGACAGCTATGCTGTGCCAAAGAAGGAACCCGATATATTTGGGCATATTGTTTAATTTTTTATTTTTATAAATCTGTGTTATTCTTAATCAATAAACTCTTAACCGGGAGGGAACAAAAAATTAAACTGATATCCAATATTAACTGATTAGGCATTGCGACTAGATTGTGCTTACTAGTATTATTAGGTTGTGTCACATGAAATGTCCGTTTTCAAGGTATTTATTAGTTATTAAAAAGATATTAAAAATACGATATGAAAACAAGATAATTTTATTCGAAGTATTTACCTTCTTTTTTTACACATTTTTCCCAACGTGACACCAACTTTTTTATCCCCGAACTGAAAAATTCTGAGCTTTGAAGTGAAACAAAATCTGAAAACGCACTTTTCACTTGATCATAATTTTCAAAAAGTTTTCCTTTGACGGAGTTGTCTAAATTTCTGAACAGGTGATAATCTGTTGGAGACAAGTCGGGAGAATATGGCAGGTGCGGAAGAACTTCGTAGTCCAGTTCTTTCCATTTTTGTACGGTATGTTTTGAAACATGTGGTCTTGCTGCCGCTCAGTGAGATCATGAGGTACCCATGTATCGAGCTTTTTTACTTTCCCAATACACTTTAAATGTCTGGAAACGGTAGATGAGCTTGCATTTAGTTGTGCCGAGAGTCCTTTAACTGTTTGGTAGGGGTTTCCTTCTACTGCATGTTTGAGGACATCGTTGTCTATTACGGACGGAGGTCTGCCTCGGGGTAAGTTTTTCAAGTCGGTATCCCCAGCCGAAAACTTAGCAAACCAACGGCGAATGGTCCGTTCATTCATACTCTCTTCCCCAAACGCCTTGCAAATATTTCAAAAGGCCTCAGCTGCTGAATGGCCGAGTTTAAACTCGTACAAAAATATTACTAGAAAATCGCGTGTTTCCATGTTCATATATGGAGGTATACTAAAAAGTGGGTAATTGATTGGGAAGCTAATGTTTATAATACAAAGGTAGAGGATTAGTAACTTTACATTTCATGTAAAACAACCCAATACATCCATATTAAAACTTCAACAATGTTTTAATTTTCCCTGGCGACAGTCACATATTATAATGATGGAGAATAATTGACCGATGGGCATATTCGATGAGTAAGATGGTTAGGGGGTGCGGTCATCTAAGAAAAAACACGCATTAACAAGTAGTACTTATTTTTAATTGTTTGTCGACGTTTCGGCCTACATTGTGGGCCTACTGACTCAGAGAAGATGTCTCAAGAAGTCTACATAGTGTCTCTACTAAGTGTGACTTCTTGAGATACCTTCTCTGAGTCAGTATCCCAGATGAAGGTCCACAATGTAGACCGAAACGTCGATACACAATTCTTTTATTTAATATGTATCGATAAAAGTATATTATGTGCAATATTTTTTTTTTTTTTTTTTTTTTTTTTTTTATTGAGATATATTACAATTTGTTTCCATATGAACATTAGTAATATTGATATAAGATCTCATTCACACAATATATACAGTATACAATGATAAAGTCAAATAAGATAACATATAATATATATACTAAATAAAAAACAAACAACAACTTATCATTGAGATAAATACAAATAAATGATATATAAAGAAATAAATAATAATAGATAAATAAAAAGTTGGCAAATAAATAAACATCATACAAACAAACATAACTATATACAATATATACAAGTGCTATAAGGACCCCGGATTGGGCTTTTCCCTCCACTTATGGAGGAAAAAGCGGAATCCAAGCGCCTCGCTCTCAGCCGCGTTTACACAATTAAAAATAAGTACTCCTAGTTAATGTCTGCTTTTTCTTTTATGACCGCACCACCCAACCATCTTAATCGTTTTCTCTTATTATAGATTTATAACGACAATATACTTTAGTAAAAAAAATTTATGGAAAATTTTACTAATCAGTGAAAACCTCCTACTAAAAATATGAAACAAATTTTATTATCAAATTATTCATGAGTGTTTAATCTCAATTAAATGTAATATATTTCCCTTTAATCAAGAACAGTACAGAGTAAAAATAAATAAAATGATTAATGACTTCTGAAAGTATGAAACAAAATAAAATTAAGGATAAAAATTCAAACTAAAGATTGAGAATCCGCATTTCTCATGAAGTAATAGTGAATTTATTCAAAGGAATCTGGCGTCCAAACAGAATAAAATCAATTGATTCTGAACTTCAGGAGGTCCTGTTACATTCTGATAAACGGGAAATACCTCAGCGGGAGCACCTGACTAGGATTGGGTTTATTAAACTATTTTTTGTTAACTCTTTCGGGACCATTAAAGCGGCAGAAAATGCAAATGTAACCGAGCCCATAAGCGCTAGGTTCTGGTGAAGGAAAAAAAATCGGGGTTACCTGGTGTCGGCGGCTAACCTTTTTTTTTGTTTTTTTTAATATAACCCCATCCGCAAGGTGTGCAGGTGGCCCCGTAAACTGAAGAAATCTGTTATTCATACCGCTATATAAAAGGTATATTAGGGTCAGCCGCGTTCTATGGGCTGCTAAATACTGGGTTCAGCACCATACGTATTGTCGATGTTAATATCAATCAAGAATATTGCCTTCGCACCTGTTTTATTGTTTATTGTTGGCCGAGAATGTTATGATCTTGAAGTCGATGATATACCCTATCCCTTGGAACATCCATGAGAAGTCCTTGAGGTGAAACGTAAAGATACCATATTCCAGAATGGTATCTACAATCAAGGTGAAGTTTTAAATACACACACGCCTTTTTTTGAGACCTGTCCATTTGGACTCAGGGAACCCTAAAACTTGTATTTCCGTCGAAAACTGGAATTAGAATATTTTCTCGATCGCAAAACTTTCTCTTACTATATATTTCATATGAAGGTAAGTGAAAGTAATAATTATAAATAAACTAGTAGAGAGATTTGGATTTGCAGCTCAGCTTCAATTCTGTAGACAATTTTCAAAAAAACAAATAGAGGGAGATTCTGCCAAATAGAAATAAAAAAAATCTGGTGCGGGCAACACACGACTTTCACTTACCTCCATTTTTAAAATCAGTGAAAGAATTTTTAAATACAGTCAGTGATAAAAATACGTGAAACTATTAATGAATTAATTAAATTGAATTAATATAGAAACATGTGTTGTATTAAAAAATCTATTATATTATTATCTAAAATAATCAGTTAGTTTTATCTTCTTTTCATCACTCTCTATTAACTTTTAAAAGCTTGAGTATAAGATTATATTTTTTCTAAAATCTTTAGCTTTCCAACGGTATATCATACATATGCAGTAATATACTCTTATGTTCAAAAACGAAAAATTAAATTAAAAATATATGTTTTCAGTTTTTTCCTTTAGTTGGGTATCGAATTCATTCGAAGAAGAAAATTTATAATATCGGCATTTAAGCCCTGTCAAACCATTTTTATCCAAATGAAACCTAAATGTATTTAAAGCACATTAAATTTGACATCGATATAGCGGGTTTAATCAAAATCGTCTGAACCGTTTTTGAGAAAATCGGAAAAAGTTAAAATTGTATGGTATAAAGTGGTTCTTCTGTTAAGATCATTTTGATGAAAAAGGTTTTGTAACGTCTCGCGCGTATATTTGTCTTAAATATGAAATTTCAGTTTCATAGGACTTACCGTTTCTGCCCGGGAGTTACCATACACACACAGACCTTTTTGCGGGACTTGGTTATTTGGACTTAGGTGTATTTCCGTTGAAAACTGGAATGCGAAAATTTTCACGATCGCAATACTTTCCCTTACTATATATAGTAAGTGAAAGTAAAAAGCATAGACATATATAATTCGAGCCTAGCCTCAATGTATGTGGTGAGGCAGGATTCCAAATGAGTCCAGGATTATGGTCTCAGCTATGTTTCCAGTCCATAATTCTCCAAAAATGATCCAGTATCTACTGGGATGGTCTCCCTGCTTCCGAACCAAACTCCCGTGACTGTAAATTGTCTTTCGCCAATATAATATTATAATTTGGGAAGTTTAGATTGATTTCTAAATTGGATCTATTGATCCAAAGTCATTATATCCTGAGATTTGTTCTATCAGACTCTTACGCTAAATCGGTGTTCGATTACGTGTTGAAAGAATTCAGGAATAGATCGACCTTTGAGATGGATGGCGCTGAACATATCATTAAATACCATTACCTCTTAAGCACCATGTGCACACAATGGTTAGAGCAGAGGAACTTTCAACTCGCCTGTAATTCAGTACAGTTGGACTAGAAGCCAAGCATTAAGTGTGAACAGTCCTTGCCCTCCCGGTGAGATAAGAGGTAATGGCTCTATGATAATTCATGTAAATTACCGCGCCTAAGGTTTGTTTGAACTGCGAACGGAAACCCCTCATAAGAAGATTGATTGCGCGCTAAGAATGAGGAGTCGTGGCAGCGGAGGCCGCAAAACAGACAGATATGAAATGGTATCGTTGCGCAATAGATTGCGCAGAGATTGCTGACCGGGAGATGAGAAGAAGGCTGGTATTAGAGGGAGCGACTCAAAGGTTAGGGACACCTGAGAGCAATTAGCCTGCACCGTGGGAATAAGTCCAGCCAACCGGTCTCCCGCCCGCGCCAAAACCAGCTTTCGGCGGGAATCCGTGCGTCCCCTCCCCCCATCTACATCTTTATGTCCCTCGCATTATGCAAACAATCTTTATTTATTTATTTTTATGTGTATCTAGATGATTGGGAGTCCGGATCTCTGCGCTAAAGAAAACAAAACACACGCTTCTTCCGAGGGGTATCACCACCCAGTTCCTTTCTCACAAATGTCTCTCACACCTGTGAGTTATTCTTAAAAGTATTCGACCTACATTATAATTTATAACTAACAAGCACATGTTGATGCTCATTACAAAAACAATGAATACTCCAATTATTTAATTAGTATATTTGTCTGCTAAGTCAAAAATTTATGTAAAATTTTGATTGAGTTTTCATTAAATCATTGTTTGTTTTTTTTATTCATAAAACATGACTTTTATGGTACTGTGGCTAATCGGAAGATGCTAAATTGTGACATTATTAAGATAGGGATCTTTAACGAACATTTGACACTGTACAGGCTTAGACCCACCATTTTACGTCCCATCAAAGGATGACATAACCAAGGATTTTTTACTCCCATAAAAATCCCAAGGTCAGCTGCCAGGCTTGAATCCGTGATCTTGGGCACCTTAAGCTGTTATGCTAGCCACAACACTAAAGAAGACCCCTTTATTAAATTATTTTATTTACACGAAGGAACGTGTCACTAGTTTTGAAATAAACATCTTTAATAATATATATAACACATCAATGAATATATGTAGCAGATACCACTAAAACACTATAACTGCGTTTATTGACACTTTATAAATCATAACTACAAGAGTAAAAAAAAAAAATCCTTGATGTTTCTAGCATCCTTTCGGCTCCTGACAAATGATGGTTCTGAACCCATCCCGACCGGTAGAAGTGGCAGATTGGTCCTTAACTGGATCCCCCAACCATCACCCCATTTGTTAGCATTAGTAGTTTTATTTTCCATTCCACGTTCCTCCCAGAACACACCTGAATGTTTGTAGAGGTTAATTTATCATGATCCATCATATACCTATCGTTTCTCCTAACGTCATCTTTAACGAAGCCGAGTTATACTAAAATTTGATATGGTTCTCTAAAATGTCTTTCCTACAGCACATTATCACTAAAAAATAAAATAAATAATTCTTGTTGGATCCGAGTTGCGGGTACTATTGCCAAAAAATGATGAGAAAAACGCTTAACAAATAAAATAATTAATCTGAGTCAGGATTGGACTATTACGCGTTTTAGATTTTTTGTACTCGAAAATATGTAACATCTTGAAAAGAAAAAAAAAATTAATATTGTTTAAATATTTTCTTTTTTGTTATTTATAGTCGGACATTTGGAAAAAGCGTCTTTATGTTCCTAAATTAAAGACTAATTTTCATAACTCCTTACATTTTCACCCTTATTTACAATTTCTTCGTTTTTGATTTACCACTTTTGATCAGTATTTTCCCAATGAATGAATGAATAAATGGATAAAGCCTTTATTGCAAGGTTAACATTTAAATTATAATATTTACTTTTAGTTCTAATATAATTTTTAAAAAATATATAATGCTAATGAAAATAATAATAATGTATATACTTGATAAATGAAAAAAAACTATATAATTAATTTATATATATTTATTTATCATAACATATCAAAGATGATTATTACATTACGTTTCGAGGTACCTTATGCCTCATCTTCAGATTTTCAAATATTAAATAAATCAATTAAATCAAATATTGCTGTGCACTTGCAACTATGTATACTAAAAAAAGTTGAGAAAAAAGTGAGAAAAAAGTTTTAAAAAAAAAAAAAGTAACATCAAGAAGAAAAAGAAAAACATCAACTCTTCCCGTATCCAATCCTTACAATCCAAAATCCTTCGCAAAATCCTTAACGCTCCTTACTTTGTCACCAATAAATCATCCACAAAGACTTAATGTTCCATATGTTGCTAGATTGCCTGTACCAGGTATCACTCCTTCCATGAAAAACTCCACTCCCACTCTAATCCACTAGTTTCAATCCTTGCTTCCACTTCAATTCCTGACAACCCCCGAGCGTTTGAAAAGAAGATGGCCTCGAGACCTTCTTGTGTAGATTCACTACTAGAGTGCTGCCAATGGGCAGTTTCTCTTCATGTTTTTTTTTCATGTGTATTATCATTGTAGCCGATTTACTTGATGTATGAACATACAGTTGTAAATTTCAATAAATGAATTAAAAAAAAAAAAAAAGTGAGTATACATGATAGTTGCAAGTGCACAGCAACAAAAGGTTGAAACAATGAATATGTGATAGTGAAAAGATAGATTTTAACAGAATGATTATTCATATCTATGAGCTTAATATGAAGAATATATAATAGTAATTGACCTATATTGAGATACAATATGAAAATAAATATAATATTTGAAAATCTGAAGATGAGGCATAAGGTACCTCGAAACGTAATGTAATAATCATCTTTGATATGTTATGATAAATAAATATATATAAACGAATTAGAAGAGAATGTTCCGATTAATATAATCATAACTTAAATTACTCTTCGTTCCTCAAGGTAGTATCCTAGGACCCATCCTTTACACAGTTTATACAGCTGATATCCCAACCCATCCTAACACCTTCCTTTCTACCTATGCTAATGACACTTGTGTGTTATCAGTCAATACTGATCCAACTATTGCCTCTCAAACTCTCCAATCCCACCTCAGAGACCTTGAAGTATGGTGTCAGAACTGGAGAATTAAAATAAATTCCAACAAATCCAACCAAATTACATTTACCCTTCGTCGTAAACCTATGACTTCTTGCCCTTCTGTCTCCTTCAATAATACTCCTCTTGTCCCGGTTGAACAGATCCGATATCTAGGACTGCACCTTGACAAACGACTCACTTGGAATCCTCATACAAGACTGAAACGACAAGAAGCTGCACGACGTTTTCGACTACTTCAACACTTACTAGACAAACGTTCTAATCTTCCACTTAACTACAAAAGACTCATCTACATGACTATCATAAGACCAATATGGACTTACGGAATTGAGCTCTGGGGCTCTACTAAACCATCGAATTCTTCTCGTATCCAATCCCTTCAGTCCAAAATCCTTCGTAAAATCCTCAATGCTCCTTACTTTGTCACCAACAAACTCATCCATAAAGACCTTAATGTCCCATATGTTGCTGATTTGGCCCGTACGAGGTATCAATCCTTCCATGACAAACTCCATTCCCACCCTAATCCTTTCGTTTCAATCCTTTCTTCCTCTTCAATTCCTGACAATCCTCCGAGGCATCTGAAAAGGAGATGGCCCCGGGACCTTCTAGTTTAGAATATTTTTAGAGTTCTTCCATTGGGAAGCTTCTCTACATGTGTTTCATGCCTTTTTTATGTTTCATTCAAATTTACTTGTTGTATTACTTGTTATACAGTTGTAAATTCCAATAAATAAATATATTAAAAAAAAAAAAAAAAAAAATTACTCTTCTATAATAGTAATTGATATAAAATATATAATTAATGTTCCTTAATTACTTACGATATTTACAATATGTTATCCCTACAGAACTCTCCTTACGGAGGTGATGGTCTAACTTCCCCGGTGACCAAACCTATTGGGAAGTGGAGTTGGCCATTTCTTTCCAAAGGTTCTTCCATTTATCCTTATCTCTCGCTGTTCGCATCCAATTAGTTCCGACAACTAGCTTTAAGATATTCCCAATAATTGAATTAAAAGTTGACACAAAACTTGGAGTTTAATTGTAATTATATTCCTATGTATTTCCATACTTCGGTATCATATTATATTTGTTTTTAATCAATCAGCCAAAAATTACCTAATTTTATCTTAAGTATATGAACTCGATGAAAATAAAATATATAAAAATTAGTCTAAAAAAAAATAGTACTATATCCTTTATGCTTATTTATTGTATATAGATGTCATAAAATATTTGTTTGTTTTTAATTTTATTTTGATTTCTTTCCAGAAGATGGGACAATTTATTTTGAAAATTTTACTGGCGGAATAATATTTGGGATTAATAGAACTATTAAAAGGAAGATGTATCTTCATAAATAAATCTCCCAAAATATTGACGTTTTTCTCTTATGGAAAAACTATATATTTGATAAAATGGGCAATCGTTGAAGGATTTCATATTTCATGGAAACTCTGGAACGAACCCACAATCCTGCGAACATTTTTATTAAAATATTCCAGAACGGTGTAAAACCATATTTGATACTCTTTTTTTTTTCCGAATAAAACAAAGTATATGTTCATTATTTTTACGCTTAAACATGTTATGTTCAATGCACGGAAGTATATTTCAACTATCTACCGACGCCTACTTCATAAGTATGATATCTGGGACTTTATTTAGACAAAAGACTGACATGGAGGACCCACATTGGACTTGACAGAAAAAGTTGAATAAACGATTTGGACCATTATTCAGACTACTTGACAAACGATAAAAATTATCCTTGAATACCAAAATCATTATCTACAAATAACTTATGAAACCCTATGTGACATACGGGAAAGAGCAATGGGGCCCTGCCAAAACCTCCAACATCCAACATCCAAAGTTCTTTTAATCCACATTTCCAATTCCAAAGCACTATTCTTTGTGACAAACGAAAACTCCAGAAGAACTTCTTGGATTTATTCACAGTAAGCCCAAACATCTAAATCCACCACCGATCCGTACAAAATGTAGCGATTTAAGCAACCAAAACCATAATGATGAATATGTTGTCATATGAGAGTAAAACCAGTGCCTATACTGGAAAATTTTATTGAAATTATTTATTTTTTTAATCTGTTGCGGGCAACACACGAATTTCACTTACCTCGGTTGTTAAAATCAATTAAAGAACTTTATTTATTTATTTATTTAACGTCACTTAATGCTACTATGGCTAATCGGACGATGCTACAGTGGGAGTCCTAAATTTTGCCTATCCAGGTTTTATTAGGATAGGGATCTTTAACGAGTACCTGACACCGCACAGGCTCGGGACCACCTTTTAACGTCCTCTCCGAAGGACGGCTTAACTAAGGATTTTTTACTCCCATTGAAAAATCCTAGGACCACCTGCGGATTTGAACCCGTGACCTTTGGCATGGGAGGCTGTTACGCTAGCCACCTAGCTACAAGTGATCCCATAATCAAAGAACTAATAAATGGGGTTCAAAAATGATTAAAGAATTATATTTAGTTTCGTTGGAAACATATGTTTTAGAATGAATATTTTAACAATATAAAACTGTTATCTTAAAAAATCAGTTAATTTTATCCGCTTTTCATCACTCTCCATTACATTTTACAACTTATATATAATTATAAATAAGATAATATTTTTTTCTAAATTTTTTAGCTTTCCAACGGTATATTATAAATATATATTAAGGTTAAGAATTTCGAGCCCAGAACGTACCACACTTTATGGAAAAACCAAACTGTTCATCTTCAAAGCACAAGAAACCTTCACTTTCTTTGGTCAGTTTATCTTGAACAGCCTGTTTCACGTCCTTCTCTACTGTGAAAAGCTCATAACAGACAGAGAGAGATATTTACAACCATGTTTATCAGGATCCAGTGATGACCAAAAAATTCAACAAATTCTTCAAATAGACAATATTAAAAAACTGAACAACATTTTCTGGTTCACTAAGTCAGCATGTAATACCCTGGATACCTTGAACTGTGAAGGCCCACACACCAATTAAGTGTCTAGTTATCTAAGGTTAACTGTTTATCATTTTTCATTGTACGGCGAATGTTTTCAGTTTGTTTTTCAAGTTGTTAATTGTTTTTGTTTGTTTTTTTAATGTTTTATTTCAGTGTCGTTTTTCTATTATGTATCAATTAAATGATAAAATG
This sequence comes from Piezodorus guildinii, assembly GCA_023052935.1. Lineage (NCBI taxonomy): Eukaryota > Metazoa > Arthropoda > Insecta > Hemiptera > Pentatomidae > Piezodorus > Piezodorus guildinii. Next base: position 13,737,107 of record CM041294.1, on the reverse strand, counting down.
TATTATTTAAATAGTTTACAATTATTATTTTTCAAGTTTTTCTCAAGAGCCGAATAAATGGACATTTATTATTAACTAGACTTATGTTGGCAATTGAAGAGATTTATAATTTGAATTGATTTGTACAAGAATGTAAATCTTAAACAGAATAAATTCTATTATATTCATTCTACTATTAAGGTTCTTATTTAAAAAACAAAACAACTAAAATTACATTAAAAATAGTTTTGTTATTTTCTCTTTCAGTTGATAACATATTTTTCTATTTTTTTATCAATGCTTAGAACATGAAATGGATATGTTTTTAGAATCTACAAAATTAAGGGTACTTTAGAGGAAGAGAATGAAAACTATCTGACATTTCAAAACTGAAACCTGCACAATATTTAAGCCCATTAAAGTTTGCATCGATATAGCGAGTTTAATCAAAAGTCATTTTTGAGAAAATCGCAAAAAGGTGCAAAATCCATGTTGTAAAGTGACTCTTCTGGTTGACCGATTTTGATGGAAAATTTGCTGTAACATCTCAGGCATAGACGTTCTAAAAATATGAAATTTTAGTTTTATACAATTTATCGTTTTAGCGCTAGACTTACCACACAAACACGTACGGGACATTGGTTATATTATATGGTTATTAGCTACCCTAAAACGTGTATTTCCATTGAAAACTGAAATACTTTCCCTAACTATATATTTCATATATAGGTAAGTGAAAGTAAAAATATATTTATTGAAATTTACAACTAAAATTTTGAATACATCTAGTAAATGTGAGACAATATGGAATCAATATTTCAAACGAATACTCGATATGAAATATGTTTAAGTTGAGAATTCTCATACCATATGGTTCAATGAGGCACATCCCCCTCAACTGTTGATAACTTTAAATATCTATTCAACAAAGGAGACCCGTACGCGTGCTTCCCCTCGTTCACATCAACTTAGCCTTTGACCGGTCCATCAGAGCTTCAACAGAGAACTCTTGAGCCGCTGGGCAACTTTTTTCAGAAGCTAACGAACGGGTTGTATCAAGTATTCACCATCTTATTATCACATCCATCATGAGCTACCATCGTGACCTTGTAAAATATTTTCAGCAAACGAATAAACTTTAGTTGAGAAGGTGTTCTGATAATGCAACTGAACTATTTGTTGTTATCAGGATTCAAATTGATTTTTTGGAGGATCTCATTACTTCTCATTTTTGGTATATGCCTCGCCCATCTCAAACGTCCAGACTTTATAAAACGTACAATGTTCCAGTCTTTATAGTGTAATTGTATTGAGGTTACTGAGAGGAGTTCATAATTAAAAAAAAATTAATATTAAACAATTAAAGATAAACGAACCTTTGTCGGCAAAACATCAAAAGGCGTTTACCTCCATGGGGCAATATGTACCTCGGGAAACCTCCTAGACATTAGGACAAAGCACCTCCGGCTTGGGGCACTTCCCAGATCAGCCCCGCCCGAGGTGACGACGATGAGGAGAGGATTCGAAAAGGGGGTCCAGTTCTATTCTCAAGATGAGGTGAGTCTTATTCCAGCCACGAGAAGTCGAGTTCCATCCTGAAGAAGAGGAGATGGCCGTCTCGGGGACAGGGAGAGCAGCTGGAGATCTAAGAGCCAAGAACTGACCCCACCTTCGCCAGCCTACTAAGTGTTTCAAAGGTACCTAGTTATTTGTAATATTGTATGGCAAGCTTAATGGTAATATGAACCTCAGTATTCTCAATCATAGGTTTGTTTGTTTATTTATTTAACGTCACTTTATGCTACTATGGCTAATCGGACGATGCTACAGTGGGAGTCCTAAATTTTGCCTATCCAGGTTTTATTAGGATAGGGATCTTTAACGAGTACCTGACATCGCACAGGCACGGGACCACCTTTTAACGTCCCCTCCGAAGGACGGCGTAACTAAGGATTTTTTACTCCCATTAAAAAATCCTAGGACCACCTGCGGGTTTGAACCCGTGACCTTTAGCATGGGAGGCTGTTACGCTAGTCACCCAGCTACAAGTGATCCCCTCAATCATAGGTCTCAAAGTTATGTAAATAGAGTGTAATCCTAAAATCTTTGTCATAGTTATATGTGTGGTGGTACCACCACATATTGGTGACCCCGAATCGGACCTATTTCGAGAACTGAATCACCTACTGGGCACAAAGCACTTCAGAACCACAGCGTATCACCCGCAACCGAACGGCAAAATCGAGAGGTGGCACCGTTCCTTAAAGACAGCGCTCAGATGTCACAAATCTGTAAATTGGGTTGCCACTTTACCGATTGTGTTGTTAGGGTTAAGGACTGTTGTTCCCGAAAACGGATATGCTGCAGCCGAGCAACATTCGCCTTCCTGAAGAATTTCTAGAATCCACTAATGAAACCAGTCACGACAAATCGTCATTTATCAAGGATCTAAGGCCAACACTTCAACAGTATAGATCAACATTTGTCCAGCGTAAGGATTCTCGCAAATTCTTCATACATCAGGACCTGCCGAATGCTTCTCACGTTTTTGTCAGGGATGACACAATACGGAAACCACTTCAGCAGCCCTACCAAGGCCCTTTTCGAGTTGTCAGGAGGAATGCTAAATATTACACCATAAATCGGCATGGAAAGGAAGAAGACATATCAATTGATAGGCTGAAACCAGCGTTCCTAATGCAGACTAGATTCCTGATGACGAACTCCCTTTCTTCTGCCGAGGACGAATCAACGCCACCCTTTGCTACTCCGACTGCAACTGCAATTTCATGTGTCTGAATGTTCCTCTTTCAGTACGCTTTCATTAGGAGGGGGAGTACTGAGGCGTCAACACTTGGTTGCCAAGGAGACATAACCTTTATGTGTTTTGTGTAACAAAAAATACCTTTTGTGTTTAAAACAATGTTACATGTGGTGTGTGTTTTAATAAAGATATAATCCATTATTAATGTTATTTATGTGGTGGTACCATCACATATGTAGTAATAATTGCTCTACTTTAAATCTGTTGGTAATTTAATCTTACTCTGCATGCCACCTACTGTGATTTGTTAACACGAAACCTTTGGAAAGGAAATCCAATTGTTTTATTAAATGTAGTTTATGTATTGATTAAATACATGAATTGGTCTAGTTTTTGAAGCTACCGCTGCCTTAGAAAAGCAGCCGGTCAAAAACATAGCAATAGAGACACATAAGCTCAGCGTTTTTTCCTAAGCTCCATGTACCGTTGTCATGCACAGGATTCACTAATTATATATAGTTAGGGAAAGTATTGCGATCGTGAAAATTTTCGAATTCCAGTTTTCAACGGAAATACACGTTTTAGGGTCCCCTGAGTCCAAGTCCTGCAAAAAGGTCTTGTGTGTGTGGTAACTCCCGCGCAGAAACGAAAAGTTCTATGAAACTGAAATTTCATACTTAAGACAAATATACGCCAGAGACGTTACAAAACCTTTTTCATCAAAATGAGATTACCAGAAGAGCCACTTTATACTTTTGCATTTTTTTTTCAATTTTCTCAAAAAGTTTGATTAGGTTTCATTCTGATTAAAATGGTATGACAGAGCTTAAATGCCGATATTTTTGAATTTTCTTCTTATAAAGTACCTTTAATTTTGTTGATTTTATACAAATAACTAGATTATCTTGTTACTACTGATGAAAAACAGGTAAATATATAAATTGAATGAATTCGATACCCAACTAAAGGAGAAAACCGGAATAATATTTTTTTACTATAATTTTTCGTTTTTAAACATAAGAACAGTAATATACATGTATGATATACCGTTGGAAAGCTAAAGATTTTAGAAAAAATATTATCTTATACACAAGCTTTTAAAAGTTAATAGAGAGTGATGAAAAGCCGATAAAACTAACTGATTATTTTAGATAATAATATAATAGATTTTTTAATAAAACACATGTTTCTATTAAAATTCCATTTAATTAATTCTTTAATGGTTTTACTCATTTTTATCTCTTACTGTACTTGAAAATTCTATAATCGGTAATAAAAACGGGAGCAAGTGTAAGTCGTGTGTTGCCCGCACCAAATTTTTTGTTTTGTTTTTTGGTGCGATATAATGAACATTAAATTGACGATTATAAAAATAAAAAAAACTCGAGGGATTTAAATCTCACACGCAATACCAATTTCAAATATTATCCTATGTTAGGCTAAGAATTAAAGGAGAGGTCATTTGGTACAGCTGCTGCACAAAACTGCATATTACATCCAATCATAATTGCACGCTTGCCACAAGGAGAACTTGTGACTGAAACTTCCTGCATATTTACCGCAAAACATTCATTACTATGCATATTGCAATGGAGGAAATATAGTTTTATCAAGGATTCATAAATAATAATTTATGGTATTTAATTAAAATGAAAAAGTCATTGCTAAGAAGAAAAGAAAATTCCAGGGATACTAATGCGTTTCGATCGTATTGTAACATTACTGGCATAAAATCTACGAAACCAAACTAAAAAAATCTGGTCAAAAATCACACGACTGTCACTTACCTCCGTTTTTAGAATCAATTAAAGAATTTTCATATACAGTTAGAAAAATCTGAAAATCATAAAATCTATTATATTATTATCTAAAATAATCACTTAGTTTTATCGGCTTTTCATCACTCTTTACTAATTTTTAAAACTTAACTTTTGTGTATGAGATAATCTTTTTTCTAAAATCTCAAGATTTCCAACGGTATATTATACATGTGTATTACTGTTCTTATGTTCAAAAAAAAAAATTGCATACAAAATATATTTTTTCGGTTTTCTCCTATAGTTGGGTATCGAATTCATTCAATTTATATATTTACCTGTTTTCCATCAGTGGTAACAAGATAATATAGTTATTTTTACATAATCAACAAAATTAAAGGTACTTTAGGGGAAGTTTAAAATATCGGCATTTAAGCCCTGTCAAACCATTTTTATCTAAATAAAACCTACATGATATTATAGCCCATTAAATTTTACATCGATGTAGCGAGTTTAATCAAAATCGTCGGAACCGTTTTTGAGAAAATCGAAAAAAGGTGCAAAATGCATGGTATAAAGTGCCTCTTCTAGTAGGCTCATTTTGATGAAAAAAAGTTTTGTCACGTCTTGGGCGTATAGTTGTCTTAAATATGAAATTTCAGTTTCATAGGATTTTCCGTTTCCGCCCGGGAGTTACCACACAGACACACACCCACACAGACCTTTTTGCGGGACTTGGTTATTTGGACTCAGGAGACCCTAAAACGTGTATTTCCGTTGAAAACTGGAATTCGAAAATTTTCACGATCGCAATACTTCCCCTTACTATATATAGTAAGTGAAAGTAATAAGTGAAACCATTAAAGAATTAATTAAATGGAATTTCTATAGAAACATGTGTTTTATTAAAAAATCGATTTCATTATTATCTAAAATAATCAGTTAGTTTTATCGGCTTTTCATCACTCTCAACTAACTTTTAAAAGCTTGTGTATGAGATAATCTTTTTCCTAAAATCTCAAGCTTTCCAACGGTATATCATACATGTATATTACTGCTCTTATGTTCAAAAACAAAAAATTGCATAAAAAATATATTTTTTCGGTTTTCTCCTATAGTTGGGTATCGAATTCACTCAATTTATATATTCACCCGTTTTTCATCAGTGGTAACAAGATAATATAGTTATTTTTATAGAACCAACAAAATTAAAGGTACTTTACGGGAAAAAAAAATTTAAAATATCGGTATTTAAGCCCTGTTAGACCATTTTAATCAGAATGAAACCTACATGATATTAAAGCCCATTAAATTTTACATCGATATAGTGAGTTTAATCAAAATCGTCGGAACCGTTTTTGAGAAAATAGAAAAAAAGGTGCAAAATGCATGGTATAAAGTGTCTCTTCTGGTAAGCTCATTTTGATGAAAAAAGTGTTGTCACGTCTCGGGCGTATAGTTGTCTTAAATATGAAATTTCAGTTTCATAGGACTTACCGTTTCCCTCCGAGAGTTACCACACACATAGATCTTTCTGCGGGACTTCGTTGTTTGGACTCAGGGGACCCTAAAGCGTGTATTTCCGTTGAAAACTGGAATTCGAAAATTTTCACGATCGCAATACTTTCCCTTACTATATATAAGTGAAAGTAAAAATATATTAATGAGTAAAACTTTCAAATGAAAAGTTTGAATGCATACAAAGATCAGCAATTAAGCTATTTTTTTAGCCGGTTTAGAGTTTCGTCAAAAGTGCAGTTACTGCCGACCTTGGGTGGGATAAAATGGACTCATTGATCTTTATCCGTACCATTCCAGAGATGGTATTGCTGGCGAAGGCCGCTCCAGAGGATGGCGTACCGTTGGTATTGCACAAATGGGACTCTCCTTGAGACAGATCGGCGGCTGGGTTGAGCAAGCTCTGGGATTCCTCCCTCGCCGCCTGAGAAATGCCGTTAGCTTGAGGAAGTCCTAGTCCTTTCTCTAGTTCCGCAGTCTTTCTTGCTAGCTTTTTTCTTCTTTTCCCGAGAACAATGCTCATTCCTGCATTTTAAAAAGGCTCTTTCTGCAAGACGTTGTGTCTTGACTTCGCGTATAATTAATCACAACTGAAACGCTAATACAATAGAATATGTTTAGTGAAATATTTGCGAATAGTGAAATATCAAGTCGAGATATCATTCTTTGAAATAATATGTTATACAACCATGTTTTAAAATCATAAACAATTTTTAAAAATCTAGTGAGCACAACACATGACTTTCACTTACCCCGTCGTTAAACTCAATTTAAGGACTTTTAAATAAAGTTAGAGATAAAGTAAGTTTACAAAATTTGCATCGAGTTTCTATAAAACAGGCGGTTCATTAAATTATCAGAAAGAAAATATACTTTATTTATAAAGTACTGCTGCCCACCTATAATGGGTTGCTGAAAACAGCATGCTACAACCTCATCAGAAATATTTTTTAAAAATAATTACGATATTTAGAATAGTATTAATACAATTACATTTTTTTTATTACTAAATTATTCCATAAAAATAAAATAAATATAAAAATCTGGTGCACATGACATTCACTTGCCTCCGTTGCTATAATCAATTTAAGAATTTTTAAATACATTTAAAGATGAAAATTATAAATAAAATAAATTAATTAATCAAACTGAAATAGTATTTTTTTAATATATATATATATATATAGCAAGGGAAAGTATTGCGATCGTGAAAATTTTCGAATCCCAGTTTGCAAGGGAAATACACGCTTTAGGGTCCCCTGAGTCCAAACAACCAAGTCCCGCAAAACGGTCTGTGTGTGTGTGTGTGTGTGTGTGGTAACTCCGGGACGGAAAAAGTAAGTCCTATGAAACTGAAGTTTCATAATTAAGACAATAATACGCCCGAGACGTTACAAAATCTTTTTCATCAAAATCAGCTTACCAGAAAAGCGACTTTAATTTTGGGCTTTAATATCATGTAGGTCTGACAGGGCTTAAATGCCGATATTTTAAATTTTCTTGCCCCAAAGTACCTTTAATTTTGTAGATTCAATAAAAATAACTATATTATCTTCTTAACGCTGATGAAATGATATAAATTGAATAAATTCTATACCCAACTAAAGGAGAAAACAGAAAACATATTTTTTTAATGCCATTTTTCGTTTTTGAACATAAGAGCAGTAATATACATGTATGATGATATACCGTTGGAAAGCTAAAGATTTTAGAAAAAATATTATCTCATACACAAGCTTTTAAAAGTTAATAGAGTGATGAAATGAGCATAAGACTAACTGATTATTTTAGATAATAATATAATAGATTTTTTAATAAAACACATGTTTCTATAGAAATACAATTTTATTTAATTCTTTAATAGTTTCACTAATTTTTATCTCTAACTGTATTTGAAAATTCTTTAATCGATTTTTAAAACGGAGGTAAGTGAAAGTCGTGTGTTGCCCGCACCAGATTTTTTATTTTTATATGAGTTAGAAGTTCTACCTAAGGTTATTAACGGCGAACTTACAGTTCACTGATTCATTCTAGCTAAAGTGGAAAGTTATAAAGATGTCAATATCAATTAGCACAAGCGTGTGCCGTATTCGGTCTCATGATATCTAAGACAATAGGGGTACTCACCACGTTTGCTATAGCATGCTATTTGTGTTATTTTGCTAAACCCGTCGTGTTTCTACAGTTATTTCCTGTATATAATTGATGGGTTTAGCACAATAGCACAATTAGCATGTTATAGCAAACGTAGTGAGTACCCGTAATATAAGTAAGACCATAACAACCATGGTGGCAGCTTTTGGGATGAGATGTTCCTTGATTGAATAATGGGTCACCTTATCAGTATTCACATTTAAAAATTCAGTGGTCCCACCCTCACCTGGCTTTCCACTTTCTAAAGGCGATTAGACGAGGCGTGAAAACGTCAAGAAAATTTATTATATCGCCCCGTAGCCATTGTTGCCTTTGCTGTCAAGACGTTGGCGATAGCGGTCCGTATGAGGACGTTACCTGTATTGCGGGGGTCCACCTGGGTCCGGACAGGAACGTGTGGCTCCATCAGGTGAAGGGATTAACTTTTCCTACAACTAGGACTTTGGAATTTCTTGAATACATCTTCAAGGCACCTGGACCTACTCTAAATTACCTCCAACTCTTTTTGGAATGCGTCCGTTGCTGAGGACAATGGTTAGTTGACGTGCCAATAATTGAGGGTTCGCCAACTGCGGGTTTGGAAAGTGCAGTGCAGGATGTGAACAAAAAAAATAAAACGTCAAATACAAAAATATAGCAAGAACAAAGTGGTGTTATAAATCTTAAATGTATGCTTATTTGAAAAAAAAATCTAGTGCGGGCAACACACGACTTTCACTTACCTCCATTTTTAAAATCAATGAAAGAATTTTCAAAAACAGTTAGAGATAAAAATATGTGAAACTATTAAGGAATTAATTAAATTGAATTTATATAGAAACATGTGTTTTATTAAAAAATCTATTATATTATTATCTAAAATAATCAGTTAGTTTTATGTTCATTTCATCACTCTCTATTAACTTTTAAAAGCTTGTATATGAGATAATATTTTTTCTAAAATTGTTAGCTTTCCAACAGTATATCATACATGTATATTACTGCTCTTATGTTCAAAAATGAAAAATGCCATTTAAAAAATATGTTTTCTGTTTTCTCCTTTATTTGGGTATTGAATTTATTCAATTTATATATTTACTTGTTTTTCATCAGAGTTAACAAGATAATATAGTTATTTTTATTGAATCTACAAAAAATATTAAAATATCGGCATTTGAGCCCTGTCAGACCATTTTAATCAGAATAAAACCTACATGATATTAAAGCCCATTAATTTTTACAAAGGTTATAGCGAATTTAATCAAATCGTCGGAACAGTTTTCGAGGAAATCGAAAAAAGACGCAAAATGCATGGTATAAAGTGCCTCTTCTGGTAAGCTCATTTTGACGAAAAAAGTTTTGTCACGTCTCGGGCGTATAGTTGTCTTAAATATGAAATTTAAGTTTCATAGGACTTACGTTTCCGCCGAGCTGTTCGAAAATTTTCACGATTGCAATACTTCCCCTTACTATATATAGTAAGTGAAAGTAAAAAAACGTTAAATATACATGGTATTACATTAAATGGTTATCTCTAGTACAATAAAATGGACAAGTGGGCTTTCATATATTGATGGGTGAAAATTGATGCGTAATCAGGATTGATAATTAATAAAAATAATTATTGATAAATCATGTGATAAGCATACATATATAAGTAACTAGCTGATTTCCACGGTTTCGCTCGATAATATTTATTTCGTGTTAGCAGTAACTATTTAATAATAGTATTTGTTATCAGCCAATCAATTACTTTTCTGCTATGTGTATAAATAAATAAAGTAATTAAAATTATTATTAAATACCAGATACTAATTTCTGTTAAATTTACAGTAACACCCCAAAAGAGGTAGACGTGCTCTCAACGACTCAATATATATTTCAACGTAAATGTGAATTAATTTTATTCGTGCATTGAGCATTTCACCAATTAAAAAAAAAAAAAAGTGTGTTTTATATTTTAAAAATAAGTTCTTGCATTTTCTGTTATTGAAATGTTTGTTAGTTGCTTAAAATCATTTTTTCAATCTAAAATAAAAAAGTGAGTATTTAATATCATGCGAACTAACTCTTGCCATATAAAGCATATAGTTTTTTAATTATTCGAAAACTTTTTTTATTTTTTTTTTTTATGATTTTAGAAATATATTTTCTTTCAAGGATTTTATTTATTATTATTTTTCTTTCGATTGGCTTTGACAGACCACTTATTTGAACATAATATCATATGCTTTAACTTTTTCCATATAAAAAATATTCATTACAAATATAAATTGTTTGATCAGATCTCGACTGTTTATAATTTCTATTGTTCTTAGGTTTCAGTCAACGAATGAACAATTTTATTTATGCGACGTTTCGAGAATTTATTGTTCTCATAATCATACATTAACAGTGGAAAAACAAAAAAACAGAACATTAATATTATTATACAATAATTAATATATGATGTTATTGTTAGAGATATAGAAAAGAATACATTGAACAATGAATACTCATGTAGTAAGTAGGTGCATAGATATTTCCATTAGAATTTACATTAAAAGATATTATTAGAAATTTACTTACAATTTCAGACAAAATAGCGTCTTAAATAGACATATGTGTAGACCATATATATAATAAAGAAATAAACGGGAAAAAAATATCCAAGTCAAAACTTAATTATACATATAAATCCACTATCTACCTTTTAAGAGGACGATACTTACCAAATATCTGTTGTATTCGGATGTTGTTGTTTTGTTTTTTAAATGCCATTAAAGTCTGCTATAACTCTACCCTAACACGGTTTCCTGACTGAAGACGTTCCATTCGGTGCTAGTGGAGCAGGACTTAAAAAGCATGAGACTGCAGGACTGAAGACAGATAGCTCGGCAGATGGTTCCTCTTAAGCTTGTTTTGATTAATGAGCTTGCCGAGAGCGTATTTATACAAAACGTTTTGTCCCATAATAAATATTCATCCACACACTCAAATAACAGATGTTTGAAAACATCTTTTCCACTAAAATCCAAGTTGACTTGACAGTTATGATTTCATACTAGAAGAACTCTCATTGTTTTTAATTAAGTAGAAAAAACAGTAAGGCTTATCCAAGTAATGATTATAAACGCAAGAATAAAAACGCTGCAAATTATTACACAATAATTTATTTTTTCCAAATAAATATATTAGGGTATAATTGTTTATATGGCTGTTTTTAGGAAATTGACTAAAATGAAAAGCAATAAATATTGCAAAGGAAAATGGAATACCACTGCTGCTAATTTAAAATATATATATATATTATATATATATATATTATATATATATATATATATATATATATATATATATCTGCTAGTTCTAAACCAATTTCAATGATTCTTTTTTCATTTTGTAGGAATGTATAGATTTTTTTTTTTTTTTTTTTTTTTTTATCATCCTTCATTGATTTTAAAACTCTCCCCATATTTTTATTTAGTTTAAAAAATACCTGAGATATAGGAGTGTTTTTTTTTTCTTCTTTTTTTCTGTTTTCTATATTTTCGAGTTTTTTTTTTTTTGTTAAAAACACAAATAAGCTTTTTTTTTCGCGCTTTATTGATCCTAAAAATCTTACATATTTTTCTCTATCTTCAAAAATAACTAAGTTATAGGCCTATTTATGAATGAAATTTAAATATTTGGTTGTTTGCAAAGGTTCATTAATGAAAATAATCAACCATAAGTAAACTTTATTCGAAAAGTAATAATATATAATCCATTATAAATCGGTAAACTCAGGTTCTGAAAATTATCTTACTTCATTAGAACATTACTAATAAAACATAATTCTAAAATAAAAAAAATATAAATTTCTTTTTGACATTTAAAATCTTCTTAAAAAGAAATTATTTATAAAACTATGGGTTCTCCCTGCTCTAAAATACATAAATGGGTCCTTCTCTGAAAAGTTATATATGAAATTAGTTTTGAGCGAATATTTAATCAAATATTTAGAAAACATAATTTAAAAAAAAGAAGAAAAAAATTGCCATCTTCAAGGTTAAATTTTACAGCTTAACATACATTTCAAATGGGAATTCGATAAAATAAAAATTAATTTCTAACGTTGTGTATTTCAAAAGCGCTTTATCTTTACCCGTGACATTTTCCAGGATCCCAAATGTGTCTCACCTGTTTTGGTGATTTTTTTTTTTGGTGAAACTATAAATCAAACTATTAGACTCTGAAAATATTAGGGGAAACGCTCCCCAAGAGACGTGTAAACAAATCGGAAAGTATGCCCACGAAAAACGCATTTTATTTAATATATCTCGTTCTAGTGAAGGTAACAAAATAGGTTTGATGTCAAAATCACCCCAATTCAAAGCGGAATGATTAAAAAAAGTAAATAATTAAATTATTTAAGTTTTATGCTTGGTAATAATCCTGCAAATATAAATAATCTTGTCAAAACAGTATTTCTTAAAAACTTTATTTCTCACTCCTTAAAAGGAATCTTAATCTCACCACGGTTTTTAAGAAACCTTATAAGAATACTGCAAACTTTACGAATTTTTCCCCGTGACTTCTGGGGAGCGTTATCCCCTGATATTTTGCGAAGTACAATATTTTAATGTCTTGGTTTACCTTTCAAAACATCATCAAAATCGGTGAAACAATTATGGAATCCTCTCCTTCTAGGGCAATAGAACTGTTCAAAATGTTAAAATCTGCAAAACAAAACTCAATGATAAACTAACATTTTACCTAAAATCATATCTCAAGTCCTATGGAATTTTTCAGCCTAGAGAACAATCATAATATACATATTGAATTTTCAGATCATTGATACTAAAGACTTTACAATTTTAAATCAAAGATTGTGTGATATTTTTTTTATTTTACCATGGCATTTAATGTACGAGGATAATACAGTCTGAAAAACAGGGAAAAACTCATGGAATACGTGGATTTGCAAGCATAAAATATAAGTTCGATTGAGGAAGGTATACACCTTAATACAGCATCTCCTAATATGTCTGTTTCTTTATAGACTTGATGGGTCAAGTTATTATTTAGCATATGCTGAAACGTAAAAGTTGTTTTAAGAAATACAAAAAAAAATCTAGTGTGAGCAACACACGACTTTCACTTGCCTCCAATGTTAAATTTAATTTAAAAACTATTAAATGTACTTAACAAATTACATCTATTTAACAAATATTTCAACTTGATTTTAATAAAACGTGTATTCATTTTCGTTGGAAACAAATGATTAAGATTAAATCATCTAACTATATAAATGTTTAATCAGTAATAAGTTTATTCCCTATTCGTCTCTTTATATTGCCTTCTAAAATCTTTCTCTTTCCAACGGTTTATTATACGTCAATATTACTAATATATAGTACAAAAAGGTTCTGTAACATCTCGAGCGTATAGTGTCTCAAATATGAAATTTCAGTTTCATAGGACTTTGCTTTTTTGTCCCGGCGTTACCACACACACACACACACACACACACACACACACACAGACCTTTTTGCGGGACTTGGTCATTTAGACCCAGGAGACCCTAAAACTTGTATTCCCGTCGAAAACTGGAATTCGAAAATTTTTACGATTGCAATAATTTCACTTACTATATATTTCATATATAGGTAAGTGAAAGTAATTAAAAGGATATAGAATATGAAAATGAATGTGAAGTTAAAATGTTTATATTTTACGTGATGTGTAAAAGTTGTTTTATTTTCATTCTTATTAATTCAATTTCGCTATAATATGTACATAAATTCTATAATTGTGCATTTTTTTTTCTCTTTTATATATTTAAATGTAATTATATACATTTACCATAATCATTAATGTTTTAGGCCTGTTATAAGTTTTATTCTGTTCATATCAGTCATATTTAAAGCACTTTTTCTAGAAATAAAGTGTCTTCTTCAATTAAATAATTAATTAGGATCGTTTCTTTTCTGTTTTTTTTTTTGTTTTTTTTTAATCGTGTATTTCAGTTAGATCGAGTCGAAATGAGTACTCTGCAAGGAGAAAGAATGCCAAGAAAATCTGCCCTCAGAAAAAAAGGATGTGGTTAAAAATGCAGTTCGAGAGCTTACAGAATGACCACAGCACAAAAAATTCGAGAAAGTTTTATAAGGGGATTAAGGAAATAAAAAGAGGCTATCAACCAAACAACATGTGCTGCAAGACAATAGAGGGGGCCATAATTAGTGAGCCTGTCCAAATATTACAGAGATGGACAGGAATATTCTTGTAGAGCCCAACCACCAGGATAAAGAAGAAAGACTTGAGCAGCTGAAATGCCAACTGGGTGTACCCGGAGAAGGAGGTGAAGAAGTAGAGCCACCAGAGCGCGAAGAAGTTGAAGAAATAATTGGCGAATTAAAGAACAACAAGGCTCCTGGTATTGATGGCATACATTCAGAGATGCTAAAAAACGGAGGGGATAACTTAAAAAGTTATATATTCCAACTGGTGTGGGATGTTTGGTGCGAAGAAAAAATGCTTGAAGAATGGAAAATAGTAGTGATATGCCCCATACATAAAAAAGGTGACAAGCTATCATGTGGTAATTATCGAGGGATAGCATTACTAAATACAGCCTATAAGATATTTTCAATATTACTAAACAGACGGCTGATGAAGTGCTCCGAACTGATACTGGGCGACTATCAGTGTGGTTTCAGGCCTGGAAGATCAACCATCGATCAGATCTTTTCACTGAGGCAGATTCTTGAAAGAGGATATGAGTTTAACATTGACCTCCACAGCCTATTCATCGATTTCAAGCAAGCATATGGCAGTATCGATAGAGAGGCAATACTGAAGGTAATGCTAGAATTTGGATTTCCCAGAAAGCTCACTAGACTTGCGAAAATGACCATGTATGATAGCAGGATATAATAAACATGTTGATACCAAAAATATAAGAAATGACATAGGTTATTGGATGACACATAAGATATTTTATAACGACAAGGACGATATATTTGTCAACTGAACCGGTTATCACCAGGTGACAAATATATAACATGTGGCACATTCGGCAATATATTGGAATTCAGGTATCTGGGTATCATTTACATCATCTGACTTGGAATTCGGATAGAAATCCTATAAAATATTAGAAACTACTCGATTCAATCCAAGTCATCTTAATTTAAGGAGAAGTTTGTTGGGTGTGCAGTCGTCAGAACACCTCAATTAAGTAAAGTTGATCTATTTTGTCAAATAATAATATTCAATAATAATAATAATTTTTTTCCATTGGCACGGCAGACAGTGACAGACCCTGGGCACACTCGCGTTTCTCAATGCAATTTGTAGTGTAGGGTCATCACTCCTTACGTCTAATTTTTTGAGTGGCCACCATTTGGCTGACGGGTCTCACATACCCAGGCTGTGAGTGAATCCCCATTTAATTACATCCTTATAAAAGGCCCGCCGGGACTGGGCTCGAACTCACAACTTTAGCATGAGAGACAGGCGCGCAAGCCACTCAGCCACGGGCTTCCCAATAATAATAATAAATAATATAATTATGGAAAGATCTGACACAATAAATCAGGTTTACTTAATTAAAGTGCTTCGATGACTGTACTCTCAACTAACCTTTCCTTAATTTATACATACAGTCAACCATTCTTCCATCACCAAGTTATCTTAATTTAAAAAAAGAACGCTGCAAATTATAACCCAATGGTTAATTATTTCCAAATAACTATATCAGGGTATAACTGTTTATATAGATGTTTATTTTTTCGAGTTTTCTCTATCTTTAAGGATAACCAAGTTTTGGTGGAATTACATCTACTATAATGTTTGACTTGAATATATAGAACATTTTTTTTTTTTTTTTTCAGGCTTTATTGATACTAATACTCCATACATGTTTTTTTTTCTATTTTTAAAAATAGCGAAGTTATGGGTGTACTTTTAGGTAAAATTACAATTTTTTTTTTTTTTTTAATAATTATTCGCCATTTTTGGTTTTATGTCAAAAATTTGTTTGTCTCTATCTTCGGAAATAACGGAGTTACAATCGTATATATAGGCAATATTCAATATATATTTTTTTTTTTTTTTTGTTTCTTGTGCTTTACTGATTCTAAAACTCAATACACGTTTTTCTTTATCTTCAAAAATAATCGAGTTATGGGCGTATTCGTGTGTAAAATTTCAATTTATTTTTCTTTTCTTTTTTATGTATTTTTTATGATTATTTGCGGGGTTTTGTTAAAAATTCCTAATTAATTTTTTCTCTATCTTAAAAAATCAATAGACCGCCATTCCTAAATTACATCGCAACTGTTCCAATGGCATGCTCGTGAATTGTATTTCATTCTCACTTCCTTTTTCAGCCGAATATTTATGCGATTTTCAAAAACATAAACCCAAGAATATAACCACGGAAAATTCAGATTTTTGAGCAGACGACTGCTTTTCGCGTCTTTGCCCTTTAATAGCAACTCAAGGGAAAATAATGACTTTTTTAATTAAAAAAACTAGACCGAATCAAAGTTTCATGAAATCAGTGCAATGTGCCACGCCTTAGAACATATGAAATGCCTACAATAAATCTTGGAAAGCCACCGGTAATGGCTTCTATATAAAGGTGTTCTAAATAAACAGAAAAGATGCCGATTAAGAATAACGAGATGAGCGCCTTTCTCTTTCCAAGTCGAAGGAATAAGCTGTAATTAGGGGTAATAAGTTTGATTTACCGGCCTTTTAATGGGGACTAAAGAACCTTACTAATTACCGTAGGTTCCAGCCAAGGACTGGAAACAGACGTTTATATTGGAATAAATTTCTACTAATTTTCTAACAAGCCGACAGTAATAGCCATCTAGCGAATCAGTAAGTACTGTAACTAATTCGACTGAGGACATACCGTAGGAGAGCAGAGGACAGGTGGACCGGGACTTATAAGGCGCGGAGCGGGCGCTCTATTTACCAAACATGGCAGGTCGGACAGCTGTCGGCAGGGGCCACCGGCCCGGGGGGCAGGATCCCCCTTTGCTTCTTTCCCCGACCCCCGGGACCGGCCCGTCGTGTCCCCGCTCGTCGGCGGCCTCCGGGGGCGGTCCTGTCTGCAGCAGAAGGCCTCGGAATGCGGGGTCATTATAAACCTCCCGCATATAAGGCTTACTAATTGCTCATATTGACAGTCCTTCGCTATCAAAAAGTTGTCCGTCCTTATCTTAATAGCCAACTTTGATCTCGACCAGAAGTCGACTTCTGTCATTCGCTCCATGATTGTAAGGAGTAAAAAATAGTCAATAACTGGTTGTTTGCGTTGCATATTTCTACCTTCAGTACCATAGACCCAACTATGTTCCCGTAACCAACTGCAATCGCCGACATTCTGCAGTAACGCACTTACTTTTAAGTAAATACTATAATCAGACCATTACACCTGTCTGCATTCTCCATTATGCCGTCCAGGCTCCACATCTACTGCAAAAATTTTTAAGACCCATGATATGCTTTACAAATATAATTTTACTTAAAGGCTCTATCATTCCAAATATTGTAAACTAGATGTTGCCCGCGATTTCGTCAGCGTCAATTTCTATTATTATGATCGCTATTAGGGGAGCCGGTGGCTGAGTGGCTAGCGCGCTAGCCTCCCACGCCAGAGTTGTGAGTTCGAGTTCGAGTCCCAGACCCAGCGGAACTTTTATAAGAATATAATTAAATGGGGACTCACTCACAGCCTCTCCCCCGGTTAGTGAGACTCGTCAGCCTACTGGTGGCAACTCGCAAAAAATAGGCGAAAGGAGTGATGACCCTATCCTAAACATTTCATCGAGAAACGTGAGAGTATATTCTCCCAGGAGTCTATACCACGCGGCCTAGGGCCTACACGGCCTGTCGCGCCAGTGAAAAAAAAATGTTCGCTTAAAGAAAAATATATACTTTAAAGTACTCTACGTGGAAGATATATATTTATTTTTAATACATTTTATTGATATTTACAACTGTACATATAATAAATATATACAACTAGTAAATGGACTAATTCACACTTATGGGCGTGATAATGTCTAGTGAAGAAACTACCCAGTGGTAGCACTTCAATGTCAATTTAATTAAAGTAGGTCTCGAGGCCATCGTCTTTTCAATCGCCTCGGAGGGTTGTCAAGAATAGATGGGAATGATAAGTTGCGTACAAGAGGATTCGTGTGGGTTGGGAGTTTGGAATGAAAAGAGGCATATCTGTTTCGGGCTAGTTCTGCGACAAATGGGATATTTAGGTCATTATGGTCATGATGATTTTATTCGTAACGAAATAAGGAGCATTTAGGATTTTGCGAAGGATTTTGGATTGTAAGGATTGAATGCGAGAGGAATTAGATGGTTTAGTAGAGCCCCAAAGCTCGATTCCAAAAGATATTTTTAGTTTTATTTTCTTGTTACAGAAGAACAAACTGATTTTCTCTACAACACGATCTTGACAATGCGACATTTATTTGACCGTGTGAAAAGCAGTCTTTAGGTAAATCGATTCCTACTTGTTTAAATGTTTGCCTCTGTGATTTATTAATTGTTACGGCAAAAAATAACTTAACGGGGAATTGAATTATTTTAAAATTAAAAGGTCATCATTTGGAATCATTGGGATGCGAGGTTAGTTTTTCTCGTTTTTTTTTTCCAGATTTTCCACTGATTTTTCACTTATGTTAGTCGCAGAGTGGTGTTATATAATCTAAAGCCTTCCTCGATAAATGGACTAGCCAACACAAAAAGAATTTTTCAATTCAAATCAATAGTTTCTGAGATCAGCTCATTCATACAAACAAACAATCTCTTAGCTTTATAATATTAGTATAGATTTATAACAAAATAAATAACAGCTTTCCTGTACAAAACAAACAGAATGTTACCTGTCGACTTATTTCCCATAAATCTCAAAAGAAGATAACCACACTACCTCCTAATAGAGAAAAAAAATTCATTGATGAGCTACAAATCTCCATCGTCCAACATCTGCATTTAGTTTAAGATTAGATGAAAAATTTATGTTTGACATCGATATAATGTCCATTCTTATTTAATTTACTATCTGAAAGGAGAGTCGTTTTAAATGGGGCCATTCAAAACGAGGAAAGACTTAGTAAACGTTGCATTAGTTGAAGCACACGAGAAATATGCAATTTCCAAGATGCCTAACAACTTTTCAGCCAATAGCAGATAAATTCTATATTTTTGTTTTCGAAATTTTCAACATTAATGTTTTTTATTTGTCCTGAATCAAATATTATATTAATTTTTGGTATTCAAATAAAACTACTCTCTTCCCCTAGTACAACCCATGAAGTGTCTTGGGCTCAGTATATAAAGAGGTTCGTACTGTTTCTAGGCTAAAAGCCATGAATGGACCAAGATCTCGCTGAGACCCCAGGTTTTTCTCCAATTTTTAGGTACTTACTTTATAGAGGCTAGGTGTGCCCCAAGAGGGTCTCTATATTCCTGGGTTATATATGTGCCACAGGTGAGATTCCTTGCAAAAAATAGAAGATTGCTCCATCCACCAGACCAACCTGCTTCCTCAATTACAAGTACGATTTGCTTTGGGTTGTGTCACATGAAATGTCCGTTTTCAAGGTAAAGGATTTTTATTAAAAATACGATATGAAAACAAGATAATTTTATTCCAAGTATTTACCTTATTTTTCTACACATTTTTCCCAACGTGACACCAATTTTTTTTATCCCGGAACTGAAAAACTCTAAGCTTTGAAGTGAAACAAAATCTGAAAACGCACTTTTCACTTGATCATCATTTTCAAAAAGTTGTCTAAATGTTTGACGAAGTTGTCTAAATTCCTTAACAGGTGGTAATCTGTTGGAGACAAGTCGGGAGAATATGGTGGGTGCTGAAGAACTTCGTAGCCCAGTTCTTTCAATTTTTGCACGTTATGTTTTGAAACATGGGTTCTTGCTACCGCTCAGTGAGATCTTGAGGTAGGACCCATGTATCGAGCTTTTTTACTTTCCCAATACACTTTAAATGTCTGGAAACGGTAGATGCACTTGCATTTAGTTGTGCTGAGAGTCCTTTAACTGTTTGGTAGGGGTTTCCTTCTACTGTGTTTGAGGACATCGTTGTCTATTACGGACGGAGGTCTCGGTATACCCAACTGAAAACTTCCCTTCCCCAAACGCCTTGCAAATATTTCTAGCGGCTTTAGCTGCTGAATTGCCGAGTTTAAACTCGTACAAAAATATTACTCGAAAATAACCTGTTTCCATGTTCATATTTGGAGGTATACTAAAAAGTGGGTAATTGATTGGGAAGCTAATGTTTATAATACAAAGGTAGAGGATTAGTAACTGTTTACTTTAAATATGTAAACATTCGGAAGAAAACAACAGAGACCTGAAAAATCCTTTATGTATTTCAGAAACTATAAAAACGGATATTTCATGTGAAGCAACCCAATATAAATAAGGTGTATCTCTTCGAAAAGAAGCAAACATTAAGAATGATCACAATCAGAAAGTCTTTCACAGGATCGGGCAATGGTGGATTGCAAAATAATCAACCAAATGAAAGAAAGTAATGCCGGAGGATAATATTTAGGAATGTAATCGAAGATATCAAATCATGTTTCATGATATTTTGAGCAGTAAAGGATTGAATCTTATAACATTCGAATTTCAACAGTTCCCAAATCGAACTAATAGAGTTGTGAAAACAGCAGTAAATTTCTGATATGTATATTGCAGATTATAGGGGCTGTGGCTGATTATATTTGATGGCCACCATTATTGTTAAGTGGAGAACCTAACGCAGTGCTACCAAGTGCCTTCAGAGTGAATTAATTATTACTTTGGATCTGGCTTGACGATCCAGTTGAAAAAAAAGGAGCAAATAAATACAAGGAATCGAGCCGCAATTATATTTTTCGATATGTCAGTCTGATCAAAAGTTAATTCTCCACTTTGCAGGCCAGTTATTTCCGACACCTCATTCACACCAGATTGATTTTAGCTTATGAATTTTTTTCGAGTGTTTGGTAATTTTCATTTCGGTTGTAGAAAGTGCCTGATGAATCGACATTTGCTTCCCTCTTATGGATAATCTAAAATTACTCTTGGAAATAAAGTAGAAAATTTAAATCGAAGTGTGGGGTTTATTGCGGTTGTGTTGAGATTATTAATTGAGACATTTAAAGGTGTTTTAAATAAATTATACAGTATTAATTATTGATTGCATTTATATACGGGCACTTATGTTTATTTTTTTTATTTTATTTTTTTATTTGCCTCTACCCTACAGGGTCATTGGCAACTGTGGTTTTCTATATTTGGTTTTAGTACATGATTTATTTTAAATAACTCAGTAACTTTTTCACCTTGTCTTCATAATCATTCAATATATCTTTTAGGGTTCCTGTTAGTTTAATATTACGTCTTGATGTTTCGAAAAGGGGATACTCTAATAATAGATGCGGAATAGTTTTTGGAACATTATCGCAGGTGGTGTTTACAGATTTCTCAAAAGGAAACCGTGGGTAAACTGACAATGTCCTATACGAAGCCGGAATAAAATTATTTCCTCTTTTCTAATTTATGATTTCTTGTTATTTATAATATGTGTTTCATGGACAATTCAGATGAAACATAAATGGTTTTTGAACTGGATGAGTAATCCCGGGTACCACACCCGGTCCAATGCTTGCGTTATGTCCAGAAATGCACCCGAGCAGTACTCCTTGTTCTCAGAGGAAATATGGAATATACGAATTAAAATTTGTTTATATAATGATATATCTTACAAATTTACTTTGCGTGTACATGTAATCGGAACATACCAATTTAGTTGGGGAACGTCTCTTTATCAATAAAATGTTTACCTCTCTGGTAAGAACAGCTTTGTGTGTTAATAATAATAATAATAGGCTCACCGAACCCGAAGGTTCGATGCCGATACCACCAAACTTCGCCTGCACAGACTCGTCCAATGTTCACCGGTCAATCCCAAACCCCCGAGATCAGCCTTAATGCAATCCTCCCATTGACGCTTCGGCCTACCTTTCGGACGCCTGCCAGTCAGTTCAGCGAATACCAACTTTCTCGGAATCCGTTCCACACCGAGCCCAACATCTTCACGCGCCCATTTGAGTCTCCGCGATGCTATCAACTCAATTATATTCACAGGGTACAAACTCCGCAATTCCGCATTATGCAACCTTCTAAACTCCCCAGTGGCCTCATCTCTCTTCGGACCAAATATTTTACGCAGTGCCTTATTTTCGAAAACCTTAAGCCGTTGTTCATCCTTCAGAGTAAGCGGCCACGTTTCACATCCCTAAAGAACCGTCGGAAGAATAATAGTTTTATAAATTCTAACCTTTAAGTTTTTAGACAGAAGCCGCGAGCTAAGTAATTTAGCAACAGAATAATAACACGCATTTCCCACTTTTAACCGGGACTTTATTTCTTCCTGGATTTCATTTTTTCTTGTTATCATTGAACCCAAATACTTCTCAACGTGTTCAAAAGTATGCCCTGAAATATCAATATCATCAAGATCGCCACCATTTCTGCTACTAATCATATATTTTGTCTTATCGGTATTTAATTCGAGACCTATTTGTTTACCGGTTTTTATTAACACACTTGTAATTAGTTGAATGGTTTCCGTGTCTTCACCTAGCAGTACCAAATTATCGGCATACCCCAAAACCGGAATCATGTCACCCATATTTAAGCCTTTCTCTGTACACATCACCTTTTCTATGACATATTCTAAAGCTATATTAAACAAAACAGGTGAAAGGGAGTCACCCTGTTTCAAACCCGATCTCACCTTAAATCTCTCGGAGTAATCATGACCGATTCTAACTTTGCTTTTTGTGTTATCAAAT
Organism: Piezodorus guildinii; assembly: GCA_023052935.1. Lineage (NCBI taxonomy): Eukaryota > Metazoa > Arthropoda > Insecta > Hemiptera > Pentatomidae > Piezodorus > Piezodorus guildinii. The sequence continues at coordinate 13,714,080 of CM041294.1, read as the reverse complement.
TTTTTTTATTTTTTTTTCAATTACAAAACAGTATAGTATACCACATTTATTTTTTTCTTCCATATTCCGTTTTGATAAAATGAATTGTGGAACACCGAGTTGGAAGGATAAAATAGAACAGCTATTGTTGAGGTGAGTTCAGGTTTTATTTCTATGTAAACTGTCCATATAAAAAACTAAAAATATACTAGTTGTACAAAAACAAAGGAAACGTATATTTTTTAAAATGCAACTGAAAAAAAAAACCATATATATTCCTCTTTATAATATAATAAAGAACCTATATGGCATAAAATGTCAGTAAACAAATAAAAACAGTCTTCAAAAGCCTTAAGCTGTCCTCCACGGTTGGCCACAAAAACCAGGCAGCTATTCACCGTTAGGACCTTATGTCTTACCTGTCTCACAGTTCGTGTCTAATCGTCCGCAGGCTTAGGCAATATAGGCAAAATCTGTTTTTGTATCAATTTGAGGGGCTTGGTCTTCTTTTTGTCCTTTTTTGCTCTTCAGCGTAACCTTAACCGTTTTGCTTTGGTCACCTCACCTTTTTTTTTTCTATACTTAAGCTAATGTGTAGCTTATTTCTATCAAAACCTCTCGTATTTTCTACTAGGAAAAACAAATAGATGCACTGTATGAAATGTGAATTTACAAGCTCAGATTTACAACTAAATATATATTATTCACATTTACATTTAACAAATATTCCACTCACCTCAGCTAAACAGATCCGGTACCTAGGACTCCATCTAGACAAAGTGTTACTTGGAATCCTCACACTAGACTGAAACGACAAGAAACAGCTCGTAGATACCGCTTACTACAACACTTACTGGACGAACAATCAAAACATTCCATATACTACAAACAATTAATTTATATTACCATCATTAGGCCTATTTGGACATATGGGATTGAGTTATGGGGATCCACCAAACCATCCGATTCTACCCGCCTTCAATCCTTGCAATCCAAAATCATCCGAAAGATCCTAAACGCCCCTCACTTTGTCACCAATAAAATTATTCATAAAGACCTAAATATTCCATTACACGCAGATCTAGCCCGAACTATATATTCCTCCTTTTATTCCAAATTACCCGTCCACTCCAACCCACTCGTCCGCAAACTCTTATCTACTATTCCTGATCATCTTCCTAGGCGGCTGAAAAGACGATGGCCTCGAGACCTACTTAGCTGAATAAACTTTGAAGTGCTACCACTGGGTAGTTTCTTCACATGCCTGTATCACGCTCACTTGATCTATTAGCACATTTACTTAATGTATTTTATTGTACAATACAGCTGTAAATTTCTTTTAAATTAAAAAAAAAAAAAATCATTTCACAAGTGAGACGTTGAGTTCCAAAAGGTACTATATTCACTTTAGACAATTTTACAGAAAACGCATAAATATTTATTACTGGACCAATTATTATTTAATTATTTTTTTATTAAAATGTAAAGTCGATTTTTTACTTTATTAACAACTTCTTTTTCCAAATTCTTGCGCTTTTCCCATGACTTTTTAACACTATAATATAGATATAGTACTTTTTGGAACGAATTAAAAGGGATATAGTAATTTCTGGAAAAAAAAAATCTGGTGCGGACAACACACAACATTCACTTACCTCCATTTTTAAAATCAATGAAAGGATTTTCTAATACAGTTAGATATTAAAATACGTGAAATCATTAAAGAAGTAATTAAATCGAATCTCTATAGAAACATGTGTTTTATTAAAAAATCTTTTATTTTATTATCTAAAATAATCAGTTAGTTTTATCTTAGGTTAGATCAGGCACGTTTTTTCTTCTGATTTTAGCAAGGTCAGGGAATTCTAATTCCAGCCATTTACTGGAAAAAATACCATTATTCTGTAAAAATGTGAGTTTCTTAAGATTTTTATATCAAATTTATGTGGCTGCAAGAAGAAATACTATGAAAAACCTAACTGGGAACCTACGAGAACCGAAGCTAGGGAATTACAAGTTGATTATAACAGCCTAAAAGCTGATTATTAGGTTAAAACTATTGATCAAAATAATATCAGAGATTCAACGTGATTTTATTCTCTGTATAAAAGTACAAAAATAATTAGAACGAGAGATTGATATAAAATACAAACAATTAAAACAATAAATAAATTAATACCTGTATAAAAGAATTAAATTACACGTCAGTCTTTCAACGTAGTAAGAGAACAAATTGTGGTTACACTTTACACTATTTACAATCATATGGGAAACCATATGTTAAGCGACCAAAGCCAACATTATATCTCCCCCTCTGAAGACGGTTGACGGGGGTGGAAATGAAGCAACTTATTGGAATGAAAGAAATTGGAAATCTTCTTTTTCTTTCCGCTTGCAACTTCATAAAAAGATTGTGAAATTTGTCTAACGATAGGAAAAGGTCCTATACGTATTGGGTCCAACTTTTTACGATTTAATTTACCTCCATTCGATATGTATACCAAATCACCGACCTGGAAAGTATGTTGGCGTCGATTCTTATCTATACGTTTCTTGTTAATTTGGAAACTTCTCATAGAATTCTGGAAAGCAACTTTTCGGTCTTCTTCCAGAGTTGATTCATTTTCTTCCTGAAGAGGTGACATCGTAGTCTTCTTTCCAAGCAGTAAGTATGACGGTGCAAAGTGTGTGGAGCTATGAATGGTATTATTGTATTCTTCAACACATTCACGAGCAAGAGTTGACCAAGCTTTTTTACTATTTTCAGAATTGATTTTACATCTTATGCGATTAACTAATGTTTGATTTAAACGCTCGTTAAGTCCATTTGATTCTGGATTATCAATGCAAGTAAAAACAATTTGTATTCCATTTTTCTTTAAATAATTTTTCAAGTCACTTGAGTTCAAACCTGTATACTGGTCAGCGAGTAAGATAGAAATTTTATGTTTCTTGACAATAGGCTGCAGCAGATTTATAAAAACTTGAGCGTTCTGTCCTTTCGAAGTGGATATCCATGCGTACCGGGTAAAATGGTCTACTAATATATGCATGTATCGTTTTATGAGAACGGTGACCTGCAAAACCCCCGACAGTATCCAGTGACATGATCTGGAAAGGCTCAGTAGATGGTCCCAGATTTGATATGAGGCCGATATCACGACTACGACGAACTTTGTTCGCCATACACACTTGACATGTCTTATAGAAGGAATGTATAGCGTTGTCCATACCCTTGAAATAATAGTGCGGCCTGATCATAGCAATCATCTGCGCTGGACCTATATGACCGTAGTGTTGATGAACAAGTTCAATTATTTTCTGTCCCAAAACTTGAGAAATAAAAATTCTGGACTTTCCTTTATAGTTCTTCAGAATTAATCCCTGTTTGAACTTTGTGTTTTTAGCTGATTTTGAACCAGAAAGATGTTTCTCTTGGTCTTCTAATATAGTTTGTAAATCTATTAAATTCACGACCTGGATCGCATCTTCATTCTCGAAATATTCAAGAACTGGGTTTCTTGACAATAAATCGGCAAGAACATTTTCTTTGCCCTTTTTATAAATAATATTGAAGTTGAACTGCGATAAGTACATAATTAAGTCGCCAAGTATTTCATTAGTTCTTGCTTTTGTTTTTAAATTCTCTAACGGCTTATGATCACTGCATACTGTAAAAGAACGTCCGATCAAGTAGTACTGCCAGAATTGTATTGCATCCTTAATGGCTTTGCATTCTAAATGAATGATGTCAAAGCGCTTCTCCCTATCTGAGAGCTTACGTGAATAATATGCCACTGGGTGTAGTATTCCGTCATCTAGCAGTTGCTTTAAGGTAACTCCGATAACTTTATAGCTAGCATCTGTTTCTATAAAGATAGGCTTTTTAATATCATAAATAGCAAGGATAGGCGTTGAACATAAATACTTCTTTATGAGATTGAAGGTTTGTTCACATTCATCGGACCATTCAAATCTCACTCCTTTTCTTAATAAACGGTGGAGTGGTTCCAGCTTCTGGGTACTGTTTTCAATGTATCTTAAATAAAAATTTATGGATCCGAGGATACTACGGACTCCAGTTTTATCCGATGGTCTTTGAAGCTGTTGGATTGATGTTAAGTTCCCTTGAGCAGGTGAAACTTTGTTTTTCGAAATCGTATGTCCCAGATATTTCACCGATTTACTTGCAAACACACATTTATTTAATTTTAATTTGAAACCTTCAGCACTTATAATTTGTAAAAATGTTTCAATGTGTTGAAGATGTTCCTCCCAAGTTCTAGAAAAAATCAAGATATCGTCGATGTAGTTGACGCAGAATTTATCTAAATTATTTCTTCGCAAAATATTTGACAGTATTCGTTGGAACGTGGCGGGAGCTGTTTTAAGACCAAAGGGAAGAACTTTAAACATGAATTTACCATATTTCGTAATAAATGATGTTTTATCTTGGTCTTGTTCTTTCAGTTTGATACACCAGAATGCAGAATTTATGTCTAGAACCGTAAAATATTCGCAATTCACTACTTTTTCGATTACATCTTGTTTGTAGGGAATGGAAAACATTCAGGAACTACTAGCTTATTTAATCTTCTAAAATCAATACATAACCGGGATCTTTTACCATCCTCTTTCTTGAAAGCCAATGTGACTGGAGAAGCAAATGGAGATTCAGATTCTTCAATAATTCCGACGTCTAATAATTTCTTGATTTGAGTTCTGATTTCTTGGTCGTCCGGAATTGAGCATTTATATGGTCGACAGGTAACATATTCGTCTCTTAATAATTTTATCTCTGCTTCTTTAGACTTTACTTTGCCAATATCAAATTTATCTTTGGCAAACGTGTGCCGATACTTCTTAATTAATTGAAAAATCTTTGTTTTCTTATCTTCATTTTCTATATGTTGTAAATCGACAAAAAATTCATTTAAATTTGATTCAAAATTTTCAGCTAACTCTTTAACCTTGTGTTGAACTCGCATCTGATCATCATTGGATCGCTTAAAAGGAATCTTCTGATCATTAATCGATCGGTCTTCCTGCAGATATGTTACTTTCTCACTATTGATTTGCTGGCAAATTTTTAAATTTTCATTTTGAATCAGCTTAAATTTTGTTATAGCGTCAGTACCAAGTAACATATCATAGGAGAAATTATCATTTTTAACAACATATGTTGTCAAGTAGTCAATAATATTACCAATTCGTAGTTTAATTATTGCCCGGGCTGAAGTGAAATTATGTCCGCTGATTGTTTTTAATTCACTTCTATGTTTCATTAACCTTAACTTGAGCAAATCAGCAATACGTTGGTTGATTAATGATACATTGGAACCACAATCATAAATAGCGTTTATTTTCAAATTGTCATTAATTAATACATTTAATTTAATCAACGGATGTAATTTCGCCCGGTCTATTAGTTTAAATGTTCGTTTTCAAGATCTATCTTCAATATATCCACATCTTTTCCAAATACATTTTCAGTTGCATTAACCCGTTTTTGTTGTTCGGATTTATTGTTACGACAATCAGCTGGAAGATGGAATCTATTTTTACAACCTAGACCCACACATATAGAACATGGTTTTCTCTGAATGTCATTGTTTTTCAATGGATTCGGAACGGACTTTCTGTTCATTGGAGTTATTGGTTGTTCTTTCTTTTTTCTGGAAAACGAATCTTCTAGTTTGCGAAGCTCAGTGAATAGCTTGTTGAGCGTGATTATCTCTTCTCTGTCCAGTTTGTCTTGGGCTTCAATAGGTAAACCAAAAACTATCTCATTAATTAGAGATAGTTCAGTTCCATCGGGCTCCGCAGCTATGCATAGCCTCTCTTTTACCAGCGCATAATCGATCAAAGAACCTCCCAAATATTTATAGCTGAATGCTTTCCTAACAATAGACCAACCTTTATGAACAAAAACATTACAAAATGAATTCTTCCATATCTCCCATGATGTGGTTAGGCCATACTTTGTTAGGTTAGATTCGTACCAGTCTTTTACGGGGCCCACTAAAAAGAAACGTAAAGCCTGAATTTTAATACTTTCTGAAGTTATTTGAAATCGAAAACACTCCTCCTCAAATTTACGTAGCCATTCAGTGGGATCGGTTTGATTCTTTTCAAATTTATCCAAAACAAATTTCTTTTCAACTTGGAACAATTTTACTTCGCTTTGAGTTGAATTGGATTTTAATTGTTGCTCTAATCGTCTAATTCGATCCTCATATTCAAATTGTAGCTGTTCAAAACATCGAGGAATTTGAGGAGGGATGTATTCTTCCAATGGTAATTGTTGGAAACACATGTTCCCTGCTTCATCGAAATATTCATTTTTAACATCGTCATCAATTTTTACGGCTATAGTTCTATAACCATTCACATTCTTAATAGCAGCTATAGTATTAAAAATAGGTTTTTTACCTGATAAAACAGTGTGATGTTTCAAGTCAATTAATTCAGCTGGCAATAAATACCAAATATTTTTATCAGTAGAAATACATTGGATGAAAAATTCTTCCTCCGCTTTCTTAACAACTTTAACAAATAGCTGAGCCATCTCCTTACTCATTGAAGCTTGTAATTTAATTTCTAAAAACGTGATTTTATTCTCTGTATAAAAGTACAAAAATAATTAGAACGAGAGATTGATATAAAAATACAAACAATTAAAACAATAAATAAATTAATACCTGTATAAAAGAATTAAATTACACGTCAGTCTTTCAACGTAGTAAGAGAACAAATTGTGGTTACACTTTACACTATTTACAATCATATGGGAAACCATATGTTAAGCGACCAAAGCCAACATTATAATTTCTTTTAAATTAAAAAAAAAAAAAAATCATTTCACAAGTGAGACGTTGAGTTCCAAAAGGTACTATATTCACTTTAGACAATTTTACAGAAAACGCATAAATATTTATTACTGGACCAATTATTATTTAATTATTTTTTTATTAAAATGTAAAGTCGATTTTTTACTTTATTAACAACTTCTTTTTCCAAATTCTTGCGCTTTTCCCATGACTTTTTAACACTATAATATAGATATAGTACTTTTTGGAACGAATTAAAAGGGATATAGTAATTTCTGGAAAAAAAAAATCTGGTGCGGACAACACACGACATTCACTTACCTCCATTTTTAAAATCAATGAAAGGATTTTCTAATACAGTTAGATATTAAAATACGTGAAATCATTAAAGAAGTAATTAAATCGAATCTCTATAGAAACATGTGTTTTATTAAAAAATCTTTTATTTTATTATCTAAAATAATCAGTTAGTTTTATCTTAGGTTAGATCAGGCACGTTTTTTCTTCTGATTTTAGCAAGGTCAGGGAATTCTAATTCCAGCCATTTACTGGAAAAAATACCATTATTCTGTAAAAATGTGAGTTTCTTAAGATTTTTATATCAAATTTATGTGGCTGCAAGAAGAAATACTATGAAAAACCTAACTGGGAACCTACGAGAACCGAAGCTAGGGAATTACAAGTTGATTATAACAGCCTAAAAGCTGATTATTAGGTTAAAACTATTGATCGAAATAATATCAGAGATTCAAGAAGTACTAAATGAACAAATAAAAATGCACAAAATTAATAATAGGCTTACCGAACCCGAAGGTTCGATGCCGATACCTCCATATCCCCCCTACACTGACTCGTCCATTGTTCACCGTTCAAGCCCAGGCCCCCGAGATCAGCCTTAACGCAATCCTGTCATCGACGCTTCGGCCTACCTTTCGGACGCCTACCAGTCGGATCAGCGAATACTAACTTTCTCGGAATCCGTTCCTCAACAACTTTACTCGCCCATTTGAATCTCCGCGATCAAAATGAATAAAACAATAAATTAATGGTGATATATTACGGTTTTAGGTGCTTCTGCCGTGTAGTAGAAAATATAGTACCTTTTGGAAGGAAATTAATGTAAAGGTTATATCTGTTTACAGAAACTAAAGTACGTTTTGGAAGGAAATATTTTTAGTACCTTTTAGAATGAAATGCAATTTTCAAATACGTTTTAAAAGATTTCTATGTTTGTTAGATAAAATCTGATGGCGGGTTTAGATAAAACTAAACCATTAGAATACAAATATATCAACATATCAATAATGAAAAAAACGTCTTGTAGTACTTTTTGGGAATCAATATCTCAATTTTCAACACATAACTTAACTATAAATTGTTTCAGGTACGGTTAGAGTAGGCCAACCTACTGTTAGTAGGCAAGTAGTGGGTCCTTGGTCAGAAATAGATAACTACCATGTCTATTACCTTGTGGTGTCGAAACGCTGTTTTATTACTGCTCAATAATTGAAGTGCTATAAATATATAGGGAAGTAATTACAGGGAGACCTAATCATAATTTAATTACTTTTTTCAGAACTACCTTTCTAATTACATCTCTGTTTGTTATGTGATTGACATTACTGCATTTAATGTCTTCATCAATGATATCTAATGTAGGTTGTTTAGAACTTGTACTGAAATATTGGATTGTGTCACATGAAACGTCCGTTTTCAAGGTAAAGGATTTTTATTAAAATACGATATGAAAACAAGATAATTTTATTCGAAGTATTTATCTTCTTTTTCTACACATTTTCCCCAACGTGACACCAACTTTTTTATCCCCCAAACTGAAAAACTCTGAGCTTTGAAGTCAAACAAAATCTGAAAACGCACTTTTCACTTGATCATCATTGTCAAAAAGTTTTCCTTTGACGAAGTTGTCTAAATTCCTGAACAGGTGGTAATCTGTTGGAGACAAGTCGGAAGAATATGGTGGGTGCGAAAGAACTTCGTAGCCCCGTTCTTTCAATATTTGCAAGGTATGTTTTGAAACATGGGGTCTTGCTGCCGCTCAGTGAGATCATGAGGTACCCATGTATTTTACTTTCCCAATACACTTTAAATGTCTGGAAACGGTAGATGCACTTGAATTTAGTTGTGCTTAGAGTCCTTTAACTGTTTGGTAGTTGTTTCCTTCTACTGTATGTTTAAGGACATCGTTGTCTATTACGGACGGAGATCTTCCTCGGGGCAAGTTTTCCAAGTCGGTATCCCCAGCTGAAAACTTAGCAAACCAACGGCGAATGGTCCGTTCATTAACACTCCCTTCCCTAAACGCCTTGCAAATATTTCTAGCGGCCTCAGCTGCTGAAATGCCAAGTTTAAACTCGTAAAAAAATATTACTCGAAAATCACGTGTTTCCATGTTCATTTTTGGAGGTATACTAAAAAGTGGGTAATTGATTGGGAAGCTAATGTTTATAAAACAAGGGTAGAGGATTAGTAACTGTTTACTTTAAATATGTAAACATTCGGAGAAAACAACAGAGACCTGCAAAGTCCTTTATGTATTTCAGAAACTATAAAAACGGACATTTCATGTGAACCAACCCAATGATAGAGATCCAGAGGCACAGAACTACCATTTTACGTCATCTCCGAAGGACAGTGCAACAAAGGATTTGCACTCTTTTAAAAAACTCACTATTATTGTTATGTCTTGTTTTATTATGTTTTTTACTCGGTACATATGGTATGAATGACATTATTTTAGCCCTAATACTTATTGCCCAAGATAATGGCAGATTGTATTATTTCTCAATAAAGCATGTTATTAAAATTAATATAATCGATAGGATTTGTAATTTTATATTAATTAAGCTCTTGAATCTCTTTTCTCTTGAATATAATTCTGCAACTATTTATAAAAAGCGTTCCTTAATGAACCCGTTTCAAGCTCCTCAAGCGCAGTGGCATCCCCAATACACTTGTCGTGTTATAAAATAAATAAAATAAAGCTACACAGGTGAAGCTGACTATACATAGAGTGCAGCTGGCATAGCAAACAGTGGACACAGCAAGCAGTCCCAAAACAGATGTCAGGTACAATATCCAAAAATGTCCTCGTTAGTGAAGTTTATTCAGGACCTCTTCTGACAAAGGGTTTCTGGAAAGGTAAAAGCAAAACACCTAGTGTCCATGATGGCAAGGCTTGTTGTGCCCTGGTATATACCTTAGCTGACCACTCCCAATTATTAAAATCTGGTGCGGACAACACACGACTTTCACTTACCTCCATTTTTAAAATCAATGAAAGAATTTTCAAATACCGTTAGAGATAAAAATACGTGCAACTATTAAAAAATTAATCAAGTTAGATTTACATAGAAACATGTGTTTTATTAAAAAATCAATTATATTATTATCTAAAATAATCAGTTAGTTCTATCTTATTTTCATCTCTCTCTATTAACTTTTAAAAGCTTGAGTATAAGATAATATTTTTTCTAAAATATTGCTACGGTCAAGACAATGACGGGTGGACCACGCCTGGAGGGGCCTAGATGAGGCTAGAGACTTCTGGACCTGGACAGTCCTCGAAGTGCCTGGAAAGGCCCACCGCCTTACCTGCGCCCGGGTCTAGAAGATTCGGCGGTGGTACAAATAGCGGTCCCCTGAGCCTGGGTGAGTCAGTCTTGATCTTGCTCAAGTGAATGTATCAGTGAACAACTCGTGACAGTGTGACAGTGTAGTGAAACTGTGTGTCAATATTGTGATAATCGGTCGTTGGGAAATTAGAAGACTGTAGTTTATATATAATTTATAGTTGTAAGTCTTAGAATAAGTCTAGCAGATTGTAAGTAGTTTATTCGTTAGGAATACCTCATTTTATATGTATACTGTTTAGTAGTTAAGCTAGTAATTCCATTATTATTGTTAATATAGTGGTTAGTAATCCCTTTGTATTTGTGTTTTCTGTATTTAATAAACATCTGTAATTTGTAAACTGGAGTAGTTCATTTCGCACACCCCGTAGCCCGTAACAATTTGGTGTCAGAAGTGGGATCATTGTAAATGGTTATAATTTTGGTTTTCTTGTTTTTGTAATTATTGGGCTACTGTGTGGAAAATGACTTCTCAGAGTGTTAGACTGAATGATTTAAAAGTTGCAGACTTAAGACGGGAGTTAGAAGAACGAGATCTGGATACTTCCGGAACGAAATTAGTACTGCAACAACGCTTGCGCCAATTTTTTGTTGAGTCAGGGGAAAATCCAGACGAGATTACGTTTGAAAATGATTTCAGTAAGTTGTCTGCAACTTTTAAAACTGAATTAGGCACTGTTAAAAATGAGTTAGGTAATGAGTTAAGTACTGTTAAAAATGAGTTAGGTAATGAGTTAAGTACTGTTAAAAATGAGTTAGGTAATGAGTTAAGTACTGTTAAAAATGAGTTAGGTAATGAGTTAAGTACTGTTAAAAATGAGTTAGGTAATGTAGAAAAGAAGTTAGGTAATGAATTAAGTACTGTTAAAAATACATTGGAGGCTAATTTAGGCAATTTAGAAACTAAGTTAATGGAAAGTGTAGATAATAAGTTAGCTGATGTAGAATCTAGATTAGGAGAAAAAGTCGATTCAGTAGAAAATGAACTTAGGGTAAGAATAGAAGCTCTAGAAGAACGTATGAACAACCCAACGACAATCGACACCGACCAACCCTCTGAGAGAAGCCCTCACAACACCATTCCCTCCGCCAATGCTGGGATGCCACCAACACACAACACCATCCCATTGTTCGACGGGAAGACGCCATGGGAGGACTACATGACTCTCTTCGAGACAGCGGCTTCGATCCACGGGTGGTCAAAGGAGACGCAAGCATCAGCGTTGTGCCTAGCCTTGCGTGGAGACGCCTTAGGAGTGCTACAGGGGATGCCCATGTCGGAGCGGTGCAACTACGGTGAGCTGATGAAAAGACTGGAGATGCGTTTCGGCCATCGCCACATGGACCAACTATACCGTTCCCAGTTAAAGAACAGGGTCCAGAAGACCAACGAGACGCTGCAGGAATTTGAAGCAGATATCGCCCGGCTAGTGAGAAATGCCTACCCAACGGTCACCGACGACGTCTACGAGAGCTTGGCTATCGAAAAATTCCTGGATGGACTTCGAGACCCGGAAACCCAACAGGCAGTGAAACTCGCACGCCCTAAAACTTTGGGCGATGCATTGTCGCAGGCCATGGAATTCGAGGCTGTCAGGCAGTCAGTCCGTGGACATGCACGAGTTCGAGCGGCAGAAGCGGAGCCTAACGCGGCCCCCACCATCGAGGACATAGTAGCAAAGGTTTTAGAAGCCCTCAGGACCCGCAAAAAGGAGATACGCTGTTGGAGCTGCGGTCAACTTGGACACCCCAGAAGCAAGTGTCCTACCAGGAAGCCGGAAAAGCCACAGGAAAACTAAGGAGGGTTGATGGGAAGGGGCAACTGTCAACCCGTAGCATCAAAGGCCCCAGGGTCGCCGTGAGAATCGCGACAATAGGGAGCAAGACAAATAGTTTTTATGTGGATGGAATGGTGAACGGGCAGCTGCGGAGTTTTCTGCTGGATACCGGCGCAACCATGACAATACTGAACCCGAAGGCAGTTAACGCTGAGAAGATATCACCTACCACTTGGGCGTTACGGACAGCCACAGGACAGCCAGTCGAGGTCTACGGGGAGACAGTTGCCACTTTCTTCATCGGGGGCCAACGTCTAGAGCACCGCGTTCTCGTGGCGAAAATAGACGAGGAAGTCATCTTCGGCATGGACTTGATGATCAAATACGGGATCAAGCTGGACATGTCGAGAGGTGTGATGACGCTGGGAGACGAAGAGGTCATCCTTCGGCAGGGAAAGGACCTCTATGCACGAGTACTCCTACTAGACACCACTTTACCTGCACGGAGTCAAATTCTGACGCATGGGACGATCAATGGACGACTACCGGAGGGTCAATGTCTTCTACTTGAACCTGGGAAGCACGAGGAGCAGGAAGTCGGACGCGGTGTTCTGGTTGCAAGGTCGGACATACCACCCCAATCCGACTGATGAATCTGAACAGCTTCCCGGTGACACTAAAGAGAGGAACACCAGTCGGAGAATGTACGGCCGCAACCTCAGTAGTCCGACAGCTACAACGCAACCCCCCCGAGCAACGAGGACTACCCGAAGAATTAAAAGGATTCGTGGAGGAATCATGCAGAGAACTTTCGCCTGAACAGAGCGAAATCGTGAAGAGATTGATTACCCGATGGCAGGACATTTTCGAGATCAGCTCAGGACCACGGGGTAGAACGAACATCGTCCAGCACAAAATTGACACCGGGGATACACAGCCCATCCGACAGATCCCGAGGAGGCTGCCGCTAGCTAAACGAAAGGATGCCGAGGAGATTCTTAAGGATATGGCGAATGATGGTGTCATCGAGCCCTCGAGTAGCCCATGGATGTCTCCTGTCGTACTGGTGAAAAAGAAAGATGGGACGACAAGATTCTGCGTAGATTACCGTCTTTTGAACAACGCCACGAAGAAGGACAGTTACCCACTCCCAAGGATTGACGACACGCTGGACACACTAGAGGGTTGCAAACTATTTTCTACCTTGGATCTCCGCAGTGGATATTGGCAGGTTGGATTGGCACCGGAAGATAAGGAGAAGACAGCATTTTCAATCGGCACTGGCCTCTGGCAATTTACGGTAATGCCATTCGGGCTTTGCGATGCACCTGCAACGTTCGAGAGGCTGATGGAAAGCGTCTTAAGAGGCCTTTCTTGGGAGATATGCCTGGTTTACTTGGACGACATCATTGTACTGGGAAAATCCTTCACTCACCATCTGGAGAATCTGGAGCGGGTCTTCGAACGGCTGCGTGCAGCTAATCTAAAACTGAACCCGAAGATGTGCAATCTCTTCCGAAGGCAAGTCAACTACCTGGGGCATGTTGTATCAGACAACGGAGTTGCTGTTGACCCAGAGAAGATTACAGCGATCACCAATTGGCCAGCACCTCGAGATAAGCACCAAGTGAGAAGTTTCCTCGGGCTCTGCACCTACTACAGGAGGTACGTGAAAGGATTCGCCAACATCGCAAAACCTCTTACCAGGCTCACTGAGGAAAAACGGACTTTCCTTTGGGATCGCGAGTGTCAGGCTTCATTTGAGGAGTTAAAGAAGAAATTGAGTAGTGCGCCTATTCTAAGCTATCCACGTCCCGAGGGCAAGTTCATTCTTGACACAGATGCCAGCAACACTGCTATTGGAAGCGTCCTTTCCCAACTCCAAGACGGGGAAGAAAAGGTTATTGGGTACTTCAGCAAAGCACTGTCAGCTCCAGAACGCAACTACTGTGTCACAAGGAAAGAGCTTCTGGCAGTGGTTAAGTCCATAGAGCACTTTCATAAATACCTGTATGGAAGAAGATTTCTACTGAGAACGGACCACGCAGCTCTAATGTGGCTGCTGCGATTCAAGTCACCGGAGGGACAAGTTGCACGGTGGATCGAGCGCCTTCAGGAATATGACTTCGAATCTGCTCATCGTTCTGGAACGAGTCACCGGAATGCGGATGCGCTCTCAAGGAGACCCTGTGACGGAGAATGCAAGCATTGTTCTCGACAAGAAGAAAAGCAAGCAACAGTGTTGCGGACTACGGTCGTTACCGACGGTTGGCAGGACACACAACTGGCAAAGGAACAGGACGAGGACCCGGACTTGAAACAAATAAGGGAATGGAAGCTATCAGGCCAAAGGAGACCAAGCTGGCAGGATGTTGCTCCAATGTCGAAAAATATAAAAACCTATTGGGCTCAATGGAACTCCATTCTACTGGACAAAGGTCTGCTGAAACGAGCATTGGAGAACACAGAGGGAGATCAGCGGAGACTACAGCTCATCGTACCAAAGATTAAAGTGCCCGAAGTACTGAGGGAATTACATGATGGAGCATCTGGTGGCCACCTTGGAGTTCACCGGACATTAGAAAAGGTTCGTGAACGCTTTTACTGGGCAAACCTCAAGGACGATGTGTTAGATTGGTGCCGGCGGTGTGCAACTTGTGCCGCCTCTAATGGACCGATAAGGAAAAAGAAGGCACCTATGAAGAAATACAACGTAGGAGCACCATTCGAGAGAATAGCGGTAGACATCGCTGGCCCTTTTCCTGTGACAGATAATGGCAACCGATATATTCTCGTGGCCATGGATTATTTTTCAAAGTGGGTGGAAGCTTACGCCCTTCCGAATCAGGAGGCCGCCACGGTTGCAGATGTTCTCGTGAAGCAGCTCGTCAGTCGGTTTGGGGTGCCCATGGAACTTCACGCTGACCAAGGAAGAAACTTTGAGTCGGCAGTCTTCACCAGGATGTGCGAGGCTCTAGGAATACGAAAGACCAGGACGACGCCTCTTCACCCTCAGTCCAATGGCATGGTAGAGCGCATGAACAGGACAATGGGTCGGTATTTGGCCAAGGTAGTTTCTGACCATCAGCGAGACTGGGACCAATATCTTCATCTGTTCCTGCTAGCCTATCGTAGTTCAGTTAATGAAACGACAGGGCAGACCCCCGCCAATGTCGTGTTCGGCAGAGAACTACGCTTGCCTTGCGATCTGAAATTCGGTTTCAAGCCTGATGAGGAGGTCGCCGGAGAAGACTACGTCACGAACCTACGGAAGCGAATGAACACTATTCACGAGAAGGTTCGCACAAACATCCAGGGAGCAAGTGACAGAATGAAGGAGCGTTACGACATCAAGGCAGAGAAAGGTGGCTTCCAACCTGGAGACTTGGTCTGGCTACACGATCCTCGAAGAAGGCAAGGCTACTCACCGAAACTTCAAAACTCCTGGGACGGACCGTATGAGGTCATCAAGAGGATCAATGATGTCATCTATAGGATCAGGAAGCAGCCCAAAGGAAAACCCAAGGTAGTCCATTTCAACCGATTGGCTCCATACAAGGGAAACCATGGCCCTACAGAGGAACAGCAAGTGAGGAACCTCACCGACAAGGACCTAACTCCCCATCCTAAGGCGCCAGACTCCCGTAGGGTAACGCAGACAGTTTACAGAGACATATTCTCGTTACCGGTAGACTATGCTCTAGCACATTGTGTCGCCGAACATCTGAGGGATTCCCGGGGGATTGCGACGGTCTTCAGGAAGAAGTTCGCTGGAATTGAAGAGCTGGAACGCCAGGGACCAAGAGTTGGGAAGACTCTCCATCAAGAGCATGAAGGCCGGCACCTGTTTTACTTGGTTACCAAGAGTTCATCAGAGCA
This sequence comes from Piezodorus guildinii, assembly GCA_023052935.1. Taxonomy (NCBI): domain Eukaryota; kingdom Metazoa; phylum Arthropoda; class Insecta; order Hemiptera; family Pentatomidae; genus Piezodorus; species Piezodorus guildinii. The sequence continues at coordinate 13,697,964 of CM041294.1, read as the reverse complement.
GAAGCCGACATACGACACACTGCGCCGGAGTCTTGGCGACCTGCGGAGAAAGCTTCTGGAACTGCGTGTCACCAAGCTCGCCATCCCGAAGTTGGGTTGTGGATACGATGGCCTGGAGTGGAGGATTGTCAGGAACATTGTAGAAGAGACGTTCGCCAACTCTGGAGTCATCATAATGGTATGCACGTTCAACCCCTGGAAAGACAAAACACCTACATCGGAGGAAGATCAGCATCGCTCAGCTTCTGCAATCTGTGCTCTGGGGCAGAGCACGTCTAAGGAGGGGGTAGTGCTACGGTCAAGACAATGACGGGTGGACCACGCCTGGAGGGGCCTAGATGAGGCTAGAGACTTCTGGACCTGGACAGTCCTCGAAGTGCCTGGAAAGGCCCACCGCCTTACCTGCGCCCGGGTCTAGAAGATTCGGCGGTGGTACAAATAGCGGTCCCCTGAGCCTGGGTGAGTCAGTCTTGATCTTGCTCAAGTGAATGTATCAGTGAACAGTGACAGTGAACAACTCGTGACAGTGTGACAGTGTAGTGAAACTGTGTGTCAATATTGTGATAATCGGTCGTTGGGAAATTAGAAGACTGTAGTTTATATATAATTTATAGTTGTAAGTCTTAGAATAAGTCTAGCAGATTGTAAGTAGTTTATTCGTTAGGAATACCTCATTTTATATGTATACTGTTTAGTAGTTAAGCTAGTAATTCCATTATTATTGTTAATATAGTGGTTAGTAATCCCTTTGTATTTGTGTTTTCTGTATTTAATAAACATCTGTAATTTGTAAACTGGAGTAGTTCATTTCGCACACCCCGTAGCCCGTAACAATATTTAGCTTTCCAACGGTATATCATACATGTATATTACTGTTCTTATGTTCAAAAACGAAAAATTGCATTAAAAAAATATTTTCTCTGTTTTCTTCTTTAGTTGGGTATCGAATTTATTCAATTTATATATTTACCTGTTTTTCATCAGCGTTAACAAGATAATATAGTTATTTTTATAGAATCAACAAAATTAAAGGTACTTTACGGGAAAAAATAAAATAAAATATCGGCATTTAAGCCCTGTCAGACCATTTTAATCAGAATAAAACCTACATGATATTAAAGCCCATTAAATTCTACATCGATATAGCGAGTTTAATCAAAATCGTCGGAACTGTTTTCAAGAAAATCGAAAAAAGGTGCAAAATGCTTGGTATAAAGTGGCTCTTCTGGTAATCTCATTTTGATGAACAAGTTTTTGTAACGTCTCGGGCGTATATTTGTCTTAAATATGAAATTTCAGTTTCATAGGACTTACCGTTTCCGCCCGGGAGTTACCACACACAGACCTTTTTGCAGGACTTGGTTATTTGGACTCAGGGGACCCTAAAATGTGTATTTCCGTTGAAAACTGGAATTCGAAAATTTTCACGATCGCAATACTTTCCCTTACTATATATAGTAAGTGAAAGTAAAAGCAATGGAGGAAGGCTAAGGATGTATATTGTTATCTTTTGCATAAATGGTTGTTGTTTTGTTTTGTCACAATTTAAATTTAATCGTGTGTGCAGAAGAGGGAAAAAACTTAGCTTTTTCGAAAGGTTCATAGCAGGAATTAGTTAATTACTCAAATAATATTTTTTTTATTTTTATATAAGATCTGTTTAAACACCAAGTTAAGTTTAAGGCCTTCATAACCCCTCCCCCCTCTCTCCTGTCTCCCTCCAACACCTTTGTATGTTTTGACTATTTGCCCTCTTTATTGAATTTTAATTTTTATTCTTTAATGTTTTAGTTCATTTTATTTTTTGTACTAATTATAAGGTTACAATATTACCTTGTACATATATATGCGTGCATATGTATTCATGTATTTATTTTTTTTCTAATATGCAGTATAATTTCTTACATGGTGTATATTTTGAAGATGTAGTAGCCAGAAGATGAATATTTAATATTATTCCTAGAGGACTAGCTGTCCCAAAATAAAAATTATTACTTTCACTTACTATATATAGTAAGGGGAAGTATCGCGATCGTGAAAATTTTCGAACTCCCGGGCGGAAACGCTAAGTCCTATGAAACTGAAATTTCTTTTTTAAGACAACTACGCAAATACGCACGAGACGTTACAAAACTTTTTTCATCAAAATGAGCTTACCAGAAGAGCCAATTTATAAAATACATTTTGCACCTTTTTTTGATTTTCTCGAAAACGGTTCCGACGATTTTGATTAAACTCGCTATATTGATGTGAAATATAATGGGCTTTAATATCATGTAGGTTTCATTCGGATTAAAATGGTCTGACAGGGCTTAAATGCCGATATTTTACATTTTCTTACCCGTAAAGTACCTTTAATTTTGTCGATTCTATAAAAATAACTATATTATCTTGTTACCACTGATGAAGACCAGGTAAATATATAAATTGAATGAATTCGATACCCAACTAAAGGAGAAAACAGAAAAAATATTTTTTAATGCAATTTTTCGTTTTTTAACATAAGAACAGTAATATACATGTATGATATACCGTTGGAAAGCTAAAGATTTTAGAAAAAATATTATCTCATACACAAGCTTTTAAAAGTTAATAGAGAGTAATAAAAAGCCGATAAAACTAACTGATTATTTTAGATAATAATATAAGAGATTTTTTTATTAAAACACATGTTTCTATAGAAATTCAATTTAATTAATTATTTTTCTTTAATATTTTCACGCATTTTTTATCTGTAACTGTATTTGAAAATTCTTTCATTGATTTTAAAAATGGAGGTAAGTGAAATTCGTGTGTTGCCCGCACCAGATTTTTTTTCATTCATTCAATATATTAATTAAATGATATTATCCACATAAAATTAAGGATGATTTAAACTAAATGCATCTTAAACGTTAAAGAAATTTTTAATTCAATATTATTTTAAATCAATGTATTGAATTAAATACATTTAAGCTAAAAAGTAAAATAATCAAAATATCAGAGAGACAAATTTGGATAATGATTCCTGCTGCAATAATTCAGCCAGACCAATTTGTCACATGCTGATAAATTGCTCACTGGAATTGGAGGCTTACCAAACCTCATCAAATGAGGAATTATAAGCTCCGGTCCGATTAAATCCATCAAGAAAATTACTTGCCCTCTGATCCAGATTATATGCCTTTTGCCTCGGAGGTGGTGCTCCTTAGCGAGATAATTTGAATACTTATCGGAGCATGACAGTTCTAACACTGGCACAATCTATCTTTAATGGCTCTGCTTAACCTGTCACGTTGAACTCCCGATTTAATAAATCCTCCAGGAGCTGTGTCACCTGCCTTCAATTATCTCCTGGAAGAGGAACATCTGGCAACGCATTAGCCAAAAAGTTCCAGCTATTAGTCAGGTAAGGCTGAAACTTTATCTGTGTCTTTTGAATCCTCTATCTCGGGATCTGTTGGCTACTCAGGGTACCCTTATCTTAAGTGTCCTTCCCTGTTCTTGTCAACACAGGTCTTCCTTGTCTTCTGTTGGCTACCGTTGCCTCCGTGAGTGGGTAGGGATCCAGGTCAGATCTCTGGTCAAGAGGATATGGAGCGAACGGGATACAAAGGAAGAAAAAAACGTTTTCCTCAAGTTTTATCTCGTTTCTAGGTAGGGCACACCCATATTTGATAAAAGGTAAGGTAATAGTTTTAAAATCTTCATCTGATCTATGATAATACTGGCTACTACTTCCTAAATATTCTGAAGTCCGTGTTACTAAAGCAATAGTTTATTTAAGGCTAAAGGGGACGATTTTACTTTCTTTCCGAGACACCAGATCGCAGCCCGACCGTTTTGATTTTGTTTTAGCCCCTGATCTCATCGAAATAGTTGACCGATTTTTATTTCAAAATAATCATTTTTTTTTTTTTTGTAAAGAGAAGATTCCGGGAAAGTAGTTTTCAAATAGTGCCTCTGGGTAGTTTCAGAAATACATAAAGGATTTTGCAGGTCTCTGTTGTTTTCTTTCGAATGTTTACATATTTAAAGTAAACAGTTACTAATTCTCTACCTTTGTATTATAAACATTAGCTTCCCAATCAATTACCCACTTTTTAGTATACCTCCAAAAATGAACATGGAAACACGCGATTTTCGAGTAATATTTTTGTACGAGTTCAAACTCGGCATTTCAGCAGCTGAGACCGCTAGAAATATTTGCAAGGCGTTTGGGGAAGGGAGTGTTAATGAACGGACCATTCGCCGTTGGTTTGCTAAGTTTTCAGCTGGGGATGCCGACTTGGAAAACTTGCCTCGAGGAAGATCTCCGTCCGTAATAGACAATGATGTCCTCAAACATACAGTAGAATGAAACCGCTACTAAACAGTTAAAGCACTGTCACTGAGCGGCAGCCAGACCCCATGTTTCAAAACATACCGGGCAAACATTGAAAGAACTGGGCAACGAAGTTCTTCCGCGCCCACCATATTCTTCCAACTTGTCTCCAACAGATTACCACCTGTTCAGGAATTTAGACAACTTCGTCAAAGGAAAACTTTTTGTAAATGATGATCAAGTGAAAAGTGCGTTTTCAGATTTTTTTTCACTTCAAAGCTCAGAGTTTTTCAGTTCGGGATAAAAAAGTTGGTGTAGAAAAAGAAGGTAAATACTTCGAAAAAATTATCTTGTTTTCATATCATATTTTTAATAAAAAAATCCTTTACCTTGAAAACTGACATTTTATGTGACACAACCCAACATATTTAAAACTGAATAAACAAAATTTATGTCTCCCCCTGTCCCATCGTCTGCCACATCTTCATAGATTGATTTTCACCTTTTATAAACCTAGTTTTTTGGATCTAATTCAGTCTGCATATTCGCTTTCGATATGTAAACTGCAAAGGAGGAAAATGCCTTCAAATAAATTTATCTTTGGAATTTTTCCACTTTCCAGTTACTAAAAACACAATTTTCCTCCTTATCTCTTCCTTTTTTTTTCGAAGAGCTGCGTAGTATGGACATACACCATCAGTCAATTGTTCTCTAGTTCCTGGGATCGAATCCGGCTGTTGAAGAATATTATTTATTCTGTTGCTGTGGGACGAGGAAACATGGGAGAGGGAACCTGGAGGTTGAGTGTGATCGCAGCCTAATCAATTTTTTTAATAATTTGCTTAGACTTCTAGACCCCAATATTTCACATAATAAAAGAAGGAAAATATTAGGCTTCCTTAAAAACAGACTGAAGCTATTACCAAAAGCTCGGAATGTGTTGATGTGGGGAATGATGGGTGTTGCAATAGCGAAGACATGACTGCTGAACCCCGGACCACACACGGTAGCCTTCCATATGCAAATCTTGGGTCGATTAGATGAATCGCTATAGTCTTTGCCTGATGACCGCCTCGGAGGTTGCCACTCTCACAATTACATATGCTAATTCCCTCCATCATCGTCTCCACAACGACAGAAATGGCGATTTGTTACGGCATAACAAATGTTAGCGACGAAGAACGCGCGTTTTATTCGCTTCATCAAGCTCTTGGCATATCGCGATGGCTCTACCTGATAGACCGGAAAATTGAATATTAGTTGTCACTTCAGCAGTTTCAACAACTACAGAAAGGTTCTTTAATATGATTTAAATGTTATTAGAGTTAGTTTCGCAATATCTCCTATGCCTTCATATATATAGAAATGACTACATAGCTGCAATAAAACAGATAAATATAATTAGCCAAAAACATACATATCAATTCTTCATAAATAATTAAATAGGCATGAAATGAGGTCTATTTTCGTACTACTATTTGTGTTATTTTAGGCAGAAAGTATGTGTAGCTTACTATTGGGTTGTGTCACTTGAAATGTCCGTTTTCAAGGTAAAGGAGTTTTATTAAAAATACGATATGAAAACAAGATAATTTTATTCGAAGTATTCACCTTCTTTTTCTACACATTTTTCCCAACGTGACATCAACTTTTTTATCCCTGAACTTAAAAAACAACCCTGAGCTTTGAAGTGAAACAAAATCTGAAAACGCACTTTTCACTTGATCATCATCAACTTTTCAAAAAGTTTTCCTTTGACGAAGTTGTCTAAATTCCTGAACAGGTGGTAATCTGTTGGAGACAAGTCGGGAGAATATGATGGGTGCGGAAGAACTCCGTCGCCCAGTTTTTTCAATTTTTTACTTTCCCAATACACATTAAATTTCTGGAAACGGTAGATGCACTTGCATTAAGTTGTACTGAGAGTCCTTTAACTGTTTGGTAGGGGTTTCCTTCTACTGTATGTTTGAGGACATCGTTGTCTATTACGGACGGAATCAAAAGAGTATAATATTACTCTGTATCTAGCATTTGTTGACTTCACTAAAGCTTTTGACAGCCTCAAGCATGACAGTATATTTTCAGCTCTAAAACACATAGGCGTGGCAGAAAAATACATTTCTATAATTACTGAACTATACAGTGATAACATCGCCTATGTTGAAACAGATATTAAAGGACCTATATTTCCTGTAAAAAAGAGGCAAGGCGACCCTCTCTCTCCAACTCTCTTTATAGCGGTCCTAGAATTCGCTCTTAGAAATTTGGAATGGCAAACCAAAGGAATTAATATCAACGGAAACAAATTAAATCATCTAAATTTTGCAGACGACATAGTGTTGATATCAAGTACCCAGGACGAGTTAATAGAAATGCTGAAAGACTTGGAGAGAGTGTGTGGTCAGGTTGGTCTTGTGATGAATTTATCTAAAACTAAAATAATGACAAATTCAGAAAATATATCCAAAATAGAAAATGTTCTCGCAAAAATAGAATTAGTCAAAGACACCACTTACCTAGGACAGACCATTTCATTCGATGACCGCCTTTCCAAAGAAATTCAAAAACGGATTGCCTCTTGCTGGAAAAAATTTTGGGTTTTTAAAAACTTAATGAAAAGCTCCACCGAAATTAAATGGAAAAGGTTAGTATTCAATACCTGCATTCTCCCAACTTTGACTTATGGAAGCCAGACATGGTCTCTCACTAAATCCCAGGAAAGAAGAATTAACGTTTGGCAAAGAAGAATGGAGAGGAGTATGACAAATGTGAATTTAAAGCATAAAGTAAAAAATACGACTCTGAGAGAGACCACTTTGGTGAGGGATGCTGTGGGTTGTATAAGGAAGCTGAAATGGGAATGGGCTGGGCATTTAATGCGGATAAAGACCCAGATGGAGCAAGGCAATTACCGAATGGACACCTCTCGGAAAGCAACGTAAGCAAGGAGGGCAACTCAAAAGATGGTCGGACGAAATTAGGAAACAAGAAGGAATATCTTGGCATAGGAAAACAGAAGATCGAAAATATTGGGAATTAAAATGCCAAGTTATTGAAAAACCAGCGGCGAACTCATAACCCAGAAGGTACGGCTGGTCACCGATCAAGACTATTCCTCCTTCAGGAGAGGCCTACACATTAGTAGAAAACCATTTTATTTATCTAAAGATAAAAATTTTTATTTAATCAAGTTTTTTTGTTTGTTTTTTTTGGCAATTTTAGTAAAAAAGATGTTAGCAAATTTTATTTAAAAGTTGTATATAATATTTGGTCACATTGTTTTACTTACATCAATTATTAAAAGTGTTTTTAAAATAAAAATAAATATATATAAAGTTTATGTACCAACAAATATTGTAAATATCTGTAAATAAAGGCTTATCTTATCTTATCTTATCTTATTACGGACGGAGGTCTTCCTCGGGGCAAGTTTTCCAAGTCGGTACCCCCAACTGAAAACTTAGCAAACCAACGGCGAATGGTCCGTTCATTAACACTCCCTTCCCCAAACGCCTTGCAAATATTTCTAGCGGCCTCAGCTGCTGAATGGCCGAGTTTAAACTCGTACAAAAATATTACTCGAAAATCGCGTGTTTCCATGTTCATATTTGGAGGTATACTAAAAAGTGGGTAATTGATTGGGAAGCTAATGTTTATAATACAAAGGTAGAGGATTAGTAACTGTTTACTTTAAATATGTAAACATTCGGAAGAAAACAACAGAGACCTGCAAAGTATTTTATGTATTTCAGAAACTATAAAAACGGACATTTCATGTGAAACAACCCAATATATATTGTTGTTAATGTTAATTACAGCAAAATTATATATACACATTCTGAGGTTTAATAATTTCTTATCTGTATTAAACTGTGATTTTATAATGTATTGACTGGATCTTCTCAAATAAACCAATATTTTAATGTATTTAAAATAAATACATATATTGAATACATTCAATCTATGGTCGTATATTAGTTGATAAGCTAATAATAACTTGAACATTTGACAGCTGTATGTTGCTTATCTACTCGTAGAAGCAGACGTAGCTATCAGAGGTGGGCATAATCGAATAACGATTATCGGATCATTCGATTATTTCAATCATTCGAATTAATCGATTATCGGATTAATCGGTTTGGAGAAACGAATGATCATCCGAACTAAATAGTTTAATGATAACCGAGGGATTATAAGGAGCTCGGATAATATACATATTTCTACCTAGGCTCAGGCAGCTCAGCCATCATAGAGATGAGAATTGTGGCATATGGTCTCTCAGAATGCATATTAATAATTCGATCATTCGATTATGCCCACCCCTAGTAGCTATACTGCATATGCTTATGTAAAGACTACATGTACTTTGTCAAACATAAATACACATTTTTTGGGGATATTAAATAATAACTTTGTGAGGAACGTTTATCAAATATATTCTGGTTTTATTACCAATATGTAAAAAGCTTTTCGGTTAACAGTTCCAAGCTCTCATTCCTTAAAGTTGCAATTCTTCATTGTTTAAGAATAAGTCGAAATCCCTCAACAAAAGATATTTCAGGTATTTTATTTATAAACACTACGTGCCTTTATTTTATGTATCTACTATCTACCCCAAACACAAAGGATTTTTTTTTCAAACAACTCTAAAAAAAAATTTCTTCAAAGAATATTTTGACATTTTACGCCCGAGATGTTATAGCAACTTTTTCATCAAAATCGGCTAACAAGAACAATTTTTTTCAAAAAAAGCTCTAAAAATTTTGATTTAACTCGCTATATCGGTATAAAATATAATGTGCTTTTATATGATGTAGGTTTCATTCTGATTGAAATAGTCTGACAGGGCTTAAATGTCGATATTTTAAATGTTCTTCCTTTAATTTAGTACATTCCAAATGATTAACCATATCATCTTAATGACATTGATAAAGGACGGCTAAATATACAAGTTGGACGGATTTTATGACCAACTAAAGGATTAAAGAGCAAAACTATATTTTAATTTAATTTTTGTTTTTTAGATAATAAGAACAGTAATATTGACGTACAATATACCGTTGGAAACAGAAAGATTTTAGAAAAAATATTATCTGATTCGCAAATTTGTAAAAGGTAATATAAAGTAGCGAATGCGGAATAACCTTATTACTGATTAATAATTTAATATAGTTATATAATAATAATAATAAAATAAACTTTATTTACATATTTACATTATGACAAAATGTTAACAATGATTTTGGATGAGTCATCCTTACAATCAGAAAATGTTTTTTTTTTTTTTTTTTTTTTTTTTGTGGTTATAGTACTTTAGCCTAAATGGCAAACATATGGTGAAATAAAATTGAGGTTATATTGCAATTGTAGGAAAAAATATACAAGAAACCTACGCATAATATAGTTATATTATTTTATCATTTATGCGTAGGTTTTTTATATAATTTTTCCTACAATCGCAATATAACCTCAATTTTATTTCACCAAATGTTTGCCATTTACGCTAATGTACTATAATCACAAAAAAAAAAAAAATATTTTCTGATTGTAAGGATGACTCATTCAAAATCATTGTTAACATTTTTTCAAAATGTAAATATGTGAATAAAGTTTATTTTTATTTTATTTTATTTTATTATTATTTTATCTAAATCATATGTTTTAAACGAAAATGAACATACGTTTTACTAAAACAACATAAAATATTTTTCAAATTGAAGTATATTTAATAGTTTTTAAATTTATTTTAGCAGTCGAGGTAAGTAAAAGTAGTGTGTTCCCCGCACCAGATTTTTTTTCAGTACTGTTTATTATGAGTTTATCTGAGAAACCTCATATTTTAATAGAATGGACGGGGAAGTTCTTGGTCGATTACAAAAATTGTATTTTTAATACTGTCCGAATGTTTAATCTTGCGAAAAGTAAAAAAAAAAAAAAAACACGCAAAAAAACAAAACAATTCATTATGCTCTTTCTGGTTCAGGTAGTTGTCAATTCGATGATTTTTTATCACTTCCTGTGGACATGAAAACCTGCTCTTGTTTTCTAAATTGCACACCACTTGAAAGCACGCCTAGACAAATGTATATTATGTGCTATCGAATCTGTCCCGCACGTAACCTCCTTGGACAAGAAAATGAGGACGACCGCTTCCGTCCGCCACATGTTGCAAAGCGATCCTCGGGGACACTAATGGACGAGCCAGCTAATGACAGGACAGCGCGCCGAAGACGTTTCATTAGGAACCGACCTAGGAAGGCCACCAGCGAGACTCAGGTGTGCTCCAAGAGGTACCTTCAATTACAGGTGGCGCCGGGAAGATGGTACCTGCCCATTTGTCAGTTGTCACGCCGTCTGTCCCTGGTATTGTTCTCCTGAGATGGCGCCAGATTTGGGTGCGAAACCGGGCTAAGTCGCACAGCTGGGCGAAGGTGACCCGGCCAAGTGTCCATGTGCAGGATATAACAATGCAGCGTGGGACGAAGGTCTTCACCTTTGCCCGCTCCTAAAAGCCTTATTTGAAAGACCAACAGTCGCATAACAATAATTGTTAAACAAAAACAATAAAGAACCAAAAACAGAGGAGTTGAAATCCAAGCAACATGACATACAGTGGGTCAAAAAAGTATTGGCATATCCTGTTTTTTCCATTTAACTCTTAAAGTATGTAACTTATTAGTGAGTAATAAATTTTATTTATGAATAGACATCAATAACCATTGATATAGCCAAAAGAAAATTGAAATAATTAAGGTAGAAATGAATGAGGAAAATAAATTGAAAAAATGTAAGTCAAAAAAGTATTGGCACACCCATTTATTAATAATAAAAATACCGTATTTAAGTAAATAAAATTCATTAATATTGAGGATGTATAGTCGACTGTAGAAACTATTATAGGTGGAATAGTCAGGAATCAGTCATTTTTGAAAAGTTTTTAATTTTGCCAACGTTTCGGCCCAAGCTTGTGAGCCATCATCAGGGCTACAAACATCAGAACAAAAGAGATACATATCAATATGATAATGAAAATTTTCTTTTGAATGTAGTGACAATGATAACATTTGAAATAAAACAGAAAATATACCAACATACTTAAATATTATAGATACAAATAATGATAATATAATACATAATCTGATGATGTTAAGGATAAAAAATTTTACAGAACTTTAGACTTTAATATAGAAGTAAAAAAAAAACATATATATAAACGTACCATTACTGAGCCATGTCCAAGCATAAACTGAGGAAAACCATAAACATAGGTAGTATGGGAAGGGATTCATGTAAAAACCCTGAAGGTTTTCCCCTCTAAATGTTTTTTGTGTAGTTTTTGGTCTCACCTATGTAACATGAATTGCAATTTGGGGAAGAGCAGGGAATACGATAAACTAAATTTGATTTTTGTAGGAAAGGGATGGGATCTTTAAGTTTTGAATATAGATTCTTTAATTTGTTACCATGTTTTAAAACTAAGATAAGCTGTAGTATTTACACTTAGAGGGGAAAACCTTCAGGGTTTTTACATGAACCCCTCCCCATACTACCTATGTTTATGGTTTTCCTCAGTTTATGCTTGGACATGGCTCAGTAATGGTACGTTTATATATATGTTGTTTTTTTTACTTCTATATTAAAGTCTAAAGTTCTGTAAAATTTGTTATCCTTAACATCATCAGATTATGTATCATATTATCATTATTTGTATCTATAATATTTAAGTATGTTGGTATATTTTCTGTTTTATTTCAAATGTTATCATTGTCACTACATTCAAAAGAAAATTTTCATTATCATATTGATATGTATCTCTTTTTTTCTGATGTTTGTAGCCCTGATTATGGCTCACAAGCTTGGGCCGAATCGGTGGAAAAATTAAAGACTTTTCAAAAAATGACTGATTCCTAACTATTCCACCTATAATAAAATTCATTAATAATTGGTTATCATTCCTTTGGCATTAATTATAGCTTGCAATCTTTCAAAACATTTATGGTATGTTTTGGATTTGAAGGTAAGAAAACACAAAATTTTCTTCAAAAAATGTGTTGTTAGAGGAAAGGGAAAAAATTGGACCTGAGGTAACGGAAAATCTTGTTTCTACGAAGCAAAGAAGATTAAAAGCTAGTAGTAAAGATTAAAAACAGGACTGCATGAATCCGTTCACGTCATTAATAAAAATAAGTAATCATCCAATAAAAGAAATTTAAGTACAGTAAGTATATGGTGTAAATATAATTAGTGTTTAATCTTCTGTTATTATTTTAATAATGCATCAACAGCCATAAATAGAATAGAATAGATTTTATTTGTCTTTGGCGTATTCCCCTTACAAAGAGAGCCTGGCTTGGCTATTCACAATACATTTGTTTAAGTTACATACATATTTTAAAAGATAAATCAACAGGTTTTTTTTGTTTTTTTTTTCTTCCAATATAGTAGAGATAGAAAAAAAAAAAAAAAAAAAAAAAGAAGATATTTTATATCAATCACTATTATAGAAGAGTATATTAGAATATGATCATATCAATTGGAAACAATCTCTTCTTTATTTTGTTCATATGTATTTATTTATTATGTATGAATAAATAAATACATATGAACAAAATTAAGAAGAGATCGTTTCCAATTGATATGATCATAAAAAAGAAGATATTTATTTTTTTGGAAATAATAATATATCCGTTTAAAAAGATAAAATAAATAAATATATTGATAAATATAAAAGATAAATTAACAGTTTTCTTTTTCAATATAGTACAGATAAAATAATAATAAAATACATATGTTTTCAAAATAATAGTACATCTTTTTTTTTTTTTTTTTAAATTAATTTATCGAAATTTACAACTGTATGTTCATACATCAAGTAAATATGCTACAATTATAATACACATGAAAAAAACATGAAGAGAAACTGCCCATTGCAGCACTCTAGTAATGATTCTACACAAGAAGGTCTCGAGGCCATCTTCTTTTCAGACGCCTCGGCGGATTGTCAGGAATTGAAGTGGAAGCAAGGATTGAAACTAGTGGATTAGAGTGGGAGTGGAGTTTTTCATGGAAGGAGTGATACCTGGCACAGGCCAAATCAGCAACATATGGAACATTAAGGTCTTTATGGATGATTTTATTGGTGACAAAGTAAGGAGCGCTAAGGATTTTGGATTGTAAGGATTGGATACGGGAAGAGTTAGATGGTTTAGTATATCTTTAAAAAATAAAAAAAGAGAAAACAAAATAGTATATTGATATAGATAAATTAACAGTCTTTCTTTTTCTCCCTTTTTTTCATTTTTTCCAATATAGTTGAGATAAAATAAAAAATAAAAATATATATGTTTTTAAAAAAATAATATAATCTCTTTAAAAAAAAAAAAAGTAGACATTACAAATAAATTAAAAAAAAAAAAAATCTGTTTTAGGCTTTTTAGATTAAAATTTTACATTACATTGATAAAGTTCGGTTAGACTGGTTACATCAGTTACAATTTATATTAAGTTAATATTTACTTTAGGTATAATAGAATTATTTATGAGTTTGTCATCAATTTATGTACGTCAAAACAGTCATTGGGGATATAGTATTGTTGATATATTATTGTTTTTGTTTACTGCATTATTTATATTTCGTATGTGAGCATATTGTTTTTATTCGTTGATAATAAACGATCTCATTTTTAGGAAATTAATTATATAATAATATATTTGGTTTAATTTTTTATGGTCTTCTCTTAAGAATATTGTTGGGAACTGGTTTTCTGGAATATTGTTTACGTATGGTATGTGGTAGTTTCTGATGGAGGAGTAGATTGGGCATACTGCGATTAAATGATAGAGGGTTTCATAGGAATTCATATTACGTATGGTACAGATTTCTGTGGGTTTGATATTATAGAAATTGTTTTTATGAGAGAATTTAATAGGATATTTTCCGGATAGGCGGGCCGGTGTTATTATTTTAATAATGCATCAACAGCCATAAATATTTGTATCATTATATTAATAATAGAGAAAGAAGGGATGAATCTAATAAAAAATATTATATAAGAAAGGTAAAATAAAAGAATCCCAAACAAGTAAAACTCTACTACAAAGAAAGTTTCAGAAAAATAAATATAAGGAATCTGTATACCTTTATTTATACATTCATTAATTTGTCTTGTTACAGAATTATTTTTAGCTGAATATTTATATAATGATTTTTTTTTTGCAATGATCTTTAAAATTCACCATTTTTAATAAAATGACTCTTATTTTTCTACCCTTTATGAATTTTTTAAATAATACCAGATGATTAAACACAATACAATATCACAGTGAAACCATGTAAATTGCAAAAAAAATATCAACATAACTAAACTAATGAATACGTTATACTTATTGTCTAAGGATAATTACTTTAATTCTATAAACAAATATTTTTATTTATTTTCTATTATTAAAAAAAATAGAAGCTATCACTCTCAAAAGAGACAAGCATTAGATATGTAAGAACCCATTTACATCATACATACAAATTGGAGAAAATGATAATGAAATTTTAATGTTAAGAGTACATCAGACTGAAAGACAAGAAACTGCTCGCAGATACCGATTGTTACAACACTTACTTGACAAACGTTCAAACCTTAAAAAATAAAATAAATTGCTGAAGGAATTAGTCCGGGTGGCGGTCATTAAATAAACAACTATTTTATTGTTTTGCCAACGTTTCAACCCCCTTTGGGTGGGTCATCATCAGGCGCATGGTGGGAGAATGAAGTCAACGTTGCAAACATAAAAATAGTTGAAACTATTTAGTTGTTTCATTTAATGACCGCCACCCGGACTAATTCCTTCAGTAATTCTCAACGGTCAACTATTACATCCACAATAAAAAATAAATGTTTAGAGAAAATATTCTAAAAATTAAAACATATTTTTCTTCTACATAATATTTCATATTCTAAGAGGTTTCATATCCCAAAGGGAAAGAATTACTATTTACACTATGTACTGGAAATCTTATGTAATAATTTTGTTGAAGTATAACATACACATGAAACTAATCTACTCATTCGAAAGATTATCTTCTATCTTTAAGCCAGATGCCATTTTATTTTCAAATATTCTTTCATCACACAGTCAATATTAAGAAAAAACTATTATATTTTTAAAAATGTCTGTACTTTTTATGAGTGAAACTTTATTCAAGACATTAAAAATTCATCTTAATAATATTAAAACATAATAGAGTTTTTTTTTTTCAAAGCACGGTGATTAAAACTAACATTTTACTGTAATAATAAACAAGTTTTTATTTATTCTCGTTTTAACACATATTTGAGAACCATACTTGGTCATAAACAGAACCATAAAACCATAAACCTTCCGTCCAATAGTCATTGAGCTCTCTTCCCCACCACGCCTCCAAGAAATTTCAGCCATACTGTCTCGTACCTGTGGAATTTACTATTTCCTATATTTAAGTTGTATATTCAAATATTATAAGCACGTCAAAAAAACTATATTCTATAGTAGTAAAGTAATTTATATTATATATAGTTAGTTTGTTGGTTATTAATAATTTATAATGTGTGTAAAGTAATCTAGATAAAAGACCGCATCGTATGTTAAGTTCTTAAAGTTTTAGCAAATGTATGTTCTCTAAGACAGGTTATTGTCCAAGTGAATAGTTAAATTTCGTCAGAAGTAGGTATTGGAATATTATTAAAGTAATAGAAAAAGAAGGCTAATGGTTCAGAGTGAATAGCACATGAGAATTTAGTTTTATTAATGGCAGAGAGTTTACTTTCACAGGAAAATGTCTGTCAGTAAGGATACGATAGTAATATCGAATAGAAGGTTGTGAGAAGTAATATTTTCATTTTGCAAATCCATTCTAATGTCAAACCTTATCGAAAGTCTGACTATTGTCTAGGAAAATACCTAGAAATATTTATTTTTTAAAAATAAAATATACTTCTTTTTTTTTTTTTTTTTAATCGAACTGATGATTAGAAATAAATTGGAACATTTCAAGAGAATCTAGACGATGAACAAATATATTTTCGAATAATTTAGAGAACGAATGAAGAAGGCTGATGGGACGATAGGAATTAGAGAGGATTTATTTGGTTTTAGCGCCATGATAACTATAGAATATTTCAACAAAACTGTAAAATATGTGATTTTTAAAATAGATTAATAAATATTGGTTAAAAAAAGGATTGCTTACCATGGTAAATTTGTAATGATGAAGTTGGTAATTAAGTCAAACTTTCGAGCTTAATTGTTCGGCAAGCTCTTAATAATAACGTAAATTTGGAATTTCACAATAATCGTAGAGTCTGACATAAATAGAATAATGAGTTTTAAATGCAACAATTAGATGGTGAGTAAACATTTGAGCCATTTGTGCATCTATTTTGCCCACGAACAATCAGAATATCAAAGTTTTTTTTTTTTTTTTCATAACCCCAATTTAGTAACATGTTTTTCCAAAATAGCTTTTAAATAATTTCCTTTTACTGTATCTAGATACATTAGAATATCAAAGTGTGTGAGAAACATCATAATATACCCCATAATGGTTTCACACTACTCAATAAATGATTCAGGAAATTATCCAAATTAATGGATCAATCAATTAAAATAACAATACTTGAAAAATAAAACTCACGGGAAAATCAATAATATAGAATTGCTACCTATCTCTAATGTACAAATCATTCCATAAATATATTTCCTGATTTAGCAAAGATAACAAAACATATATTCTGTGTTAGCTGTACTAGGCATCGTAGCCATTATAAAAATTTTAGACTGATTCTTTTAGACACCATTTACGTTCACAATCCTCCATGTAGACATGTTTTCTGTAACGAACACGACCCTCTGTCTAAGTGTTCCTAAGAAGGCATCAAGGAATCGGGCAGTCTAGAAACGGAGAAAGGAAGGAAGACCAAAAGAGCTGGATGACCTTTCTCCCAAAGAGGCATCCAGTAGTAACTGCTCACAAAAAGGTCAACTAATTAATCTATAATTGCCATGGCAATGATTGAATACAGGATATCATGAAAACCATACCTTGAAAATTACCTGACATCCAGAAATTCGTCCACCAACGCAATTATTTTGGCAACTGTTGTCGCTTGTAACACCATATTATTAAAATAAAACTATTAAAGAACAACCGAGCACAAAAACAAAACAAAACAAAAAGCACTTTATGAAGGAAAAGTGTAACATTAATTAATTAATTAACATTTTCTACTGATGCAGTCTTGCTTATGAACGCTAATCTGTTTATTGTTTACTACAGAGGATTATTAACATAATTCTATATGTGTTAATTTGTTATTATTGAAGTGAAATGTGTTAATTTTAGATAAGAAATGAAAAATAGATCCTAGGACGCATTATACTTTCGTTAAGATACATTTATTAATAAAAATCTAGGTGTGCCGATTTGTTTAATCGCTAGTATATATATATATATATATATATATATATATATTGTGACAATATATATATATATTGTGACCCTTTTGTGAGTAGTTACTACTTGATGCAACTTAGCGAGAAAGGCCATCCAGCCCTTTTGATGTTACTTCCTTTCACCGTTTCTAGACAGCCCGATTCCTTAACTGCCTTTTTAGGAACATTTCGTTACAGAAAATCATTGTCTACATGGAAGATTGTGAACGGAAAAGGTGTCTAAACGAAGCATTCTAAATTTTTTATAATAGCTACTATCTCTCTCACACCTAACACAGAATATATCTTTTAAAAACATAATAAAACAGAAGAGAAAGTTCCAATTATTCTATTCATAATTATATTTACTCTTTTATAATAATCGTATCCAATCCCTACAGTACAAAATCCTTCGTAAAATTCTCAATGCTCCTTATTTTGTCACCAACAAACTCATCCATAAAGACCTTAATGTCCCATATGTTGCTAATTTGGCCCTTACAAGGTATCAATCCCTCCATGACATTTAAACTAAGCACCAGCTTTATCCATATTATAAACATTTCTTTCAGTACATTTTGCGTACTCGTGTAGCCAACTATCGACGTGGCTTCGTTTACTTTATTTTCTTCGCCGAGCCGCTATCAGTATGACCCCACGACGTTTCTTAAAGCGCCCAAGCCAGCCGGATGAGCACTGTAAGGGTGAGATGCCCAATTCATTAGCTATTCGACGTGAATTCTCCAGGACGATAGATCCTGAAATGGGTATTCCTGAGGTCCTCATTTGTCGGAACCACTGAAGAATATGGCGATCAAGGATCTCAAGAGTCTCTATATTTTTTTTATTTGATTTATTTTTTTTTATTATTATTGTTTTTTTTTTACCATCTGAAGACGCGATGGAGGCATCGATTTTATCTTTATTAGCGATAATCGTTGGTAGAGTAGAATTTGATATCCCGTATTTTTCCACAATTCTCGATTTGGACTCATTTTTTTTATCCAATTCTTGAAGAATCACGAACTTTGTATTTAAAGCAATGTATTTTCTCTTTGACATATTGTACGGAGGGAAAGCGCACTTTGAACGAAAAGCGAGAAAGACTTGACCTCTAAGGAAGCATGTTAATTAGTTATAAGAGAATATTTCGTTATAAACGAGGAGAAAGCATAGTTTTCTATTCATTTTTCAAGGAACCGCAACGATAGTCCGTTATAAACGGGTGTTCGTTATAACCGTGTTCGTTAAATAGAGGGTTTACTGTATGTTAAAAAAAAAAAAACTTTTCTTTAATGATCGGAGTTCTAATAGCAATCCTTCGATTCCAATCTAAATGTTCAATCTGGAAGAAAATGTGACGTAGCAAATGTAAGGAATTAGCAAAATATTACAAAAGAGTGAACCAAACGTACTTCACATCAGCATAATGACGGTGGTAAATGAATTCACCTGAAAAAAGTGGAAAACCCTCCCGTTGGGACAAATTACCCTAATGAAGATTATAGACTGCCATTACACCTACCCCGATCTAACGGTTCGTAATGTCTCAGAGGCTTCTGTGTACGCCTTTCTTCTTCACAGCTCCACCAATTAGTCCGCGCCCAGCATTTTAATCTCCTATAATTTTGTTCGGTTTTATCAACACAGATTTTTTTTTCAGGTTTGATTCCCGATGTGTCCTTTTGTCCTACTTCTGGACTGGTAATTGGGACCTGTCTACTCGAATAACTGATGGAATCTTTTTATGGAGTCCTCGAATCTCAGCATCTTAATACCCTCAATATTGGAGAGGATTTTTATCTCATACGTTGGAATGGAACTCTTTCATTTTCAACACGTGCATTGATAATTACTCTTTCTCAAATTCATTATGTTTTGAGAAGTAGAGCAATTTATAGTTATAAATATAATAATGAGTAATAAAAATCCTATTTGTTGTGTTAAAAGAAAATTACACTAAATTGAACGTGAGTGTTAACCAACGGCGAATGGTCCGTTCATTAACACTCCCTTCCCCAACGCCTTGCAAATATTTCTAGCGGCCTCAGCTGCTGAATGGCCGAGTTTAAACTCGTACAATAATATTACTCGAAAATCGCATGTTTCCATGTTCATATTTGGAGGTATACTAAAAAGTGGGTAATTAATTGGGAAGCTGATGTTTATAATACAAAGGTAGAGGATTAGTAAATGTTTACTTTAAATATGTAAACATCCGCAAGAAAACAACAGAGACTTGCAAAATCCTTTATGTATTTCAGAAACTATAAAAACGGACATTTCATGTGAAACAACCCAATAATAGATGTAAACTGGAAAAACTTAAGTGGTATCTTCCTAAATGATCTGATAAACATTAATCTAGATAAATTAATTATAAAACCATTTTTTTTTTTTAAATACATCGATGATATGTTGTTTATCATAGATAAAAACCAACAAAATGAAATATTAAAAATCTTTAATAATCAATAATATTTTTTTTAAATGAATTATATTGTAATAATAAAAATATTATAATAATAATATATTATATATATATATATATAATATATATATATATATATATACACACATTCACAGATATATTTATAAAATAAGGTATGTTGCGAAACAAATTGAGATAAAAACAGAAGGAAAAAAAAAAAAAAAGGTATGAGCAAAAAGTTCCTTTTTTCTCTATCTTCAATAATATCCGGGTTTTGGGGTAATCATGTCTCTTACGATTTGTGACTTGATTGTTGAGATCGATTTTTTTTTCTTTGTTTTTTGTGATTTACTGATTCTAAAACTTAATACATATTTTTCTCTACCTTAAAAAATAACTGAGCTATGGGCGTATATATATAACATTTATTTATTTTTTTTTTTTTAAGATTTTAATTAGCATTGAAGGATGAATATGCTTAGAGAGGAAAAAGCCGTAGTGATTACTGTCAACGAGCCATTTAAGGTTGGCATACTCCACGAAGCCCAGTTGGTCCCGAAGCCCCCAGCAGTTCACACACATGTTATACAAACGACCCTGACTGACAGCGGCTATAAAGAATTATATGTCCTTACATGGCCTCCTTGATAGTACAAAGACAAACCTGTTTGAGGTGACAACACTGGGTCAGGGTTCCCGCAAGGTAACTACTCAAGCATCAAGAAT
Source organism: Piezodorus guildinii (assembly GCA_023052935.1). NCBI lineage: Eukaryota > Metazoa > Arthropoda > Insecta > Hemiptera > Pentatomidae > Piezodorus > Piezodorus guildinii. The sequence goes on along the minus strand of CM041294.1, from coordinate 13,677,040 downwards.
AAATAGCTACTCATTACATTATTTATAGTGCTCCTTATCCATTTAATTGATGCCCTTTTTTGCCTTTGAAAATGCAAAACGCAGTTTATATTCGCCTAAAATACTCTAATGAAAAAATTTCCTTAAAAACGGGGAACGGTATTGTTTTAAAAAGTATTTTATTATTGAAAATTATATAATGGAATCCGTCAAATTGAAAGTTAAAATCCAACCCTTTATAAGCATTACCTCATGATTGGAAGATTACGAATATAGAATATATTCTTAATGAGCTCTCAAAACATTCATATCCTAATTTAAAAATAAAAATTACAAAATCTTAATAAAAAAGTACATGATTTGTCACAACGTTTTCTTGCAAATTCATTATTAGATATTGTATGAATGAATGATAAAAAAACAAAAAAAAAACTTCTTTTTGTAAATACTAAATATATTGATTTATTAATTAGAAGAAACTATCTTTATCAGCAATAATAACCGGATTGTCAGCGAATCTTCTTCTTCTTCTTCTTTCAGTGGCGCGACAGGCCGTGTAGGCCCTGGGCCTCGCGGTGTAAACTCCTGCGAGTTTACACTCACGTTTCACGATGCAATTTTTAGTGTAGGGTCATCACTCCCAACGACTAAGTATGTGAGTGGCCACCCTTTGGCTGACGGGTCTCACATACCCGGGGGAGAGGTTGTGAGTGAATCCACATTTTTTTACATCCTCATAAAAGCCCCGCGGGGCTGGGATTCGAACTCAGAACCAGTATTTAATTATTTACTGATTAGGAGAAACGGGTGTTTTTTTTTTTCTAAAAAACACTAATGATTTTTTCTCCGAAAACAACGTAATTACAAGCATATATACAGGCAAGATTACTTTTATTTTTTTTTTATTTTTTTTTTTTGTTTAGCACTCTTTACTGATTATAAAAAACTACACATACTTTTCTTTATCATCTAAAATAACTGAGTTATGAGCGTATTTATGCGTAAAAATTCAAATTTTTTTGTTTCTATTTTATATAATTATTCGCGTTTTTTGGTTAGAAAACACTGATAAATTTTTTCTCTAACTTCAAAAATAACTGAGTTAGTGAATTTAATCACGTTTAATCGGCCGCCATTATAAAAATAACCAGCTGATATCAACATCTAGGTGTTAGGATCATCTTTGCATGAACTAGGATTTTTGTAGCGAATTTTAAAAAACAGTCTAGTAGTTTCGGAAAAATGCCGCGGACGACGGACAAATTTTGTTTTCTTTTTTATTCGTTATTCGGATTCTACAGGTCCTGAAACGTGACTGAAAGTGGTGGGGTAATTTTTTTTTGGTCGATTACAAAGGTTTACTATTGAAAATAATAAACCAAAATAGCACTTGAAACATATTGTGAATGTATTAAGGGATTATGTAATATTATTTTAAAATCTATAAAACTTTCAATAAAAGAAAAATAAGATAACATAACATAACAAAGCCTACCCAATTCGGGTAAAGCCATACTTGATAATAGCCATCAGTTAAGCCGCTTATGTGCTGGGACCTGCCTTGGTTTGTTTTTTACCAGAGGCACTAAATGGAAGGGGCCACCCATTGTACTTCTGTGTCAACAGAGTGACAAATCATTAATGCCTTTGTCTGCCTTCGGGGAGGAGCGAGGCAAAAAATAATGTCATAAAAAACAATATAACTCTTTGCTGATTAGCCGGTGATGACTTGGAGAGTCAATGGACAGACAATGGGCGAGTATGATGACTGCTGGGATTGTATTCGCAGGTAGTTCGGGCCATCATAATGAAAATGGTCAAGTGTCTTATAAATAATTGTCGATTTGTGTCACAAATTATGTAATAGATCAAATTCATGATTCACATAGATTGAACACAAATATCACAAGACTTTTTTTTTTTAATCTATACTAATATTATAAAGCTGAAGAGTTTGTTTGTTTGAACGCGCTAATCTCAAAAACTACTGGTTCGAATTGAAAAATTCTTTTTGTGTTGGATAGTCCATTTATCGAGGAAGGCTATAGGCTATGTAGCATCACCTGCGACCAATAGGAGTGAAGAATCGGTGAAAGATGTGGAAAAATCTGGTGCGGGCAACACACGACTTTCACTTACCTCCGTTTTTAAAATCAATTAAAGAATTCTCAAATACAGTAAGAGATCAAAATGAGTGAAACTATTAAGGAATTAATTGAATTAAATTTCTATAGAAACATGTGTTGCCTTAAAAAAATCTATTATATTATTATCTAAAATAATCTGTTAGTTTTATGTTCATTTCATCGCTCTCTATAACTTTTAAAAGCTTGTGTATGAGATAATATTTTTTCTAAAATCTTTAGCTTTCCAACGGTATATCATACATGTATATTATTGCTCTTATGTTCAAAAACGAAAAATTGCATTAAAAAATATTTTTCAATTTTCTCCTTTAGTTGGGTATCGAATTTATTCAATTTATATATTTACCTGTTTTTCATCAGCATTAACAAGATAATATAGTTATTTTTATTGAATCTACAAAATTAAAGGTACTTTAGGGAAGACAATTTAAAATATCGGCATTTAAGCCCTGTCAAACCATTTTAATCAGAATAAAACCTACATGATATTAAAGCCCATTAAAATTTCATCGATAATAGCGAGTTTAATCAAAATCGTCGTAACCGTTTTCGAGAAAATCGAAAAAAGGTACAATATGCATGGTCTTCAAAGTCCCTCTTCTGGTAAGCTTTTGATGAAAAAAGTTTTGTCACGTCTCGGGCGTATAGTTGTCTTAAATATGAAATTTCAATTTCTTAGGAATTATTGTTTCCGCCCGGGAGTTACCACACTCAGATTCACAGGACTCAGGGGACCTTAAAAAGTGTATTTCCGTTGAAAACTGGAATTCGAAAATTTTCACGATCGCAATACTTCCCCTTACTATATATAGTAAGTGAAAGTAATAGTAAGTGAAAGTAAAAAACGGAGGAAATAGACCTCGCATCCTAATGATTCCAAATGATTTACTTTTAAATTTTAAAATAATATAATTTCCCGTTAAATTATATTTTGTCCTAACAATTAATAAATCACTGAGGATAGAAATCGATTTACCTCAAGAATGCTTTTCACACTGGCCAACTACAGTGATTGTCAAAATATTCGGATTTCCTATTTCTTTTCATTTAATAATTATATTTCACAACTATTAATTTATATAATCCTTTTTAATTCATAAATCTTTAAAAGAGACTTCCGTAAAGCAAATCACGAACCAGAAACCCGTAATGTTTATTTTTATTTCAAGATTAAACAATTAATTTTGTAAAATTACCAGATCATTCAGTGTCAAAAGTATTCGGAAATCGTTTTGTTGTTTAAATCGGAAATCTTATTGTTTACAGATTTCAAATGTTCAAATTCTCACAAAATTCCAAATCGGAAACCACTTTATTCCGAATACTTTTGACACTCTTATTTTTATATTTTTCTTAAATTAACGTTGAAACCGTAAAATGTAAAATGACTATTGTCGTGATTTTTGGGTTCGTCTAATGTATACCTTCCTCTTAACATTTTAAAGTGAGTAACAACTCTTTAAAAACAGAAATAATAACTCAAAAGCAAGTAAATTGCATAATGATAGTGAATTCCGAATACTTTCAAAGCTCACTGTATTTGTCGCATTGTCAAGATCGGGTTGCGGAGAAAATCAGTACGTTCTTCTGCCACAAGAGAATACAAATATCATTTACGAAGAAGTTCTTTAAAATATATATATTTTTTTTTTTAAACTGCTAAATCCCGATCATAATAACAGAAATTTACGCGGACGAAGTCGCTGGTAACAGCTAGTATTTAATATATATGGACGTGTACAATATTTAGACTTCTGAACGCTGCAAAGTATTATAAAATGGTGTATTATTTTCAAATAACTATATAACTGTTTATAGGCAATTAATGAAAAGGAATGAAGTATACTAAGAAAAATGTCCCATCAAAAGTGCTAATTTAAAACGGTAATATCTCTGTTATTTCTGAACTGATTTCCATTATTCAATTTGCGTTTTGTAGGAAATTGAATTCTCTATTGAATAGCACTAACGGTGGGAATGGAAATATTATGGAAATAAACTTGGCATTTATTTATTTATGAATTAGGAAAAACGGATTTTTCTGTTCAAGAAAAATTGGTAATCCCGACTGCATTGAATTGGCAATTTCAAAACGCTCTATCTTCGCTCTCTCCCAACCGGCTTTAATGTATCTTTTATGGTTTTGTAAGAAATTTAATTCAGGGGAGCTGTAGCTGAGTGGTTAGTGCGCTAGCCTGCCACGCTGTAGTTGTGAGTTCGAATCCCAGTCCCGGGAGGACTTTTTTCAAGCATACAAATAAATCACAATCTCCCCCGGGTATGTAGGACCCGTCAGCTAATTGATAGCCACCCACAAAAATAGGCGTAGGGAGTGATGACCCTATTCTATAACATGTCATCGAGTATCGCGGTGTGGAATATAAACCAAACCGCGCAGGCAAGAGGTTAATTCTCTTACGGTAGGCAGATGAATTTTATTTCGTTATATAGAGATTATTTACGTATCTCGGAAAGTGAAACCTCAATTTTTTTTGGCGTGAGAGGTTTGTTTTATTATTTTCTTCGTTGATTACAAAGGTGATATTTGATAACTCTATGTTAAACTAAAATTTTTAATTTTTGAAAGAAGATTAAAAATAAATAAGGCAATATTTACCATATTTTATATTATTTTTTATAAAGAAATGTCTGATTTTGACAGTGAGTGTCTTCAATTTCTTGCTTAACGCTCCACTAGAAGAATCATCAAAGAATCACCTATTAACATACCTAAGTAATCATGAAAAAACACCATTATAAATCCATCAAAGAGAGCGTTCAAGAAATCTTCTAGCTACTTCGAAATTCATAATTTTGTTAATTTTTTATCAGGTCCGTAATAATACCCATTAAACAAAATTTAGTATTTTAAACTATAACGAGTCATACCTATTGGGTTGTGTCACATGAAATGTCCGTTTTCAAGGTAAAGGATTTGTATTAAAAATACGATATGAAAACAAGATAATTTTATTCGAAGTATTTACCTTCTTTTTCTAAACATTTTTCCCAACGTGACACCAACTTTTTTATCCCCGAACTGAAAAACTCTCAGCTTTGAAGTGAAACAAAATCTGAAAACGCACTTTTCACTTGATCATCATTTTCAAAAAGTTTTCCTTTGAAGTTGTCTAAATTCCTAAACGGGTGGTAATCTGTTGGAGACAAGTCGGAAGAATATGGTGGGTGCGGATGAACTTCGTAGCCCAGTTCTTTCAATTTTTGCACGGTATGTTTTGAAACATGGGGTCTAGCTGCCGCTCAGTGAGATCATGAGGCACCCATTTATCGAGCTTTTTTACTTTAACTCCTTTCCTTCTTCCTGGGATGTTTGAGGACATCGTTGTCTATTACGGACGGAGGTCTTCCTCGGGGCAAGTTTTCCAAGTCGGTATCCCCAGCTGAAAACTTAGCAAACCAACGGCGAATGGACCGTTCATTAACACTCCCTTCCCCAAACTCCTTGCAAATATTTCTAGCGGCCTCAGCTGCTGAATGGCCGAGTTTAAACTTGTACAATAATATTACTCGAAAATCGCATATTTCCATGTTCATATTTGGAGGTATACTAAAAAGTGGGTAATTAATTGGGGAAGCTAATTTTTATAATACAAAGGTAGAGGATTAGTAACTGCTTGCTTTAAATATGTAAACATTCGGAAGAAAACAACAGAGACCTGCAAAATCCTTTATGTATTTCAAAAACTATATTAGTTTATATTTATATTTTGTTAACAGATTACTTTAAATTCCTCAATAGTTCAAATTTTTTATTTTATTTTTGTTGGTTTTACATTTTTATATTAATAATATCTGTAAACAGTCTTCAGTTGTTTTTGTTTTGTATTTTTTGTGACATTGTTAATATTGTGAACCGTAATGAACAACTCCTTTTTTATGGGGATTACCCCGAAAACGAATAAATAATATTATTATTATATTATAACGGTCGTTGTGTTATTTAAGAATGAAAGAACAACATTGCAGCCCCTTGAAACAAGATGCACTTACGAAACCAGGACATAACTGTCACAACAAGAGCCGTTGTAATTTTCTCTTAACAGTTACAGAAAAGATAATATTCCCCAGTTCCAAGTACTTAGATGTTAACAGATTCTAGTCGAACACCAGCAGTTCCATGAAAGGAAGAAGGAAAAAGGAAGGCCAATGCCTCCTTCATAGGACTGCATGATTTAATAGGCATTGACGAGGCGACAGAACCAGGTAGCTTAAGCAGCCACTGCTCCCGCAATATTAAACAGCATCTGACTAATCCACCATGATATTTTAATATTTAATAAAGATTATAAAGATTGTATAATATATATATATATATATATATATATATATATATATATATATATATGTGTGTGTGTATGTCTGTATAATAATAAACTTTTATCACTTTTGAAATATTAAACTTTTCACTGAGGAGTAGGGGCGGGCATAATCGAATGATTTCATTATCGAATGATCGAATGATTAGTATCCTTCTGAGAGACGATATGCCACCCACAATTCCCGTGTCTATAATGGCTTAGCTATGTTTGAGCCTAGGTACAAACATGGATATAATTTATGCGAAGAGCAAAAAAAAAAAAAAATTTTGATTATCCAAGCTCCTTATAATCACTCCATTATCGTTAAACAATTTAGTTCGAATGATCATTCATTTCTCCAAACCGATTAATCCGATAATCGATTAATTCTAATGAATGAAGTAATCGAATGATCCGATAATAGTCATTCGATTATGCCCATCCCTACTGAGGAGAACGACTGAACCCGAATTCATGACTTGGCACCATTTACTCCAAATACCTCTTCATCCTATCAAAATGTTCCTATTTTGTTTTATTGTCTAATTTTTTTTTTCCCAGGTTTCCTCAATTTATCCTTATATATTTATTTCCTTTGTACAAATTTCATATTTTTTGTGAAAAGTTGTTAATAGAATATGGATATTTTTAAATAAAATGTTAAAGTTGTAACAACCAATAGATATAAAAAAATCTGGTACGGCAACACACGACTTTCACTAACCTCCGTTTTTAGAATCAATTAAAGAATTTTCAAATACTGTAAGAGATAAAAATGAGTGAAACCATTAAAGAATTAATTAAATGAAATTTCTATAGAAACATATGTTTTATTAAAAAAATCTATTATATTATTATCTAAAATAATCACTAAGTATTATCGGTTTTTCATCACTCTTTAATAACTTTTAAAAGCTTGTGTATGAGATAATATTTTTTTTCAAAAATCTCAAGCTTTCCAACGGTACATGTATATTACTGTTGCTATGTTCAAAATAAAAAAATTAGAAAAATATGTTTTCATTTTTTTTTTTAGTTGTTTTTCAAATTCGCACAACTATAAAAATTTAGCTGTTATTTATCAATGCTAATAAGATAATAAAGTTATTTTTATAGAATCAACAAAATTAAAGGTACTTTAGAAGTAGAAAATTTAAAATATCGGCATTTAAGCCTTGTCAAAACATTTTAATCATAATGAAACCTACATGATATTAAAGCCTATTAAATTTTACATCGATATAGCGAGTTTGATCAAAATCGCCGGAACCGTTTTCGAGGAAATCGAAAAAAGGTGCAAAATGCATGGTATAAAGTGCCTCTTCTGGTAAGCTCATTTTGATGAAAAAGGTTATGTAACGTCTCGGGCGTATATTTGTCTTAAATATGAAATTTCAATTTCATAGGACTTACCGTTTCCGCCGGGGAGTTACCACATACACACAGACCTTTTTGCGGGACTTGGTTATTTGGACTCAGGGGACCCTAAAATGTGTGTTTCCGTTGAAAACTGGTATTCGAAAATTTTCACGATCACAATACTTTCCCTTACTATATACAGTAAGTGAAAGTAAAATAGCTAATAATTGAAAAAATAGCAATAAGCGTGATTTAAAATTTCGAAACAGATGTTCTCGAAAGAGAAATATACCGCCACCTCGCGGACAGTTGAACATGTAGAACGCCTCTAGTGGCAGCCAAGAGAACGAGAGAGTGACAAGTCTTTACTGGGTGAGCCATCTTCCATTTCATTGTCTGATATTACTTTTACTTACTATATATAGTAAGGAAAAGTATTGCGATCGTGAAAATTTTCGAATTTCAGTTTTTAACGGAAATACACGTTTTAGGGTCCCCTGAGTCCAAATAACCAAGTCCCTCAAAAAGGTCTGTGGGTGTATGTGTGTGTGGTAACTCCCGGGTGGAAACGGTAAGTCCTATGAAACTAAAATTTCATATTTAAGAAAACTATACGCCTGAGACGTGACAAAACTTTTTTCATCATTATCAGCTTACCAGAAGAGGCACTTTATACCATGCATTATGCATCTTTTTTCGATTTTCTCGAAAACGGTTCCGACGATTTTGATTAAAATCGCTATATCGATGTAAAACTTAATGGGCTTTAATATAATGTAGGTTTTATTCTGATTAAAATGGTCTGACAGGGCTTAAATGCCGATATTTTAAATTTTCTTCTTCTAAAGTACCTTGAATTTTGTAGATTCAATAAAAATAACTATATTATCTTGTTAATGCTGATGAAAAACAGGTAAATATATAAATTGAATAAATTCGATATCCAACTAATGGAGAAAACAGAAAAAAAAAATTTTTAATACAATTTTTCATTTTTGAACTTAAGAGCAGTAATATACATGTATGATATACCGTTGGAAGCCTTAAGATTTTAGGTAAAAATTTTATCTCATACACAAGCTTTTAAAAGTTAATAGAGAGTGATAAAAAAGCCGATAAAACTAAGTGACTGTTTTGGATAATAATATAGTAGATTTTTTAATGAAACACATGTTTCTATAGAAATTCCATTTAACTAATTCTTTAATGGTTTCACTCATTTTGATCTCTCACTGTATTTGAAAATTCTTTAATCAATTTTAAAAACGGAGGTAAGTGAAAGTCGTGTGTTGCCCGCACCAGATTTTTTCTACAAACGTTGGAGTAGTAAACCTTTAAAAGATTCCCTGTCAAAAGGGGAGGTAGAGAAGGGATATGAAGGTTCCTGACTATTAGTTTCGTTGTAAAGCAAAAGTTGTGTATACAGCCGCTTAGTTACAAGGTATGTCAGCTGTTAAGAATCTTTAACTTTAACTTAGAATAAAACAAATAATTGAAACAGTACTTAAAATATAAAAATCGGGCATATCCTTCGTATAGTAAGTTATTACTGACTAGTTTTTTTGTTTTTTTTCCCTTATCTCCTGAATTTAAATTTTTTCATTTTTCGTTTTCGTTACTGAATCATTCCTTTTTCTGTAACTTGTATACATTTTAAGGAATTGCGGAGTTCTTAAAAGTTTTATCTGACTAGTTTTTTTTTTTTTTTTTTTTTTTTCTTATCCTCCAACTTTATTTACAAAATAAATACACAAACATTCTATGTATATACAGCAACAATGGTATATACAGTCCACGGCTCAGGCCTCGTATATCTGACTAGTAAATTATATAGACAGACTTATGCTATTTCGTACCTATTCTTACATCGGTAAGACAGTTTCTATATTAAAAATTGCCCTTTTTAGTGTGGTGATCCTAGTTACCATTGAAATATTTCGATTCGTATCCTTTTGAAAAGGAGTATCGAGTCAAAAACGGTGGTTCTCTTCCATTTTGAATCGTATCCTAGTTACAAGACATGTCAGTTGTTGAAAATCCTTTCAAGGGGAATGGAACTTTAAATTAAAATTTAAAAAATAATCAAAACAGTCCTTAAAATTAAAAAATAGGGCATATCCTACGAAATAGTAAAATTAGTAATTTTCGAAACTTTACAGACAACGTTTCGAAGCTAGATACAGCACGTTCATCACCATCTCAGGTTTTCACAATTCAGCAAGCAACTTAAGTCTATATACATTTCCTCTAATTTGCAATACTTTAAAATACTAATCCAAATATAATTTTTTGCCAACCACAGTTTAAATGTACATTTTTTTTTTGTAATGTAAGTTTATATTCATCAGTTCTCAGTTTTTCATTTCTATCTAGGTCCAGCTTTCATTTAATTAATACTTATCGTTTCATACAGTCCAATCTTTCAAAAGAGTAATCATCTAGACATTAAGTTGGAGGTGATTATCAAAAAGCCATCTAACTTTTCTTTTGTTCTATTAACTTGTTCTACACAAAAAAATATCTAAATTTAATGAAAATAGAGAATGATGGCAATTGCGTAACATGCCAAGTCCCTGAAGACCCGTGCCACATTCTATTCCGATGCAGGAAATATGGGAAGCAAAGAGAAGCGATGGTTCCCCTAGAAACAGAGGCCATGTTTTTACAACAGTTAGATAAAAAAAAAAAATGTTTGATGATCAAGCAGTTCTTTATTAACGCTCAGTGCAAACTATAGAAAAAAAAATCATTTCACAGAATTTATTTTAATGTTAATAGTGTTATTATTTTATTTTTTCTATCTCTTTTGAGTTAGCTTCCTCTCTCATTACATTCTTTTATATTATTCTCTATCTACTTAATTTATTGATTGTTTTTTTTATTCCTTTTGGTTCCGTAACCTAAGTTTTTTGTAAATTGTGGCAAACACATATTGACCATATAGGATTTGGTGTCAAGTCTTGACGGTCACTTGTATATAAAAAAAACAACAAAAAAAACTTGTTCTACAAACGATAGAGTAGAAAACACCAATATCACCTGGCCAAAACAGAGAAAGAGAACACATGTTTGGAGTTATCATCTAGAAAGAAAGAAAGAAAAGTAAATTTTATTCTAGGACCTTCAGTCCCCTAAGAATAACAGAAAAATAAGCAGAGTGCAGAAACTGAGACTTGTGCCTGGCACAGAAACAAAAACATAAAAGAAATACAAACTTAAGATATACTTATATTATTTATAAAGAATGTAAATGCGACTACTTAGTTAGTTTATAATTATATAATCATATGTGTGCATGTGAAGAGATATTATAATTCCTCTTCTTGTGGTATAATAAGATCATAGAGAAAAACCAAAAGAAAAAAAGAGTAAAAAATTGTTTACATATTCGTAGTGGTCCTCATTTTATAATGGAATATGACCATTATTAAATACATTATACCATGGCGACTTATTAATGATCATTATTAAAAAATAATAAACCAAAAACATTTTTACTAGGATTCTTTACTATTTCCTTATCTTTTCTTTTGATTCCCATTCAAATAACATTTCCTGATTCTAGAACACGTTACATTTTTTCTCTATCATCAATAATAACCGAGTTATCAGGGAATCACATCTCTTATAAGTTGTGGCGTGACCATATAAAATTAATTTTTTTTTCCCTTTGTTTATCGCGGTGACTGGATATCAAAAATCTTCATCTTCAATAATAACCGAGTTTTGGAGGAAATTACGTCTTTTCAAACTTGTGGCTTGATCAAATTTATTTTATTTTTTTTCCTTTATCGCAGTGTCCTGATTTTATATCTTAATACAATTTCTTCTCTATCCTAAACAAATAACTGAGGCTTTTTTTTTTTTTTTTTTTTTTTTTTTTTTTTTTTTTTTTTTTTTTTTTTTTTTTTTTTTTCATTTTGTTTACAATCAATCGGAAGATAGATTTCTGAGAAGATGAAAGAAATATTTGCTTTTAAATGAGGTAAAAGTAGGTGCTTTGCGTAGAGAGGTAGGTATGGGATTCCAGAACGATGTGGCAAGCAAACTAAATGATTTTTTAAAGGATGATATTCGATGAAAAGGAAAATAGAGGTTAATGTATTAAACGAACTTACCGATGAACAAGGGATGATTAGGTCAAGAATGTATATTGAATTTTTGGTATTGAAAGTACGAAATTGGAAAACCCCCAAGAAATGCAGTCGCCGGGAAACTGTATCCAGCCACACTCGGCATACCTGCCAGAGACTCCGAAGATGAATCTAATGAAACATTTCATAAGTCTATGTCATCTATGTCAGTTAGTATGTCAAGACTCGGCGATATTACCTTGTGCCACCATAAAACAGGTTAAAACCAACATAAATAAAATAAGAAACAAATTAAAAGTGCAATGTCTTTTTATGCAAATCGTTTTTCTTTTATATTTAACCTTCAAGAATCATTCCTGATTTGGAAAGAAGGTTTATATCAGCTATGTTTGGAGAACTCCTTTCCCCTTCAACAGAGCTTACCACATTTCCGTCCTGAAATATATACATAATTATTCATATTATATTCAAATCACAAGACCTAAATAAAGATTTAATAATTAAAGCTTCTATATAGGGAGATGAACTGCTGTTTAAACCGTTAAATTCAGTAACACTTATATTAGGTATAAATACGCATAACAGAAAAGGAAATGCGATTGCTTTAAAAAAAAATTACTACAAATGTCTCAGTTAAATGCGAGATGTTATCGAAAGGTGAGTTCACCATTTAAAGGTATGTCGTTAAGTTGGCTTGTCAACTTTTATACTTATTATTATTATCGCATTTATATCTTATTCTGAACATATTTATATACATTCTTGTTTTTAATTTACCCTAAGCAATATCTTAACACCACCAATGCAATATGTTAAATACCACCAACAGTCATGGATTCCTCTGAGGTTAAACATCGGAGATTACCAATGTGGTTTTAGGCGGAATCACTCGACTATTGATCAAATATTTTCCTTACGTCAAATATTAGAGAAAAAATTGGAATACAACGGCGTAGTCCATCAAATTTATATCGATTTTAAAAAGGCTTATGATTCAATAGACCGTCAGAAGCTATATAACATCATGATTGAACAGGGAATACCTAGAAAGTTAGTAAACCTAGTAGAGATGTGTTTGTCGGAAACATTCCATAAAGTTAGAATCGGTCATAATTACTCCGAGATATTTGAGGTGCGATCAGGTTTGAAACAGGGTGACTCCCTTTCACCTGTTCTGTTTAATATAGCTTTAGAATATGTCATAGAAAAAGTGATGTGTACCGAGAAAGGTTTAAATATGGGTGACAAGATTCCGGTTTTGGGATATGCCGATGATCTGGTACTGCTAGGAGAAGACAAAGAAACCACACAACTAAATACAAGTGTGTTAATAAAAACCGGTAAAGAAATAGGATTCGAATTAAATACCGATAAGACGAAATATATGATTAGTAGCAGAAACGGTGGCGATCTTGGTGATATTAATATATCAAGACATACTTTTGAATACGTAGAGAAATTCAAGTATTTAGGTTCAATGATAACAAGCAAAAATGAAATCCAGGAAGAAATAAAGTTCCGGTTAAAGGTGGGGAATGCGTGTTATTATTCAGTTGCCAAGTAACTTAGTTCGCGGCTTCTATCTAAGAACTTAAAGGTTAGAATTTATAAAACTATTATTCTTCCGACGGTTCTTTACGAATGTGAAACGTGGCCGCTTTCTTTGAAGGATGAAAATAGGCTTAAAGTTTTCGAAAATAAGATACTGCGTAAAATATTTGGTCCGAAGAGAGATGAGGCCACTGGGGAGTTTAGAAGGTTGCACAATGCGGAATTGCGGAACTTGTATCCTGTGAATATAATTGAGCTGATAGCATCGCGGAGACTCAAATGGGCGAGTAAAGATGTTGGGCTCGATGAGGAGCGGATTCCGAGAAAGTTGGTATTCCCAGATCCGAAAGATAGGCGTCCGAAAGGTATGCCGAAGCGCCGATGGGAGGATTGCGTTAAAGCTGATCTCGGGAGCTTGGGCTTGAACAGTGAACATTGGACGAGTCTGTGTAGGCGGAATTGGTGGTATCGGCATCGAACCTTCGTGTTCGCTAAGCCTATTATTATTAATAAGTTAACAATGAGGAAGACCTTCGCTGAATGCCGAATGAGTAATCCTTGGTATCCTTTATGTTAAAGAATAATATAACTTACAAAAAAAATTTAATTGAAACTCAACTGTACCTGAAAAACAGTTGACTAGTAAATTATCACTTATACAGTCATTAGACTTATATAGTATTATCAATTATATCATTAATTTTCTATATAATTAATCATTCTAAACTATTCGTTTGGCAAATGGCCTATCGACCTCGATATCGGACAGGATTCGTTTTTCGTCCTCCTTTCCAAAAATGGACCGTTTTCTTGTCGTTTCCGCTGTGAGTCACAGATGGAAATCAGCATTGCCAAATTGATTTCGGGTGTGTGGAGACCTAAAAATCAAACCTGAAAACGCTTGTGACATTTCACAAGTTTTAATGATTTTACTAAACGATTTAAGAAACTCATTAGGACTATACCTTATTCCAACAGGATCAATTGCAAAAACAGAAAAACAGGAAGAGTTTTAGAACGCGGTATTAATACATACATGTATATATATATATATATATATATATATATATATATATATATATATATATATATATATATGTTTATTTACTTATTTATTTATCAATTAATTTATTTATTTACAAGATAACCAACCAACAGATGAGATGACCAGTGAGAGGTGGTCATATTACAAAAATAGTCTTCATATTACAATTTTATGCATAATGATATACATAAACAAAATATAATAAAATACAGTAACTAAATTAAGAAGAATAAAACAATTAATTTATAAATAAATAAGAACAAAGTGTGACTAAATAAAGAAAATAAAACAATTACTTTATATATAAACAAAATCAAAGTATAATAAAATACAGTAACTGAATGAAGAAAATTAAAACGATTACTTCATTCATAAATAAAAGAAGATATAGCAAAACACAAAAGATATTTCTATTACTTCATTTATAAACAAAGAGAAAATAAAATAAAATATAGTTATGTATTGGATAATATAAATGAAAACAATTATTTAATACATAAGAATAGAAAACAACAATATACAAAGATAATAGGAATAATAATCAAATGAAAAAAAAACATAGAAAGACAAAATAAAAAACAAAGAAAAATACAAAAAAAAAAAAAAAAAAATATATATATATATATATATATATATATATATATATATATATATGTAATATAAATAAATAAAAAATGATAATCAGAAGTTTATATAATCAAATCTTCAATTTCATTTTTCATTGTGCTTAATTTCATACTAAAATCCAATTGCATTTTATTGTTTATGTTGTTGCAAACTATCGACATTTTATTTATTGGCGACCCACTGGCTAAATTAGTTCTACAAATTGGGATATAAAAATAATTATTTACAATGCATACCGAATCTAAAATTGAGTCTACTCAGAGATCTATTATCATATATATATATATATATATTATATATATATATATATATATATATATATATATATATTCTAGTTTTCTGACGTAATATACCTGAAATCATTATTTATTTTTGTCACAGAAAATCTTAAAATGAGATTTCAACATCTTTCTTCTCAGAATGTTAATCACTCTTAAATGTTTCAGGATTTGTTAGAAATTTGTAGGGATTTAGTATTTGCTTTAGTACTATTATCTTTACATTATTTATTAATATTCTTATATTTAATTAATGTTATTGTATATGTTGAAGGAAATTAATCATAAAGATAGCAGCACCTTTATGCTTATTGCTGTATATGTGTTTTGGTGTTTTTGTTTTAAATATTTATTGGAATTGTAATTAATAATGTATATTTGCTGGTGTTAAATTTATTAATTGTGCTGTGCCAGCCAGCTCTATTTGTATGGGGTTTGCCCTAAAAACAAATAAATAAAGTTATTATTATTATTAATATTATTCTAATTTTCTGTCAAATTTGTTTATTTCGATTAATTATCAATCCACCTGTTTTTGTTTTTTTCGAAAAATCAATTTCTTCATGCCTAGGAAAATCAGTAGATTATAATTTGACATATCTATAATCTATTGTTTTTTTCAGTCAAGGAGAAATTGAGTTTAAGTGTCGCACCGGAGGATCGATGATTAATTAAAATTAAAAAAAGTTGACAGAAAATAAAGGTTTTAAACGAAATCTTTTTTGTCGGAAGATATGATTTAATTTAATTGTAAAACTAACATTTTATTTTTTAATAGTTTTTACTATAAAATCAACGTTTTGGGGATTTACCCCACCACCAGCACAATTTCACTGTATGAACTGTCTATATTCTTAAATACGTTTATCATAATTGAGATTATAATAATTCCAGACACATATTGGTTTGGATATTGATTATGGAAGTGATTATAAGGTATGCAAATAATGGTTAAAATGCAATTAAATTTTTTTTTAAGTATTAAGGAAGTATTTTATATATTACATGTTGTTTTTTTAATCAAGGTGTTGACATTTCTTTGAATGACGAGGATATTTTATATCCATTTTTTTAATAAATATTCCGTTATTTTCAGGCAGTGATGTAATAGGCCCAGAGACGGGAAATATAAAGCCAGACAGCGGGACGACAGGCCTTTATGCAGAGTTAAGAATGTTGACTCTTTCTGTTCCTGAATCTCGTCTGAAATCAAACTGATCTTAATAGGCGTTTCGTAAAAATAATATTACTTATTTTGATAATTCTAATATAAATTATATTATGATGATCGATATGATACTTAATTGTGAGTTTAAATACCCCTAAATTAGTAAAAATCATTATAATAGATTATAATGTTTATCGATCATAATCTACAAACATGTTCTCCTTCGCAGATAGCATTTTTCTTCATATATTTCAGTGCTATATACAACATCAAATAACACGAAAGGGCGCTGCGATACATGGCGGCATTACTGAATTTATTGTAGAATGCGGACGAACAAATAAAAATAATAAATAAACATTTAACGTTACATGAATAAACAAACAAATAAAAATAATAACAATCAATAAGTAAATATTCTGTAATTACAATTAAACAAGTTCTAATAAGACACTCAAAGCTATAGTTTACGAAGAACTGTATTCAGGCAATAATTTAAAATATTGTTCATAATTTAATCGGCGATGGTTTTTAATAACACGTGTATCCCAAATTTAGTGTAATACTTTTCTCGGGGGACTGCAACAATTTTTTATTGAGTAATATTACAATCAAAAATTGATCAATTATAAAGTTCGTTCGATCAATAAAGTTCGTTCGCATTCTATATTTAAGAATATAGAATAATTAAAGAATATAAGAATATATTTAATATAAAAATATGTTTAATAAGAATATAAAATTTAAGAATATACGCCCGAAAAGGACTAATTTGCTATTTCAAAGGATATGCCCGATTTTCATATTTTAAGGACTGTTTTAATTTTTGTTTTTGTTTTCATTCTAAGTTAAAGTCGCCATTCTCGTTGAAAGGATTCTTAACAATTGACATTTATTGTAACCAGGATACGGTTCAAAATGGAAGAGAACCTCCATTTTTGATTCGATTCTCCTTTTAAAAGGATACGAATCGAAATAAATCACTGGTAACTAGGATTACCATACTAAAAAGGACTCTTTTTAATATAGAAACTCTCTTCCCGATGCAAGAAGCTGTCCGAAATAACTTAAGTCTAACTGTCTATATTAGGGTGGGCGAGGTGGGTTACGCCCGTAAAGGACTAATTTACTATTTCAAAGGATATGCCCGATTTTCATATTTTAAGGACTGTTTTAATTTTTGTTTTTTTCATTCTAAGTTAAAGTCGCCATTCTCGTTGAAAGGATTATTAACAATTGACATTTATTGTAACCAGGACATTTATTCTATCTATCTATCTATCTATCTAAAAACTTAAAGATTAGAATTTATAAAACTATTATTTTTCCAACGGTTCTTTACGGATGTGAAATGTGGCCGCTTACTTTGAAGGATGAACAACGGCTTAAGGTTTTCGAAAATAAGGTACTGCGTAAAATATTTGGTCCGAAGAGAGATGAGACCACTGGGGAGTTTAGAAGATTGCAAAACGCGGAATTGCGGAACTTGTATGCGTTGAATATAATTGAGCTGATTGCATCGCGGAGACTCAAATGGGCGAGTAAAGTTGTAGGGCTCAATGATGAGCGGATTCCGAGAAAGTTGGTATTTGCTGATCCGACTGGTAGGCGTCCGAAAGGTAGGCCGAAGCGGAGATGGGAGGATTGCGTTAAGGCTGATCTCGGGAGCTTGGGCTTGAATGGTGAGCACTGGACGAGTCTGTGTAGGCGGAATTTGGTGGTATCGGCATCGAACCTTCGGGTTCGCTAAACCTATTATTATTATTAATATTACAATCTGTCCTAATTTGGACATTAATAATAGTGGTGAAAGATAATATTCATACAATCCTTACAAAGCAATAAAATTATAATTATAATTAGAGGTTAATACCGTCCCTCCAAAAAGTTCTCCCCTATTCCTCTCGCCAAAATAGATTATCCAAAACTCTCTGGTTTCTTCACCGCATAGGAAAATGCCGTATGAAAAACAGGAAAGAATCAGTCATTAACATGCAATTAGTAGTAAAAACTTTTAAAAAATGCCTTAGCTTTCAATCCTTGCTTCCTTTTCCATTCCCGATAATCCTTCGAGGCCTCTGAAAAGAAGATGGCCTCGAGACCTTCAAGTTTAGATTACCTTGTTGGTGTGCTGCCAATCGGCATATTATCTTCATCTTCTCTTTTCATGTTTATTATCATATATATATATATATATATATATATATATATATATATATATATATATATATATAAATCAGATAAAGTGGTTATTAAAAAAAATAAATACATGAACAAGGACTTCTATACGAGATAATGCAGCAATAATACAAATAAACCTGTTTATATGTTCCGCAGTGTTTTTTTTTATTCATCACGCAATCCAACCTATAAATATTTATCTTCTAGTCCTAGCCTATTATCTAAACGATAGTTTTATGTATATACTATGTTTATAGAAAGACGTGTATTTTTTTATTGAAGAAGTGAAGTTATTATGTTACGCATTTCAATGAAATAACAAGTACAATATAAAAAAAAAACAGGTTTGTATAAACAGTATTAAGAAACAGTGATCCTCCGAGTGTGGTGTATCAGTAATGAAGTTTTGCCGAGGAGTTGACTTGCAGGTTGACAAAAAGCTGCAGCTACCTGCTTAGGATCTAGATAAATAATAGGTGTGTGAGGAGATAATGATTCTAAGTTTAGAGTCAGGCCATCCCATCGCATGAGATCATTCTACTTTCAATAGAAGCCGTTGACGTATTTTGTGGGATTTCCTCAAGGCAAGATCCTGGTTGCAGAAAAATTAACTAAGAAAAATAAAATATACAAGTGTTTATAACATACTAGCTGTTGCCCGCGACATCGTCTGCGTCAATTTCTGTTATTATGATCGCTATTAAAAAGTTTTTAAAAGAATATATTTTAAAGTACTAATGCGTAAATGTTTAGTTTTATTTTCTTGTGACAGAAGAACATACTGATTTTTTACTCAACCCGATCTTAACAATGTGACATATAGTTGGCCGTGTGATTTTAATTTTTAAATCTATACAGTCCACTAATTTGTTTAATCGAACCACCCTTACAATTTGAATTATCACTTGAAAGTACTGTTCTTTCACGGATAGCTCAGCGTATACAACTTCATTCATAAATAAAAGAAGATATAGCAAAACACAAAAAATATTTCAATTACTTCATATATATAAACAAAGAGAAAATAAAATAAAATATAGTTATATACTGGATAATATAAATGAAAACAATTATTTCATACATAAAAATAGAAAACAACAATATACAAAGATAATAGGAATAATAATCAAAAGAAATAAAAATAGAAAGACAAAATAAAAACTGATTTTCTCCGCAACCAAATCTTGACAAAGCGACATATAGTGAGTGGGCCGTGTGAAAAGCAGTCTTGACGTAAATCGATTCTTACTTGTTTAAATGTTTGCCCATGTGATTTATTAATTGTTACGGCAAAAAATAAATCAATGGGCAATAGAATTATTTAGAAATTAAAAGGTAAATTATTTGGAATCACTGGGATACGAGGTTAATTTTCCTCGTTTTTTTCAGATTTTCAACTGATTCTTCATTCTTATTGGTTCCAGCGTGATGTTATATAGCCTAAAGCCTTCCTCGATAAATGGAGTATCCAACACAAAAAGAATTCTTCAATTCGAACCAGTAGTGTCTGAGATTAGCTCGTTCAAACAAACAAACTATTCAGCTTTATAATATTAGAATAGATTACAAAGCTGATTATAATGCTAATTTTTTCCTTTTTATTGGAATTAGTATTAGAATTATGCTATGTTACCTCTGGTAATGGTACCTGTTTTAACTTTCAATATTTTCAAGGAATAATCGTGGATTTTTCGAAATAGTATAAATCTTATCTCTGTAAAAAAAAAAAAAAAAAAAAAAAAAAATGAACCTTTTATAAAAAAGGAAAGCGAGAGAGATAATTGTAATTTTATTCTAAATAATTCTAAAACAAAACCCTAAATCTCTTAAACAGCAGTAAATGACTAATGAGACAAAGTTACCCCGATACAGACATCATAAACACTTCTAATCATACAATGCATTTCAGAGTCAGTATATCTCACAATTGACAATAACTAAGCAAATAAACTTGCATAAAGGCAAGGGGGTTCAAGGTCAGTCCCCCAAAAGCTCATGGTAGAAATAAAAATTATATAAATAAAAGATAAAAAACAAAAATAAGGTTTTATGATAAAAGGTTTAGTCAGAGATTGTTTTCAATTCCAAACACGTTCTCAATTTTCATGTTAATATGCATATAGAGTCAATATTTTAGACAGAGTTTAAAAAAGAAAACTATTTTTTTTAAATTCTCTCTTCCAAACGATTTCAAACCCTCTTCCTAACGAAAATCCTGCATACGACCTTGAAGGTACATCATAATAATCATTGCCTCGTACTTGAGGTATTATTTATACATTTTCCTTTATTCTCTGATACTTTTGGTTTATTATTCTTAATAATTAACCTTTGCAATCGACCAAAAAAAACAATTACTCACCTCAAAATTTGAGTGTTTACGTTTCAAGATGTGTAGAACCCGAATGACGAATATTTTATAAAATCATCGAATTGACAACTACCTGAACCAGAAAGAGCATAATGAATTTTCTTTTTTTGTGTGTTTTTTTTTTTTTTTTTTTTACTTTTCGCAAGATTCAACATTCGGACAGTATTAAAAATACAATTTTTTTAATCGACCAAGAACTTCCCCCTCCATTCTCTTAAAATATGAGGTTTCTGAGATAAACAGTACTGAAAAAAAAAAAAAAAAAAAAAAAAAAAAAAAAAAAAAAAAAAAAAATGGTGCGGGCAACACACTACTTTTACTTACCTCGACTGCTAAAATAAATTTAAAAACTATTAAATATATTTCAATTTGAAAAATATTTTATGTTGATTTTAGTAAAACGTATGTTCATTTTCGTTTAAAACATATGATTTAGATACAATAATATAACTATATTATGCGGGGTCACCCATAGCGTAGTTGCTAGCATAACAGCTTTCTATGCCAAAGGTCGCGGGTTCAAACCTGCGGGTGGCCCTAGGGTTTTTAAATGGGAGTAAAAAATCCTTAGTTATGCCGTCCTTCGGAGGGGACGTTAAAAGGTCGTCCTGAGCCTGTGCGATGCCATATACTTGTTAAAGATCCCTATCCTAATTAAACCTGGATAGGCAAAATTTAGGGCTCCCACTATAGCATCGTCAGATTAGCCATAGTAGCATAAAGTGACGTTAAATGAATAAATAAACAACAACGAATTTATTGTTTTAAATCTGTTTTTTTTTTCTAATTCGTAAATAAATAAATACCAAATTTAAAAAAAATCTAGATTTGGTTTAGAACTAGCCGAGATATAGTGTTTATTTTTTTATACATAATTGCCTACATAGCTATATAAACAGTTGTACTCTAACATAGTTATTTGAAAATAATAAACCATTCTGTGAAAATTTTCAAATCTTTTTTAATCTTTTTTTTTTTTTTTTTGTGTGCCTGTTAAATCAATATTCGAACGTACAATACAACATATCAATAAAATCCTAATTATGAAAATACTTCATGAAAGCGTAGAGTACTTTATTTAAGATCGTCTATATTCCCATATCTTCCCATCCCCACATAACACATAAAACTTAAAAAAGTACTTACGTGAAAGATCTTAATAGATTAAGGTTAATTTAAAGGACTGCAATATCAACTAATAGCATTGCTCGTGAGTTATTGTATAATAATTAACATGTATAGCTTAATTAACGCGGCAAGGAGGTTAATACCGTCCCTCAAAAACGTAAGTTCTCTACTCCTCTCGCCAAAACAAAATATCCAAAACTCTCTGGTTTCTTCACCGCCTAGGAAAATGCCGTATGAAAAACTTAATAAGATAAACAGAATCAGTCATTACCATGCAATTAGAAGTAAAAACTAAAAAAAAATGCCTTAGCTTTCAATCCTTGCTTCCTTTTCCATTCCTGATAATCCTTCGAGATGGCCTCGAGACCTTCAAGTTTAGATTACCTAGTGGAGTGCTGCCAATCGGCATATTATCTTCATCTCTTTTCGTGTATATATATATATATATATATATATATATATATATATATATATATATATATATATATATATATATAATATCAGCTAATTTACTCATAACTATAATGTACTTATAATTATAACCAAAGAAATTACTTATAACAAACATTTATTAAACCTGTACCTTCCAAGAAATATCATATAATTATTTAATTAACGTTCATGTTATCATATATTAGTAGAATACTTGTTATATATATATATATATATATATATATATATATATATATATATATATATATATATATATAATATCAGCTAATTTACTCATAACTATAATGTACTTATAATTATAACCAAATAAATTACTTATAACAAACTTTTATTAAACCTGTACCTTCCAAGAAATATCATATAATTAGTGTTGATGTTATCATACATTAGTAAAATACTTGTTATTAGTGTGTATATATATATATATATATATATAAAAATCGAAACATTACATTTATTGACTATATTATTGTCATTCGTAAAAACATATATATTGATGAATTTTTATGTCATTTAAACAATTTTTATTGAATAATATTACAATCTGTCCTAATTTTGGCATTAAGAATAGTGATGAAATACAACATTCATACAGTATTTTCACATCAATAAAATTATAAAATGTATATACAATACGGAACCAATAAAATCTATACAAAGACAAGAAGCCTATAAATCACTCATACCCATATTTAAGAATTAAGCTAATCTTTTTAGGTTAAATGTATTTGTGATTTTAGATATATAAAAATTATCAGATATAAATATATACTTTTTTATTTTTCTTTTTTCCTTACATGGTAACCCCACATAAGGAAAGTTTATTATAACATCATGTCCCATACCTTAATGGTATACTACATGAATGATAATATGATTATATTAATTTACATATGAAAGTAGTATTACATTAACAATTATTACAGAATAATGTTTCAAATGAAATAGAACAAAATAAATAAAGTAACTATCATAACAAATTTAAAATAAAATTTTAGTCAACAGAAAAGAATTACCTACGCTGCCCATCTTTAGTCAGTGATTCGAAGTCAATGCCTTTAATGAATTTAAGTAAGTCTGTCTTGAATTTAGAAAACAAATTTTGTTCCGTCTCTGGCCAGTTTCCATTTTTAAGTATTATATTTTTAATTAAATGAAATCTTTGTCTGTCAAAAATTTTGCAGTCATAAAGTACATGTTTAGAATTTTGAATTTGTCCGTCTTCGTCACATAAGTCTGTTTGTATTATGTTAAATCGTTTGAGATAATGTTTTGTGTTTCCGTGTTCTGTGATTAGTTGTGATAGTTTATAATCATTACTGTGTACAGTTGCATAGTCGTGTAATGTTATGTTTGGTATAAATTTTTATATAGTATATATATATAATTATATATATATAATAATAAATTAGCTTTAGCATTCAATTCAAACAAGGATATCTATATAATAGCCTTAATTAGAATTCCAAAATATATCCTTCTTGCTTAGCATTCACTTCTACCAACATAATAAAGTGTATCAGCATGTAGATCCCGTAGGAGCGCAGCCTGGTAGCGGGCGAGCAGACTAGAAGGCCGAGATTTTCCCATGCTCTTCTAGGTGGCCGAGGGTACACTCGCTTCAGGTGACAAATAGCTACAAACATAAGCAATCAGGCAACTCACCAACATGAAAATAGGCCCATATATTCTTCATAATCAGGTGTATGCTTGGTATTAATCTAATATAAAAAATAAAGCCCGTTCAAAGAGAAAAGTGACCTGAAACCTTGAGGTCTATGGCGTTAGGAACCGACTGTCTCAGGTGTTCCCTGGCGCCACCGGTATACAGGTATACATTCCACGACGGTGCGACGCCTTCCCACAGCCTTCTTCTGATTCATTCCACGGTTCAAGGTGCTCCAGGTAGTGTGACATCACTCAAATATATATTGTCTGATTATTTATTTGTATTCCGTTCGGTATAGCGACGTCATCGATGCGTTAACTGTTAATTAAAAACAAGAGATTTCCTTTGCTTTCAATATTATATTAAACTGGTTTGGACATAATTTATGGCTTGAAATTTGAATACAGAAGAAGAAAATTTTGTATAAAATAAACATAAAATAATTGATGACCAGTTAAATAATTTTTATATATTTAAATCACAAATACATTTAACCTAAAAAGATTAGCTTAATTCTTAAATATAGGTATGAGTGATTTATAGTTTTCTTGTCTTTGTATACATTTTATTGATCCGTATTGTATATATATTTTATAATTTTATTGATGTGTAAATACTGTATGAATGTTGTATTTCATAAACTATTCTTAATGTCAAAATTAGGACAGATTGTAATATTATTCAATAAAAATTTTTAAATAACATAAATCTTGAAATATGTTTACGAATGACAAAAGTCAATAAATGTAATGTTTCGATTTTATATATATATATATATATATATATAAATATAAATATTATATAATGTATATAACACACACACACTAATATACAAATATTTTATAATGTAAGTAATAAAATTGATAATTAAAGGGAATAATTATTTGGTATAAGTAAATAGTTGTATAATAAAGTTTTATAATTTAAATTTATTGTATAATATTATAAATCCAATATCTTACTAGTAATATATTATAATATATATATACATGAAAAGAGAAGATAATATGCCGATTGGCAGCACTCCACTAGGTAATCTAAACTTGAAGGTCTCGTGACCATCTTTTTTTCTGAGGACTCGAAGGATTATCAAGGAATGGAGGTTTCTTGTTTTTGTATACATTTTATTGGTTCGTATTGTATATATTATTATATTTTATAATTTTATTGATGTGTAAATACTGTATGAATGCTTTATTTCATCACTATTCTTAATGTCAAAATTAGTACATATGTAATATTATCAATAAAAATTGTTTAAATAACACATAAAATTCTTGAATATATATGTTTTTACGAATGACAATTAGATACAATATTCAATAAATTTAATTTTCGATTTTATATGATACTAATAACAATATTTTGCTAATGTATGATAACATGAACATTAATTAAATAATTATATGATATTTCGTGGAAGGTACAGGTTTAATAAAAGTTTGTTATAAGTAATTTATTTGTTAATAATTATAAATCCTAATATCTTACTAGTAATATATTTATAAGATTCTATATTACTATTTTATCTATATTTATAAAAGAAACATATTATTCACTCTTTTTTTTTTCATAGCAGTATCTGGTTTTTGTTTTTATTTATTTTGGCACAAAACATCTTGTTCATCAGTGTCAGATACACTCACTATAAGATACATTAGATATATAATACTAACTCACTATAAGATACGCATTTTTGAAAACAAACAATTATGGTTTTAGTTGAAATATTAAATAATAATATTAATTAAAATAAATAATGAACCAATATAACAAATGATAATAATACACTAAAACAAATAATAATAATACACAATGAAACGAATACATTGAACAAATAATAATACATAATAGACAATAATGATATACATAATAAGTAATACATCCATAATACATGAACACATACATACAGATAATACATAATTAACAAATAATACACTCATAAATAGTGCCGATACGCTCATTTTAGACAATTTAATTTAGACAAATTTTGAACAGGAGGAAGCTGGACGAAGTCAGAATAGGGCCACTCAAAATTAGAAAACGTATTTCCAAATCTATATATGAAGTGGAGTCTAACAAAAAACGGAAGGAAGCGAATGTGTTCCACTCTAGTAAGTTGGTTCCTTACTCTTTTTCTCCTGGGATAAAAGAGTCTCCGATCAGCGGAGGTGTAAAATCAAGAATTTTATTATTCTTGATTTCATTATCATATGTTAATATTTTACCAAGGGAGGTTATATCTCTGTTATGAGAGTTAATTGTATTAATCAAAGGACTGTTAAACAATTCTTTATTTTAGGTAGGTTCATTGTTAATTATGTATGTTATCCAATTGATTATTTTATGTCATACAAATTGTAATAATTAAAACTTTATTTTAGCTTCGTTTAACACTGATTCATTTAAATTAGAAGAAGAATTACATATATTTTTTTTTTCAATATTAAATAATAATATTAATTAAAACAGATAATAATAATAAGAATAATCTATAATAAAAATAAATATGACAGCGTTAGTAAAAAAATAAACATATATTAAGTTATATTAGTAGACGATATTCAAGGATAGAAAAATAAATAATAATAAAAATAAATAAAGATAAATAGAAATAAATAAACATAAAGTAAGTCCTCAAATCCTCTTATAAAAGTCCATTTCAGTCCATAAAAGTCATTTCCATCGCAGTATCTCAAAAATTATTATGATTCTGAATAGTCGGAAGTTTTAATGGAGGTTCCCCTTATTGTTTTGATGAGCTATAAGATTGACTTAGAAAAAAATATATTATTTCTAAAATCTTTAAAAAAAATTGTTTTCCAAATAAATAAAAAAATAGTTATCTCCTGAAGAAATACTCATTTGAATCATAATCAAAATCCCAATTATATAACATAACATAAACAGTAGGAAATATACAATGTAAATGTGAGCAGGTTCCGACTGAACACATTCAATAGTTTTTGGTTTTTATTTAAAATTATGTTAAGTGTTGAAAAACATATAAGATCAAAATTCTAAAACTATAAAACCCAAGTTTTTCATGTATTATGCTTTTCACGAAAAAAAATCGCGTTTGTGTTGCTAACAAGTGATGACGAAATAAATTTTTTGTGTTCAAAATTAAAATCTTATCGAGTAATTATGAGTATGCCTATCTACTACCTCTGATATGCTATCGTAACTATAACCGAGTAAAATTAATATCCTGCTATTTAATAAATCATTCGTTTGCAAACAAAAATAGTTAGAAGAGATACTGATTAACTGATTGCTGAATGTAAGTTATGGTTACTGTTACCACAAATACATATAAATTAACTAAAAATTAAATATTTGCAAGCAAAGCAATGGATTACAACAGATATTATTATTATTACTGTCTGATGTGTGAACATTATTTAAATGATTAAAAGCATATCTATGCTTTTGTAAAAATATTATTGAAATTTCCACTTATCATGATATTTTTACAGATATATTTCGTATTGTTATGGTAAATCTATGGTTGATGATAATACATTGTTTCTATATATGAAAGTCGACATTTTTAGCTATACTCTGCTCTACCCAACGTTTTTAAGCCCCGAACTGACAAAATCTGAGTTTGAAGTGAAAAAAAAATCTGAAAACGCACTTTTCACTTGATCATAATTTTCAAAAAGTTTTCCTTTGACAAAGTTGTCTAAATTCCTGAACATGTGGTAATCTGTTGGAGACAAGTCGGGAGAATATGGTGGGTGCGGAAGAACTTCGTATCCCAGTTCTTTCAATTTTTGCACGGTGTTTTGAAACATGGGGTCTTGCTGACGCTCAGTGAGATCATAAGGTACTCATGTATCGAGCTTTTTTACTTTCCCAATACTCTTTAAATGTCTGGAAACGGTAAATGCACTTACATTTAGTTGTGCTGAGAGTCCTTGAACTGTTTGTTAGGGGTTTCCTTCTACTGTATCTTTGAGGACTTCGTTGTCTATTACGGACGGAGGTCTTCCTCCGGGCAAGTTTTCCAAGTCGGTATCCCCAGCTGAAAACTTACTAGCAAACTAACGGCGAATGGTCCGTTCATTAATACTCACTTCCCCAAACGCCTTGCAAATATTTCTAGCGGCCTCAGCTGCTGAATGGCCGAGTTTAAACTCATACAAAAATATTACTCGAAAATCGCGTGTTTCCATGTTCATATTTGGAGGTATGCTGAAAAGTGGTTAATTGATTGGGAAGCCAATGTTTATAATACAAAGGTAGAGGATTAGTAACTGTTTACATTACATATGTAAACATTCGGAAGAAAACAACAGAGACCTGCAAAATCCTTTATGTATTTCAGAAACTATAAAAACGGACATTTCATGTGAAACAACCCAATACAATATTTACAATTAAGATATAAATCTTGATTCATTCTTGTAAAACTGTTAAGAAATCGTTATTACTATTACTCATTGGTAACTTGTAATTTTATTTTCAACTTTTACAGATGGAATAACGGGAAATAAAATAATTAAAAAAAAAAAAAGAAATAAAAGATATACCTTCTTGTTAAAATTAAAAGGTTTTCTTCTTTTTTATTCAGTTAAGTGGGATTGTACAGTTTTTGTATATAATTAGCTGAATTAATCAACATTTCACAAAAACAAGTTCAACAAGACAAATATGCACCTGTGAAACAATTTTTACAAGAAATTAGCATAGCTAATCAGGTTCCGTAGGCAGACTTTCCGATTCGCCACAAGTCAAGTTCACTCCTTAGAGACTGATAACTTATTTAGCAGATACAAAAAAAAAAAAAAGGATTAATTTGTTTTACAAAGATATCAGATAAAATTTTATGCAAATATTTCCGGCCACACCTCGACGTGTGACCTGGTATGCAATGAGAGCTACGTTCCTACCCCAACATTCAAATCTCCGGGATTAAGCTCCATGAAATAGAAGCGCAAAGAATTCCAATGAGTAGAACTCTATCATACATTAGTTATGTGCCTAATTAGAAATGTTTTAAAGTCAAATAGTTGTATTCGTGACAAAAAAAAATTTAATAACAATAACAGTAAGGACTCCACAAATTTATGTGGGTTCTCGTGTGGTGTAGTGGCTAGCATAGGGTTCAAGTGACCCAAGGATTTTTTAATGGGAGTAAAAAATTCTTGGTTATGTTGTCCTTCGGAGGGATCGTAAAATGGTGGTCCGGAGCCTGTGCGATGTCAAGTTGGTACTCGTCAAGATCCACATCCTAATAAAACCTGGATAAGCGAAATTTAAGACACCCTACTGTAGTATCGTTCGATTATCTTTAGTTGCATAAAAGTGGCGTCAAATGAATTAATATTAACAATATATGTGCAACATATTAACAAAGATATGTGTTCGGGCCCAAATGTATATATATTTTATTACTAATACATACATATGTATATGTTCTATTATGTATTAAGTGGCTTTTTTTTACTTCATTTAAATAATTTTTGTTTTATATTAAACATTTGTATTCTATTCTATTTCAATAATGCTATTCTTTAAAATTAAGTACAATATATTTGTATAATGTATACACTTTAGTCCTTTTTATTATAAATTCTAATTTTAAAATATCTCATAGTTTGGCTTTTGAGTGTTATGTTTCAAGGAAGCCGGCGGCGTGTTTACATCCAAATAGAATTAGTTTGCTTACGCCTTCAGCAATACGCCGGCTTATCTTTCTCTTCAGTTGTTTTTGGACGCTCACTCATGCAGGAGTATCTATGGTCTCCCTTCTTCATATTCCTTAAGGAATAGTTGTTATTAGACGCTCTATGGGAGTACACCCAAGAGTACCTCCGGTCTCCATAATAATATTCCTTCGTGAATATTTTTGTTTTCTGCTTCGCCCTATTTGGCGCACTAGCAGCCGGCGATCTGTACACGTATAGCAACCATCAAGTGTTGACAATTGAACTTTTAAGTACCCTTTTTACTTTCACTTACTATATATAGTAAGGGGACGTATTGCGATCGTGAAATTTTTCGAATTCCAGTTTCCAACGGAAATACACGTATTAGGGTCCCCCTGAGTCCAAATAACCAATTCCCACAAAAAGGTCGATACGACCGAGACGTTACAAAACCTTCTTCATCAAAATGAGCTTACCAGAAGAGCTACTTTAAACCGTGCATTTTGCACCTTTTTTCGTTTTTCTCTAAAACGGTTCCGACGATTTTGATTAAACTCGCTACATCGATGTAAAATTTAATAGGCTTTAATATCATTTAGATTCCATTCGGATTAAAATGGTCTGACAGGGCTTGAATGCCGATATTTTAAATTTCCTTCCCCTAAAGTACCTTTAATTTTGTAGATTCAATAAAAATAACTATATGAAATAGTTATAGCTGAAAAACAGGTTAAAATATATAAATTGAATAAATTCGATACCAAACTAAAGGAGAAAACTGAAAAAATATTTTTTTAATGCAATTTTGTTGTACATAAGTGCAGCAATATACATGTATGATATACCGTTGGAAAGCTAAAGATTTTAGAAAAAATATTATCTCATACACAAGGAATTATTGAATTAGTATCAATGATGGGATACTGGCATTTCAGTATAAGTTTTTCTATGATTTTACCCATGATTAAGGAGAAAACTGAAAAAAAAAATGTAATGCAATTTTTCATTTTTGAACATAAGAGCGGTAATATACATGTATGATATACCGTTGGAAAGCTAAAGATTTTAGAAAAAATATTATCTCATTTACAAGCTTTTAAAAGTTAATAGAGAGTGATGAAATGAACATAAAACTAACTGATTATTTTAGAAAATAATATAACAGATTTTTTAATAAAACACATGTTTCTATATAAATTCAATTTAATTAATTATTTAATAGTTTCACGTATTTTTATCTCTAACTGTATTTGAAAATTGTTTCATTGATTTTAAAAATGGAGGTAAGTGAAAGTCGTGTGTTGCCCGCACCAGATTTTCTTTTTTATATAATTGTGTTAGTTGTAAGCTTTTTTTTTTTTTTTTTATTAGTTTTTACAGTTTTATACATTTTATTTTGTAACTTTATTTTATTTTCTTACTGTTTTCTAAATAGATTAAATATGTTGTTTTTAATGTTTCTTAGTTTAGTTTTTATTCATTTTGTTTACCTTTTATTTACTATTTGTTTAATTTATTTATTTTATATTATTTTATCTCATATTCAACTTTAGGTCACACAATGCTATCTATGGTAAATTGACATGAAATAGATGTAGAGACACCACCCATTGGCAGCACTCTAAATATATCCTAAACTAGAAACTCTCGGGGCCATCTTCTTTTCAGACGCCTCGGAGGGTTATCAGGAATTGAGGAGGAAGACAGAATGGAAACCAGTGGATTAGAGTGGGAATGGAGTTTTTCATGGAATGAATGATACCTGGTTCGGGCTAAATCAGTAACAAATGGAACATTAAGGTCTTTATGGATAAGTTTACTAGTGACAAAATATGGAGCATTGAGGATTTTACGAAGGATTTTGGATTGTAAGGATTGGATACGAGAGGAATTCGATGGTTTAGTAGACCCCTACAGCTCTACTCCGTAAGTCCAGATAGGATGGTCATGTAGATGAGTCTTTTGTAGTTAAGAGGAAGCTTTGACCGTTTGTCAAGTAAGTGTTGAAGTAACCGAAAGCGGCGAGCAGTTTCTTGTCGTTTCAGTCTAGTGTGGGGATTCCATGTTAGCCGTTTGTCAAGTAGAAGTCCCAGATAGCGGATCTGTTCAACCGGAACAAGCGGAATATTATTTTAATGCCATTTTTTTGTTTTTTGAACATGAGAATAGTAATATACATGTATAATTTACCGTTGGAATGCTAAAGATTTTAGATAAAATATTATCTTATACATACTATTGTAAAAGTTAACGGAAAGTGATGAAAATCCGATAAAACAAACTGATTGTCGTAGATAATAATATAATAGTAGACTTAATTAAACACATGTTTCTTTTAAAATCTAATGTTAATAATTCTTTAACAATTTATTTTCGTTTCTAAATTTGTTTAAAAATTCTTTAACCGATTTTAACAACGGAGGTAAGTGAAAGTCGTGTGTTTCTCGCACCAGATATTTTTGTATTTTATTTATCAAACTATGTACACAAGTTATATATAGTGTATACAAAAGGCGAATGGCCAGATAGTCACCGTTGTCATTTGGATTTTCCCACGAAAAGGAGAACCGTCGAGTTCCATGATGCCACCAGCACCTGTTAGAGATCCTATTGTATAGAAAACACAAAGTTTACCTTCATCTCATAAAAAAATGTATTATTGTTAGGTCACAGGTGGTATCTAAAATTTACCAACAATTCTAGGTAAGAATTCAGGTTTGTATAGAAAAAAATCTAGTGCGGGCAACACACGACTTTTACTTACCCCAACTTTTAAAATCAATGAAAGAATTTTCAAACACAGTTAGAGATAAAAAAAATCTGGTGCGGGCAACACACGACTTTCACTTACCTCGATTTTCAAAATCAATGAAAGAATTTTCAAATACAGTTAGAGATAAAAATACGTGAAACTATTAAGGAATTAATCAAATTGAATTTATATAGAAACATGTGTTTTATTAAAAAATCTATTATATTATTATCTAAAATAATCAGTTAGTTTTATCTTCTTCTCATCACTCTCTATTAACTTCTAAAAGCTTGTGTATGAGATGATATTTTTTCTAAAATCTTTAGCTTTCCAACGTATATCATACATGTATATTACTGCTCTTATGTTCAAAAACGAAAAATTTCAGTAAAAATATATTTTTTCTGTTTTCTCCTTTAGTTGGGTATCGAATTTATTCAATTTATATATTTACCTGTTTTTCATCAGCGTTAACAAGATAATCTAGTTATTATTATTGAATCTAAAAAATTAAAGGTACTTTAGAGGAAGAAAATTTAAAATATCGGCATTAAAGCCCTGTCAGACCATTTTTATCCAAATAAAACCTACATGATATTAAAGCCCATTAAGTTTTACATCGATATAGCGAGTTTAATCAAAATCGTCGGAACCGTTTTTGAGAAAATCGAAAAAAGGTGCAAAATGCATGTATAAAGTGCCTCTTCTGGTAAGCTCATTTTAATGAAAAAAGTTTTGTCACGTCTCGGGCGTATAGTTGTCTTAAATATGAAATTTCAGTTTCATAGGACTTACCGTTTCCACCTGGGAGTTACCACACACACACACCACACAACACAGACACCACACACACACACACACACACACACACACACACACAGACCTTTTTGCGGGACTTGGTTATTTGGACTCAGAGGACCCTAAAACGTGTATTTCCGTTGAAAACTGGTATTCGAAAATTTTCACGATCGCAATACTTTCCTTACTATATATAGTAAGTGAAAGTAATACATGAAACTATTAAAGAATTAATTTAGTTGAATTTCTATAGAAACATGTGTTTTATTAAAAAATATATTATATTATTATCTAAAATAATCAGTTAGTTTTATCTTCTTTTCATCACTCTCTGTTAACTTTTAAAAGCTTGTGTATGAGATAATATTTTTTCTAAAATCTTTAGCTTTCCAACGGTATATCATATATGTATATTACTGCTATTATGCTCAAAAAAAAAAAAATTGCATTAAAAAAATATTTTTTCTGTTTTCTCCTTTAGTTGAATTCATTCAATTTATATATTTACCTGTTTTTCATCAGCGTTAACAAGATAATAAAGTATTTTTATAGAATCTACAAAATTAAAGGTACTTTAGGGGAAGGAAATTTAAAATATTGGCATTCAAGCCCTGTCAGACCATTTTAATCCGAATGGAATCTAAATGATATTAAAGCCTATTTAATTTTACATCGATGTAGCGAGTTTAAACAAAATCATCGCAATCGTTTTCGAGAAAATCGAAAAAAGGCGCAAAATGCATGGTATAAAGTGCCTCTTCTGGTAAGCTCATTTTGATGAAAAAAGTTTTGTCCCGTCTCGGGCGTATAGTTGTCCTAAATATGAAACTTCAGTTTCATAGGACTTACCGTTACCGCCCGGGAGTTACCACACACACAGACCTTTTGGCGGGACTTGGTTATTTGGACTGAGGGGACCCTAAAACGTGTATTTTCGTTGAAAACTGGAATTCGAACATTTTCACGATCGCAATACTTCCCCTTACTGTATACAGTAAGTGAAAGTAACAAGGTGCATCTGTAATGAGTAGACAATTTTGGATTGAAAAATATGAAGCTTTTTTTATGTGAGTGAGTCTTCTTTGCTACGCCATGGATTTATGAGGAGAATGGCCAAATGATTTTGAGTAAGAGTATGTATCTGGTTTCTGTTTCAGGTGTAATTTGGAATATTTGGAAAAAAGCGAATTAAATAGTTTAATAACGAAAGAGCGTCTTTCGTTTCATTTTTTCAGTTGCAGGCCGCTTGTCACTCTTCCGTCGGAGTTGAGTCCCGAGATAAAGTACCGTGTTCGTCTGAGAAATGCGGTTATTTTTGTATGAAGACTGAGGAGCAGGTTTGTCCTCAAAAGGTAAATATTAATAATAATTGAAAAAATATTTTTAATTCCTTTTATGTATTCGAAGTCTTATACAGAATTATTATCGCTCTTTAATCTAAATTTTTATAAATATAATGGACGTTAAGAAAATGAATATATAAATGTATATAATTCACAGCAATTTTATTTCAAGAAGAAACAGTTACTCAGAAAACTAAAATTACCCCCGAAATTAAAATGCCCAAGCTGAAGAAATAATAGGAAGTGAAGGGTTGGCCAGCCTGTAATTGCGGGCCGTGATGGATTGGTCACACTGGATTCCTTCGACGTCGAAGGATGTCACGTCCGCTGTGGACACAATGGCCGGAATCCTTTTCATCTTCCGACCGTGTAACTACAACATACCGAAATCTAGGCTCACCAACAACCTTTTCAGAGAAATCTTCGTTTTAAATGATTAGGGTGGTCTCAATCAACGGCCAACAGATCTATCCCACCATTAACAGGATCATTACCAGAAAAGGTGTGTCCGCTGAATTATACCGCTGTATTTTAGCCTTAGGAATAGCTTCGTTACCTACTCAATTATAAAACAAAATATCAGAATTTCATAAATAAATTGTTCATTTTGACATGGCTATATAAAAAATCTGGTGCGGGCAACACATGACTTTCACTTACCTCTGTTTTTAGAATCAATTAAAGAATTTTCATACACAGTTAGAGATAAAAATGAGTGAAACCATTAAAGAATTAATTAAATGGAATTTCTATAGAAACACGTGTTTTATTAAATACATATTATATTATTATCTAAAATAATCACTTAGTATTATCGGCTTTTCATCACTCTCTAATAACTTTTAAAAGCTTGTGTAGGAGATAATATTTTTTCAAAAATCTCAAGTTTTCCAACGGTACATGTATATTACTGTTGCTATGTTCCAAAACAAAAAATTGCATACAAAATATATTTTTCAGTTTTCTCCTTTAGTTGGGTATCGAATTTATTCTATTTATATATTTATCTGTTTTTCATCAGCGTTAACAAGGTAATATAGTTATTTTTATAGAATCGACAAAATTAAAGGTACTTTACAGAAAGAAAATTAAAAATATCGGCATTTATGCCCTGTCAAACCATTTTAATCCAAATAAAACCTAAATGATACTAACGTATATATATATATATATATATTTATATATATATATATATATATATATATATATATATATATATATATATATATATATGTATATGTATATTAAAAAAAAAAAAAAATCCAATATATTAATAAGATTCATCAATTATCATCAGCCATACTACACTCCGCTTTAATATCGAATCTATAGCATATATAATTAAAATATAATAATACTAACAAAATAAAACATTAAAATATAAAATATAAAATATAATATATATATATATATATATATATATATATATATATATATATATATATATATATTATTACTATACTCTTATAATATTCCCTTAATATCTTTTTTAGCCCTGATGAAGACCCAAAATGTGGATCGAATCGTTAGCAAAACAGTTTAAAATAGTTCATTGTTGTTTTTTATCTCACTGTCCGGATAACGGACTACTTTCCTCCAGAATATCTTTTCGGCCAACAACTGATATTCATTATATTTAATAAATTAAATATAAATATTACTTTTTAATCAATTCTCCTTGCATCGTATAGATTATGTTTGCATTATTATTTTTTTTTTATCAAGTCGTAAAATGAAAATTAAAATTAAAATTAAAAAAATAATTAATACATAAAATAAATTAATCCCACTAGTTTTATGTTAATTTTAACTCCAACTTCTTTGAAATAAAGTACCTCTTTAGTCATGAATTAAGTGGGCCGGTTTTGAAATGCATCGAGTTACTTAACTTCTCGTCAATCACTTAATATTTACAGTAAGATATAATTAGAGATAATTAATAAGATGACTAAGATGGAGGAGAGGAAGCTCATGGGTGGTCCAAGTACCTGGAGGGCAACAGGGTCGCCGATTTATTATATCGTAATCTCTAAAGGATATCAAGTTTCTAAATTGTGGCCATCTCTGAGCATCCTCTGTCAACACCTATCGGTATACTCATACCAAAATCCTTCCACCTAATATGATATCATACTACAAATCGAAAAAGTTAGTTTTACATTTATTAAAAAAAAAAAAAAAATGAATCCTGAAAATTATTACTAAATGCACACACACACACACACACCCACACACATACACACACACACACACATATATATATATACACAGTAACTTTTATTATGTATATATACAGTAACATTAGAACACGTAGAGAAATTCAAGTATTTAGGTTCAATTATAACTAGAAAAAATGAAATCCAGGAAGAAATAAAGTCCCGGTTAAAGGTGGGAAATGCGTATTATTATTCAGTTGCTAAGTTACTTAGTTCGCGGCTTCTATCTAAAAACTTAAAGATTAGAATTTATAAAGTTATTATTCTTCCAACGGTTCTTTACGGATGTGAAACGCGGCCGCTTACTTTGAAGGATGGCTTAAGGTTTTCGAAAATAAGATATTGCGTAAAATATTTGGTCCGAAGAGAGATGAGGCCACTGGGGAGTTTAGAAGGTTGCACAACGCGGAATTGCGGAACTAGCATCCTGTGAATATAATTGAGCTGATTGCATCGCGGAGACTCAAATGGGCGAGTAAAGTTTTTGGGCTCGATGTCGAGCGGATTCCGAGAAAGTTGGTATTTGCTGATCTGACTGGTAGGCGTCCGAAAGGTAGGCCGAAGCGGAGATGGGAGGATTGCGTTAATGCTGATCTCGGAGGCTTGGGCTTGAATGGTGAACATTGGACGAGTCTGTGTAGGCGGAATTTGGTGGTATCGGCATCGAACATTTGGGTTCGCTAAGCCTATTATTATTATTATTATATATACAGTAAACCTTCGTTTTAACGAACTCTAAGGGACCAAAAAATTCTCTGTTCGTTATAAAAGAATTAAGAATTAAAAATATATTGTATGTATGTTATATGTCTTGGTATAAATTCAAATGGTTAAAAAGAAATGTTTTCAATACAGCATTCGCTTTCAGGTACATGTTCATTTAGAAACTACAAAAGCAGTTAAAACTATGCACTATGTACATATATCTATCTTATTTCAAATTTTACATAATACTTTAAGATTAACATAAACCATCATTCAAAATACAAAACTTAAAAAGGGACTTACAAGATCAAAATCACAGCAATCCATATAAAGTTGAAGTAGTAAAAAATGTATTAATTTTTTTCACATCCCGATGAAGACGCAACGGAGGCATCGATTTTATCTTTATTAGCGATAATCGTTGATAGAGATTTTGATATCCCGTATTTTTCCGCAATTTTCGATTTCGACTCAATTTTTTTATCCACTTCTTGGAGAATCACCAATCTAGTATTTAAATTAATGGATTTTCTCTTTGACATACTGTGCGGAAGCAAGACTGACTTGACCTCGTAGGAAACGTGAATTAAAGCAAGCAATAAAAACAGAAAAACTAGCTGAAACACTAGAAACCAGGAGCTGTCACAGACTGTGAATCACAGAATTGAGCTGAATAGAAGGGAGAGGTAAGGATTTGGACAAAAAGGCGCCGCTCTTTACTAGGAATTAAGACGTTTCGTAATTTTTTTCTTCTTTATTTTTCGCAATAACCGAACAAATTCAATTCTGAGGTCCACAAAAGTAGTTCGTTAATTTGTTGTAAGAGAATATTTCGTTATAAACGAGGAGAATGCATAGTTTTCTATTCATTTTTCAAGGGACCGCAACGATAGTTCGTTATAAACGGGTGTTCGTTATAACCGTGTTCGTTAAAAAGAGGGTTTAGTATATATATATAATTATATTATACCATAGAATCAATATAATATATCAATATCAATATAATATATGAAATCATAGAATTTAATGAAGTCAGGTTTCTAAAGTATCAATATTCTTTAAAAGTACAAACATTTTTGACACATTTTTAGCAGAATTCTGCTCATTTCTTAACAAAATAATACCGAAAATTTATCGGCGTTTCATTACCTCCCATAAACGTTTACAATTTGGTGTATCAGGTGACAAACTCCATGTCCTCAAACATACAATAGAAGGAAACCCCTACCAAACAGTTAAAGGACTCTCAGCACAACTAAATGCAAGTGCATCTACCGTTTCCATACATTTAAAGTGTAGTGGGAAAGTAAAAAAGCTCGATACATGGTAACCTCATGATCTTACTGAGCGGCATGTTTCAAAACATACCGTACAAAAATTGAAAGAACTGGGCTACGAAGTTCTTCCGCACCCACAATACTCTCCCGACTTGTCTCCAACAGATTACCACCCGTTCAGGAATTTAGACAACTTCGTCAAAGGAAAACTTTTTCAAAATGATGATCAAGTGAAAAGTGCGTTTTTAGATTTTGTTTCACTTCGAAGTTTCAGTTGGGGGATAAACAAGTTGGTGTCACGTTGGGAAAAATGTGTAGAAAAAGAAGGTAAATACTTGGAATAAAATTATCTTGTTTTCATATCGTGTTTTTAATAAAAATTCTTTACCTTGAAAACAGACATTTTATGTGACACAACCCAATAAATGATAAAAAAAAAAAAAGAAGTATCAAAATCCGTCCCGTGGTTTATGAGTTAGTAAAAATCAAGAATATAATTTTGTATACAGAGAGACAAAGTTCATTTAAGTCGATATGTATTGGCATGAATTACGACCATTTATTTCACTTCGCCTTGTTATAGGATCCAACTATGCAGTCCCTCATGAGATACGACAAAAACGACCGGTGGCCGGACACCGTGCTAAACACTTAGCTACACGACCGATCGTGCCGACTCCAAATTGTGCTTTGACAACCGTTAGAAGAGTGGTGTATAAGCAGGTTGTGGATAACTGTAAGGCTTTGGACCATCCCTGGCGGGTTCCGTTAGCCTCCACCTCTTAATTCTCGGGTATCGCGGGCAGGTTACAGATTTCCATTCGGCTCGCTCACCTACGATCCCTATCTACGATTGATAGTCGATCATCTACCGGGAGGCTCTAGCTATCGTCTGTAGGATCTATAACTGTACAGTGAATTATGGCTCCAGGTCCACGGTAGGTACGTATTATTTATAATGTACTTCTGTATGAACACTTGTTGGTACTGGTTTAATAACGGTTTGTTAAACCATTACTGACTGAAACAGAGTTCTTGACGACTTGTTGTTTTTTTTTCTCTTCAAAACAATCTCACATTAATACAAAAAGTAGTCATATCAATCCTGGTGCTTCTTTTGTCCTTTCGTTTTTTAAAATTTTTTTTGCATTATAAAACATTATTAAAAATCAGATGCGGGCAACACACGACTTTCACTTTCCTCCATTTTTAAAAACAATGAAACATTTTTCAAATACAGTTAGAGATAAAAATGCGTGAAACTATTAAAGAATTAATTAAATTGAATTTCTATAGAAACGTGTGTTTTATTAAAAAATATATTATATTATTATCTAAAATAATCAGTTAGTTTTATCTTATTTTCATCACTC
The DNA here is from genome assembly GCA_023052935.1 of Piezodorus guildinii. Taxonomy (NCBI): domain Eukaryota; kingdom Metazoa; phylum Arthropoda; class Insecta; order Hemiptera; family Pentatomidae; genus Piezodorus; species Piezodorus guildinii. Next base: position 13,636,550 of record CM041294.1, on the reverse strand, counting down.
TCTATTAACTTTTAAAAGCTTGTGTATGAGATAATATTTTTTCTAAAATCTTTAGCTTTCCAACGGTATATCATACATGTATATTACCGCTCTTATGTTCACAAACGAAAAATTGCACTAAATTTGTTTTTCTTCAGTTTTCTCCTTCAGTTGTTTTTTACATTCTCACAACTTACATATTTACCTGTTTTTTATCAGTGGTAACAAGATAATATGGTTACCTTTATGGAATCTACAAAATTAAAGGTACTTCAGAGGAAGAAAATTTAAAATATCGGCATTTAAGCCCTGTCAGACCATTTTAAATCAGAACGAAACCTACATGATATTAAAGCCCATTAAATTTTACATCGATTACGCGAGTTTAATCAAAATCGTCGGAACCGTTTTCCAGAAGATCGAAAAAAAGTGCAAAATGCATAGTATAAAGTGGCTCATCTGGTCAGCTCATTTTGATGAAAAAAGTTTTGTAACGTCTCGGGCGTATATATGTCTTAATTATGAAATTTAAGTTTCATAGGACTTACCGTTTTCGCCCGGGAGTTACCACACACACAGACCTTTTTGCAGGACTTGGTTATTTGGACTCAGGGGACCCTAAAATGTGTATTTCCGTTGAAAACTGGAATTCGAAAATTTTCACGATCGCAATACATTTCCTTACTATATATGGTAAGTGAAAGTAAAAATAAATTAATCAAAATCAGTCATAATCTAGGCACAAGATAACTAGAACGTTAACCAGTGTAAAAAAAAAAAAAAAAAAAAAAAACGAAAAAAAAACGAGGCATACGACAAAAAGAGTATTAAACAAAACTAGGTAGTTAACAAACAGGCCCATTACACGATTGCCTGACTAAGAGCAACCAATTTGTCGCCAGCAGAGCATAAAAACGCCCGCTTCCAGCTACCCATTCATATTTCCAGGACCTGCCTTATTGACCTAGCGAGGAACTGACATGATTATTCCAGTTTTAACAACTAACATAGCATTATTAATTTCTAAAATCAATAATTTTGTTTTTATTATTGCATTATAAAGATTGACTTCGAACCCACATACAAGACTTAAAAGACAAGAACTCAACCGACGATTCGGACAGTTATACCGACTACTCAATTGAAAATCTGAACTTACAGTTGACAACAAATTATTAATCTACAAGACAATACTGAAGCCTATCTGGACCTACGGACTTGAACTGTGGGGGACAACTAAACGTTCTAACATCAAACGCATTCAATCCTTTCAATCCAAAGTCCTCCGTACAATAGTAAATGCTCCTTATTATGTCTCCAACTCCTTGCACCACGACCTTAATGTTACATCCATTTCAGACCTAATTCCATCCAAATTTTCCAAATTCCACCAGAACCTCATTCATCATCCTAATCATCTAGCTCAATCCCTATCGAGCTCCACTCATCCATACAACCCACCTAGAAGGTTGAAACGGCAGTGGCCCCGCGATCTTTTGTAAATATATTGGAGTTCTAGCACTGGCTAGATTCTCCACTCAATGTGATGTATGTCTGAGTGTGAGTATGTGTATATAGGTATAAGCGATTTCTTGTCTTTATTGTATTGATACATTATTGTGTATATATTTTATTGTAATTTTATGCTGTGTAAATATTTTATGAATGTAGTATGTATGATATCTTTCACCACTACTATTGATGTCCAAATTGGTACAGATTGTAATTTTACTCAATAAAAATTGTATTCGTGATAAAAAAAAAAAAAAAAAAAAAAAATATTGCATAATAGTATTCAATAATTATGGGTCAATCCATTAGAAATCGTACAATTTAAATTAATTCTACCGCTCAAACTTTTTGACTTCCATTTTTTTACCAGCTATTCTCTATCTTTTCCTGAATTTCAAAATGTAGATAAAATAAAATTCAGAGAAATAATTTTAGGTCGGCAGCCATTTTAAGTCATCTTGAGTACTAAATAGATTCAAAATCAAAACTATAATCTCAAGTATGGAACCAGCTGATTCACAGTCACCTGATATATATTGGGTTGTGTCACATGAAATGTCCGTTTTCAAGGTAAAGGATTTTTATTAAAAATACGATATGAAACCAAGATAGTTTTATTCGAAGTATTTACCTTCTTTTTCTACACATTTTTCCCAACGTCACACCAATTTTTTTATCCCGAACTGAAAAACTCTGAGCTTTGAAGTGAAACAAATTCTGAAAACGCACTTTTCACTTGATCATCATTTTCAAAAGGTTGTCTAAATGTTTGACGAAGTTGTCTAAACTCCTAAACAGGTGGTAATCTCACAAGTCGGGAGAAAATGGTGGGTGCGAAAGAACTTCGTTGCCCAGTTCTTTCAATTTTTGCACAGTATGTTTTGAAACATGGGGTCTTGCTGTCGCTCAGTGAGATCATGAGGTACCCATTTATCCAGCTTTTTTACTTTCCCAATACACTTTAAATGTATGGAAACGGGAGATGCACTTGCATTTAGTTGTGCTGAGAGTCCTTTAACTGTTTGGTAGGGTTTCCTTCTACTGTATGTTTGAGGACATCGTTGTATATTACAGACGGAGGTCTTCCTCGAGGCAAGATTTCCAAGTCGGTATCCCCAGCTGAAAACTTGGCAAACCAGCGGGGAATGGTTCCGTTCATTAACACTCCCTTCCCCAAACGCCTTGCAAATATTTCTAGCGACCTAAGTGATTCCATGTTCATATTTGTAGGTATACTAAAAAGTGGGTAATTGATTGGGAAGCTAATGTTTACAATACAAAGGTATAGGATTAGTAACTGTTTACTTTAAATATGTAAACATTCGAAAGAAAACAACAGAGACCTGGAAAATCCTTTATGTATTTCAGAAACTATAAAAACGGACATTTCATGTGAAACAACCCGATATCACTTGAACTCATGATATATATGTGCAATCTATATTAGTTTCTTAATTTTGTACTCAGTTCGTGTAATCATCACACAAAGTGATATTTTTTGCATTTTTTAAATGTCATAATCAAAAAATACTCATGTTATGTTCTCAAGATTGACATTTTTGCAGCAATTTATTTATTTAAAGCCTTTTTTTTTTGGCCGTTATGCTACTCTTGTATAAATATCTTGATTCAGACAAACCAGAGTTTTGTAATATTTTCTATAATGTCATCTAGCAAGAAGAATATCGGATAGCTCCACATCAGACCGTGTGTTATTATTTTTCATTCTAATGCATGTTTCCCGAGTATAACTATCTCCAAGCTTTGAGTAACTTTGATTTCAGCAAAATATGTGAAATTTCGCAGAGGCTTTAATGCAAATACATTTTAAAGTACGCGTGTTTAATTAATTCTTTGATATTGTAAATTTTTAAGAAACGATTTTTTTGTTTTTTTACAGAACGTGATATATTACAACAACAAAAAATAAGATTTTTTATAGATAACAGGATATTTTTTCAAATATTTCAACTTCAATATAAATATTCACGACATTATTACAAAGACCAATGCAGTAAGTAGAGGTGATATCTCATTAATAAAACATGACATGACTTGTGAAGAAACTACGATACGTATCCCAAGCATTTCAACGACAGTCGTTTATTAGATAGTCTCGAGGCCATCTTCATTTCGGACACCTCAAAGACATACTGAATATAAAAACAGGTAATTTTTTTAGTAGGGTAGAGTTAAAGTTAAAGTATATATTTCGGGACGAATAATCGACACATGATGATATTATGATCATTATACAGAATTTTATTTAAACCATATTCAAGCGCCTAACGGTTTTAAGGCTACAGGAGAAAAATATTAAAGGTTTATTGGAGATATAAAGTTTAACCTATCAAGATATATTGTCACAATATGTGGTATATAGTTGAATTGTCTAGAATAATCCCTGAAATATCAAATATCATAGCCTAATACAGTGATTCCCAAAAAAAAATTTTTTTTTTAAATAATAAAAACGTCAGCACATTAAAAATGACATAAGACAACTGAGTTGAAGAAGTTTGTGATGGAACAGATGTAAATAAGCAATTTTATAAACTAAGATCCTGAAGATACCCCAAAACATCGATTTTAGATAATATGTTTTCTAAATTGACGTAGAACAGGCCTTTGACCGAGTTTGGCTCCCAGGACTGCTTTACAAACTCCGTAAATTCCTCCCTCCTACATACTACTTCATCATCCAGTCCTATCTTTCTAAAAGATCCTTCAAAATAAACCACAATAATTCCTATTCATCCCTTTTTACTCAGTCTGCTGGTGTCCCTCAAGGTAGTATCCTAGGACCCATCCTTTATACAGTCTATACAGCTGATATCCCAACCCATCCTAAAACCTTCCTTTCTACCTATGCTGACGACACTTGTGTGTTATCAGTCAATAACGAACCAACTATTGCCTTTCAAACTCTTCAATCCCACAGTCATGGTTTCAGAATTGGAGAATCAAAATCAATTCCAACAAATCCCACCAAATTACCTTTACCCTTTGTCGTAAGCATATGACATCCTGCCATACAGTGTCCTTTAATAATATTCCGTTTGTCCCGGCTGAACAGATTCGCTATCTAGGACTCCAACTTGACAAACATGGAATCCGCACACAAGACTGAAAAGACAAGAAACTGCACGACGATTCCGGCAACTCCAACACTTACTAGACAGACGCTCTAAACTTCCACTTGTCTACAAAAGGCTCGTCTATATCACCATCATAAGGCCTATCTGGACTTACGGAGTTAAGCTCTGGGGCTCTACGAAACCATCAATTCTTCCCGTATTCAATCCTTACAATCCAAAATCCTTCGAAAAATCCTCAATGCTCCTAAATTTGTGACGAATAAACTCATACATAAAGACCTTAATATGTTGCTGATTTGGCCCGAACCAGGTATCATTCCACTCCCATTAATAATAATAATGGGATATTAATAATAATTCCACTCCCATTAATAATAATAATGGGATATTAATAATAATTCCACTCCCATTAATAATAATAATGGGATATTAATAATAATTCCACTCCCATTAATAATAATAATGGGATATTAATAATAATTCCACTCCCATAACCCACAAGTTTCAATCCTTACTTCCTCTTCCATTCCTGGCAATCCTCCGAGGCGTCTGAAAAGGAGGTGGCCTCGAGACATTCTTGTTTAGATTACCCAGAGGAATAGTGCCAATGGGCATTTTCTCTTCATGTCTTTTTCATGCATTTCTGTTAGCTAATTTACTTGTTGTAGTAACTAATAAAGTTGTAAATTTCAATAAAAGATTAAAAAAAAAAAATTTCTATAATCATTAGCGTTCCAAAGGTATATTATACATGTATATCACTGTTCTTATGTTCAAAAATTAAAAAGTGCATTAAAAATATTTTTTCTGTTTTCTCCTTTAGTTGGGTATCGAATTTATTCAATTTAGATATTTACTTGTTTTTCATCAGTGGTAACGAGACAATGTGGTTATTTTTATAGAATCTACAAAATTAAAGGTACTTTAGAGGAATTCAATTTAAAATATCAGCATTTAAGCGCTGCATAATATTTCAATCAGAATAAAACCTACATCATATTAAAGCCCATTAAATTTTACATCGACATAGCGAGTTTAATCAAAATGGCCCTTCTGGTTAGCCGATTTTGATGAACACAAAGACCTTTTTGCGGGACTTGGTTATTTGGACTCAGGGGACCCTAAAAAGTGTATTTCCGTTGAAAACTAGTATTAGAAAATTTTCACGATCGCAATACTTTCCCTTACTATTTATTTCATAAATGTAAGTGAAAGTAAAGTGGTCCTTTCGAAAAAATATAAATAAAAAAAGCAGCCCTGATTTTTCTACCTAAAATATTACTCAATTTCTTCTGGATATTAAGAATATAACAATAAAATGGAAGAATTATATCAATCACTAGTTGCATAAAAATATAATATTAAATATTAAAAGCCGAATGTATCTATTTATAGTTGGAAGCGGGCTTCCGAATTCAACATTCCGATTTCAGCAAATGAATAGGAATTACTAGGTGTGGATGATCAGAAGGTTCTGAAAGTCCTTATCTTAAGTGTTCTTCGCTGTTCTTGTCAACATAAGTCTCTCACGTCTGATATGGATTGCCGTTAGCTTCTGTGTGTAGGTATCGGATTTGGGTCAGTGTGCAGGTTTTCAACGTGTATCAATAGATTTATGGGTATTCAATCCAAAGATTCCAATACTTCAAAATCTAGTTATAAATTCTGGCTAAGCTGCTTACTTTCTACTATTGTATTTATTTTGCTCATTTCATTAATTAGTGAAGAATTCATTGTAATCTGAGATAATTTTCGAAAGAACTGCATTTTTCCAATACTGCCGAGAGGAGAGTTGAGGGGTTCTAGCCATCCTCGACGTGAAATGAATTATGTCGTATTTAATGGCTTTAGATAATAAATAATTATATATACATAATTTTAATTAATATACATACTATTAATTAATATCGATTAAATAGTCATTCAATAGTTCCTTTCATTAAAATTATGTATCAAAGGCAAAACCTCTTCAAAATACCAAAAAAATCATAACCTTAACATTTGCATAGAACATACACTGCCCTGCCTTGACAATCCCCGATATCCTTTAAATTATTAATGTCATATTGAATCCTAGAAGCTCCACCATTCGAATCCTTTCCAGCTTTATGTAGATAAGGGGAGTAGTTTATTTTAATATATTTCCTACCATCATAAGATTAATTAGTCTACAGAGAAATTTCTATCATATGTATAAAATAAATGTTTATGTTAGAACTTAATTAGAATTTTTAAGGAGGCGGTGCGGTCGAGTAGGTTAAAGCGCTTTCCTGTAAACATGCGTTGCATAGCAACCAGATGACCAAAAAATTGGATTAAAATGATTACGAGTTTGTGTCTCGGTGCTGGGGATCTTTTAACTCTTTTATAACACTCCCGAACTTAATCTCTGGCTCTGGAAAATTCCAATACATTCGTAAAAAACCGTCTGAAGAATAATAGTTTTATAAATTCTAACCTTTACGTTTTTAGACAGAATCCGCGAGCTAACTAATTTAGCAACTGAATAATAACACGCATTTCCCACCTTTAACCGGGACTTTATTTCTTCCTGGATTTCATTTTTTCTTGTTATCATTGAACCTAATTACTTGAATTTCTCTGCGTGTTCAAAAGTATGCCCTGATATGAAAATATGCCTAGTGTTACGTAGGTTAGAACGCCCTACTCACATATTTTAGTTCACAAAATACCACAAACAGTCATGGATTCCTCTGAGGTAAAACGCTCATTATCCGGAGGTAAACTAGTCCCTCGTTCGGGTCTCCGGGTGGGGACTGCTTCAAGAGAATCATGGCGCAAGATGAATCATATATATAAATAGTTTAATTACTAGTCTATATTTTGTAGTCTAGACTTGGGCCTAGAATGGAACCAACAAAAGAAATCTGGGCGATGTAAACTGAAGCAGATTGGGGTTCAAAAAGTATTTCATTAATTTAGATAATAATAATATTGTTAATAATTAACTTCAACGACATAAATTTGGTTATTATTAAATTACGATAATGCTAACTTTTTTTCAGAAATCCACACAGCCAAAAAGTCAGGCTTTAATCCAAGTGTATATCCATATTTTAATAGAAGTGATGGTTTATTAAAATATGAATGGTACGTGGTAAAAATGTTCAATTAAGTTTATCACAATATTTAAGAGTTCTGGTTAAATTTCTATGTCAATTTTATCTTTCTCTGATAACGTTTTATTTATAATGTTAAATTGGACCAGAGATCGATTCTCTTCAGTTGTGGACATAAAGTTCTCATACAAATCAATTCCTAAAGACAGGATTGACTAAAGAGGTTCAACTTAAGACGCTTTATTTGATGCATGAATCGTTTTCACTCAAAAAAACAATTTGTTTTGGCAAAGGACCTTCCAGTTTTCGTAAATGTCAAGACATAAAACGTGCGAAAGTCTGCATTAATGCAAAGTTAAGGTCGTAGCAGGCGGCCACATTAATATACAACCGCAACCACCCGGATCTAACTCACAGCACCTTACTGGAAGTGAGTAAGATAAAAGCATACTTTTTATTATTTTTCTGTAGAGTAGATAATTATATTATGAAGTAATCATAAAACTTTGACTTTCGGGAAGAACTAAATAAGGTTAAAGATTTTTGAGAGAAGTCGCTTGAGGTTGCAGTCAATTTAACACACAATTAATCGTAAACTTAATTTATTGGTGCCGACGTTTCGGCCTAAATTATAGGCCTTCTTCAGGGTGGTTGTGTGAGCTGAAAGGCGTCAGTCAACAACAATGTGGATTATTAGACCTGACTATTTGTGGGTGTTGTTGACTGACGCCTTTTAGCTCACACAACCACCCTGAAGAAGGCCTATAATTTAGGCCGAAACGTCGGCACCAATAAATTAAGTTTACGCTTAATTGTGTGTTAAATTGACTGCACCTTCAACCAACTTCTCTCATATATACACACAGTCAACCATTGTCACTTCATTCTCAAAGATTTTTGTTTTCTGTTATTGCCAAATACGTGTAATCCAGTAAAAGTACTATAAAATTGAAGAAAAACTAAAACGGTTATTTAATTGCTTCATTCGATTCATCTTTGGGATCTCCAGGGACACCTCTGTCACTCGATTCTACGAAGAGTTAAAGTGGCTTTATCTTTCCTACCGTCGAAAATACTTCCTGGCTTCCTTCCTCTGTCAAGTTATCCGATCCCGCCGTCCATCATACATCTCTGATCTCTTATTATTCAAATACTCAATCCATTCTCGCAACACCCGTATGCGGCCTTCTGATTTGTATATTAGAATAGAATAGAATAGAAAAATGAACTTTATTCTGGGACATAGTCCCTTAAGAATAACATTGATGTTACAAATAAATATAGCTCTTCTGGCCAGAATACATTAAATTGATTGAATTATTACAAACTTAATTATTTTCATAAATAAAGTATATTAAAAGAAAAATATATATACACACACCTACATACATACATACAAAAATCATAAAGTAATAATAATAATAATGATAATAAGTAAAATAGAATGAGAAAATAAAAACAACTAATTTTCCGGAAAAAAAAAAAAAAAAACACAAAAAAACAAAACAAACAAAAGCAAAGTCAAATAAGCATTTAGTCATTATAATCAATAAATTATCAGATTTAAGATCAACAAGCGTCTGTGAGGGATAATAGATGCTGGAAAAGGAGATATTTAAATGTGGATAAGGAAGAAGCACGACGTATATTGGAAGGAATGGAATTCCAGAAAGCAGTGGAACGGGCAAGAAAGGATCGATCATAGGCTTTTGTTCTGTGGGATGGGATATAAAGGTCGGAGTGGCGCGATCTTGTCCCAAGCAAGTGAACTGAGGATTTAAATTGAAGGAGACTGTGGATATAGGAAGGATGGTGGGATTTTATCGTTTGGTAGAGAAAGGACCCAAGGAAGTACTGTCTGCGTGTGGAAGGGAGGAGCCACTTCAACTCGGCGTAGAGGTGAGTCACGTGAGTCCGTCTCGAGGTACCAAAAACAAATCTCAAACAGCAATTCAAAATACGCTTTACTCTGTTCTCAAGTACCATACAGAGGCCACCGTACACCGCACAGCCGTAGTCAAAGTGGGGAAAGATGAGTGAGGAGACAAGGATTTTACGCGTGGATTCGGGAAGAAGGTGACTGGAGCGATGGAAAAACTTTAGGGTGCTTATGGCTTTCCGAGAAATTTGTGCAATATGGGGTTTCCAGGAAAGGGATTGGTCAATTATAATTCCTAGGTTTTTGACAGAGGGACTGAAAGCAATGGGATGACCATTTAGGAATAAGGTTGGAAAGGTGGAGTTGGATCTCAGGAGGGGATTGGAACCAATCATAATAGCCTGTGTTTTCATAGCGTTTAAGCATAGCTTATTCAGGTTTGCCCAGGCACAGATTCTATCTAGGTCTGCCTGAATAGCGGCAAACGCAGATGATAATTCGGACGGAGGGAAGGAGAAATAAATTTGGAAATCATCGGCATAGAGGTGATGGGAGCAATGGACTATTGAATTAGGGAGATCATTGATGTAGCAATTGAATAGGAGAGGGGAGATGCTGGAGCCCTGGGCCACACCTGCCGAAAGGGCGAGGAAGGATGATAAAGGATGATTAGGAATGTAAACGGCTTGGGTTCGACCGGAAAGGAATGATTGGAACCAGCAATAGCGCTGTTGGAAAAGGATAGTGCATTTAGTTTGGTAAAGAGAATAGAATGGTCTAAGGAGTCGAAAGCTTTCGAGAAGTCAAGAAGTATTAAAACTGTTAGTTTCTTTTCGTCCATGGCAGTATGTAAGTCATTAGTGATTTTGGCGAGGGCGGATTGTGTGGAAAAGCCTGAACGGAAACCAGATTGGAAGGGATCAAGTAGCTTGGACTTTTCAAGGAATTCTGATATCTGAGTCTGGATTATTCTTTCGAGAGGTTTTGAAAGGTTTGAGAGAATGGAAATAGGTCGATAATCTTTAGGAAGGACGGGGTTTGCGGTTTTGTTAATGGGATGGACTAAAGCTTTTTTCCAAGAGCTAGGGAATACTGAATTTTGAAGGGAGAAATTGTATATAAAAAGGAGAGTGGGGAGGATTTCAGGAAGGCATAATTTTAACAATTTAACAGGAATTCCATCAAAACCAAAGGAATTGGTGGTAGATTTCATAATGGAGGAAATAAGATCACTTGGAGAAATGTCAGAGAAGTAGAAATTATCGGGGTTGAATAAAGGAGCTGAAGAAGATTTAGGAGGAGGCAGAGTAGACAAATTTGAAGACGGGGATACAAAATGGGAATTTAGTTCATCAGGAGATATCTGTGGTTCATGTGAAGAAGAGGATTTGCAGAGGGAGAGCTTACGGAGAATGAGCCATTTTGTTTTCGAGTCAGGAGCTGTGGAGAGGGCTTCTTGGAAATAAATGGATTTTGCTCGTCTGATAGTTGTCTGTGTCAAGTTACGCAGTGCCCTAAACGCTTGATAGTCGTCAGTCAGTCTTGTACGTCTAAAGCGCCTACGGGCAGCCTCACGTCTTTTTTGTAGGTCTTTAATTTCTTGACTCATCCAGGGAGCAGGTCGGTGACGAAAGGTGATGGTTTTGATTGGTGCGTGGATATCAAGGATATAAAGAAGATTAGCAGTGAGGATATCAACCATTGAGTCAATAGATGTACAGGAACAGATTTCGCTCCAGTTAATATTTTCTAGGTCAGGTAAAAGGATTTCACGGGTCAGAGCGTCCAGGTTACGAAAGGTGAACGTTTTGGGTAGGAAAGCAGGGGTTTGGATATTATAAGAGATTTGGATAAGGTCATGAGATGAAAGGAATGGTACTGGATGCTGGGAGGCGGATAAAAGGTTATGCCTTGAGTCGATAACATGTAGGTCCAACCAGGTGTCAGACCTCAAGGTATGGTGAGTTGGGGCATAAGGAACAATGTAGAGATGGAGAGAATAAAAAAGGTTTTCAAGGTAGTGTTTATCGTTGGAGTCAGAAAGGAGGTTGGTATTAAAGTCGCCAGAGATTATAATATGGTTGTAATAGGGAACATAGTTATAGAGGATTGATTCGAGGGATTGATCAAAAGGAACCAGAGGAGACGGTAAACTACAATATACAGGAGAGAACTTGAGTTACAGGAAATTTCGACAAGAAGGAATTCAACATAAGGGTGATCATAAGGGAATGAGACATCAAGGATTCGGGATTTGAGGCTGTTGTGAACAAAAAGACCTACACCTCCACCGTTCCTGCCGATACGATCGTGCCGGATAAAGGAATAGTCAGGAATAGAAACTGAGGAAGAAGGAATATAGGATTTTAGCCAGGTTTCAGTGACTGCAATAAGGTGGTAAAAATTTTTGGTGAAGTAATTAAGGAACTCATCATAATGAGCGGGTAAGGACTGTGCGTTAACATGGCAGGCGTAAGGACGTTAGACATACAAGAACGGAAATAAAGTTGTTTGAAGGAAAGACGCTTGCTGTAAAACGAAATTGTGAATATACATCAGAAATAAAGAGACCGTTGATAAAATGATATAAGATAATCTATGAAAGAAAAAAACAAAATAAGTTAAATTAATAGCTTGTCTCTGTGAAAAAAAAGAAAAATAATAATTTGTTATGAGCAGGATAAATACAAAAAGGTTTTTAGGACCAGAAGGTTGACAGTTCCCAGAGCGTCAGCCAAACACGTCGAGATCTTGACATCTGTCTATATAGATAACCGGGTGACCATCATCCTTTCGGCAGCGCACTCTGCCTCCCGCGAACCACACGTATTTAATTTTTTTGGCAGATCTTACTTGACGGGCGAGCCAGTACAAATGCCTATTTGTTGGCGACATCTCTTCGCTGAGATATATTCGGTGGAAGTCATTTTCCTCCCAGCCGATGTCTCGCGTGGAGAAGTCCCTCTTCACTTTACGTTGTTGTACTATTTCGTCCCGTAGCGATTGCCTGACGAAACGTGCGATTATAGGAGGTGGCTGCTTGTCGTCTTTTCGCGGCCGCCGCCGCTCTACTATATCGAGGTCTTTGGTGTCGATTTTGATCCCGAGTCCCGCCGCAACGCTGGACACCAGGGCTGCCGGAGTTTCCCCGGGGCGAACCGGAACGCCTCGGATTTCAACCGATCTGCAGAGCAGACCTTGCTCTGCTTTATTGAGGCGGACTTCGAGTTCGTTCACTTTATTTTTTAAAACTTTATTTTCTGTAGTCACAAAGTCTTCGCTTGAACTTCCAGGTGTTTTTCGATTTTAGAAAGTCTATCGTTTAATTCGAAACTGAGTTCGCCGTATTTATCTAGTGAAGATTTTAAATTTTTAATTTCTTCATTCACTTCGGTGCGTAAGTAATTAACAGCAGCGAGAATGTCCGCTGCCGTGGGTTCGGCAATCTTCGTGGTAGACTCGGCTATCTTCGGTGAACGATCGGTCGTTTTCGATATACTTCTAGATGGGCTAGGAGATTTTTCTTTGCTTGACCCGGTATTCTTTCTTCCTGAGACACAATTATTGCAAGTCCATTGTGTTTTTTGGGCTTTGATAGTCTCAGTGTCTTTATCAGTAAGACTGCAGCACCTGCCGTGAAAAATCACGCGACACTTGCTACAGCTAACATTGTTTTTGTCTTCACGGGTGATCGTGGTCTCACAGACTGTGCACAGCACCATTGTGTTTAATTAAAATTAAATAGAAATAAAAATTATAACTCACTGGTGTTATTAGTGGTAAATATTGTCCGTTAATCCTCTGAGGCTTCGGGATTAACTCTAGATTCACTGCTGTAGCTCCGTAAGTTAAGATGTTTTATTCTCTGTTATTATTAAATAATAACAAATCACTATTGTAAAATAAGTTTTTAATAATTTTTAGTGAAATAATCAAAAAGTAATTAAAATAATAAAAAGAAAACTTATAAATAGCAAGAAAGACGACAAAGAACACAGAGTGATGTTGACTAGATGCTGTCTCTGGCCAGACTCGCCTATTACGCCTAGGGATTGCAATCCGGAAAACCGGATCCGGTAATCCGGCGGATCCGGCATCATTATGCGTTAACCGGATCCGATTATAGCAATTTCTGGCCAAAAATAGTGCAGTTCAATAAAAAAAAATTACTTTAAATGCGTTAAATTTGGTGTACATGTATGGTGATGTCGTTCGACGCCAAATTACATCGTCATCAGTTGAGTCCAGCATCATTCGTTCGCCTTTCACGAGACAGTACATGTGTTTTTGTTTTGTCGGTGCTTCACCTAAATGTAAGTGAAGAGATATTATTATCTTGCATATACGCGAGCTATAGCATCCTAAAAGTTGTATGTAGAGGAACTTCTGAAAGAACTCTTAACTTTATTTTTAGAGAAATTGCTCACTCAAGTACTGACTCACTCAAGTGTACTGAATTATTTGATAAACTGCTTACAAATCTATTAAAATCAAGGAAGACTGAGCTACGTTACTGCTCGCCTCTTCATATACTTATCTTTCGCAGATAGCTCAATTAATTTATTAAGTTAGTTTATAAAATCCTATATAATTATCCTTGCGTAATTAACTCAGATGGGAATTGTGATAACAATAATTTTAAATTATTTGAGAATGCTAACTAATGCTAATGATAGACACACTTATATTTTGATGAATATGTCTGATGAATGGTATGATTATCACAATAATGAGTTTGTATTAGAAGTATAAATCTTTAAATTATTCTACTGACAATATTTGTTTTTAAAATAGTACATAAGTACTAATAACTTTAGTATATATTATCAAAAATCAATTTTGATTTTGAAAAAAGGGTGGTCGAAAAAAATAGTCTTTATTTTCAGCAAATAGTAATCAATAGCCGATTGTTTTAATAGCCATTTAAATTTTACGAGTTACCTAAACTACTAAACTTCAATTTTTTTGCTCCATATCTAATCCTAACATAACTTTTATTTTATAAACTTCCTATTATGAGTACAATTATACTCGAATAACATACTAACTGTTCATTTTGGACCGAAAAGTGAAAATCAACCTGATTTAGCCCTACAATCCGGATCCGGCCGGATTGGAAATGACACCGGATTGCAATACCTAATTACGCCCCATCGAACCGCAGCTTTCGACAGATCTTTCATAATCCGATCCTCTTCCATATGGAACTCTATTCCTTCTGGTATCCGTAATTCTACTACCCTTACGACTTTTAAATCTCGTCTATTCCATTACCTCCTGTCCATTCAATTTCCAAACAGTGCTGACTGATCCAGTTCCATGAAAATGTGTAAATAGTTAAAAAAGTGTTTCTTAATTATTTATTTATTTTATTAAAAAAAAAAAAAAAAAACCTGTACCACTACAACCCATGAAGGGTCTTGGCTCAGTACATATAGAGATTCGTACTGTTTCTAGGCCAACGGCTGTGCAATGAGGTGATTAGGCCTTAATCACGCTCAGCCGCCAGGTTTTTTCCCCAATTAATTTGGGTACCCACTTTATAGAGGCTGGGTCTGCCCCAGGAGGGTCTCCATACCCTAAGTTCGCCCCCCGACTGAATTAACAGAATAAATAATATTCTGCCACAGCCGGGATTCGAACCCAGGACCTTGGGTACAGCAGACTAGCGCTCTATCCACTAGACCACGCCGCTCCCCTATTTATTTTATTAACTAAGTAATAATTTTATTTTATTTTTTAGTCTAGGTTATGTATGGAAACATGATAATTATTCATTTATTATATTCTTTAATCATCACTTATAAAACATTTTATTCTCATCGTTTCTATTATTGTTTCTTTTTTACTTATTATGCATTGTATATTTATTTTTTTTTTTTTTAATCTTACTCTAAGACAGTAATTTTATCATTATTGTATATTATATTATTCTTAAGGGACTTGTTTCAGAATAAATAAATAATTATTATAATTAAAATACTTTTTTTTTTTTTAATATTTATTAAGATATATTTCAATTTGTTTCAATATATGCAATAGTGATGTGAGACCACATTCACACAATAATACGATACTGAATTACTGTTTTCCTCAACATTGCTTTTACTGAGCTGACTCTTGGGGATGTTAGTAATCCATATCAATAATTAACAGAGAGAGCTTTTCTACCGGACTAGTGTCTTGGCCATAAGTCAAACTACTTCGAAGGGTTTATTTAGTCTCATAAAACAATAACATAAACACAGATATTTACAATGGTGTTAATGAGTTACAATGTACAATATTATTAAATAGGAGGTCTTCACATATTCGGCCGGTGACCCAAGTAGCCGCGACAATCAGACAGACAAGTCTCCATCGCCAAGAAATTCTTCATAAAATATCTGTCATTGTTAAATGTTGTAGATATACTACGGTCATTATTGAGTTTTCAACATCAATTCTACAACCTAACACATTTACATATCAGGAACGGTTGTTAAAAGTTATTTTACACGTAGAAGGGAATAATTTATGTTATCCACGACACGGAATCCATACTTGTTAAACAGATGTCCATGGTGAGAAACCCTGTGGAGGCAAACTATAAAATATTGCGGTTTCCGTATTAGGTTGTCTTTAAAGCAAAAAAAGAAAATGATAAATAAATAAAAATCCGGTGAGTATAAGACAGATGACTAAAGGTTTGATTAATATTCTATTTTGAATACGGACAGGGAGCGGAGAGCGGTATGGGCTAGGAGAGGTACAATACATAAATTACGTTGGACCTGATTTGAGGCTAACAAGGCACCTGTGTTGGCGCGCAGGTGTGGCGCAGACCGAACGGCGCCGGCGGGAGACCTTCGGCGGGAACTTATTTTGGCGGCCTCTCTCTTTTATCTCCCGCCCGGTAATGTCCTCCTCCCCCTCCTCCTCCCTTTATTGTGAGTCCGGGATCTCTTTTTGTGAGAGATTTTGTCGGCGAGATCTTATCGCTTCCCTTCACAGTCACAACAATATATAGGTCATTAAACACAATAACATCATACCTCAGCATATTCAAGACAAGGAAAAGGTACGATCAAGGAAATGGTTAATGCGGATAGGAATGTGATTCACCATGACAGCATTGTTTAGAATTTATCGTCCATCAAATATTCTTAAATCATACTACATACAGAAGGAAGAAAAGAACTTATTAATAATAACATCTATGGGATACTAAAAGACATAACCAAATGGCACCAGAAAAAAATCAACGTTATCACCTCCTTAATTAGCTCAATTTATAAAAGATTACCATAATAATACTATTTACAAGTACCTCAATTGATTTTGAGCCGCGTTCCTCACCGAGCCCAACAATTTTTACTCGCCCATTTGGGTCTCAGCGACGCTATCAACTCAATTATATTCACAGACACAATTTTCGCAATTCCGCGTTGTGCAACCTTCTAAACTCCCCAGTGCCCTCATCTCTCTTCGGACCAAATATTTTACGCAGTACCTTATTTTCGAAAACCTCAAACCGTTGTTCATCCTTCAAAGTAAGCGTTCACGTTTCACATCCGTAAAGAACCTTTAAGTTTTTAGATAGAAGCCGTGAGCTAAGTCACTTAACAACTGAATAATAACACGCATTTTCCACCTTTAACCGGGACTTTATTTCTTCCTGGATTTCATTTTTTCTTGTTATCATTGAACCGAAATACTTGAATTTCTCTACGTTTTCAAAAGTATGCCCTGAAATATTAATATCATCAAGATCGCCACCGTTTCTGCTACTAATCATATATTTCGTCTTATCGGTATTTAATTCTAGTCCTATTTCTTTACCGGATTTTATTAACACATTTGTATTTAGTTGTATGGTTTCCTTGTCTTCACCTAGCAGTACCAGATCATCGGCATACCCAAAACCGGAATCTTGTCACCCATATTTAAGCCTTTCTCGGTACACATCACCTTTTCTATGACATATTCTAAAGCTATATTAAACAAAACAGGTGAAAGGAGTCACCCTGTTTCAAACCAGATCGCACCTCAAATCTCTCGGAGTAACTATGACCGATTCTAACTTTATGGAATGTTTCCGACAAACAAACTCTAATAGGTTTTTTAACTTTCTAGGTATTCCTGTTCAATCATGATGTTATGTAGCTTATGATGGTCTATGGAATCATAAGCCTTTTTTTTTACAAGGACAATAGGAATATTATTAAGGAAGTCATGGTTTGTTGGTAAAGATAAAGATGGGTAAAATTTATTTTATATTAGAAATACATTTCCCAAATTTGGAAAAAAGCTTCTGATGATATTCGAATCTTCAAACCGACCACAGATTCTACTTATACAATCATAATTGTTATTGCTGTGTGCTTGGTTTTAAGAATGTATCTTCATTATTAGTCAAAAAAGAATTCAAATCTTTCAAAATGAGCGATTAATTTATATTTTATCGACAAATGAGACGTTGATTTCCAAAAGGTACTATATCCATTCTAGGAAATTTTACAGGAAGCGCGAAAATCTCTCATTACTATATTATTAAACTACCTAATTTGGGTCTTTTTGCATTAAAATTTAGAATTATTTTTTTACTATAATAATAACATCATATTAAAGTTATGAAATGAATTTTTAAAGAATGATTTGAAACGAAAATAAATGCGTAATTAGTACTTTTAGAAAATTACCGCATTTCTAAATCGCGTTTTTTAAGGACTTGAGAATTCATTAGATAACATCAAATAGAATATTTAGATAAAACTAAATGATGAGAATACAAATATGTAAAAAAATCAATTTCGTACTTCAATTCGTACTTTTGGAAATCAACGTCACAAATATTGACTTTTTGGAGCAAATTTTGAATGAGAATTACTTTAAAGGGGGATTAGGAGAGATAAAGTTCTTCGGCTACCAGCGACTGGACAGAGACTCATGGCTTCCCTTTATATAGAAGAAGTCAGTGCTAAGCAGACAATACTAGAACGGTGTTATATGAGGACCTTTCGAGCCGGCTGCTGGCCTAGAAAAAGAAAAACAAAGAACCTACCGGGCGGCGGGTAACAAAGGTGGAGGAGGCCTTCTGAAGAATAAGGCACTAGATCACGCCGCGGAAGGACCTGTCTTCAAAGCCGCAAGGTCGGTAAATTATCTTTACTCCTCACTCGCTCCGGCAACTACTCACGGCCTAAAAAGTGGGCTCCTTATCCAGGAAAAAATCAAGGCTTCTGGAAAATAATGATGGCGGGTAGCTTCTTATAATAAATCTTAGAAGAATACTTTAAGCATTATGAAAGCATACCGAAACACCAATAGAAGTGGAGTTTGTATTTTTATTATTTATTTTTTTTTATTATTAATTCCCACCAAATTACCTTTACCCTTCGTCGCAAACCGATGATCTCCTGTCCCACTGTTTCCTTTAATAACACCCCACTCACTCCTGTAGAACAAATCCGATACCTAGGACTTCATCTTGACAAACGACTAACTTGGAATCCTCACACAAGACTTAAACGACAAGAAACTGCTAGTAGATATCGATTACTACAACACTTTTTTTTTTTTTTTTAATTGTTGGCATAGGGTTGCACCGCGACCAAACGGTCTATTGTGCGCCATAGAATCACGCGGTGTTAGATTTAAAACACGAGTTTAGTAGCAGAAGCAAATTTCAGAAGGCTGTTAGGATTAACAAGTTTGTTGTTAGTGGGGTTTTCTAGGCGGTCTTCACTAAATAAAATGAACCTCAGCATAGCTAGCCTGTCACAGTGGCAGACTATGTGAAACGATGTTTCATCCTCCGTGCCGCATAGTCTGCATAGAGGGTTGTCGGAAATACCAAGTTTAAACATATGGTAGTTAAGTTTGCCGTGTCCTGTATAGACAGCAGTCAAGGTCCTCAGGCATGTCCTACTCATACCAAGAAGACACTTCCTTCTGCCGGTACAAGGACCATCTAGGAATTTGAGTAATTGCCTAGGTCCTTTATTTAGCCAAAGTTGTTTAAATTTATTCAAGTAGGATTGATTGATGTTCCTAAAGGCATAGCTTAGGCTGATTCCACTTAGGGGTTCTGGTGTGATGGGAATCGTTGCCGATCCCTTCCTAGCTAATTCATCAGCTTTTTAGTTTCCACTGAACCCAGAATGTCCAGGAACCCATTCAACGCTAACGATATTCTTTCTAGCAAGACAGTTTAGGGTCAGATTGCATGCTTCGACGACTTTTGAGGTGGTTGTGTGATTGTTTAGGGCTCCAAGTGCTGCCTGACTGTCAGTATAGATAAAAATCTTTTTGCCACTAATGTTTTCAGTGCATAGGTCAGTAGCACAGTGGAGAATAGCAAGAAGTTCAGCCTGAAAAACTGTTGTGTGTTTGCCTAGTGGAATACTGGCTCCGGAGTTGTTGTCTTTCCTCCAGACACCAGCACCTGAGCCGCTGTCCATTAGTGAGCCACTACAACACTTACTGGACAAACGTTCAAAACTTCCACTCTATTACAAAAAGCTCATACATGTTACCATTATCAGGCCCATATAGAAATATGGGATCGAACTTTGGGGCTATACTAAACCATCCAATTCCTCCCGCATCCAATCCTTACAATTCAAAATCCTTCGCAAAATCTTAAATGCTCCTTACTTCGTCACAAATAAAATCATCCATAACGACCTTAATATCCCATTTGTTGCAGACCTTTCTCGTACCAGATATACCACATTCAATTCCAAACTCCCAACCCACATAAACCCACTTGTTCGCAACCTATCAACCTCACATACCCCTGATAACCCTCCGAGGCGATTGAAAAGAAGATGGCCTTGGGACCTACTAACTTAAATAGACATCGAAGTTCTACCACTGAGTAGTTTCTTCACAAACCTTTTCACGCCCTTTATTGTATTTCAACACTTTTACATGTTGTATTTATTTTTTTTAATACAGTTGTAAAATTCAATAAAATATAAATTTAAAAAAAATAAAATTTTGTTTTTAATTGAATATGGTCACCACATAAATCTAGTGTTAATGTTTCAAAAGAGCAAGAAATAGTTTTATTTTATGCTCATAATCCTAGCAGTCCAAAATCCTACGAAAAATCAATGTTCCTTATTTTTTAACTAGTAAAATCATCGATAGAGACCTCAATATCCCACTAGTTTCACACAGCCCGAATTCGATACACCTCCTTTAATTCCAAACTACCAGCCCACACAAAACCGCTTGTCCGTAAACTCTCATCTCCACCTCTTCCCGATAATCCTCCGAGACACCTGAAAAGACGATGGCCTCGAGACCTGCTAATAAAATAAGCATTACAGTGTTACCTAAAAGAATGATTGAAGTGTTACCACTGAGTAGCTTCTTCACAAGACTATTTCATGCCATATTTGTAATTTTAGCCCTTTTACTTGTTTGGCATTTCAAAGTAGGGGTGGGCATAATCGAATGATCGTCATAATCGGATGATCGGACTTCGATCATTTAAATAATCGAATGATTTCATAATCAAATGATCGAATAATTATTATGCATTCTGAGAGACGACATGCCACAATTCCCGTCTCTATAATGGCTGAGCTGCATATAATTCTTGTGATGGAAAAAAAAAGAGCTTCTTATAATCTCTCGATTACCGTTAAGCAATTCTGTTCGAATGATCATTTGTTCACACCGATTAATCCGATAATCGATTAATTCGAATGATTGTGTCGTCATTCGATTATGCCCACCTCTACTTCAAAGGTTATGTAGAGTGCTCTTCTTGGTGTTAATATACATGTGTCTTTATTTACACATCTTCTTCTTTACTAACAACAAATATAGAAAAACCCACTATAAAAGAAAATCATTCTTAATGATAATATAAGAATGTCAGTATCAACCATTAAAATCGTCAATTTGCTTAAATAAAACATTAAAACTGTTCAAATCTTACAAAGGGTGTTATTATCTCCTAATAGGGATCAGATTAAGACGACTTTGCTTCCAGGTGGTGAGAAATTTCATTGTCATTCCAAAGAGTACTTATAGTTTTTATTTTAGCATTAGATTTTAGAAATAAATTTTTTTCAACTACTCAGAAGACAGTTTTTTTGTTGTTTTTTTAATCCAGCCTTATTTCACATGGAGACAGATACAGGAACCTCCAGGAAAATATCAGCTTACCATAGCAATTGAGATACTGAGCTGTCCAGAAAATTGACTGAACTGGTACATTTTTTTATAAATTTAGATTACTTAATGTAAATATAAATATTAGATTACAGATAGCAAAAATTTAAATTGTATGTCAGATTTCTTGTTTGTAATAAATAAATAGTTTAAATTTTACAAAAAATCATTAATTTAATTTTTATCAAAATGGTTTAACGTTTTACTGTTAGGTTATATGGTTTACATAATTTTGTATCTTATCTAGTTTACTTTTAAAATTATTATTGAAGTTATTTTGTGGTTTATTAATAATTATTCATTTTACTCTACGAAACTTAAGTTTGTTTACATTT
The DNA here is from genome assembly GCA_023052935.1 of Piezodorus guildinii. Lineage (NCBI taxonomy): Eukaryota > Metazoa > Arthropoda > Insecta > Hemiptera > Pentatomidae > Piezodorus > Piezodorus guildinii. The sequence continues at coordinate 13,614,496 of CM041294.1, read as the reverse complement.
CCTTTGAATAATATTTCTAAATGGACAAGTCACAGAATAAATAAAGAATTTATTATTATAATTGCAGTTGAGATAATCATTATCGACGGAACCTTGTAGCTGGGTGGTTAGTATAACAGCCTCCTATGCCAAAGGTCACGGGTTCAAAACCGCAGGGGTCCTAGGATCTTTTAATAGGAGTAAAAAATCCTTAGTTATGCTGTCCTTCGGAGGGGACGTTAAAAGGTGGTCCCGAGCCTGTGCGATGTCAGGTACTCGCTAAAGATCCATATCCTATAAAACCAGGATAGGAAAAATTTAGGACTCCCACTGTAGCATCGTCCGATTAGCAATAGCAGCATAAATGGCGTTACAATAATAAACAAAAATACATTTTGTCACAAATTAAAAAAAAATATATTAAAGGCTGAACTAGCCTTGTCAGCATGTTATTATCAACTGGATTATAAAATCTGAATAGGCAAAATTTAGGACTCCCACTGTAGCATCGACCGATTAGCCATAGTAGCATAAAGTGACGTGAAATAATAAAAAAACAAACAAAAATACATTTTGTCACAAATTAAAAAAAAAAAATCTATTACAGGCTGAACTAGCCTTGTCAGCATGTTATTATCAACTGGATTGTAAAACCTGGATAGGCAAAATTTAGGACTCCCACGGTAGCATCGTCCGATTAGCCATAGTAGCATAAAGTGACGTTAAATAATAAACAAACAAACAAAAATACATTTTGTCACAGGTTAAAAGGTGATCCCGAGCCTGTGCGATGTCAGGTACTCGTTAAAGATCCCTATCCTAATAAAACCAGGATAGGAAAAATTTAGGACTCCCACTGTAGCATCGTCCGATTAGCCATAGCAGCATAAAGTGGCGTTAAATAATAAACAAAAATACATTTTGTCACAAATGAAAAAAAAATATATTAAAGGCTGAACTAGCCTTGTCAGCATGTTATTATCAACTGGATTATAAAATCTGAATAGGCAAAATTTAGGACTCCCACTGTAGCATCGTCCGATTAGCCATAGTAGCATAAAGTGACGTTAAATAATAAAAAAACAAACAAAAATACATTTTGTCACAGGTTAAAAGGTGATCCCGAGCCTGTGCGATGTCAGGTACTCGTTAAAGATCCCTATCCTAATAAAACCAGGATAGGAAAAATTTAGGACTCCCACTGTAGCATCGTCCGATTAGCCATAGCAGCATAAAGTGACGTTAAATAATAAACAAACAAACAAAAATACATTTTGTCACAGGTTAAAAGGTGATCCCGAGCCTGTGCGATGTCAGGTACTCGTTAAAGATCCCTATCCTAATAAAACCAGGATAGGAAAAATTTAGGACTCCCACTGTAGCATCGTCCGATTAGCCATAGCAGCATAAAGTGGCGTTAAATAATAAACAAAAATACATTTTGTCACAAATGAAAAAAAAATATATTAAAGGCTGAACTAGCCTTGTCAGCATGTTATTATCAACTGGATTATAAAATCTGAATAGGCAAAATTTAGGACTCCCACTGTAGCATCGTCCGATTAGCCATAGTAGCATAAAGTGACGTTAAATAATAAAAAAACAAACAAAAATACATTTTGTCACAGGTTAAAAGGTGATCCCGAGCCTGTGCGATGTCAGGTACTCGTTAAAGATCCCTATCCTAATAAAACCAGGATAGGCAAAATTTAGGACTCCCACGGTAGCATCGTCCGATTAGCCATAGTAGCATAAAGTGACGTTAAATAATAAACAAACAAACAAAAATACATTTTGTCACAGGTTAAAAGGTGATCCCGAGCCTGTGCGATGTCAGGTACTCGTTAAAGATCCCTATCCTAATAAAACCAGGATAGGAAAAATTTAGGACTCCCACTGTAGCATCGTCCGATTAGCCATAGCAGCATAAAGTGGCGTTAAATAATAAACAAAAATACATTTTGTCACAAATGAAAAAAAAATATATTAAAGGCTGAACTAGCCTTGTCAGCATGTTATTATCAACTGGATTATAAAATCTGAATAGGCAAAATTTAGGACTCCCACTGTAGCATCGACCGATTAGCCATAGTAGCATAAAGTGACGTTAAATAATAAAAAAACAAACAAAAATACATTTTGTCACAAATTAAAAAAAAAAATCTATTACAGGCTGAACTAGCCTTGTCAGCATGTTATTATCAACTGGATTGTAAAACCTGGATAGGCAAAATTTAGGACTCCCACGGTAGCATCGTCCGATTAGCCATAGTAGCATAAAGTGACGTTAAATAATAAACAAACAAACAAAAATACATTTTGTCACAGGTTAAAAGGTGATCCCGAGCCTGTGCGATGTCAGGTACTCGTTAAAGATCCCTATCCTAATAAAACCAGGATAGGCAAAATTTAGGACTCCCACTGTAACATCGTCCGATTAGCCATAGTAGCATAAAGTGACGTTAAATAATAAACAAACAAACAAAAATACATTTTGTCACAAATTAAAAAAAAAAAAATCTATTACAGGCTGAACTAGCCTTGTCAGCATGTTATTATCAACTGGATTATAAAATCTGGATAGGCAAAATTTAGGACTCCCACTGTAGCATCGTCCGATTAGCCATAGTAGCATAAAGTGACGTTAAATAATAAACAAACAAACAAAAATACATTTTGTCACAAATTAAAAAAAAAATCTATTACAGGCTGAACTAGCCTTGTCAGCATGTTATTATCAACTGGATTATAAAATCTGGATAGGCAAAATTTAGGACTCCCACTGTAGCATCGTCCGATTAGCCATAGTAGCATAAAGTGACGTTAAATAATAAACAAACAAACAAAAATACATTTTGTCACAAATTAAAAAAAAAATCTATTACAGGCTGAACTAGCCTTGTCAGCATGTTATTATCAACTGGATTATAAAATCTGGATAGGCAAAATTTAGGACTCCCACTGTAGCATCGTCCGATTAGCCATAGTAGCATAAAGTGACGTTAAATAATAAACAAACAAACAAAAATACATTTTGTCACAAATTAAAAAAAAAATCTATTACAGGCTGAACTAGCCTTGTCAGCATGTTATTATCAACTGGATTATAAAATCTGGATAGGCAAAATTTAGGACTCCCACTGTAGCATCGTCCGATTAGCCATTGTAGCATAAAGTGACGTTAAATAAACAAACAAACAATCATTATCGACTAAATAATAGATGGAATAACATTTATTTTAAATTTCTTTAGTAATACAGGCAAGATGAATAAATAATACTGTTACAACTCTATTTCCATCTACTCTAGTTTTAATAGCCTTAAAAAATAATAACGATTGAATATTTACAACTTAATGTTCCTCATAGAGTTCCAGGGAAGTTAAGGATATTTTGGTTTCAGGCTTGAAGGTTTTTTCAGGATTTAGAAAGTTAAAAGATAATTGAAAATACCAGTGAGCACCGGAAAATCTCACAAAACAATACTACAATATTCATATCGTGGTGAGTCTTAATTAAAAACCAAAAAGCTCTTTATAAAACTTAAATTATTTCATCCTAACGACCATTCATCTTAATTAAAGCTTTCGTTATTTGTATCTTTATTTATTTTTTATAAAATGTTACCATTAAACCACAGAAGACCCAAGTGATATCGGCTTTTTCCCTATTATCCGTTCGACCGACCGAACCTGTCAATGCTGACTGACGTTCCGATTACCTGACAAGGACATAATACCACTCACTAGAGGGACTGAAGACTAGATCTCACCAGGCAATAGGGTAGCGAAAGGAAATAGATAAAAACTGATGTTATTATTATTATTATTTTAATTATTAATTCATTTCATGTTTTTGTCATTTCTCCTTTCTTAATAAGTTTATTTAATACAGACTAAATACAAATTATTATTTTTGTAATAACAAGGGGATAATTTTATTTTAATATTCAAGTGCCTTCATTAATTCTAACTTAGCAATAAAATTTAATAATCTTTACATTAATATGATTCTCAATTGCTAAGTTCTTTTTAAATAAATTGATCCATTTTCACTTAACATTTCTTTTCCCTACGTTTCGGCCTTTGCCATTTTCAAGGGTTCTATCAACAACATTTATATTAAAATTAAAAGGTAATCAACATTAATTTTACTTTCACTTACCTATATATGAGATATATAGTAAGGGAAAGTATTGCGATCGTGAAAATTTTCGAATTCCAGTTTTCGATGGAAATACAAGTTTTAGGGTCCCCTGAGTCCAAATGACCAAGTCCCACAAAAAGGTCTCTGTGTGTGTGTGGTAAGTCCCACGTGGAAACGAAAAGACCTATGAAACTGAAATTTCACATTTAAGACAAATATACACCCGAGACGTTAAAAATCCTTTTTCATCAAAATGAGCTTATCAAAAGAGCCACTTTTTGATTAAACACGCTATATCGATGTAAAATGTAATGACAGGGCTTAAATTTTAAATTTTCTTCTTCTAAAGTACCTTTAATTTTGTTTATTCTATAAAAATAACTATATTAGCTTGTTACCATTAATGAAAAACAGGTAAATGTATTATTTGAATGAATTCGATACCCAACTTAAGGAGAAAACTGAAAAAATATATTTTTTATGCATTTTTTGTTTTTGAACATAAGAACAGTAATATACATGTATGATATACCGTTGGAAAGCTAAAGATTTTAGAAAAAAATATTATCTTATACTTAAGCTTTTAAAAGTCAGTAGAGAGTGATGAAGAGCCGATAAAACTAAGTGATTATTTTAGATAATAATATAATAGATTTTTTAATAAAACACATGTTTCTATAGAAATTCCATTTAATTAAAAAGGTCTGTGTATGTGTATAACTCCCGCGCAAAATCGAAAGGTCCTATGAAACTGAAATTTCATATTTAAGACAACTATACGTCCGAGATGTTACAGAATCTTTAATATCATGTAGAAATAGTACGACAAGGCTTAAATGCCGATATTTTAAATTTTCTTCCTCTAAAGTACATTTAATTATGTAGATTCTATAAAAATAACTATATAATCTTTTTAGCATTGATAATTAACAGCCAAGTATGCAAATAAACAACCAAAGGAGAAAACTAAAAAAAAATATTTTTTTAATGTAATTTTTTTGTTTTTGAACATAAAAACAGTAATATACATGTATAATATACCGTTTGTAAGCTAAAGATTTTAGAAAAAATATTATGTTATACACAAGCTTTTAAAAGTTAATAGAGTGTGATGAAAAGCCGATAAAACTGACTGATTATTTTAGATAATAATATAATAGATTTTTTAATAAAACCCATTTTTCTATTCAAACTTAATTTAATTATTTCTTTAATAATTTATTTTAATCTCTATATGTATTTTAAAATTCTAAAATTGATTTTATTAACGGAGGCATTTTGGGATCACTTGTAGCTGGGTGGTTAGCATAACAGCCTCCTATGCCAGAGTGTCTCTTAAATGCCTAGTCATATTGTAGGAGCCGATACTAGATCTTAATTAGAACAAAAAAAGAAGGAAAATCAACATAAAATTGGGTATTCTGTCTAAGTAACAGAAGAAATCACCAGGGATAAATGCATAATTTATTTTACCTAATTTGTGTTCAACAAACCATTTAGGCATAATCCTCTTGTTTCAATGAATTTTACCATATTTTTATGAGTACCTAAATTTGTACTATGATACTAATATTTTGTCAATTTTCAATACATATACAAGGGGTATAATTCTAAATATTTTTAAGAATTAAAGATAATTTTTTTATTTTATATTTTAACGCGGAGCGATCCCTGGAAGCACAAGAAGGTTTTTGGAAGACCTGGGTGTCAATATAGGAGATATAGTTGTGTTAGCAGAAAATGTGATTTTGGACTCCCTGGGGATTATGCCATACCAGAATTGAGCAAGTATGACCTATACGGACATCACAGAAAAAATATTAAATAGACTTCAAAGAGCCCAGAATGCATTACATAACGCAAACCCTAATAGATCGACATATCACACCTTACTACAAACAGTTAAAATGGATGAAGATAAGGTCAAGAAGAGTATTTAATTTATTAACCATTAAATGTAAAATATTGAAGTCCAAAACTCCGAGCTATCTTTACGAAAATATGATCTTCTTACACCACATTCATAATATTAACAATAAAGCATCTAAATATACATTACTGATACCAAAACATAAAACATCTATTTTCAATAAATCATTCATAGTAAGTTCATGTAGAACATTTAATACGTTCAATAAAAAAAATAATTTTAATCAATCATTAGAAACAATTTTAAAAAAATATAAGAGAAATAATAAATGAGAAATAATTTTTTTTTAAATATATTTTTTTTATTGAAATTTAAAACTGTACAAAAAATACATCAAGTAAATATGCTGTGATGTTATAACACATGAAATGAACATGAAGAGAAACTGCCCATTGGCAGCACTCTTTGGTAGTGAGTCTAAACAAGAAGGTCTCGAGGCCATCTTCTTTTCAGACGCCTCGGAGGATTATCAGGAATGGGAGAGGAAGCAAGGATTGAAACTAATGGATTAGAGTGGGAGTGGAGTTTTTCATGAAAGGTGTGATACCTGGTACGGGCCAAATCAGCAACATGTGGGATATTAAGGTCTTTATGATGGTTTAGTAGAGCCCCAAAGCTCTACTCCGTAAGTCCAGATAGGCCTTATGATGGTCTTGTAAATCAGTCTTTTGTAGTTAAGTGAAAGGTTAGAACGTCTGTCTAGTGAATGTTGGAGTAGCTAAAATCGTCGTGCAGTTTCTTGTCTCTTCAGTCTTGTATGCGGATTCCATGTAAGTCGATTGTCAAGCAGGAGTCCTAAATATCGGATCTGTTCAACCGGGACAAGCAGAATATCATAAGGACACTGTAGGACAGGATGTCATAGGTTTTCGACGAAGGGTAAAGGTAATTTGTTGGGATTTATTGGAATTGATTTTAATTCTCTAATTCTGACACCATACCTCAAGGTCTCTGATTGGAGAGTTTGAGAGGCAATTGTAGGATCGTTATTATCCGATAACACGCAAGTGTCATCGGCATAGGTAGAGAGGAATGTGTTAGGATGGGTTGGGATATCAGCTGTATATACTGTGTAAAGAATGGGTCCTAGGTTACTGCCTTGAGGAACCCCAGCAGACTGGGTGAAGAGAGATGAATAGGAACTATTGTGGTTTATTTTGAAGGATCATTCAGAGTGGTAGGACTGGATGATTAAGAAGTATGTAGGAGGAAGGAATTTACGGAGTTTGTACAACAGTCCCGGGTGCCAGACAGAAATAATTTTAAGTTGATAACAATATATTATTATGTTAGAAAGACTTAACTAATATATGTAAGTAATATATTTTAAATTTTGTGTTGTTAAAGTCTGTAATGTATATAGCTTATATAAGAGTATTAGAAACGTTTATGTGAATAGAATGATGGAGAGTTAAATTTCCTTTTATGTTTATTTATTTTTATTTTAATCTCAAATTGGATATTTTATATTGTATTGATGATGTTGTAACTATTAGATAGTATTAATAATAGGAATATATATATATTGTAAATATTGACTTAAAAGACCTGACTCAAGGTAAAATATAAACGTAAATACAATTCCTGTTCATTGTAAGAGAGGACCAGTTTGGTCCTAAATTTAACAGGTCAATAATAAACTCTATTCTATTCTATTATATGAACAGTATTTATATTCATAACGACGTCTTGAGGATATATCAACCACATTAATGGCCTTCCTGTTAATATTCTGATACTTAACCACTGTGATGTTTTACTGGCTGATTTTAATGAAGATAAAATCGAGAAAAACAAATAAATAAACGCAGAGATGCGCAAGGAATGGAAGAAAGAGCGCCTAGTTTTTAAAATAAAGACGAGAGCTGAGAGCGGAGTAGGGATGAGGATTACCTCTCGCATTCTCAGGTGTTAGACGGATTGGAGGAATGCGCCTATAAAAACGACGCCCACACATGCACAGGTGGGAGCTTGGGAACTCGTTCACACACACACACACTCAGCTCACTTCCACACTGTGTACCTTCATGTGTCTGTGTTCTCTTTTTATCCTGTCTACTTCGTCACGGCCTAAATCCAGGGTCATCCTGCCTTGACTCCTATCTGTTTGTTGACAGACCCTCTGGCTAAACATACCTTCCACGTGACCATCCTTGATTTTGACTTTGGGTATATTTTGCATATAATTATTGAATTTAATTAATTTGCCTCTAAATTACCTATTGTATATTTAAGATTATATATAGATGAAAATTTTTAATATAGTAAAAGTACAGAATATTACTTTATTCAACAAAAATACAATACAAGTATTTCTACAAAATATAAAAGATTAAGCATTGTACTTTTACAAAGCATATAATAAAAAATCAAATAAATCCCTGAGTACTTATTAAAATCTGGTGCGGGCAACACACGAATTGTACTTACCTCTGTTTTTAGAAACGATTAAAGAATTTTCAAATACAGCAAGTGATAAAAATGAGTAAAACCATTAAAGAATTAATCAAATTGAATTTATATAGAAACATGTGTTGTATAAAAAATCTATTATATTACTATAAAAAATAATCAGTTAGTTTGTTTGTTTATTTATTTAACGTCACTTTATGCTACTATGGCTAACCGGCGATGCTACAGAGGTGAAATTATTAATTAGTAGGTGAAAGTGTGTATCACATACTTTTAACATATTATAATAAAATATCTGGAGCGCCCAACACACGACTTTCACATACCTCCGCAGTTAAAATCAATTAAAATAGTTTTTAAGAATTTTTAAATACACTTTGTTTGTTTATTCATTTATGGTCACTTTATGCTACTATGGCTAATCGGACGTTGCTACAGTGGGAGTCCTAAATTTTGTCTATCCAGGTTTTATTAGGATAGGGATCTTTAAAGAGTACCTGACATCGCACAGCCTCGGAACCACCTTTTAACGTCCCCTCCGAAGGACGGCACAACTAAGGATTTTTTACTCCCGTTAAAAAATCCTAGGACCACCTGCGGGTTCGATCCCGTGACCTTTGGCATAATCAGTTAGTTTTATCTGATTTTTATCACTATTCATTAACTTTTACAAGCTTGTGTATAAGATACTATTTTTAAAAAAAATATCTTTCAACGATATATTACTATTTTTATGTTCAAAAACAAAATATTGCTTTAAAATATTTTTTTTTTGTTTTCTCCTTTAGTTGGGTATCGAATTCATTCAATTTATATATTTACCTGTTTTTCATCAGTGGTATCAAGATAATATAGTTATTAGTGAAAGAAAATTTAAAATATCGGCATTTAAGCCCTGTCAGACCATTTTAAACCGAATGAAACCTAAATTATATTAAAGCCCATTATATTTTACACCGATGTGGGGAGTTTAATCAAAATCCTCGGAACCGTATTCGAGAAAATCGAAAAAAGGTGCAAAATGCATAGTATGAAGTGGCTCGTTTGGTGAGATAATTTTGATGAAAAAGTTTTTGTAACAACTCGGGCGTCTTGTGCTAAATATGAAATTTCAGTTTCATAGGACTTTTCGTTTACGCTTGAGTTACCACACACACATACTATTATTAAAAATCTTGGTTTGATGAACATTATGTGAATTCCAGAAACTTATTGTTATAAGTTCAGATTCTTTATAATAGAATGACCGACTGTGTTTCAATTACTTGGTTAGTAAACACATATTTTATGAATAGATCATAAACGAGCAAAATAAGTATTGAAGTTGGCTTCGGAATTAAAAAGAAGAACAGAATTAAAGCTAGTCAATCAGCCATGTTCCATTTCAATTCATCTAGGAGGCAACTAAGATCTAAGATAACGCATTAAGGGGACTATTAATTAAACTGAATTCATAGTTACTCCCGATAAATAATGCACCTGTCTCGTGTTGCTAATAGAACGTTTTATCTTTTCCAACGTGCACCAATTAAATCATATTAACATCAACTGGATTTCGAAAATATATTTTGCAAACAACTATCGTGGGATCTCTTTTCTCCCAGTATGCTATAAAATATTCTCATCAATACTAACTAGCCGAATCACGGAATACGCTGAGGAAATTATCGGAGACTACCAATGTCAAAATTGGAATATAACGGTGTAGTCCATCAACTTTATATCGATTTTAAAAAGGCTTATGATTCCATAGACCGTCATAAGCTACATAACATCATGATTGAACAGGGAATGCCTAGAAAGTTAGTAAACCTAGTAGAGATGTGTTTGTCGGAAACATTCTATAAAGTTGGAATCGGCCATAATTACTCCGAGAAATTTGAGGTGCGATCTGGTTTGAAACAGGGTGACTCCCTTAAACACCGATAAGACGAAATATATGATTAGTAGCAGAAATGGTGGCGATCTTGATGATATTGATATATCAGGGCATACTTTTGAACACGTAGAGAAATTCAAGTATTTAGGTTCAATGATAACAAGAAAAATTAAATCCAGGAATAAATAAAGTCCGGTTAAAGGTGGGAAATGCGTGTTATTATTCAGTTGCTAAATTGCTTAGCTCACGGCTTCTATCTAAAAACTTAAAGGTTAGAATTTATAAAATTATTATTCTTCCGACGGTTCTTTACGGATGTGAAACGTGGCCGCTTACTTTGAAAGATGAACAACGGCTTAAGATTTCGAAAATAAGGTACTGCCTAAAATATTTGGTCCGAAGAGAGATGAGGCCACTAGGGAGTTTAGAAGGTTGCACAATGTGGAATGCGGAGCTTGTACCCGGTGAATATAATTGAGTTGATATCATCGCGGAGACTCAAATCGGCGAGTAAAGTTCTTGGGCTCGGTGAGGAACGGATTCAGAGAAAGTTGTTATTCGCTGAGTTCGGTAAGCCTATTATTATTATTTTGCAAAATTAAAAAAAAAATATATATATATATATATATATATATATATATATATATATATATATATATATATTAGATATCTATAGGGAATATTTTAAACCTGATCCTTATACCTCAGACTCCATTTTGAAAATTCACTTTTTACTAAGGCTATTTGATTTTTAGCAGTCTTAATTTGAATAAACTATTAGCAATGAGTGTAGTCTATTTAACAGCAACAGTTCCTAATGTATGCTAATATCGATCGTTTAAAGGGTACAATGTCTTAAAAAAAAAAAAAAAAAAAAAAAATATATATTACAGCCCTGACTCTTGATGGGCATCTTCTGATGAATGCTAAACTCCACTGGCTCGGTAATTGTCCTACATATCAGTGTCAGTTAATTGGCAAGCAAAGAGGAGCTCGGTCGTTTCTCTGTTCAACGTGCTACTACTACCAATGTTAGGGGTCTTGAGGTCTACCAATCAGGAACTGCAATATTTCCGTCATGTAAAAGTTCATCTCCAAGGAATTAATAATGTTACCCAGGATAAAAATCAATGGAAGATTGTAGGTTGAATATAATGTAGGCTAGAATGGCAAAGAATATAGTTTTTCTGAGCTTCAAATAACTATTTAAATACATTCACATACCTATATATGAAATATATATTGGGTTGATGCAAAATTAATGCAGGTTTCCTCTATTGCAATATCTTAATTCCAATTGTGTAAACAAAGCTAATCCTAACATTGACATTATTATACCAAAACAAACCTTATCTAATACCCTCTCTTTCACCATGAATTTGTTTAGTAAAATCGTTTTGTTCAGTGTGTTCAAAGGTCTTGAATCGAAAATGTCAAAGTGCGATTTTCGTCAAATTTATTTTTACGAATTTAAATTAGGGCGCAGCGCTGCGCAAACGGCTCGTAATATTAATGAAGTGTGGGGTCAGGGGGCTATTAATGAGTGCACGGTGCAGCGTTGGTTCCAGAAGTTTCGCAGAGGAGATTTCGACCTCGAAGACAAGGAAGGTCGGTGCCGTCATCTTGCTCTGGACAACGACCAGCTGAGGTCAAAAGTGGAAGAAGACCCAACCAAAACCACATGAGAAATGGCGGCGGAACTCGGAACTCAAAAATTGCAACGTCTTTGCCCAGCATTGATGAATCGGAAGGGGCCGATCCTGCTCCACGATAACGCCAGACCACACGTTGCACAACCAACGCTTCGACGACTGCACGAGTTGGGCTACGAAGTTCTCCAACATCCGCCTTATTCACCTGACCTCTCTCCTACAGACTTCCACTTTTTCAGGCATCTGGACCACTTTTTGAGGGAGAAAAATTTTCAAAACCAGGACGACATTGAAAATTCTTTTCGTAATTTCATTGAGTCCAGGGATTCGGATTTTTTTTCTGGTGGAATAAGAAAGCTTGTTGAACGTTGGCAAAAGTGCATTGATTCAGATGGAAATTATTTTGATTAAATATATATGGTTAAAGTAAAGATATGGGGTATTTACAATACCTACTAAAAACCTGCATTAATTTTGCATCAACCCAATAGTAAGGGAAAGTATTGCGATCGTGAAAATTTTCTTATTCCATTATCCAACGGAAATACACGTTTTAGGGTCTCCTGAGTCCAAATCACCAAGTCCCCCAAAAAGATCTGTGTTCGATGTAACTCCCGCGGGTAGACGGAAAGTCCTATAAAACTGAAATTTCGTATTTAAGACAACTATACGCCCGAGACGTGACAAAACTTTTTTCAGCAAAATCGGCTAGCCAGAACAGCCACTTTATACCATGCATATTGCACCTTTTTATGATTTTCTCAAAAAACGGTTCCGACGATTTTGATTAAACTCGCTTTATCGATGTAAAATTTATTGGGCTTTAATATTATGTAGGTTTCATTCTGATTAAAATAGTCTGGCAGTGCTTAAATGCAGATATTTTAAATTTTCTTCTTCTAAAGTAACATTGATTTTGTAGATTTCAAAAAATTAGGCACTTCATTTTGTTAGCATCAGTACATAGCAGCTAAGACCTAGCTAATATGTAAGTTGAACGATTTTTATAAGTAAATAAAGGAGGAAAGTGCAAAAATATTTTTTTATGCAATTTTAAATAAATTACAGATCCCTAAGAATTGTAAACAACTGCCCTATACACAGCCAGGATTACCAAAATGCATAAAGAATTGGACATACTGACAATTCATGATTACATCCACGAACGAACCTTTAAATCCTTCAACTCATGCCACTTAAGTAATAACATTCTCATTTAAGAAATAGGCAACTACACTAAAACTTCAATACCTATTCATAAAAGAGGCTTAGGGAGTGATGACCCTACTCCATAAAATGTCATCGAGTATCGCGGTGTGGAATATAAACCATACCGCGCGGCCAAGGGCCTTCCAGGCCTGTCGCACCAACCGAAAAAAAAAATTCATAAATGAACTAAGCATATATTACTCTAAACAAATATCAAACTAAAAATATTGTCATTATATTTTCTTTACTATAGTGTTATTTATGTATATATTTCTCTGTTATGTACTTATTTACCAGATTAGGAATTATTCTATTATTATTATTTTTTTTTTTTTTTTTTATGCGAAACGGCCTTAAAGAGTACGCAAATATCATTTCCCTCTAACTTTGCCCACACGTTCCACTCTTTTCCTCTCTTCCCACCTTTTCTTCATTCTCTCAGACTGGACTCTTCTCTGTTCCTCGCTCCATACTCTCCCCTTTCTCACCTCGTTGGCACTCACAAGGACCTTTATCTTCCTCAATTTTTCCCTATACTCATCTCTATTGACACAATCCTGTGTTGAGATTCCCAACCTCACTATCTCATTCCTCATCTGCTGAATGTATCCTCCGGCCCCTTTTTATCCCCACATTTTTTCACAGATTTCTTTATTTATTCTGCTCGGACACATTCTTACCATATGCCCGTAGTAACGCAGCCTCCTTAATCTAATGCCCGTTTCCAGGTCATCCATTTCTTTGTAAAGTTCTCTGGTAGGCCTCAGCCGATATCCCTCTGGTAACTTTGCTGGCCCATAAATCTTCCTTAAGATCTTCCTCTCAATTCCCAAAAGTTTCCTTAAGCTAAGCGAAGAGAAGCGGTCTCCATTCCATACATAATAACAGGTTTGACAACGGTGTTATAGTGCCTTATTTTCGCTTTTATTGAAAGAGCTTTTTTACAGTATAGGCCACTGGTGGCAAAGCTGAGTATTTCCATAATGACCAGCCTCTCCTTCATACCCTTTCTCTCGGACCCATTATTACAAATAATCTCCCCCAGATATCTGAAGCTATTGGTGACCCTATTTCTCCATACTTTGTTTTTTCCCGAAAGTTTCGATCCGTATTTATCAACTCTGTCTTTTGGAAAGATATCTGCAAACCGACTCTTTCGGGAATTTCTTTTAGGGTATTTAGCTCTATTATTATTATTTTATTTTATTTATTTATTTTTTGTGTTGGTTTTTTAAAAAAAATAATGTTACCAACAAAAATAATTATTGTAAGAATATAAAATTGGTAACAACAATTTATGTGTTATGACAAGTTATGATAAACTCTAAATCGGTCAGACAGAGATTTTTTAAACATAAATGACTCCTCATTTATATTGGGCACATGCGAAGCAGAGTTGGGTCAACTAGTATATATATATATATATATATATATATATATATATATATATATATATATATATATATATATATATATATAAATAGTGAAGATGAGGGGGCTAAATAGGAACACCTGCGGTAGTGGGTGTGACGTTCCACCACAGCCTTTGTTTTACGACTTGGCCCTTTGTCGGTAAAGCCTTTTATTTCGGCCGACCCGGACCATCCACCGGTTAGTTTGGTTTTACGGCTCCGGCTACAAGGCCTTGTTATCAAAACACTCCATGCCATCCTTTGTCCAGGGCCATATAGAGAGTAATTAAACCAGCTCTGATGAGGATTGAGAGAGGGTCTAGCGTACCTAATGGGAGGCCCGGGTGGTTCTTGCAGTAGGTTCGAGCAGCTGAGGACATGCAACAAAAAACAATAGTGGTCCAGATTTCTTCAGAATAATTGTTAACACTTAAATAAAATCGCACGAAAATAAATTATGGATTCAAAAACAATTTCTTTGAAAAAAAAAAAAATAATAAATTGTTATTTTTCGAAAACAAATCATATAATAATTATTAAATTTGATTAAAAAAAAAAATATTTATAGGTATTTACAACTGTATAATAAAATACATTTAGTAAATGTGATACAAGATAAGTTGACATGATTCATATGTAGGGATACTACCCATTGGCAGCTCCCCAAAGACTATGATAAAATAGAAGGTCTCGGGGTCATCTTCTTTTCAGACGCCTCGGAGGATTATCAGGGATTGTAGAGGAAGCAAGGATTGAAACTAGTGGGTTAGAGTGGAAATGAAGTTTGTCATGAAAGGAGTGATACCTCTGAAGGAGTGGGCCAAGTCAGCAACAAAGGGAACATTAAGGTTTTTATGGATGAGTTTATTTGTGAAAAAATAAGGAGCATTGAAGAGTTTTCGAAGGATTTT
This sequence comes from Piezodorus guildinii, assembly GCA_023052935.1. Classification (NCBI taxonomy): domain Eukaryota; kingdom Metazoa; phylum Arthropoda; class Insecta; order Hemiptera; family Pentatomidae; genus Piezodorus; species Piezodorus guildinii. The sequence continues at coordinate 13,598,966 of CM041294.1, read as the reverse complement.
TTATTGTAAGGATTGGAGACGAGAATAATTTGATGGTTTAGTAGAGCCCCAAATCTCTACTGCGTAACTAGTTTCCACTCGCCTACCAGACGTCCTGATGATGACCCACAAAGGGGGTCGAAACGTTGGCTAACAATAAAATAGTTGAAACTATTCATTTGTTTCATTTAATGACCACCACCCGGACTAATTCCTTCAGCTGCATGAAATTTTATTGTTAAACAATTTCTTGTTTTCGAGCTAGACTTATCGCACACACACACACACACACACAGACAGACCTCATTGCGGGACTTGGTCATTCGGATTAAGGGGACCCCAGAAAATCGTGCTTGATTTATATCTGAAAATAAGACCTTCTGTTGCTAATAGTTCTTTTGGTATACTCTCCATCTACTTATTATTAAAATAAAAATAAATATAAAAGTCAAAAGACATATCCATTTCAATATGGTAAGTATTTTTAATAAAATATATATGATTTTTTGTCAAATTTAACTTTCACTTACCTATGTATGAAATATGTGGTAAGAGAAAGAAATTCTCGAATTCCACTTTTCAACGGAAATATACGTATGAGGGTTTGCAAACATCATGTTTCCAGCTCCGATTAAATCATAATGTTTATTGTTACTAATGTACTATTTTATATATATTGATTTCTTCCTTTTAGAATGTATTTTATTTTTTATATTTTTTCTCATCATAGGTAAGTTAATTAAGTTAATCGTCTTCTGAAGATATTTTGGGCAATAATAACACCATTATTATAATTATATTTGAGAACAATTATTTTCTCATATTGTCAAAAAGAAAAATCGCTTTCGATAAAAATCATCAAACGGTTCAAGCATTTAAAAATTCCAAATTAAAATTTTGATGCGATTTGATTTTGATTTTTATCTTTTTCAATAATTGATTTTAAACCTTTGTTGAAACACTAATAACAGAAAAAGATATAACAAAGGATTGACCTATTCTAAAAAAAAGCTTTAAAATATTTTCCATTCCATGGACAATAACTCATCTTGTCACATAATTTTTTTTTTCTAAAAAACAATTTTAAATGTGTAGAGATGTGAGTGTGAGCTCATCCACGTAAATTAATATTCATGAAAAATTTCTTAGAATAATTAATATATTATATAATACTTTCATGACCGTTAAGGGAGTACTTCAGCAGTCTCGAGTCATGAATGGCTTTTAGGAATATCAATAATTTATCGTTGGGAGATTGGGAAGAAATATAGCCCGGCTGACGGTCAAAGAAATAAAAAAATAAAAATGGACTTTAACTATTAATTGATTGGCCGATTTTTTTAAATGGCGATATACAACGTAGGTCGAACCTTTGGCAAAACAATAAATATTGAGTTGTTTCACATGAAATGTCCATTTTTATAGTTTCTGAAATACATAAAGGATTTTGCAGGTCTCTGTTGTTTTCTTCCGATTTTTACATATTTAAAGTAAAGCACCCACCATATTCTCCCGACTTGTCTCCAACAGATTACCACCTGTTCAGGAATTTAGACAACTTTTCAAAGGAAAACTTGCGTTTTCAGATTTTGTTTCACTTCAAAGCTCAGATAGCCCAGTAAAATAAGGAAATTTGTGGGAATTAATTCGGACAAAGCTGGAAATCGTTTTAATACCTTTTAATGGTCCTGAATACAAGTAATCTGAGTTTGCACCATTGCAGCTGGTGAGCTTAACTTTTGGCAGCCAAAAAACCTCGACATTTTTGCACTTTTTTCAAATTTTCACCTATAACTCGAAAACAGTCACTCTTACAGAAAATATGTTTCTTTCCAAAATGAAAGAACGTTAAATTTCCTATTAATAAGTACCCTTAGTTATTGAATTTGGTTTAATGGTATGGCAACAATCCTTCGTTGAAAATAGGCAAATTTTACCAACTTTCTTGAAAAACCCCATTCAGTCATTTTCAGACCTCTGTAACTTCTAAACCACTATCCAAATCGTACAATTTTATAGAATAAAATTTGTAGATCATCTAATTTCAATTGTAAAAGGCTCATTAAAATCTAAATTAGGTTGATACGATCATTCACAAAATAGTTTTTTCGATTGTTCTCTACACGCGTCGTAGCGCTTGTGGGAAGTAATTCATTATCATGTTTCATTGAACACATTCTGCAGTGCTTGTTGCCGTTTTTTTACTAGAAATAATGGTATTTGCATCTTATGCCAATATGTCCCTCCTCTCCCTCCTCCCATTCACCCAAAAGTATTGTTTGGTTCTATCTTGCATAAAAGATTTTTATTATTACTTCATAGAAGGTAATCTGCAATTTCTTAAAAAAATCCTTAAGCACATTCTGAAGTGCTATAGTTTTACTAATAGAAGGAATAACAGTATTTGTATCTTAAATCATATAACTAGCCAAGTGGAAGCTACAATTGAATATTTAAGTAGGCTCGCATTAAGGTACATCGCATTCCACATATTATAGAATATTATTTATTTTTTGTTGGAAGGAATTAGTCCGGGTGGCGGTCATTAAATGAAACAACTAAATAGTTTCAACTATTTTATTGTTTGCCAACGTTTCGACCCCCTTTGTGGGTCATCATCAGGGCTAAAAAGATACAAAAGAATATAATTTCAATGACATTACATACAATATTATATAACCTATTTAGCTAGAGAACGTCGGTATTGAAAAAATAACAGAAGAACTGGTTATGTAAAAAAAATACAATGACCATATTACAATAATGAAAGTGTTATACAGAAAAAATAAAAATGTTCACTAAACAAAATTTACACAGGTATCAATAATTTACATGAAATATGAAATATAAAAATATGAAGTAGAGTGGAGATACGTACCGCATGGTGGGAGAATGGAAACTAGGTACTGTTTTGGTAGATGGGGGGTAGGTAGGATGGAAAATACGTAGGAAAAGGTGGAATGGAAAATACGTACTGATTTATGGACAGGGCCTGACAACAATGACTAAAATTCTTAATACTACCATACAAAGAATCAATGAAATTTAACTTATGATTATAATAATGATACAGGATAAAAAATTATGATTTAATTCTTGAAATATCACCTATATAATAGTAAGAGCAGTGATGGAAGATGTATATGGAGAAAAACTGACTGTACCTCCCAACTTAATCATCCCTAATTCTGTTTTAGGTATCCAAAGATAACAGGGTGGAAAAAATAATAATGGAACATTGTAAAATACATTAATTGACAAATCTTACAGGTTGATAAAAAAAATTAAATAAACATAAATACAAGTTGGAATAAATTGAATAGTGAAGACATTTAGAAAATTTTAAATACATAAACAAAACAAAATAAATACATATATAGAATTATATGGATACCTAAAATAGATTTAAAAATATTAATAAAAACCAACAAACAATAATAATGAAAAACAAAACAATATATATGGTGGGATAGACAGAGAAAATATGCTACTTAATAGAGTTTAATATGTGGCTATATGTGGAGGAAATGCATTGTTTATCGGTTTAGTGGTTAACAGGATTGGATTGGAGGTGGATGTGGACGGATTCAGCGATTAGTCTTTTCTTATGGTTTGGAACATAATCTAAAATGGAGCCGTCGTCAAAGTTAAAGGAATGATTGAAATGTATGGAGTGTTCAGAAAGTTTTGAGGCTAGAGGGTTTCGAGAGGATACGGAGAGTTTATGTTGCGATATTCTGGTTTTTAAGTAATTTTTGGTTTCTCCTACATAGGATACATCACAATCTGTACATGAAATTTTATAAACAATATTGGAACGATATATAGGAGTGATCGGGTCTTTTGTATTGGTAAAAAGGTGAGAAAGCTTGTTCTGGGTCTTTAGTCCTAGTTTTAAGGAAGGTAAGGAAAATTTAAGGATTTTTTTTATATTTTCAGAAAGGTGCGGAATGTAAGGTAGGGATCTATATAAAAATATCATGGGTGAATCATGGTCGGGAATTGTAGGGGAAGTAACGGTGGTTTTTGTGTTATAAGAATCTATAAGGTTTTTAATTACTTTTTTTGGGAAGCTGTTTAAGGTTAGTATTTTTTTAATACGTTCGATATTATTAGGATGGTACTTTGGATCAGACAAGGATAGGCAACGGTGGACGAGATTCTTGGCAACATTTAATTTCTGATGATATGGGTGTTGGGAGAAGAAGTTGAGCAGTCTACCGGAATAGGTGGATTTGGTGTACCAGTCAGTTGAAATAGAACCGTCGGTATTTCTAGTGGTAGAAACGGCAGCATCGGTCGGGGGCAATGATGCCAAGTCAAATCCGGGTTTGGAGAGGTTGCTATAGAATAGCTGGAAGCGGAGGTCGTTCAGTGTTTCTGCAGCCATTGAAGAATAGGCTGTTATCAAAAACTGTTTACCTGCAGCAATCAGATCCTCTTTAGAAGTATGCTTATCAGAGGATACCGAAGCATAAGATTCTAAATGGATATTCTTCTGCATTGCATGAACAAACTTCAGTTTTCCTTGCCTATAAAATGAAGATGTGGTGTCACAACCACTGAATGCGTGTAAAAATGGAAGATGCTGCTTTATATTATCGCTATATCAGAACAGCTTTGGAGAATAAAAGGTGTTTTCTGATATTCCTTTTCCAGATTTCATCATCGTTACGTTTGATGAAGGACTATCATCACTACGTCCTGTCAAAATCCCTAGGAAAATTATGTCCTCGCAAACCATTATAACTCCTTCATGGTTCTGTTGAACCATTTTTAAGGCAGTCTCTACAATAAGTGTGTCTGCATCTACGTACGCTTGCAAAAAACAGAATCCCTCTTTTCCCTCAGCAGTTGGCGTCATTTTTAAGAAATTGATCTTTCGGCATGGTTGCTACCATCGTGTCATCAAATTCCACTCTGACTGGAGAAGCTTTCTGTTGGCGGCGCAATCGCTTTACACATTTGGTTCTTTTTTCCTTAGGATCTTCAGGGTAGCCATCAAAAACTATAGTCGTCCCTGTTGTGCCAAAATATGTTTTTACATAATGTATATATTTTGTTATAATGGCAGAAAATTTTTCCTTTGATAGCCAGACTACTCGATGTAGAAGAAATCCTCCGTCGATTACAAATACTGATTTAGCCATGTTGATTTCGTTATTTTTTATAGGAACGAACAGATCATAAAACACTGATTTGCTAGATTTTCTCATTTCTACTTCATCAAACATGAACAAAGGGTAAGGTGCCAATTCGTATGTAAAAAATCGCTTCAGTTGTTGATATGATTTTTTGAGGAATGTAATTCTTTTAAAAATGATTTCTGGGTTGACTGGAACATCTTCATTATGAATTGTGACTCGTGAAGTAAAACATTTGAGAGGTACAACACGGCATCTTGGAAAGGGGTCATGAGCTTCAAAGAATTCAACAAATATTGCTACATCAGTATCATCCCTGATTATTCTCAACAGCCTGGCATCTGTGTGCTGTTCTGTTGAAGCAAAGGTTATGCCACAGAAATCTTCTAGAAGGAGGAAAATTTCCATAATAGCAGGCATAGATTCTATCTATTTTGCAAGAACAGAATCAGTAATACCTCACCCAAAAATCCCAGCTCTGCTCTTACTATTTTTCATAATGACCTGTTCTATAGTCATATTAGTCCATATTCCGGACCAGAATTTGCCTGACCTTCGTATGGTGAAGAACCCTTCTTACACAAATATCCTATATACATCACGTGGAAGTTTTGATTCATGGTTCAACATGTCTTCTACATAGACCTGAGCGCTACGACGCGTGTAGAGAAAATCGAAAAACCTATTTCGTGAATGATGGTATCAACCTAATTTAGATTTTAATGAGTCTTTTTACAATTGAAATTAGATGCTCTACAAATTTTATTCTATAACATTTTACGATTTCGATAGTGGTTTAGAAGTTACAGAGGTCTGAAAATGACTGAATGGGGTTATTCAAGAAAGTTAGTAAAATTTGCCTATTTTCAACGAAGGATTGTTGTCATACCATTAAACCAAATTCAATAACTAAGGGTACTTATTAATAGGAAATTTAACGTTCTTTCATTTTGGAAAGAAACATATTTTCTGTAAGAGTGATCGTTTTCGAGTTATAGGTGAAAAATTGAAAAAAGTGCAAAAATTTCGAGGTTTATTGGCTGCCAAAAGTTAAGCTCACCAGCTGCAATGGTGCAAACTCAGATTACTTGTATTTAGGACCATTAAAAGGTATTAAAACGATTTCCAGCTTTGTCCGAATTAATTCCCACAAATCGTCAAATTCGGCCTTATTTTACTGGGCTAAGAATTTTTCAGTTCGGGGAAAAAAAAGTTGGTGTCACGTTGGGAAAAATTTGTAGAAAAAGAAGATAAATACTTCGAATAAAATTATCTTGTTTTCATATCGTATTTTTAATAAAAATCCTTTAACTTAAAAACGGACATTTCATGTGACACAACCCAATAATTAAAGACTTTTCCATTGACCGCTACCATGACTACTTTCCTCCAGCATAAATATCCGGACTAGGTTAGATAACTTTTACATTAATACAAACATTTGTACCAATGATGGTTTTCAAAGATAACGTGCAAGGAGGGTAATAGGCCGAGATCACACTCACCGCCAGGTTTTTTAACTTTTAAGTTTTACAGAGGTTGGGTACTTAAATGACACAATCAATAATTATCCTGTCACAACCGGGTTCGAACTAGTATTTTTATGAAAAAAATATTGGGTTGTGTCACATGAAATGCCCGTTTTTAAGGTAAAGGATTTTTATTAAAAATACGATATGAAAACAAGATAATTTTATTCCAAGTATTAACCTTATTTTTCTACACATTTTTCCCAACGTGAGACCAACTTTTTTTATCCCCGAACTGAAAAACTCTGAGATTTGAAGTGAAAAAAAAATCTGAAAACGCACTTTTCACTTGATCATCATTTTCAAAAAGTTTTCCTTTGACGAACTTCTAGTCTAAATTCCTGAACAGGTGGTAATCTGTTGGAGACTAGTCGGGAGAATATGGTGGGTGCGGAAGAACTTCGTAGCCCAGTTCTATCAATTTTTGTACGGTATGTTTTGAAACATGCCGCTCAGTGAGATCATGAGGTTACCATGTATGGAGCTTTTTTACTTTCCCACTACACTTTAAATGTATGGAAAACGGTAGATGCACTTGCATTTAGTTGTGCTGAGAGTCCTTTAACTGTTTGGTAGGGGTTTCCTTCTACTTATGTTTGAGAACATCGTTGTCTATTACGGACGGAGGTTTTCCTCGGGGCAAGTTTTCCAAGTCGGTATTCCCAGCTGAAAACTTAGCAAACCAACGGCGAATGGTCCGTTCATTAACAGAAGCTGAATGGCCGAGTTTAAACTCGTACAAAAATATTACTCGAAAATCGCGTTTCCATGCTCATATTTGGAGGTATACTAAAAAGTGAGTAATTGATTGGGAAGCTTATGTTTATAATACAAAGGTAGAGGATTAGTAACTGTTTACTTTAAATATGTAAACATTCGGAAGAAAACAACAGAGACCTGCAAAATCCTTTATGTATTTTAGAAACTATAAAAACGGACATTTCATGTGAAACAACCCAATATATATAATTTTAGTAAAAGTTCTGTCAATATATTTAGAAAGATCTAAATTAAATGTCTTAATTAAGGATTGGAATGAGCCTATCTGTAATTTGAATATTTATCTAATATTGGGTTGTTGGGTACCATCCAATACACGTTATATTTTTTAAAAGTACATTTTACCAACTGTCCTATGTTTGTCATCTAATCTTCTATTAGAAAGTGTAACACACATAAAGTACAACTGTTGTCAGAAGATAATTGAGTTTTCATTAAAAGTGCTAATAATCTGAATATATAAATTGGTTTTCCCATTCGCAACCTTATCCTCTAGTTTCAATCCTTTCTTCTCTTCAATTCCTGACAATCCTCCGAGGTGTCTGAAAAGGAGATGGTCCCGAGACTTTCTAGTTTAGAATATTTTTAGAGTGCTTCCATTGGGAAGCTTCTCTACATGTGTTTCATGCCTTTTTATGTTTCATTCAAATTTACTTGTTGTATTACTTGTTATATAGTTTGCAAATTCAAATAAATAAATAAAATTTAAAAAAAATAAATAAATTGGTTTCCTTACACATAGATGTCAACTTCAATACCAATCTTTCCATGTGTTCAGGTAGAGACGAAATTCCTTCCATCTGTTTCTTAGAAAGATTGAGTTCTAAGTTAAGGCTATTCCCAGTTTAAATCGTTTTTTTAATTGCTTCTGTCTTTCTTATACCCAATAAATCATTCAATAAAATAAATGATTCCGTGATGACATTCAGTCAACCGTGTGAAGATGGAACAGTAACCACGTCGGGATCCTGACTCTGGACGTAAGGAGCGATCAGAAGGGGCTATCCATTATACCCTGGGACCGTGAGGAATCGGACCACCCGTGAGCTAATCAATGTAAATGGACCCGGCTCATTGCAGCCTCCTCACACTTCTCTCGCTACCATCATCTTTTCGGGAGTCTAATAGCTACCTCGAGGGTTCTGAGCAAATGTTTGGTAGAAATTATTACTTGGGGACCCACCTGGCGTAAATATCGTGCATTTAAAAAGCGAAAGACATAATTTTTCTTCGTTTCTTTTTTATGACATAATCAAGGTCTCCTATAGTGCAGTGGCTAGTCTAACAGGCTTCTATTCCCATGGTCGCGAGTTCAGACCCAAGATTTTTTAAACGGTGTAAAACCTCCTTGAATATACCGTCCTTTGGAGGGGGCAATGGTGGTCCCAAACCTGTGCTATGTCCTGTGATTTGCTACAGTAGCACACAGTGACGTTATATGAATAAACAAACTTAATCAAGCTTCCAATAAAGTTACAGTTGCACTAGTATTTAATTACAAAAGTATTTTTATTTATGCAGCTACGTTATATAAAGTTTTTTATATTCATCACTAAAATACACAATAATGGTGTATAAACACACTTGTCAAGCATTTTCAAATCGAGAAGTAGAGTGGAAGATTCTGCTAGGCATTTTTTTACGGAAAGCGCCGCACAGTGGGTAAATCACCAATTTAGGTGGACAAAAGTCAAGTCAAAAGTTTGGAATTTTCCAGTGCTTCACCTTTTTATTATTAGTTGGCAAGACCCTTATTATTTTATCTGCTTAACTTCGGTAATCAGAGAACAAGGCAACACATGACATGTTAACATGGTTTGCTCGCTCGGCCATCTCGAACTTTTAATACTGTTGCCATATTTTATGTTTTTATTTTGTATTTCTACAATTTTTATTTTTCTAAACAATTTTTAGGACCCCTTCCCCTTCCCCTGCTGCCTCCTCCTTCCTCCAACTTCCTTGTTTCCAACCATTTTGAAATGGGAAATATTCACACTTCCGGGCTGCGTGTAAGATTCGCATTGGCATAGATTTGGCAGACGAAGGGAAAACAAGGCGGTTAAACGCCGGAAGGGCGGGACTTCCTGAGCGGAAGCCAGCGCCCAGTCATTTGCCGCCTGATCTGCCTTCGTGTGAAGTGCCTTCACGATTACTATGCCCTCAGCTGACCCTTATCACAAAATTCTGGCTACAGATAATTAACCCTGCCATTCTAGGAACTATCCGAATCCATATTATACAAAGAGGAGATATATATATATATAATATATATATATATATATATATATATATATATATATATATATATATATAAACAGTTACAACAGTTTATATATATATATAAACAGGATATATATATATATATATTTGAGTTCATCTTTGATAAAAAACAAGAAACTGCTCGTAGATACCGATTACCCTGTCCATTACAAAAAGTTGATTTACTTCACTATTATCAGACCTATATGGACATACGGAATTGAGCTTTGGGACCCTACTAAACCAACTACAGTAAATCCTCTTTTTAACGAACAAGGTTATAACGAACACCCGTTTATAACGAACTATCGTTGCGGTCCCTTATGATAGAAAACTATGCCTTTTCCCCGTTTATAACGAAATATTCTCTTATACCGAATTAACGAATACTTTTGTGGACCTCAGAATTGAATTTGTTCGGTTATTCGAAAAAAAAAAAAAATAAAATAATTACGATACGTCTTAATTCCAGGCGCCTTCACAGTCTCTCCAAATCCTTCTTACCTCTTATCTCTATTCAGCTGAATTCTGTGATTCAGTCTGTGACAGCTCATGGCTTCTAGAGTTTCAGCTAGTTTTTCTATTTTTATTGCTTTTATTACTTGCTTTAATTCGAGTTTCCTACGAGATCAAGTCAGTCTTGCTTTTCGTTCTAAGTGGACTTCCGCTCCGCACACTATGTCAAAGAGAAAATCCATTGATTTAAATACAAGGTTGGCGATTCTCCAAGAAGAGGATAAAAAAATTGTCGAAATCGAAAATTGCGGAAAAAATACGGAATATCAAAATCTACTCTATCAATCGATTATCGTTAATAAAGATAAAATCGATGCCTCCGTTGCGTCTTCATCGGGATGTGCAAAAAAAAAAATTAAAATTAAAAAAAAAAAAATATATATATATATATATATATATATATATATATATATATATATATATATATATATATGTATATATATTTTATCAATTCAACTTGAATTGCTGTGATTTTGACATTGTAAGTTCCTTTTTAAGTTTTGTATTTTGAGTGATGGTTTATGTTAATCTTAAAGTATTATGCTAAATGTGAAATAAGATAGATATATGTACATAGTGCATAGTTTTAACTGCTTTTAGTTTATAAATAAACATGTGCCTGGAAGCGAATGCTGTATTGAAAATATATCTTTTTGACCACCTGAATTTATACTAAGACATATGATATACATTCAATATATTTTTCGGATATAACGAATTCTTTTATAACGAACAGAGCATTTTTAGGTCCCTTGGAGTTCGTTGAAACGAGGGTTTACTGTATTCAATCATTACAATCCGAAACCCTTCACAAAATCCTAAATGCCCTCCGTGTTGTCACTAATCAAATCGGTGACATGACAATCATCGGGTGATGATCCTAACAACCCAATTTTCACAGACCTAGCTCTAAATATTTATACCTCTTTTCATTCCCAACTCCCTGTCTACACAAAGTACTCTGGCTTGTAACCTATCTTCTTAACATGTTCTCTATAAGCTAAAGTAATTATTAAGTGCTATTAATGGATAGTTCATTCATAAGCTATTTTCATGGCATGTATTCTTACAACAAATTTACTAGTTGTATTTGTTTAGTACGGTTAATTACAATAAAAATTATTTTTTTTATTTCTTTGATTTAAAGATGTTAAGATTTTTTTTTTTTTTTTTTTATAATGCATTTGAAATTCGGATTAAAGCCTGACAAATTTAATGTTTTATTGGAGCCATAAAGTTCAATCCTCAGAGTTCAAAAAACACAGATAAAGGTAATGTAAATGAGTTTTATGGTGGTAAATTAGATATACTGAATGTTTTTCCAGTATTGCTATGGAATCTAAGAACATTTTTTGCACCTCAAACTCTACCCTCAAAATTAAAAGGATTATTTTTTTCAATAACTATCTGCCCCATTGTAAGACACACAGGTAAAATTGATAATGCAAGATACTTTGATCAGCTCATTTCAGGATTTATACTATGGTGATATAACATAATAAAACAAATTATGCCGCAGTAGGATTCGAATCCGGGCTCGGAAAATCAGATGAGCGTTACTCATTGAGTTACTCCTCAATCTCTTTTTCTATCAATATATAAAATGATACACGATTTGATTTACGCAAACTCCTTGTTAACCGCAAGACGAATTTTGATACGGTTTTCACTATAATTCAGGGCATTCTTTCCCGAAGATTAATAATTAAAATAAATTGCTTTTAAGGTTTTCTTTCATAGGGAAAAATAAATTTTCTGTCACCAAGTTCTCAAAAATTATTTCTGAAATATAAGCAGTAAAACTTGACCTAGTTTCCATTCTCCCACCATGCGCCCTGATGATGACCCACAAAGGGGGTCGAAACGTTGGCAAACAATAAAATAGTTGAAACTATTTAGTTGTTTCATTTAATGACCGCCACCCGGACTAATTCCTTCCAGTAATAATCTTTTATTTATCATAAATAGAGTAGCTCATTGCTATTCACCTGTATTTATTTTATATAACCTCATTCAACATAGTCACTATCAACATCTTTCGGAATTTGTAGCAATTTTAATTTAAATTGTTTTATTTAGCAAATTGAATTCACCAAACCGTAAACAAAGATAAATAAGTGTAGCTTTTGTTCTATTTTTTCAATATGTACCGATATTGGAAACAAGATATTTATAGTTGTATTAGATTAATTATAGTAATAGATTAAGTTGTTTTAAATCACTTCCTCATCAACCATAATTCTAACTTTTGTTCTATTTTCTCAATATGTCTCGATATTGGAAACAAGATATTTATAGTTGTATTAGATTGATTATAGTAATAGGTTAAGTTGTTTTTAAATCACTTTCCTCATCAAACAAAATTCTAATTTTAGTCAAATAAGATGCCATTTATTTCTGTTAAATATACAATAGCGATCCAGTAGAAGTAGGCATACCCAAAATTACTCAATATATTTTAGCTGTAACGTAATCGTGGTATATCGTCACGTTTGTAACTTAAATGTGATTGATATACATTGATCCAACGAATGGGGGAGGGGACATTTTCAATTGAAAATAACTTTGATAAATGTTTAAATATTTATATTTCTTGTAAATTTATACGTCTTATAATAATGGAGTAGTTGTTGACCGTTTTGAGTAGATGGTTAAGAAGTTGGCTGAGGGTGAAGCCACCAAGAAAACACACCAGTAAGAAAATAATGAAATAAGTTAGTATTATTGGTAGTTTCTTTGTGACCACATCCCCAAACAACTGCTCCATCATATTTGTTTTATAGTTACTACTCATAAATGCATTCATGCAAATTTAAATAAAGACAATAAAATATTCGGGTTACAGCTAGTTGTACATAAATTGTTAACATAAATGGATATTTCTTATAAATCTATAAAATAACATTCTTATTAATTATTTCAAATTTAATAATATTTCATGAAAACGAGTGTTTCAGTGTGAAATAAATTTTGATTTATATGGAAAATAAATTACTTAGTTTACTTTATAGGCGTTCCATCAAGGGTTGCCTCCACCAGTCAGTGCAGAGTTCCAAGCGCTTCGGTCCAACCAATCATCTTCTTGCAGGCCTCGGCCAGCCATTTCTTCTTGGACTCCTTCAATCCACCTGATTCTGGGTCGTCCACGCCCTCTCCTTCCTGGCGGAACCCAATCCAGGATTCTATTGGGCCAACATTCCTCATTCATTCTTTTAACATGTCCATGCCATCTTAGGCGGCGTGCCCCGATCCTTTCATTCACCGATGCACCCACCTCCATCCTCTGGCGAACAACTTCATTCCTAACTTTGTCCAGCCTGGTGACCCGTATACACCTTCTCCAGAAATCCATCTCCACCGCTTGCACCCTCGAATACAAACGGGAGTTCATTGTCCATGTTTCTGAAGCGTATGTCAGGATAGACTCAACTATGGCTGAGGAAATTCGGCGTTTGTTCTTGGAAGATATCTCCGTATTCCAAAGGACTGGATGTAACATTCGGGTAGCCTTACGGGCCTGTTCCACCTTCTTTCTCACGTCATGCTCAGACGACCCGGCAGCATCCAAATAAGATCCAAGATATTTGAAAACGTCCACCTTTTTACAAGTTTCGCTGTCTACCCGAAGCGCACCAGTGTCATTATCGCCAATGGCCATGTACTCGGTCTTCTCAAAGTTAATTTTTAAGCCCGCCGCTTCATAGCAGGACTTCAGTGAGAATATCATCATTTCGACTTTCCGCCTTGCAAAAACGACCTGGTCATCCGCAAAAAACAAAGATATCAGCTGCTCGTCGTCAATGAACGGCCCAACATCCCCACATTGCTCGTACCATGGCTTCACCGATTCGTGTAGGTATATCTTAAGAAGTGTAGGTGACATACTACACCCCTGCTTTAATCCCTTGGTACCATGAAAAGGGTTAGAGAGATGGTTCCCACATCTTATCTGATATACATCATTAAACTGAAAATAAATTAAACCTTTAAAATGTATTTTAAATAGTTCCTTTGGAATATTAAATATAAACCTAATACGATAGGAACCGTTATAATTTCTATGAGTTTTAAATACATACAAAGCAATCAAGTTTTCTTTATTTGGGATTATTAAATTTTCCGTTATATGTGCTTCACTTTAAAATAACAAGCAAATAGACGTAACAAATTTTGATTTATGATTTTCATTTTTGCCGATGATTAAATATAGTAATGAATTGACGTTATTAAATAAACATATTTTCTTTCTAAGATAATCTAAAATAATCAGTTAACTTTTAAAAGCTTGTGTATGAGATAATATTTTTTCTAAAATGTTTAGCTTTCCAACGGTATATCATACATGTATATAACTGCTCTTATGTTCAAAAACAAAAAATTGCATTAAAAAAATATTTTTTCTATTTTCTCCTTTAGTTGGGTATCGAATTCATTCAATTTATATATTTACCTGTTTTTCATCAGTGGTAACAAGATAATATAGTTATTTTTATAGAATCAACAAAATTAAAGGTACTTTAGAGAAAGAAAATTTAAAATATCGGCATTTATCGAGAAAATCGAAAAAAGGTGCAAAATGCATGGTTTAAAGTGCCTCTTCTGGTTAGCTCATTTTGATGAAAAAAGTTTTGTCACGTCTCGGACGTATAGTTGTCTTAAATATGAAATTTCAGTTTCATAGGACTTACCGTTTCCGCCCGGGAGTTACCACACACACAGACCTTTTTGTGGGACTTGGTTATTTGGACTCAGGGGACCCTAAAACGTGTATTTCCGTTGAAAACTGCAATTCGAAAATTTTCACGATCCCAATACTTCCCCTTACTATATATATAGTAATTGAAAGTAAAAATATATATAACGCAATTGAAATAAATAAAAATACTTTTTTAATTAAATACTAGTGCAACTGTAAAAACTTTATTGAAAGCTTGATTATGTTTGTTTATTCATTTAACGTCTATTGATATTGATATCGATATTTATTCTATTGATAGAATAAATATGTAAAGCTTTTGGCATCCCCACCCAAAGTTAGTCGCGCATGAGAACTCCTACTACTGGTGATCTTCTTTTCGTTAGGGTGAACTAAAACTACCAAAGTGATCTCAAAATCGGTCAGACAGAGATTTTATAAAAATAAATGACACCTCATACAGATGGCACCCGTGCGAAGCAGGTCTACTTGTAGGTTATAAAATGGACATAAAACACTCCTCCACCCCTTTCCCATGACTTTATGATGCAGTATAAAAACATTTTCCAAGAAAATATGACTGAAAAAAACCCGAAATATTTATAAGCACATTAAAATATTAATAATACTTTTTCTCGACTTACAACATAAGAGAAACTGCTGACATGCATAAAAGCCATCACAACAGATGTGGGCCCTTTAACATGTTTGCTTTCAGACATATGCCTGTCCACCTGAAATACTTATCAGATATGATAGCACAATGCATCTTACTTATCAGCTAAAATTTGACAGATGCTACTCAAAAAAGCTTAAATTCCCTGTTTATTTTTTAAAAGTTTTAATCTTCAAAACTTTGGCCTGACTACAGAACTAATTTGTTCAAGTTAAAAATATAAAACTAAGTGTATTAAAGCAGCGCTACACGGTGAGAATTAGGGTATATGTAGGTGAGGTGAAATTATTGATTAGTAGGTGAAAGTGAATATCACATTTTTTTTTTTCCGTGGCGCGACAGGCCGTGTAGGCCCTGGGCCTCGCGGTTTGATCTCCTTGGAGGTTACACTCACGTTTCGTGATGTATTTTCTAGTGTAGGGTCATCACTCCCTACGCCTAATTTTGTGAGTAGCCACCATTTGGCTGACGGGTCTCACATACCCAGGGGAGAGTCTGTGAGTGAATCCCCATTTAATTACATTCTTATTTAATCCCTGTTGGGACTGGGATTCGTACTCACAACTTTAGCATGAGAGACTAGCGCGCTAGCCAATTAGCCACGTGCTCCCCTGAATATCACATACTCTCAACATATTATAATAAAATATCTGGCGCGCCCAACCCACCACTTTCACTTACCTCCGGAGTTAAAATCAATTAAAATAGTTTTTAAGAATTTTTAAATACACTTTTTGTATAAGATAATAATTTTTCTAAAAACTTTAGCTTTCCAATGGTATATTATACGCCTATATTACTGTTTATGTTTATTTACTATTGTTTATGTTCAAAATCCGCAAAATTGTGTAAAAAAATGTTTTTGGTCTTTTCACTTTTAGTCAGATATCGTATTGGTTCAAATTATATATTTATCCGTTTTTTATCAGTACTAAATAGATGATATGGCTATTTCTATAGAATCTACAAAATTAAAGGTACTTTAGAGGAAGAAAATTTAAAATATCGGCATTTAAGCCCTGTCAGACTATTTCAATCAGGATGAAACCTACATGATATTAAAACTCATTAAATTTTACATCAATATAGCGAGTTTAATCAAAATCGTTGGAGCCGTTTTTGAGAAAATCATAAGGTGCAAAATCCATGGTATAAAGTGGCTCTTCTAGTTGGCCGATTTTGATGAAAAAGTTGCTGTAACATCTCGGGTGTATATTTCTCTTAAATATGAAATTTAAGTTTCATAGGACTTACCGTTTTCGCCCTGGAGTTACCATACACGGACACAAATACACACACACAGACCTTTTGGCGGGACCTGGTTATTTGGACTCAGGAGACCCTAAAACGTGTATTTCCGTTGAAAACTGGAATTCGAAAATTTTCAAGATCACAATACTTTCCCTTACTATATATGTCATATATAGGTAGTGAAAGTAATGTTCAATCACTCAATCCATATACCGAAAATTTTTGATCTCTCTCCCCTCTTATAATGCATGTAATGCAGAAAAAGAATCCACATTCCTTCCTATATTTCGATTTCAACCCCAACTCCATGGGGCTAAGAAAAAAAAAAGAAAAAAAAAAAACATTCAATCACCGAATTCTCTATATTACTTCATCATTGTTTTTTTAACTTTTATTATAAATAATGTTTAATTTCTTAAAATCTAGGTCATATATTAAAAAACATGTTTTCATGATGATTAATTACACTTGTATCTTTTGATATAACTTTATCATTCAGGTTTTTTATGGTTTTAAAAAAATAATATTTAATTTCTATAATACTATAATTCAAATAGTAATATTTGATATCATTATCCAAATTTATTTTTATAAATTAAGCCTTCTCCCTCTCTTGATACTTTCGTGAATACATAGAAGACTTGCTTTCACCTCACCCACAAATACCTTTTTTCTCACCGTGTATCGCTGCCTTTGTAGTCCATGAAATCAAACATACGTATAGCTTACTACATTTAATATTATGTATATGAAATGAGGTAACAATATCTCAAATTTTAAAGGATTCAATGTTTTTGACAACAGAAATTCCTTAAATTTTACTTTATAAGTATTTCTAAGAAAACGTTTGGAAATAAGTATTCTCTAACAAAAGGATGTCCACAAATTAACGAAAGATCTACATTAGATAAAAATCGATTATTTTTCTATAAATCATTATTATAATTTTAATCATATAGAGAACATGATAGGGAGGATGGCCGAGTGGGCTAGGGGTTGGCATAATCGAATGACGATTATCGGACCATTCGATTATTTCATTCATTCGAATTAATCTATTATCGGATTAATCGATTTGGAGAAACGAATGATTACTCGAACTAAATTGTTTAACGATCGAGGGGTTTAAGGAGCTACGATAATCGAGCGACATTTTTTTTTGTTTTTTGCTCATCACATAAATTATATGCATATTTGTACCTAGGCTCAGGCAGCTCAGCTATTATAGATTGAGACGGGAATTATGGCATATCGTCTCTCAAAAGGATACTAATCATTCGATCATACGATTATGAAATCATTCGATTATTTAAATCATCGAAGTCCGATCATCCGATTATTCGATTAAGCCCACCCCTAGAGTGGGCTAATTCGAGACCAGAGAACCGCGCGTTGCCTAGCAACCTGATAACTAAGAGGATTACACAGCCAGGTAATGTCTCATAGATAAATTGAATTATTTCACGGGCTGTATGTCATCTCGCAACATCTTGTTGAAACCACATGTCATCCACATCTATATTTTCCAATTTAGAAAGAAAGAACTGTTTTACTTTATCGCGATATTAGGCACATTCACTGCTTGGCCAGGTTAGATTTCGAAAAGTATGGTGCAATGATGCCCACAGCCGAAAATCCGCATGAAGAAGAGGCAAGATGTTGATGCATTTGTTTTCCGACAATCATAAGTGGGTTCTCTGAACCCGAAATGTGGCAATTAACGAAGTCATTGAGATGAAAATTGGCCTCATCACTGAAAATGATTTTGTTCGAAAAATCGGCATTCACTTGTTGATGTTATATAATCCATCCAGCTAACTCTTTGCAGTGCATGATCATTGGGCTTCAGTTCTTGTGTCTATAGAACTATGTAAAGGATAGAGGTGCAGCTTCACAGAGAGCTTTTTGTTATTTACAATCCTTACCCATGACACCCCATTGGACTTACACTCTCAGGTTGATATTAACACTAAAAGGCTTGTTTCTGGATGACCAGTGAGTTCAACAACGCCGATAGAACCAGCCTGCTGGAATTTGCCACCCTCTTCACAAAAGACCAATTAATTCACTATTACCACCATCATATTCTGTTTGAAATTTTCGATCTGTGGGTACAAGAGTTACTTATAACCAAATGTTTGCTCCTTTAACCCTGGAGGGGAAAAGAATTTTTACTGACCCTAAACTAACAGCTGCTAAATTGAGAAATAAAAATAAAACAAAAGATGAAAAAAAAACAAAAAAACTGTTTTATATTTAATTTAATCTTGTGACACCATTACATACAGTTTATCATCAGTCATGATAAATGACTACTTAGTCCTGGAAGGATTTTTTAACCTTATAATTAAATTTGGATTTGGGGTCACCTGTGGCGTAGTGGCAAGCATAACAGCCTTCTATGGCCATGGTTGTGGGTTCAAACCAGCAGGTAGCCCTAGGATTTTTTAACAGGAGTAAAAAATCCTTAGTTATACTGTCCTTTGGAGGGGATGTAAAAGGTGGTCCCTGTGTGATGTCAGGTATTTGTTGAAGATCCCTATCCTAATCAAAACTAGACAGGCAAAATTTAGGACTTCTACTATATTATTGTCGGATTAGCCACAGTAGCATAAAATTACGTTAAACAAACAATTGGGGATTCACTCACAACCTCACGTCAGGTATGTGAGAGCCATCAGCCAACAGTGGCTACTCACAAAAATAGGTGTAGGGAGTGATAACCCTATAACTGTCTTCGAACCAAGAGCCTCTACGACCTGTTGAACCAATCAAAAAAATATATGAATAATTCCTAATTCTTCTGATTAATTATGTATATATAAATATTTGTTGATTTCCAGAGACTATACTAGAATCACCCAAAAAAGTTTGATTTAAAACAGGAATGAGGACACTGTGTATTCCTCAATTTGTCATTTATAAAGTAATAACTGTAACCCAGAGCTTTGCTCGCAAATATTTAATTTTTGTTAGTTTATATATTTTTATCTTAAGAGTAACTTCAGTACATAAAATTACATTTTGAGTCAATCAGTTATTCTTACTTTTTATGTGTAACGAATAAAGTTTTACAGTTTAAAGTTACAAAGGCACATCAGTAGAAGAAGGCTAACCCATAATTATTCAAAAAGTTTTATTTATTTATAATCATTGTATATCATAATAGGGGAGTGGCGTGGTCTAGTGGATAAAGCGCTAGTCTGCTGTGCTCTGGGTCCTGGGTTCGAATCCCGGCTGTGGCGGGATATTATTTATTCTGTTAATTCAGTCGGTGGGCGTCCCTACTAGAGTATGGAGACACTCCTGAGGCAGACCCAGTCTATAAAGTGGGTACCCAAAATAATTGGGGAAAAACCTGGAGGCTGAGCGTGATTAAGGCCTAATCACCTCATTGCACTGCCGTTGGTCTAGAAACAGTACGAATCTCTATATGTACTGAGCCCAAAACCCTTCATGGGTTGTAGTGGTACAGGTATATCATAATAACTTCTTTGTGACATAAATGTTCATTTACTCCACTTGATGAACCGTTCCACTGAATAACTCAGATTTTTTATTTTTAGGAATCAGAAATAAGTTCTATTATATTCTTAAAATTAATAGTTCTGTTGGCATATTGAAATAATTTTTAAAAGCCGATAACAATCGAATGTTTCCATAGCTACCTACACTATACGATACGAAATATGCTTAAATATATTTGTTATATTTCTATGCTAATACTGGTCCGTTTAAGACGATTTTGGTTTAAATTTTTTATAAATTTGATTAAAATTCAAATGAAATTTTTTTTTACACCACTTTGAAGCCTTATTGCACATCCAGCCATTAAGGCGAAACTCGAGGAAAATTTAAGCCTTACAACGATAGTCATAACGATGACCAGAAAATCAAGTGAAATGGCACTTTCCTTAATAAATATAAAATAAGGCCTGAAATGAATAAAATCACATTTCAAACTTTCATGGCACAAGTGCTATTCTTCTTCTTCTTCTTTTAGTGCCTATCCGTTACGGATGTTGGCGATCATTAAGGCTAACAATATACACACTAATATTATATTGGGTTGTTTCACATGAGATGTCCGTTTTTATAGTTTCTGAAATGCATAAAGGATTTTGCAAGTCTCTGTTGTTTTCTTCCGAATGTTTACATATTTAAAAGTAAACAGTTACTAATCCTCTACCTTTGTATTATAAACATTAGCTTCCCAATCAATTACCCACTTTTTAGTATACTTCCAAATATGAACATGGAAACACGCAATTTTCGAGTAATATTTTTGTACGAGTTTAAACTCGGCCATTCAGCAGCTGAGGCAGCTAGAAATATTTGCAAGGCGTTTGGGGAAGGGAGTGTTAATGAACAGACCATTCGTCGTTGGTTTGCTAAATTTTCAGCTGAGGATACCGGCCCCGAGGAAGAACTCCTTCCTTAATAGACAACGATGTCCACAAACGTACAGTAGAAGGAAACCTCTACCAAACAGTTAAAGGACTCTCAGCACAACTAAATGCAAGTGCATCTACCGTTTCCAGATATTTAAAGTGTATTGGGAAAGTAAAAAAGCTCGATACATGGCTACCACATGATCTCACTGAGCGGCAGCAAGACCCCATGTTTCAAAACATACCATGCAAAAATTGAAAGAACTGGGCTATATTCTCCCGACTTGTCTCCAACAGATTACCACCTCTTCAGGAATTTAGACAACTTCGTCAAAGGAAAACTTTTTGAAAATTATGATCAAGTGAAAAGTGCGTTTTCAGATTTTGTTTCACTTCAAAGCTCAGAGTTTTTCATTTGGGGGACGAAAAAGTTGGTGTCACGTTAGGAAAAATGTGTAGAAAAATAAGGTAAATACTTCGAATAAAATTATCTTGTTTTCATATCGTATTTATAATAAAAATCCTTAACCTTGAAAACGGACATTTCATGTGACACAACCCAATAAATATTATTAAGTTCCTTTCCTTCTGATGTTGCAACTTAACAGCTGATAAGTTATTCAGATTTGCAGAAATTATGTTGACTGGCCAGCAAATAGGTTCAAGACATAACAATTTTATAAAAATGAAGACAGTTAGCCATTAATTAAGCTCATGTATAAAGTCTAAAAAGTACAATGTTAAGAATAAGTGTAGGTCCAGGGAAGCTTCACCCCTCTTCTAAGGAATTGTTTAAAGACAGAAATGATAAGTTATAACTACTGTAAAAAAGATCCAAATCAATAAAAAAAAATGACAATACATTTTATTTACCAGGCTATCAATTTAGTACACATCATATTTTTGTTCATTTCTTTTTTACAATAAAAAGTATTATAAAAAAAAATCGAAGGATACAAATGTGAAATGCACTTTTCAAAAGCCATTTAAAAAAAGTCTTAATTCTAATAATCATGAAAGATTACAATACATGCAATAACAAAACCTATATTACAATTCATTTATACAACAAATGCATTCCTAATCTAATTTTTTCATATAATCAATGTTCTTTTTTAAAAACAAATCATTAATTAAAAAAAAAAAAAAAAAAAAAAGCTTCTTTTTTTTCAAGGTTTTACAAACTTATTAATAAATAAATATACATGTGTAATTTCTTTTTTTAAAAAAACAAATCATAACTAGGAATATTTGATATCCCCATTGTTAATTATCAATAGACTATGAGCAGAAAAATATCAACTGATATTATGGTCTCTAATCAGAGTTCAAAAACTAGATTTTTTTCTTTCTGTTTAACAAGTAGGCATATAGAGCTGTATTAGGGCGCTTGGACATCGGGTTCCCTCTCCATATTATCCTGAGGCGGGGTAGTTAGCTAGAATCTGTTTGGCTGGAACGGCTGGTTGACTGGATGGTAGCCCGGCCTGGAGCCTCGTCGAGGCCTCCCGCCCCTGAAGCCACCGCTCCTACCGGCCTGCCCTCCCCTCGCTCCTCGCATCGGAGGCGCTCCACTTCCTAAAACATTACCATACAATTATAAATATATACTAGAAATAAGTTGCATAAAACTGAGAGTGAAGTCCATTATTATTACATTCATTAATAGAAAAAAGTAATAAAGATTACTTGTCACAGAAGTGAAACAATTTGCTAAATTACTTGACAAAGATCGCACTCAGTATAACAACATTAGAAAAGAGACTCGCTATAAATTTTATGAAACGTCACTTGACTGAGAACAACTAGTTAAAGATCATTCCTTGAATGCATCTTCTATCTAGTGAATCCCAAAATCCGTTACTTAAACTTCCCTCTATAAATCTTCCTACATTTAACAGTGACTTGACTAAGTGGACTTCATTCAAAGATGCTCATGTTTCATTAATAGAAGTTCAGAAATCAAAGGTCTTCAGTAAGCCCCTTAAGAAAGGAGACCGTATCTTGAAGGAATCATTGGTTATTTTACTTAAGATTAAAATATTTTTTCTTTTTTTTTAAGCATATTCTTGTAATATAAAATAGAATAAAAAATAATAGAAAATAATTTGTATTCTGAGACTGGGTCATGTCTTTATTACTATTGAACTTCATTGAATATGACAAAAATAGTTTATTAGGTGATCTGTGTTTCTTTAAGACCTTTTTAGATCGAGAGATGAATATTATAAAAATGTAAAACAAAAAACTTTAAATAGGATTTTGTTTACATCAGTATTTTTGTAATAAGACTAACCAAACAGTTAGTGATAAAGTTAAATCTTTTAAAATCTGTTTATGTTTAGTATCATTTCTGATTATAACAAATTTAAATGCTAAATGAAAATTTACCAATAGAAATTAAAATATTCTGTACTTCTCTTTTTTTTTTCTTTTTTTTTTTTTTAAACAATTTCAGAAGCAACTTCCTCCCTTTTAAAATAATTGTTTTTAGGAACTTCGTAAATCAAACTCATCTGATCTTAGCTGTAATCTGATTTTTACTTCATTTTTTAAAAGTACCCAATTAAAAGATATTTTTCTTTTATTTTCATTAAAACATATTTTCAACTGTGACACAAATATTTAATTATAAATAATCCAATCAACTAACATATTACCCAAATTCTTTTTGTCAGATTGGTTTATGTCTTCACTATCTATAATATTCATAACAAAAAAATGTATAGAAGCCTCATTTCACTATTCAATGAGTTACAATTTTGTATTTATTTAATTTTATTTTTATGATTGTTTCTGGCAAAGTTTTCATAAGCTTTTGATAGAATGTGTTCTTGAATTATAGAGCAAAATACCAATTTGAAAAATTAGTTCCACCAACATACTATTAAATTTTCTGATCATATATAAAAGATTGATTACTAGTGAATAAAAATAAACTTTGAGTTATCTGAAATAAATAATACTTGACAACTGTGACTAACACTTTTATTTTTAACATTCACAAATCCCTTTTAACTATAAACTCAGGTACTCTGACATATAATAAAGATTCGGATAAGGTTTCTCAGACCAAATCTGGATAATACAGCTAGCTAGAAACTTGTTTAGCTTGTCGGTGTCAAAATTATCTTAATTCAAAGCAGAATAATTAAAAAAATAATCAATTAAAATATTTAAATTTTATGCTTTTTAATAACCCTAAAAATATAAACAATCTTGTCGAAAGATCACTTTTAATAAGGTTCTTAAAAACTGCTCAGTCTAACTCCATTTTTTGGAATGAGGAACACCGTTATTAAGAAACATTTTTTTATAAAAAATATTTTAGGGTTATCACCAACCATAAAATTTAAATGGATTATTTTTTAAATTATTCCGCTTTGAATTAGGATAATTTTGACACCAAACTTATTTTTTTACCTTCACTGGAACCAGAGATATTAAATAAAATGCGTATTTCGCACACAATCTTTCCGATTTTTTTGTGCAACTCCGGGGGGATCGTTGGCCCCTAATAATTTGAAGAGTCTAATGGTTCAATGTCAAGTTTTAACTAACAAAAATTTAAACAAAATCGGTGAGACACATGAGGGACCTCTCCTTCTTAATACCCATTGGTAATCTCAGTCTATTACAATGGTTCATTATTGAAAATAATTAAATTTATAATATGATTCAACAACTAAGTATCTAGTGCTACCTTCTAGTGCAGTTGAAGAAATGTGTGCCAGTGAACAAACAACTAGGGAAAATGAATTAATTTGCCATTACCATAGACCGAGTCAAACGGACAATACTGACCCCTAGCAGCCATCATGGACACTGATGGCTCCCAGACGATGGGGGTGACCCTGCTGCGAGCCCTGTTGCTGCGCGGGGATCGGCGGCTACCAGCGGCCCTCCTCGCAGGGCTGGCCTCCGCCTCCCGACCCTCCTCCTCGTCCTGGCTCACCCGGCTACCACCTGCTTTTTCTCCTTCACTGCTCACACCTTTAACATTTTTTAACTTTAATGTGCTAGACACTTTGATTCACTTCATAAAACTTCAACAAAAACCATGATTTAAATGAAAAAAACTAAAAATAATGGAGTCTTTACAAACATCAGACTGAATAAAATTTGAAATTCATAGCATGTAAAAGCCTATATTTCAAATAATGATCTCATCATAACATATGATTGACCATAAAAGTATGATTTTCACACAATATAAAACACTTAATAAATTATAAATCTGCTTTTATACAATCTCTTTATAATAATATGAGATACAGTCAGTTTGTTGCAGGAAGGAATCAATGAGCCTATGAATTTTTATTACTAATAAGTTTTATTTATTTTTTAAATTATGTTTATAAAAAAACAAAACAATAATTTGTTAGTAAACATAACATAATTACTACAATTACCAAACGTTAGCTTACATAGTTGGGTGAAAACTTAAAATTGAGTTTATTTACAAAAAAACAATAACGACAATAAGATATAAATTAAAAGATCACAAAATATTTTTATACATTTATCTACATACTTTCCAATAAGTATTACAATTATAATAAAAAATTAGTATATAATTAAAAGGAATTCATTTTTTATAACAAATGTAAATCAGGTTTACAGATTCCAGTAGAAAACTAAAATCAGATTTATTCAGTTTCTTTGAAAATTCATATATCTAGTAACCTGTAACATTTGCTGTAAACAAATGGAGGTCACATACCATCGGGGTTATCATCTGCTGGTGGTTGCTGATCGGACTCTGGCTCGCCGCCTTCCATACTTCCATTGCCACCGGATTCTTGCCCACTACTTTGACCTATTTCTTCACCACCTGCTTCTATTTAACATAAAAAAAGATATATTTATCAGAAACTATATAGAAACAAGCGGAAGAAATAGAACATTTTTTTTTTGGATGCCAAATTTAAAGAATTAATAAGAGAAAAAAAAAGTTTCTAAAATTGACTGCTTCTTAACTAACCCATTAAGTGTCTGATACTGGCAGGAGTGGTTATATAAGCCTTATAATATGTTTCACATTACATGTGAGACATATAAGCCCTTTGTAAGTAAGAGAGGAAAAGATAAAAACTTCCAGGAGTGAAAACTCAAATGTGTTAACAACACTTAATTAATTACCTTTACAATAGTGAGTATCACCCTGAAGTATATATCAACCAAACTAAAGAGAGAAAAGCTTCCTCATAATATCATACTATAGTGTTGGTATGGCGGTAAAAGTGAATAAAAAAGCTCTGTTTATAAAACAGGATTTATATTAGGTTGCAATATATCATCTTCATTTAAAATATTTGAAAAATTTAGAATAGATTTTTTTTTTAATCATATAAAAACAATATTTATTTAGTAACATACAATTAACTGTTAATAGTGACACTCCTATATTTTAAAGTAAAATATATGAAAACAAGAAATAATATCATCAAAAAGGATTAGACAAAATAACTAGGATAAGGAATTAGGAACATCTGATATAGGTGGGTTCAAACCCAGCAAATGGCTCATATTTTTCAGCAAAAAAAAAAAAAAAATATATATATATATATATATATATATATATATATATATATATATATATATATTTTTTTTTTTAATTACCAGTTATGCAAGAGAAGTCATAACACTCATAATAAAGGAACAAGGAGTTGCCATATCATTAACTCAACTAGTATTTGCAATGTCTGCACAATATAATTGAAATACATAAATAAATACTTTTACGGATGTTACCTACCAGCAACTTAATGCCACGAAAATGTGAACTCTTGAATCGTGATATGACATAGTAGAAATTCACAGCTAAATAGGGCAATGTAATGAAATTTGATTTTTATGTATTTGTGGAAATTAAAGAACACACATTTACAATTTTTTTAAAAAATTAAAATTTATTTCTTATGATGGATAAGTCTTCTACGGAGCTGTTTCTGTCACTCTAGTTGTATCATCATCACACTACCAAGAGCAAAGGGTTAAATATACTTTTATTTTATGAAAAAATTGGCAATAGAACTACTTGTAACATTGAGCACCCAATTATCAACTTGTTTAATTAACACGTTATATTTAAAACAGAATCAAATGATTTCCATAAACTGATAAATCAATTAACACGATGCCAACATCACATTATCAAGCTCTCAAGGCTCTGAAACTATCGTTAACAAACATCTAGAAAATGCCAGACACCAAAGGATAAAATAGATTTAAAAAATTTGAATCGGAAAAATTATTATGGGCAATAATAATTCTAATTTCTCACACATGACGATGATATACCATTCAAAAATTAATACTAACCCTGCGGAGAAACATGAGAAGGAGTAGAAGGCACACTTCGACCAGTACCCTCCTCTAAAGTACTAAGGTCCATTCTGGTATCATCCATTCCCTCAGAAGCTGCTAAAGTCACACCGGCCACCACTACAAAAATATAATAATCAGAAAATACAATATTAAAAATAATTCTAACAATAAATCATGTTAAAATAAAGAATTAAACGATTCATTTCATGATAAACTTGTTAATAAATAGACAATTGACTTAAAGTAATAGTTAACTTGTATCATAGTACAAAGGCTAATTAACAGCATAAAGGGATATTTTACAAATAATATATTTAGGGGTTTTAATTAATAAAACTATGCTACTCACCAGTCGGGCGAAGAGGAGGGGTAGGTTCCTGGGCAAAGGTGAAACGCCCAGAAGGAACCTGCGGAGAGCTGACTGCCTCACTAAAACCATCATTCCTACGAGGAACAAAGAGTGTTGGAGTGCTAGGCACGATCGAATCATCTCCTCCATCCTCATAACCCTGTAATTGAAGAGAAATAATAACAATTAGGCTTAATATACATGTTTCAGGGAGGTAATTTAACCCTTAACTGGCCACAATATCAAATTTGGAAGATTTTTTATCCTTTCTTTTTTTTTTCTGTTTATTTTAGGCTAGAATAAAACAAAAATAGGTTTAAAATTATTTTGGCTTAGCTGGCACAAAACACAAAGAAACTGGGCTAACCTTTCCAAAAAAAACCTTCCCTTGGCACAACAACATTCTATTTTTCATGTTGGTAGCATTGGTTTTGCTTGTAACTTGCCTGGCATTTTTAAATCAGGCCATAAAAAGGTGTACATAAGTTCACTCTGGCCTGTTAAGGGTTAAAGATTTCAATCACAAGAATTTCTCAATAGATATAAAATACTTTTTATTTTTATTAAAACTATATTTCAATAGAAGAAGCAGCGATATGAGGGTGAGAGAGAGAAATGCTTTATTTATTTGACAATGCTGCCAAATACATCGGGTTGCTTACTTAACACAGCACACTTTTTCAATCCTTTGGACATATTTCACAAACATTTTCAATTTTTTTTTTTTTTTCTCCCTGTTGTAATAAAAATTTATAATATTTACAATTTTTTTTTCTCTTTTAGCTATTTACATTATTTTATTTTATTTCTCTCTACCACTATATTGTAAATTTAGACCTTTGGTGCGCACATTACATGATCGAAATATAATCACATTCATCATTTAATTGCCATACAGGTGATGGTGGATAATCGCCAGGGAGTCCAAAATCACGTTTTCTGCTAACGTCTCTATATCTCTTATATCGACACCCAGGTCTTCTAAAAATCTCTTTGTACTTTCAGGGATCGCTCTGCGAGACCCAAACCAATACACATAACAAAATAACAATTACCAATAAACAATAAAAAAATACACATTCATATGTGAAAATACTAGTATTGTTTAAGAACTTCATATAGTTATGAAATTTGAATAAAAAACTCTTTTTTACTCAATAATATCAACTTTCAAGAAATTTTTATAATTTATTATTATTGTTTTTTAATTTACAACTGTATTATACAACACAACTAGTAAATAGACTAAAAGAAAATGTACATGAACAAAACTTGTAGAGAAGCTAAACATTGGCAGCACTCTAAAAAAATTCTAAACTAGAAGGTCTCGAGGCCATCTTCTCAAGAAAATTCAAAAATTGATAAAACTTTATTTTATTTTTTCACTCCTACCTCACCTTTGTAGGATATACGGCAGTTTCTTGGGCCAGGTTTAGAGGGTGGAGGATTAATGCCAAGTTAACACTTTGACGACCACGCGTGTTTGGAGCACCTTCTCTTGTGGACCATAGCGGGCGCATGAGTCCGCTGCAGCAGTCCCAACTGGGACCGACCAAAACTGGCTATTTTGGTTCAATGGCCCAAAACATTATTATCAGCTATTTGTGTTTTATTTTACCCAAAAAACACATAGTATTAACAAAATTGTGTTAAAAGTTACTTTAAGTTAAATGAAACGATTAATAAATGAAGCGGGCGCCTGCGCCTGCTGCGGTCCCATGGGGAAGTTACAAGAGGTCGTGCGTGCCCTCTAGAGAATAAAAGAGATGTCCGTATGCTCTCTACTGAACACACGGATGAAATGACTGAAGTCGTGACTCAAAGTGGAAGAACCATTACAAAACCAAGGATGATAGTCGATTATAACAGTGGAAAATCGTCAATCGATACCTCAGACCAAATGTCGTCTTATTCCACAAGCTTACACGGCGAACCCGTTAGTGGTATCACAAAATTGCAATTGATCTTATTTTTGGGGCCTCTCTACTAAATGCATTAGTTATTCATAACAGCTTTAGGCGAGAAATTTTATAGAACATAACAAATTTTAAAGAAGAGGTTCTAAGGGCGCTTCTTGAAAAAGTTCCTCTTAGTGACTCTGCTCCTTCACCTTCAGCTAGTTGACGATCTCTTCAGTCGCACAGATTTGATAAAAAAAACTAGGGCTCTTTCATAAAGTTAGAATATACTGTAAGGGGTGCTATTTAAAATTTTAGGAAGCAAAATGTACAAAAAATAAAGTGATAAAGTTGTTGCATATTGTAATTTTTTTAAAAAGTTATTTTGTTCAAGTAAGTATATTAGAGTAATTCATAGAAAAGGTGCCAGATGACTGATTTGTACATTATTTAATATTATCATTTGCTATGTAGTAAGTATTGAGTAAGTATTGTAGTTATCTGTATCTACGAGCAGTTTCCTGTTGTTTCAGTCTAGTATGAGGATTCCATGTTAGGCGTTTGTCGGGGTGGAGTCCTAAGTATCAAATCTGTTCAACAGGAGTAAGTAGGATATTGTTAAAGGATGCGGTGGGGCAGGAAGTCATGGGTTTACGAAGTAGAGTGATTTGATGGGATTTGTTAGGATTTATTTTCATTCTCCAGTTTTGACACCATTCTTCAATGGCTGATAGACTGTTCTGTAGGATTTCTGATGCAGTAACAGTGTTCTATATTAAATTGTAATATATCATTTCTTAGTTGATAATTCAGATAATAGCTGATCAGGTTTAAAGTTGATACACAGAAGCAAATAGAATGTGAAAAAACATGTAAATCTGGTCTCTATTGAAACAGTTTATAAGTTAAACCCACTTGAACTCTTCATAGAAATGAGAGAAAGAGACATCCCTTGGGATCCCAAAAATGAATTTTATAAATGTAAATAAAAAAATCATAATATAACTTACTAATAGTATTGGATGCCTGTTCAAAATAGGAACGGCAGTAGGCCTCCGGTGATATGACTGGTTGCTTGAAACACTGCTCAATGAGCTAGTGGCTTCTCCTCCTGAGGCAACGGTCTCATTAACGTTGCTTCGGCTTGATTCACATCGATTAGGAACTTCACTCGAATCATCTAAGTTTCAAAACAGCAAAATGCATTAATATTTATGATAAAATCAAACATATAAGTTTAATAAAACACTAAAAGATACAATAGATGATTTACTGAAAATATTTTTATGAATATGGTACTTATTCTACAAGCTTCGCCAAAATTTACAAGGAAAGTTAAATTAATTCATGTGATTATATACAAAAAAAAAAAAAAAAAAAGTAAAAATTTCAATATTTAATTTTATCTTAGAATTTAACTAAAAGTATATTTTATTAGGTAAAGTTTTTCAATAAATTCTGGGGACATCAGATATGCGTTTAATTCAGGTTTATAAATACATTAATCAAAATAAATAAGTAACATTAGCTTATCTAATTAAATCAAAATAAATAAGTAACACTAACTAATTTAATTAAATTAAAATAAACAAGTAATATTAACTTATCTAATTAATTAATCTCTCAGTGAATAAAAACTTAAGAATAAGAACAGTGTCTAGGAAACCTTGTTAATATAGTTTTTAGTTAAAGGCTTTAATGCCAATGATTTATATTT
Organism: Piezodorus guildinii; assembly: GCA_023052935.1. Lineage (NCBI taxonomy): Eukaryota > Metazoa > Arthropoda > Insecta > Hemiptera > Pentatomidae > Piezodorus > Piezodorus guildinii. The sequence goes on along the minus strand of CM041294.1, from coordinate 13,567,451 downwards.
TCAATCATTGGCATTAAAGCTTATACAAATATCAATAAGTAAAAACATTCAACTTCGAGTAAAAACATTCCAGGTTTGAACCCGGAACTAGAGAACAGTAGTTCACTGTCGTTACTACCTTATTTATCTCTGCTCTAAAATAAACAACCAAATATGGATGGAGAAGAACAATAGAAAAAAAGTAACTTATATCTTACAAGGTAGAGCTATCATCAAACCAGTTAACACTTCAAAATTGGGATTTGTTGGTTAATCATTAAATCAGATCTATAGATCAACTTGTTTCAACCACCACAGCATAAGGCTGTTACAAAAATCTTTTATTTGACAAATATTTCTTATGTTAAGTTTAATGCTTAAAATTGGGTGCAAATATGAAGATCGTGAAGTTTCTTAACAGCTAAAAATTTATTATAATTGAGGAGGAATTATTAATATCTTTACTTTAATAAATGTGAGCTTTCATATAACGGCAATTTTAAAATAATTATACTTTGATGCTTTCAACATCAGATATGCTATTGCTACCAGATAACTATTTAGTAACTCCAGTAAAAATTACAGAAACCATTCCACTTTGAGGTTTGTGAGAAATTCCCACCATATGTGGACCAAACACTTCTATTAGAATTGTATGATGACAGGTCTTCATTCACAAAATCCTTACCATTATGACTATATGTTCAAAGTTAAATATATTTGCTTAGAGCTTTTAGCTAAACAAATTAAGGATACAGAATATGTCAGGGCATATTAACTAAAAAAATAATTGAACATAAAAGAATTGCATTAACTAATCGCCAGGACTAGAAGACCTTAAAAGAATACAGGTAAAAAACTACAAACATTTCTTTCTTTCAACTAAGTGAACAGAATTTCAGTGTTGAGCACATGAGAAAATAACAAAAAATAATTGTTATTTAATTTTTTTTACTATGTAATAAAATATTCTTTAAAATCCCCTAGTCTCCTACTTTTGTAATAATGTGATGGATATAAATTTTAATGAATTAAATACCAGATATCAATAGGACAAAACAAAACGGACATCATATTTATTATAAGTAATATATTTCATCTGTTTTTCCACCAACCTATTATATCAACCTCGTTGTTGTCTTGGTCGGTGGTGCTTCCTTCGTCGATGTCTGGCCCCTCGCCCTCTTCATAGCCTGCAATCTCCTAATGTGAATAAAATAAAATAAATTAAATCATTTGTAAAACAATTAGTAGAAGCTTAGAATATATATATATATTTAAGGAAGACTTGGGTGTCGATATTTAAGATGTAGCGGTGTTGGGGGAAAACGTAATTTTACACTTCCTGGGGGATTTCCACCATCACCTGCATGGCAATTAAAGAGTGGATTTATTTATATTTTGGTACACACCAAAGGTTTAGGTTTAATTTTTAAATATAGTTATGAAGAGAAATAAATAAATGAAAATTTTAAAAAATGTAAATAATTATTGAGGAAAAAAATTGTAAATATTATAAATTTAGTATTAAAATAGACTGGGAAACTAAAAAAAAAAAAAAATTAAAATGTATATGCAATATGTCCATGAGGGATAGACAGGTATGCTGTGTTATTTTAGCAACCTGATGTATTTGGGCAGCATTGCCATAAAATAAAGGATTTCTCTCTCTCTCTCTAGACATTTTTAGTTACATTAACCATGCTTATGCTTTCAAGGTTTGATTTTGTAACTAAATTTGAAAAAATAAGTTAACTATTTCATATTGAGGTGATATTATGAAGAACTTGTTATATAATATATATAATATATATATATATATATATATATATATATTAATAAATATGCTTATTATAAGCATATTTATTTAAATTTTGAAATAGATATGTCTTTTGGCTAGGGGTAGCTAACTCTCATTGTGTAACATTTTTCCAACCTCAGTTTGACACGCTCTAGCACTGTTGGTGTGGCTCAGATATAAATATGACGACAGTTTCCAAATAAGAAATTTAGTGGAGAATATTTGTTATACATCATTTGTCGTTATAAGCTACCGTTAAGGAGCTATGTTTGTTTGTTTATTTATTTAATGTCACTTTATGCTACTATGGCTAATCGGACGATGCTGCAGTGGGAGTCCTAAATTTTGCCTATCCAGGTTTTATTAGGATAGGGATCTTTAACGAGTACCTTTTAACGTCCCCTCCGAAAGATGGTATAACTAAGGATATTTTACTCCCATTAAAAAATCCTAAAACCAACCACATGCGGGTTTGAACCCATGACCTTTGGCAAAGAAGGCTGTTATGCTAACCACCTAGCTACAAGTGATTCCAAAACCTCTTTAATTACAACATTTAATTGAATAATGCTTCTAAATCCATTGTATACATCCAATATACATTGTTAATTATGAAAATATATAATACATCTGAGATTAATTGGATTTTTATTTATTAACATGTTCACACAGGGGCTAAAATTCCTATTTTTCTCCCTTTGGCAATAACTTTCAAATCGCTCAGATCTATGAGGTGGGAATTATAACAATGAAACAATTATATTATAACAATGAATACATATTTATAGAAAAGGGCTATGAAAAGAACAATAAAAGTAACAACGTATTTCACACATGATTGTACCATATGGTAGTGAATGCCGGTTTGAACATTTTAGAAAAAAAATGTAGTAATTAATAGCATTCCGACGACTTTTCAACGTCCCCTCCAAAGGACGCCTTAACCAAGGATTTTTTACTCCCTTTAAAAAATCTTAGGGCCACCTGCAGATTTGAACCCGTGACCTTTGGCATGGGAGGTTTTTATGCTAACCACCCAGCTACAAGTGATCCCAGGAGCTATATTGGTTTGCATGAAAAAAAGTCATGTTTTGCTGAATTTATTAAGCATTGGGAATTTATTGACACGCTCTGTGTTGGAACAGCTTTGTTGGTGTTTACCAATGTACCAATGTCTAAATGTACAGAAATGATTAAAAATAAATGTAAGTAGATTGTTTATTTCTTTCTTTATCTCCTATTCTTGATCAATCCATCCACAAACTTAATTTCTCCCTTACTGGGAAAAGCAGTAAATTATAAATAAAAATAGACATGATCTATTATTTTTCAAATAGAAATACTAAAGCCACATTTCTTTATAGGAAACAGTAAAATCGTTCAATTTATTATTTTGTTATTCTAAAATTTGTTCCACCTTTATAACAAGTTCTTCATAATATCACCTCAATATAAAATAGTTAACTTATTTATACAAATTAGTTACAAAATCAAACATTGAAAGCATAAGCATGGTTAATGTAGCTAAAAATGTCTAGAGAGAGAGAGAAAATATCATCTATTTTATGGCAATGCTGCTCAAATACATCAGGTTGCTAAAATAACACAGCATACCTGCCTATCCCTCATGGACATATTGCATATACATTTTAAATTTTTTTTTAGTTTCCTAGTCTATTTTAATACTAAATTTCTAATATTTACAATTTATTTTTTTCCTCTATAGTTATTTACATTTTTAAAATTTTCATTGATTTATTTCTCTTCATAACTATATTTAAAAATCAAACTTAAATCTTTGGTGTGTACCAAAATATAAATAAATCTACTCTTTAATTGCCATGCAGGAAGTCTAAAATTATGTTTTCTTCCAACACTGCTACATCTTAAATATCGACACCCAAGTCTTCCAAAAAGCTCCTCCACAAAAGATAACACTTGACAAAAATCCCAACTTTCATTTTATTGAAAGAATAATGATAAGGTAAATAGGAAATACACATGAAGTTGAAATGGTTAAAAAATTTATCTCTCATTTTCAAGTGAAAATTATTAATTTACCTGCGCATCTCTAACATATCCTTCAAGAGAGTATCTCCCTTCCTCCTCGACCTCCTCTTCGAATTCTTGTCCATCTTCAATACCCTACAATTGGAACATAATTAATACATGTTAGACTTTTCAAAATCTATGATAATCAGTACAAATATTTTTAAAATAAAAAGAATAGAGGACTAAATAAATATATTTCTTTTTTATTTAGTCCTCTATTCTTTTTTAATCTTCGGTCTAAAGATTAATAATAAATTGAGTTATTTTCACCATTGTTTTCAGGTTTCACTTTTTTTTTTTTTTTTTTTTCAATTTTTTTTACCAACATTTCCACAGATATGCTGCTGACAGTGAAAGGGTGGTGAAAAATGCTGGGAAACTAGTAAACAACTATGAAGATGACGATGAAATTTACCATGGGAATGCTAGATAAATGAATGGTATATGAAAAAATCATCAACTGACATCGCCAATGAAACACCAAGAAATTAACTCCAAGACACAAACTCTATTCAGTCGAAAGAAGCAACCAAAAAATGGACTATGGGCAAGTCCATTAATTGTGAGAAGTTGATTTCCGAAAGGTACTAAAGGACATTATTTACAAAATCGATTTTAATGCATATTTTATTCTCATCATTTAGTTAAATCTAAATCTTATATTTGATTTTATCTAATGAACAATCGAGTCCATTAAAAATTATTTCTTAGAGGTATTAATTTAGCTACCTCGGGGCCCATATCAATGAAGATGCTAATGAGGATGAGGAGATAAGAACTAGATTGGCGGCTGGGAATAAAGCATATTTTGCTCTAAATAAGCTATTCAAAAGTAGATTGCTGAGCAGGAAAATTAAAATTAGGCTATACAAGACGCTTGTTAGATCAGTGACAACATATGGATGTGAGACATGGACGTTTAACAAGAGTGCTTCTGAAAAAATGGACCGATTTGAAAGAAAAGTTCTTAGACGGATCTTCGGACCAGTCCAAGAGTCAGGAAGAGATGGAGGATAAGGACAAACAAGGAAGTCTATCGGCTGTATCAGGAATTAGCACTTTCCATGTTCGTAAAGATCTAGCGTCTTAAATAGCTGAGCCATGTTCTCAGGATGGAAGATTCAAGAGCAGCCAAACGATTATCCTTCTCATATCATGATTGAGAAAGACCCAAGACTAGATGGCGGGACAATGAAAGCGGTGATCTCCGAAAGCTAGGAATAACGATAACAATGGCAGAAGATAGTGTACAGTGGGAAGGGCTGGTTGAGCAGGCCAAGGGCAGCTACATGCGTCTGTTGTGCCAGTAGAAGAAGAAGATTAATTTACACACTTATTTTAGTTTCAAATCACATTTCTTTTGATAAATTTAATATGATGTTATTAATAATATTAAAAAAAAAAACAATTCTCGACTTTAAGGCGAATAGAATCAAATCAGCTAAGTTTAATAATGAGAGATTTTCGTGCTTTCTATAAAATTTCCAAGAAAGGATATAGTACCTTTTGGAAATCAATGTCTCAATTGTCTTGGAGTTGATTTGTTGGTATTCCATTGGCGATGTCAGGTGATAATTTTTTCACTTAGCTCAGTTTACCCTATAATGCTTCAAATGATACTTATACACAAGCATTAATTATCATAATTGATTTATAAATAAAATAAAAACTATTTATAAGCATAACAATTATTATAAAAATGATTCATTGGGACTGTAAATTATAAATGTTTATATATGAATTTGATGAGAGCATAGTGTAAACAGCAAAGGATAAAAAGCTTTACAGAGAAAATAGGCTGAATTACCTAAAATAGCATCATGCAATGACAGTAAACTGAGGCTTTATAAGTTTAGATTAAAAAAAAAACCAAAAAAAAACTCCTGAAAATTAGAGCACACATAATGTTAAGAAACATAAAAAAGAAGAAATAATAATAACAGGCCTACCAAACCCGAAGGTTCAATGCCGATAATACCAAATTCTGCCTACACAGACTCGTCCATTGATTACCGTTCAAGCCCAAGCCCCTGAGATCAGCCTTAACTCAATCCTCCCATCGACGGTTTGGCCTACCTTTCGGACACCTATCAGCCACTTCAGCGAATATAAACTTTCTCAGAATCCATTCCTCACCGACTCCTCCATTTAAGTCTCTGCAATGCTATCAACTCAATTATAATCACAGGGTACAAGCTCCACAATTCCACATTGTGCAACCTTCTAAACTCCCCAGTGGCCTCATCTCTCTTTGGACCAAATACTTTACGGAGTAGCTTGTTTTCGAAAACCTTAAGCCGTTGTTCATCCTTAAAAGTATGCAGCCATGTTTCACGTCCATATACGACTGTCGGAAGAATAATAGTTTTATAAATTCTAACATGTAAGCTTTTAGACAGAAGCCGCGAGCTAAGTACCTAATTTAACATTAATAAGAAAATATAATCAAAATAAAAGCAGACGATTCTCCTTATTTTCAGTGTCACCTCAGTGAAAAAAATGACAAACAATCATTAATAGATTCTTTTAAGCCTTGAAAAGTTTTTAAAATAATAGAAACTACATAAATGGTTATTAATAATTTTCAAAAAATTAATTAATAAAAAACGAATCCGATAACATTTGTTACTGCTCCCTTCTACTTCTAATATGTTTATATTATAACACTGACCTAGAAAAGAATGATGGTATTATCAAATAAATAAATTTATTTTAGAAGTGGTTTAAATAATAGTTGAGGGAGCGGCGTAGTCTAGTGGATAGAGCAATAGTCTGCTGTACTCCGGGTCCTGGGTTCGAATCCCGGCTGTGGCAGAATATTATTTATTCTATTAATTCGATCGGGGGGCGATCCTAGGGTATGGAGACCCTCCTGGGGCAGACCCAGCCTCAATAAAGTGGGTACCCAAATTAATTGGGGAAAAACCTGGCGGCTGAGCACGATAAAGGCCTAATCACCTCATTGCACTGCTGTTGGCCTTGAAACAGTACGAATCTCTATATGTACTGAGCCCAAGACCCTCCATGGGTTGTAGTGGTACAGGTTTTCTTTTTTTTTTTTTTTTAAATAATATTTGAATTAATTCAGGATTAGCTTACTAAAAGAAATTTATATGAAGTTCTAAACAAAAAAAGAAAACAAATATAAATGAAACATATAAACCACATTATTAGGGATACCATTAAATAATTTAACTTTTATGATGTGAATTAGAGCAGATAACATTTAAAATTATATTAAAGGTTACGATGCCGATTGGCTAAACGTTTTTCTAATTTAGTACTTACACCTTAATATTATTATTTACTTTTTGATCCAATCTTGTACCATAATTGGTTTCTGAATTAATCATTCTTTTCTTGAATATTTTTCGTCGCAAAGCAGGAGGCTTCGGGAGGAAAAACAAAATTTTAAAGTTTTTTCAATTGAAAATTATTATTTTAAAATAAATAACTAATAAAAAGTAAGAATGAATGAAATAAATAATCTTATATGTAATGGAAGTGAACAGTAATTCCTTGAAAAAATAAAAAAGAAAGAAGTTCAAATAGTTCTTACTTGAATAACCTCAACAACAGATTTGTTATATTTTCCTAATAAAAATGAAAAAGTATGGCGATTACAAAAAAATTAAATAAATAAAATTTTTCCTAATCGAAGATGACACTGTCAACGGCCTCACAAAGAAGAAACCTGTCCATACATACAATGTATTGTTGTCCAAGTTAAATTAATTATTTTTTAAATATCATTGAGCATTAACTATGTAACTAACCTAAAAATTATTTAACATTACTTTTTACAAGTTTGTATTTAAGATATTTTTTTCCTAAAATCTTTAGCTTTCCAACCGCATACTATACATCTATATTATTGTTGTTATGTTAAAAAACCAATAATAACTTATATTGGGTTGATGCAAAATTAATGCAGGTTTTTAGTAGGTATTGTAAATACGCCATATCTTTACTTTAACCATATATATTTAATCAAAATAATTTCCATCTGAATCAATGCACTTTTGCCAACGTTCAACAAGCTTTCTTATTCCACCAGAAAAAAAATCCGAATCCCTGGACTCAATGAAATCACGAAAAGAATTTTCAATGTCGTCCTGGTTTAGAAAATTTTTCTCCCTCAAAAAGTTGTCCAGATGCCTGAAAAAGTGGAAGTCTGTAGGAGAGAGGTCAGGTGAATAAGGCGGATGTTGGAGAACTTCGTAGCCCAACTCGTGCAGTCGTCGAAGCGTTGGTTGTGCAACGTGTGGTCTGGCGTTATCGTGGAGCAGGATCGGCCCCTTCCGATTCATCAATGCTGGGCAAAGACGTTGCAATTTTTGAGTTCCGAGTTCCGCCGCCATTTCTCGTGTGGTTTTGGTTGGGTCTTCTTCCACTTTTGACCTCAGCTGGTCGTTGTCCAGAGCAAGATGACGGCCCCGACCTTCCTTGTCTTCGAGGTCGAAATCTCCTCTGCGAAACTTCTGGAACCAACGCTGCACCGTGCACTCATTAATAGCCCCCTGACCCCACACTTCATTAATATTACGAGCCGTTTGCGCAGCGCTGCGCCCTAATTTAAATTCGTAAAAATAAATTTGACGAAAATCGCACTTTGACATTTTCGATTCAAGACCTTTGAACACACTGAACAAAACGATTTTACTAAACAAATTCATGGTGAAAAAGAGGGTATTAGATAAGGTTTATTTTGGTATAATAATGATCAATGTTAGGATTAGCTTTGTTTACACAATTGGAATTAAGATATTGCAATAGAGGAAACCTGCATTAATTTTGCATCAACCCAATAAAAAAAATATATTTCCTCTTTTCTTCTTTAGTTGGTAATCAAATTCTTTCCACTTTAATATTATATATGTCCTAACCACACACACACAACACATTCGTTATTTTTTATTTAACTACTAAAATTTTCACTAGAAATAATTTATATGGCAGAAAAACTTATGCAGAGTCATCTAGTTAAGGAGACTTAAAGCAGTTTTATTAAATTATTGATTAATTTTATTATTTAATGCTACTAAATGATATAAAACTTACTCCGTCATCTGGCATGTCATCATCCTCATCGCTTATCACAAGGATGTCATCTTCTTGATCTCGCTGGCTGCTAGTTGGGACTTGATATTCAACTTCCAGCCCATCAGATCTGTAACATTATCAAACATAATTATTGACTAACAGATAAATACTGCATACATTGCACTTTTATTAAAATTTATCTTCGGAATTCCAAGGTGCTCTCATGCCCCCACCTTAGTGGCTTCACCCGAAATTCAGACAGCAATACTTTCTATGAACCTACCTTTACCAATCCTTCAGAACCATAAAACCTCTCTATTTCTACAATATGTTCACCCCACTCTCCTCTGTTCACTTTATCAACACAAGATCCCAGCCCCTGAACTTGCCTGCTCATTCTCTCTTACAGAACTGCTTCCTTTAAAAGATCCTTCATCATTCATGAGTCTTCATTTTGGAATTCCTAACCCAAGTCCATTCATACATCCCAATCTTTAACGTCCTTTAAGCATAAACTATCTATTCTTCTCCTTAAATATCAAACTATCTATTTATAATAACTAACTTCTCTCACATTCAACCATTCTCACTTCACTTACTTATAACATTTATAAGTTTCACAATTTGCAATTTTTTGTAATTCTTTATGGTAGTAATAGTACCTTGTGTGTGTTTTTATGTATATATGAGTGTTTATATAACTCCATAATATACAGTACAATTTATTATTTAAACTATGTATATTATATTGTGAAATATTTGTAGCCAGAAAAAAAATCCTAAATTGTACATTTGAATTATTATTTAAAAAAAAAAAAAAATTATGTCCTAATCTATTACATTAATTAAATGTAAAGTTGTATAATTGCTAATTTTGATTAAGATTTACCTGAGAAGCATTTCACCCTCGGTGGTGGCCGCTGTGGGCGCACTGGTGGCAGCGGGGGTGAGCCTAGTCCTCTTGGCCGGAGCCGTGTGCTTGCTCTGCTCATCGGTTGCTGGCGCTGGCCTCTTACTGCCCCCCTGGCTGCCCTGCCTGGTGCTCGTCGTGCTACTAGCGGCCTGCTGGCTACTGCTGCTACCACTTCCAACTCCACCTTGACCGCTACTTGCTACAGATAGTCCTGATTCTTCCACTTGGGACTGAAAGGGAACATTTTATACAGTCAAATATTTTAAGAATCTTAAAAGAAGTTTTCATTTCTATATCTATGGAAGCATTAAAACTGACCCCTTTTCTGTAAGGAATCGTCATATAAAATTATACTCAATGATTATATTTATACACTAAAACTAACCTTCAAGAAATCACTTTAAATATTGGGGTGAGTAAAAAAAAATGACTGTTTTAAGTATTAAAATTAACTTGATTTTTTGTTAACCTCAAATAAGTTTTAGGCATCAAAGTACAGTCCATTGCTCAATGATTTGTTGCCAACTAGAAGCAAATTACCTGATGATAGCAAGCTTAGGGTTTTGAATTGAAAAAGTTTTCTACTCCTTTCTGAATCAATAAACAGAAATTCCATCAAGCACAAACTCATCGTAAACTACTCCTTCAAAATTAAAAAAAATTGAATTTTATTTTATTGAATTGAAATTTTTTTTTCAAATTGACTTCTCCTAGAGACTACCTCGCAGGTCTTGGTTTATCCGTTTTCCTGAATGTTAGGATTGCACCAATAAATCCACTTTTCATCATAGGTGATAATTATTTTAAAGAAACACTGCTGAGTGAGCTAATGGGGAACTTCTCTAGATGATCTTTTACTTTCCTCTGTAGGTGTAAGAGATGATTCACACTTGACTGAGAAACTCCAAGCTCAGAGGAAATTATCCAAATTCTATTTGTCCGATTATCTACATTTGCAACTCGTAGAGCCTCTCTATCCATAACCAACAGTCTCCCTGAGTCTGACTGCATTTGTTAGCTTGTATCGCCACTTTTAAATTTAGCAAACCACCTCCTCACAGTCTGTTCATTTAGGTAAAGTTGCTCTTCAATTTCCTGCATTAAATTTTTGTATCCAATAGTGCCGCAATAAGAGCTAAATTTCGTTAACTTAGTGTTATTTTTCTTATAGGAATGCCTAACAAACACTGAGTCTCACAGGGAGGCATTATGTTTATAATATGATTTAATATAGTATTATGATTAAAATAACAATAACATTGGAAACTAAACGCGAAAGAAATGTTAATAATTAATGAGAAATATTAGTAAGAGAGAAAGAAATGTTAATCTTGAAAATTAAAACGGTTATTTATTTTTTTTTAATCACCCCAATAATTGCTAAATAAAAACAACTCGATCAATGAACTACGTAAATTTGAGACAGTTGAATCTTGGTCTAAATAGAATATTAATTTTCTAACTAGAAATCCTTTTCTATTTAAATGAGAAAGCAGAATTTCCATCATTAAAAAAAAAAAAAAAAAAAAAATTGGATTGAAATTAAAACAGCCAGCAAATTATCATTTTGAAGTCAAGCAATGTATCAGAAAAACGAGTTTTAAAAAATCCATATTTATGTGATTTAAACCAATTTTTACTTTCACTTGCCTATATATATGAAATATATAGTAAGGAAAAGTATTACGATCGTGAAAATTTTCGAATTCCAGTTTTCAACAGTAATACTCGTTTCAGGATCCACTGAGTCCAAATAACGTCCGGCATAAAGGTGTATGTGTATGTATGAAAGGTAAGTCTATCACGAAAACGAAAACAAGTACAACACTGAAATTTTATATTTGAGACAACTGTACGCCCGAGATGATACACCATCTTTTTCACCACAATCGGCTGATCGGTAGTGCTGCTTTATCCCATACATTTTGCAAATTTTTACAATTTTAATCAAACTCGCTTCATGGATGTATAATTTAATGGACATCAATATGATGTAGGTTTCATTCTGATTGAAATAGACAATGCTTAAATGCTGATATTTTCTTCCTCTGAAGTACCTTTAATTTTTTAGATTTAAAGGAATTAGGCACATCATCTTGTTCGCATTAATAAAAACTGGGTAAATATAGATGTTGAACAAATTCAATATTCAACCAAAGAAGAAATGAGGAAAAATATTTTTTAAATACAATTATTGTGTGTTTTTTTTACATAAGAACAGCACGTATGGGGTTACCTTTAGCATGGTGGATAACATAACAGCTTCCTATGCCCAAAGTCCTGGGTTCAAACCCGCAGGATTTTTTAATGGGAGTTAAAAATCCTTAGTTATACCGTCCTCAGGAGGGGACGTTAAAAAGTGGTCCTGAGCCTGTGCGATGTCAGGTACTCATTAAAGATCCCTCTCCTAATTAATCCTGGATAGGAATTAGAAATAGGAATTCAAGTTAGGACTCCCACTGTAGCATCGTCCAATAAGCCACATTAGCATAATGGGACGTTAAATAGATATACCGTTGGAAAGCTAAAGATTTCAGAAAAAATATTTCCACATACACGAAATTGTAAAAGTTAATGGAGAGTAATGAAAAGACGATTAAACTTACTAATTGTTGTATATTATAATATATTAGATTATTTACTAAAACACGTGTTTCTAATGAAACTTTAAAAATTGATTAAATTAATTCTTTAACCTTTTTTCATCTATGTACCACTCAACTGTATTTAAAAATTCTTAAATTGATTTTGACAACAAAGGTAAGTGAAAGTTGTGTTGCGGGCAACAGATTTTTATAACACATTGTGTAAAAGTGTACTTGAATGGAGTATCAGTTATGAATTCGCACACAAATACAATGAAGCTTTTTAACTAATAAAGACCTTTTTTTTTTTTTTTTATATCCCCACTGATTTCAATTTCAAAAATCATATTTTGCTAAACATTCGGAAAAACATTTAATTGACTAGAACGATGTTCATCAGTTTCAATACCATCAATTAATTTCAATACCATATATCACATATTATTACTATAATCCCAAAATGTAATAATGCTAAAACACATAGCCATGTATACTATAATGGCAGGAAGGATTACCAACCTGCCTGTAATAAGTGGCTACGATTGGAGCTTGCTTGTGGCTTGATCCTGAAACAGACTGTTCCGAGACTTGTTCCTGACCTGAGGCAGAAACAACTCCTGCAGTCTCTCCACTCCCAGCGTCACCCTACAATACATTTTAAGAAACGGCATTCAGGGTGAGCAATTAATAAATTTTTAAATAAACCACTTGAGTCCCTTAACCTTTTAATTAACCCTCCTTCCACCATTAAGTGGAACTTATGATTATAAAGACTATCTTCTGTTAGCTGTCAGTTTCTGAAGAAAATACAGTTTTCCCAAGCCAAAAATAAAATGAATTGTGAAGTAAATAAATAGCCGGGATTAGTTAAGGTGGCAGGAAGGATTGTTACCAACCTGCCTGTAATAAGTTGCTACAATTGGAGATGACATGTGACTTGATCCAGAAACGGACAGATCGGCGACCTGTTCCTGATATGATGCAGAAACTACACCTCCACTTTCTCCATTCCCTGGTTCACCCTACAATACATTTATTGCATAGAGGGTGAACATAAAAAATTAAATAAATTATTTGTAACCACTTTTTTATCGTGGTTAACTTTAAGAAATATTGTTAAAGTTGTATTGGAACTTAAAGTTAAATATCTGAGGATAAGAGAGAAAAATTTGCTATAGTGATTGATAGGTTTTAGAATTGAAACAACAAATCCAATGTTTCCTCGACTAAACTTTTGTACACATGCACCATACTTAGCATTTGCATTTATACCAGATATCTTACCTGCTGCTGTGCTGTAGGCTGCGGCAGAACAAGAGCTATAGATACAGTATTCTGAGTCAGTTGGACAGAATGCTGGCTGGGGCCGTCTTCACCAGCAGTTTCTGCTTCCATATGCTGTACATAATGCAAATATACAAAACATTATAATACTTGTTATGTTATGTTATGTTATGGTATTTATATTTTTATACCAATATAATAATAATAAAAATAACTTTATTCTGGGACCATGTCTCTTAAGAATAACAATATAGTACAGTAAATATATACTTCTATTTATACATGTCTGGCCGAGAGACCAAAAAAATGAATTTTTATTTATAAATGTTCAAAAAATAAATAAATAAAAATAATAAAACCTAATTATATAGATATATACAAAATATATGGAATATTAAAAAAAGGAAATAAAAATTGTTATAAAATAATAGAGCTGAACAATTTCCAAGTAAATAAAATAAATGAATTAATCCTCTAACTCTAGGATTTTGATAAAATAAAAAAATTCTGTCCTTCGTTAAAAGTAGGATATTGGATTAACAATTTTACCATTAGTGTGCTTCTCTTTGGGATCCTAGAAGGTGTTGGAAAAGATGGGATTTGAATGAGAGAAGGTAAGAGGCATCACGAATATGATTAGGTAGGGAATTCCAGAGAGATGCAGAGCGGATACAAAAGGAATTATCAAATGATTTGGTTCTATGGGTAGGAATGTAAAGATCGGAATGGTGTGATCTGGTTTCAAGTAAGTGAATTGAGGATTTGAATTGAAGGATACTGTGAATGTATGGAGGATATTGAGAATTAATGACTTGGTAGAGGTATGTTCCGAGAAAATATTGTCTACGTATGGAAGGTAGGAGCTACTTCAATTCGCTATACAAGTGGGTTACTGGTGACCTCCTGAAGGCACTGAAGATAAATCTTATAAACATATTCATAATCCGCTTGAGTCTGTCATCAAGTACAGTCAGGAGGCCTCCATATACCACACAGCAATAATCTAAGTGGGGTAAAATAAGCGAGGAAACCAGTATCCTACGGGTGGGAAGTGGGAGGAGATGACGGGAGCAATAGAAGTACTTAGGAGTACTTATAGTTTGTCTGGAAATTACCTAGGTAATACCTAGGTTTTTGACAGTGGAACTGAAGTTAATTGGATGGTCATTTAGGATTAGACTTGGAAATGTAGCATTGGCTCTGAGGAGGGAATTGGAACCTATTGGGTTGATGCAAAATTAATGCAGGTTTCCTCTATTGCAATATCTTAATTCCAATTGTGTAAACAAAGCTAATCCTAACATTGATCATTATTATACCAAAACAAACCTTATCTAATACCCTCTCTTTCACCATGAATTTGTTTAGTAAAATCGTTTTGTTCAGTGTGTTCAAAGGTCTTGAATCGAAAATGTCAAAGTGCGATTTTCGTCAAATTTATTTTTACGAATTTAAATTAGGGGGCAGCGCTGCGCAAACGGCTCGTAATATTAATGAAGTGTGGGGTCAGGGGGCTATTAATGAGTGCACGGTGCAGCGTTGGTTCCAGAAGTTTCGCAGAGGAGATTTCGACCTCGAAGACAAGGAAGGTCGGGGCCGTCATCTTGCTCTGGACAACGACCAGCTGAGGTCAAAAGTGGAAGAAGACCCAACCAAAACCACACGAGAAATGGCGGCGGAACTCGGTGTGAACCAATCCACAGTTGTACGCCACTTGGAAGCAATTGGTAAGGTAAAAAAGTTGGCAAGTGGGTGCCAGTAGTAACGCCAGACCACACGTTGCACAACCAACGCTTCGACGACTGCACGAGTTGGGCTACGAAGTTCTCCAACATCCGCCTTATTCACCTGACCTCTCTCCTACAGACTTCCACTTTTTCAGGCATCTGGACAACTTTTTGAGGGAGAAAAATTTTCAAAACCAGGACGACATTGAAAATTCTTTTCGTGATTTCATTGAGTCCAGGGATTCGGATTTTTTTTCTGGTGGAATAAGAAAGCTTGTTGAACGTTGGCAAAAGTGCATTGATTCAGATGGAAATTATTTTGATTAAATATATATGGTTAAAGTAAAGATATGGCGTATTTACAATACCTACTAAAAACCTGCATTAATTTTGCATCAACCCAATATACCACACAGCAATAATCTAAGTGGGGGAAAATAAGCGAGGAAACCAGTATCCTACGGGTGGGAAGTGGGAGGAGATGACGGGAGCGATAGAAGTACTTAGGAGTACTTATAGTTCGTCTGGAAATTTGAGCAATAAGGGATTTCCATGAAAGGGTTTGATCTATGGTAATACCTAGGTTTTTGACAGTGGAACTGAAGTTAATTGGGTGGTCATTTAGGATTAGACTTGGAAATGTAGTATTGGCTCTGAGAAGGGAATTGGAACCTATTAGGATGGCCTGAGTTTTCATAGCATTTAGCCTTAGTTTATTTAGGGTTGTATATTACTGACAGTTTTATAATATATAACTTTGTATAGCTCAGTAAAATAATATACAAGTAACAGGATATAACAAACCTGTCCAAGGATGACTGTAGCTGGGTGAATGTTATGGACCGCTGAACTAGTAGCAGGCATATAATCTGTGTGAGATGACGTTGGAGAGGATGAAAGTCCTTCGCAAGTACTACTAGTGTGAACAACCTGCTGCTGTGGAGCCACCAATACTCTGAAACAGGTCAAAGTTCCAAAATATCACAATAATAAAAGCAAAATTAAATTCATGATAAATGACAATAAGAGTTAACTGATGAAACAATAAAATAATTCTTTATCCATTGCTATATTACAGAATTTTATATATTTCTGTGATATAAAATGTGTGCAAAAATAAATAGAACTAGGAAGAGCGAAGTTAATAGACAATGAAAGAATAGAATTGAAATGACGTAGTTAGAGCGGATATAATCTAAGGTATAGGGGTGGGCATAATCGAATGACGATTATTAGATCATTAGATTATTTCAATCATTCATCAATTAATCGATTATGGTCTGGAGAAACGAATGATCATTCGAACTCAATTTTTCAACAATATATATTGAAAGATACAAAAAAATCTGGTGCGGATAAGGATAAAGATACAATCAAATACTTATTTTTATCTAATTTAAAGTCTTTACTCAAAAAAGGTTTTTTAAAATATAATAATTTTAATATAATTAACTAAAATTTATATGGATAATGTGAGGGAGGAAAAAAATGTATATCTTACATTTTATAAAATTATAGATATGATTGTTAATATAAAAATCTGGTGTGGGCAAAAACGAAAAATTGCATTAAAAAAATATTTTTTCTGTTTTCTCCTTTAGTTTGGTATCAAATTTATTCAATTTATATATTCACCTGTTTTTCATCAGCGTTAACAAAATAATATAGTTATTTTTATTGAATCTACAACAATAAAGGTACTTTAGGGGAAGAAAATTTAAAATATTGGCATTTAAGCCCTGTCAGATAATTTTAATCAGAATAAAACCTACATGATATTAAAGCCCATTAAATTTTACATCGATAAAGCGAGTTTAATCATAATCGTCGGAACCGTTTTCGAGAAAATCTAAAAAAGGTGCAAAATGCATGGTATAAAGTGCCTCTTCTGGTAAGCTCATTTTGATTAAAAAAGTTTTGTCACGTCTCGGGCGTATAGTTGTCTTAAATATGAAATTTCAGTTTCATAGGACTTACAGTTTCCGCCCGGGAGTTACCGCACACACACACACACAGACCTTTTTGCAGGATTTGGTTATTTGGACTCAGGGGAACCCTAAAACGTGTATTTCCCTTGAAAACTGGAATTCAAAAATTTTCACGATCGCAATACTTCCCCTTACTATATATAGTAAGTGAAAGTAAAAATATTAGGGGTGGGCATAATCAAATCTTTTTTTCTCATGATATAAATCATATGCATATTTGCACCTAAGCCCAGTAATCATAGAGGGGGGAATTGTACCATATTGTCTTTCGAAATACATGAATCATTCAATTATTGAATTAATAGAAGTCCGATCATTCGATTATGCCCGCCCCTACTAAGGTAGTTCCCAGGAATGGTGTCTTTTGCCTGAGTCAGCAAGCGGGTGAGGAGCTCGTGAAAGGACAGTATTAAACAAAAAAGAAGAGCTGCAGCAGGATGTCTAGCAAATCAGCTCAAAGAGATTCCCTGACTTTTCCATATTGTAAAAAGTCTTTAACATGATCAAATCTTGGTGAAAATCGACAAAACAAAGAATAATTATAATTAATATGGTATACCAGATTAAAAATATATATAATGGCTAATTACTTTACTATAAGATTCAACTATATCTACCCGACACCAGCTGAAATTGTAGTTGTTTAAGTTGACTTACAAATGAATTATGATGAACTTGGATACTGCTGTTAGTAATAATCAATATTTACAAATCTGACAACAAATTTATATTAAAACTGGCTTTATGATATTTACAACATCACAACAAGTAGGCATATTGGAACTTTTGTCTGAGTGAAGAAGAAACAATGTTATCAAGGGACGATTTTCCCTGACCAAAGTTTAAAATCCCTGACTTTTACCGATTTTCCCTGTTGCTAGACACCCTGTGCAGCGAAGAGAAAAGAAATGTGGACTTCAGAGAGCAGCATGGATGGCCATTAGAAAATAATAAGTTTTTAATTTTTATAACAGTATTAATTTTACTTTTTACATTTATGTAATTTGTTAAAATAATTTAAGATTAAATAACCATAGCCAAGACTTTTCTAAAATTATTTTTAAAAAACCCTATCAATTAAAGTTTTAATTATAAAATTATAAATATTTCAATATTATACAAGGTACTCAGTTCTGCTATGACACACTATATACGTGAAGATGGCTTGTTAGACGAACATGTTGTATGATCAATTTAATGGTAAAGAACATTTTAATTTTAATTTTATCTCCCTTACTTAAAATCCTCACACAAGACTGAAACGACAAGAAACTGCTCGAAGATATCAATTACTACAACACTTACTAGACAAACGTTCAAAACTTCTAGTATATTACAAAAGACTCGTCTACATCACAATTATCAGACCTATTTGGACATATGGAATCGAGCTTTGGGACTCTACGAAACCATCTAATTCCTCCCGCATCCAGTCCTTACAATCCAAAATCCTGAATGCTCCTTATTTTGTTACAAATCAACTCATTCATAATGACCTTAACATCCCATTTGTTGCAGACATAGCCCGTGATAGATACTCCTCTTTCCATTTCAAACTCCCTGCCCATAGAAATCCACTTGTCCGTAATTTATCTTCCGTAGATATCCCTGATAACCCTCCAAGGCGACTGAAAAGAAGGTGGCCTCGGGACCTACTGAGTTAAAATAGTTAGTGAAGTGCTACCACTGGATAGTTCTTTCTCAAGACATTTTCATGACTTTTTTTTTTTCATTCCTCATATTTACTTATTGTGTTCTTTAATACAGTTGTAAATTACTATAAATAAATAATAAAAAAAAAAAAAAAAAAAATTCATCTCATATACTTTACACACGGTAAACAAATAAAAAGAGAAGAAAAATAAGTATTATAGTACATTAACTTACGGCTGATTTGATGTAGAGGTGGTCTGGCTTGGAAGTACTACAACAGTTCTAGTCTGAGGGGACATGGGTCTTATACTTGCAAATGGAGTTTCCCTCCATGGAGTAACAGTAGCAGCATGCTGAGCCTAAAGAGTAATAAAATAAATATAAAAGGAACTAAAATACAATTTAATATTAATATAAATATAATAAATAACTGCTATAACAATGTATTAAAAGAAAAACTCAAATTAAAATAACTAGAAATGTTTTTACTTGAGGTTGCTTCACGCCAGATGTAGATTGACCGGACATGGGCTTAATATTAGCGGTGGGCGGGTCACTTGTTCCTTTTTCTGAAGTATTTGCAGATGGTTTTGTACCCTATATAACAGTCAACAAAGATTTTATTACTAATTAAAATAAAAACAATTTAATCTATACTAACATATAAAGCTGAAGAGTTTGTTTGTTTATTTTAGAAACTACAGGTTCAAATTGAAAAATTCTATTTGTGATGGATAGTCCATTTATCGAGGAAGGTTATAGGCTATATAACATAGGAGCGAAGAGTCAGTGGGAAATCTGGAAAAAAACGGGGGAAATCAACCTTGCATCCCAACGATTCAAAATGATTTACGTTTTAATTTTAAAATAATTCAATTTTCCGTTGCTATCTTTTACCGTAACAATTAATAAATAATATAGGCAAACATTTAAACACATAGGAATCGATTTACGTCAAGATCGGGTTGCGGAGAAAATCAGTATGTTCTTCTGCCACAAGGAAATAAAATCAAAAATATTATTTACGCAGAAGTACTTTAAAATATTGGGTTGTCCGTAGAGATTTTTAAAATAAAATTTACCTTTCCTCATGGAATTAACTATGTATACACACTGAATTTATCTTTATTTCTGCTCAGTAGTGTAGTGCTATTCCACCAAGACAACGCTAGGCCTCATGTGTCTTTAAGGACTCGGCAAAAGTTATTAAGCTTCAGATGGGAGCTTTTACCTCACCCGCCATACTCTCCTGACACTGCTTCTTCGGATTTCCATCTTTTCCGTCCCCTCGAAAATTGTCTACAAGGGAAATCCTACTCTTTAGAAGATGACGCCGAAACGGGCCTTTTATTGTTCTTCAGGGGTATGGACAGTGATTTTTAGATGAATGGGATAATGGACCTACCAAGCTGTTGGAAAAGGATAATCGCTTACGGTGATAACTATTTTGTAGATTAAATAAATAATTTTAAGCTGTTCATCAAATTTAATTTTTGTCCAAATTTCTCTACGAACTTTTCGGAGAACCCAAAATATTCTTTTAAAAACGTCTTAATAGCGATCAAAATAACAGAAATTGATGCAGACGAAGTCGCGGGCAACAGCTAGTTCCAGGATAAAGTTAATACAAGGCAAACAACAATGGATAAGTTTACAATTTAAATATCTTAGGTATGAATGATTGAGCTACCAATGCCTCAAAAGATTATTGATAATGCTGGAGATAATTATAAATTTAAATATAAAAGTCTGAATTTTACAAAACATTAATAATTATAAATTGAGTAACAATCGTTTTCATGCCAAGTTTAATTTACCTTTACTTTAAAAGATAGGAGGTTCAACGGATCTATATTATATGCTCAGTGATAGATAGAAACTTCTGACATATCCAAGTTAATATGCTATTAGAATGATAAGTGCATGTACCTGTTGCTTGTCGAGCTGCCTTTGCATGATTGCTAACCTCTGATTCATCACTTCTAGCTCTCGCTGGAGCCTTTCTTTTTCTGCGACTTCTTCCTCCTTATCCTTTTCAAGTTGTGCAATTATTTGCCTAAGGTCGCCACCTTCTCCACCTACAAACATAAATCATTTAAATAAAATATATTAACTAATATTATTATAGTTTACAATCTTTATAAAACTGGAATTAGAAATAATCACCTTTGGATAAAATTTCTTCAAGTTTTTTCTTGTCTTCAGTAAGATGCATAATTTTGGCCCTTGCACTTTTAAGGATTTGTTTTGCTCTTTCATCTCGCTCATTATAATTTACTTTCATAGCTTCATTTTCTCTCTTGAGATTTTCGATTTCAGTCTCATGGTTGGTAACCTAAAAAATAATTAGATTTAAACCACTTTGTTTATTTATTTAACGTCACTTCACGATGATACAGTGGGAGTCCTAAATTGTGCCTGTCAAGGTTTTATTAGGATAGGGATCTTTAACAAGTACCTGACGTCGCACAGGCTTGGGACCACCTTTTAACGTCCGCATAACTAAGGATATTTACTCCCATTAAAAAATCCTAGAACCACATGCGGGTTCGAACCCATGACCTTTGGCATAGGAGGCTATTATGCTAACCACCTAGCTACAAGTGATCCCAAAACCTCTTTAATTACAACATTTAATCGAATAATGCTTCTAAATCCATTGTATACATCCAATATACATTGTTAATCGTGAAAATATATAATACATCTGAGATTAATTGGATTTTTATTTATTAACACTTTCACACAGAGGCTAAAATTCCTATTTTTCTCCCTTTGGCAATAACTTTTAATCGCTCAGATCTATGAGGTGGGAATGTTATGAATACATATTTACAGAAAAGGGCTATGAAAAGAACAATAAAAGTAACAACGTATTTCACACACGATTGTACCATATGGTAGTGAATGACGGTTTGAACATTTTAGAGAAAAAATTTAGTAATTAATAGCATTCCGAAGAGTAAATTGAGATATTTCCTACTACAAAAATTAACTCGTTCATGATCATGAAATGATCAATAGTTCATTCATTACAAATTACTTTAATATTTAAAAGAAAAAAAAAAGCTCTATCTACGACTTCCTTTATCTAGACATTATATGTTGAGAATAATACATATAATGTCTACATAAAAAGTTATATGGCAGTCTAAGAACTGAGGGAAATCAATGTGAGAACTGTAACACTACTTTGTTTTGATCATTTCCTTTTTTTATTACTTAAAAGTTAAGTCTAATACCTGTTCTGTGAGTTGTTTAATTTTATCCTCAGTCTCTTGAGATATTGAAGGACCTGCCTCAACTTTAACTTTCCTTTCATCTTCCATCACCTTCAAGGTATCAGTGTATTGCTGTTTATATCTCTTAGCTATTAGCCTTATCTAAAATAAAAATGAACAATTTTTAAATAAAGATTATTAAAGTATTTACAAATAACTATAAAAAATAAAAAACATTGATAAATTTTAATGAGTTTTAAATGTAATTTTATTTGTTAAAACTGGATCCATTGTAAATCATCATTAAAAATTATAACTAGCATGAAACCTCTCAGAAGTATTTAAATGTTTAACGCTTCATTCATTTGAACTATAATTTAAATAATAATGAACACAAAATAAATAGAAAATAATAATCACAATTTCTTTTCTTTCATGATACAATTATCATGTACAAAATAATAAGACAATTCTCATTGATTTACTGAGATATACAGTTGAATAGTGTAGTAATCTTTAATTTAAAAGGGGGCATTTACTTTTATTTGATATGTTGTATCTATGATAGTCAACCAACCACTCACAAACCACAACGAAAATCTGGTGCGGGCAACACACGACTTTTACTTACTTCCATTTAAAAATCAATGAAAAAATCAATGAAAGAATTTTCAAATACAGTTAGAGATAAAAATACGTGTAACTATTAAAAAATTGATTAAATTGAATATATATAGAAACATGTGTTTTATTAAAAAATCTATTATATTATTATCTAAAACAATTGCTTAGTTTTATCGGCTTTTTATCACTCTCTATTAACTTTTAAAAGCTTGTGTATGAGATAATATTTTTTTTCTTTAGCTTTCTAACCATATATCATACGTGTATATCACTGCTCTTATGTTCAAAAACAAAAAATTGCATTAAAACAATTTTTTTTTCAGTTTTCTCCTTCAGTTGATTTTCTAATTAGCTCAACTTGCATATTTACTTATTTTTTATCATTGGTAACAAGATAATATAGTTATTGTTATAGAACCAACAAAATTAAAGGTACTTTAGAGGAAGAAAATTTAAAATATCGGCATTTAAGTCCTGTCAGACCATTTTAATCCGAATGAAACCTAAATGATATTTAAGCCCATTAAATTATACATCGATATGGCAAGTTTAATCAAAATCTGACGTTTTCGAGAAAATCGAAAAAAGGTGCAAAATACATGGTTTAAAGTGGCTCTTCTGGTAAGCTCATTTTCATGAAAAAGGTTTTGTAACGTCTCGGGTGTATATTTGTCTTAAATATGAAATTTCAGTTTCATAGGACTTACCGTTCCCCCCGGGAGTTACCACACACACAGACCTTTTTGCAGGACTTGGTTATTTGGACTCAGGGGACCCTAAAACGTGTATTTCCGTTGAAAACTGGATTCGAAAATTTTCACGATCGCAATACTTTCCCTTACTATATATAGTAAGTGAATGTAATAACAAAGTCATTGATTTTTAACAGTCCTTTTAAAAAACCCTAAAAAGTAATCATTTTTTAAGAAATCATGCTTGACATTTAGCCCAAATTATACAGAATTAGTTGCCTATCTTGCTTGTTTTTTGTATGTTGCCATGATGTTTGAACCGAAACCATCAATACCAATTTAATTAACTCGATAAGCTGAATGGAATAGTAAAGAGAGGTGAAAAACAAAGTAGACAGACTAGCAAGACTATACAGAATCATGTTAAATGTAAGAAATTGAATAATAACCCTTGTGGTTGACACACCTTTAAAACCAAAAAGAAAATTGAGCAGAAATAATAAACATAACATGGCAATATATTGATAATGAAATGAATAATATCTTTAATCTTAATTAGCTTGGAACACCACTAAGCCTAACCATAGCTACATATTGCTTTGAACTTATTCATTCTCTGGGCATGAACAGTTCCAGAATATAACTAACCTAATCATTGTTTACTCCGAGGCTAAATAGGAATACTTTTTACTGTAATATCCTTCAGTAGTTAGATTAAAGTAAGTTTGAGATCCCATTAACCTTTGATTCAGCTATTCCTGTTGAGTAACGTATATACATACTAAACTTTCATATAACATCGTTTTGCTTTTTCCCTGTCTTAGATAATTCGTCAAATCTTAACACCATGAAAAAAAAAAATCTAATATAATTTACTAACCTGACGTTCTTTGTTGCGAATGTCATTCAAAGATTCATTTTGTGCATTCAATTCAGATTTAAGTTTGGCCAATTCCTCTGATGTTTTGTTCATTTCCTCTTTTGAAGTTGTCAGTTCTTTCTTCAAATTCTCAATAGTTTTCTCTTGGTTATTCTTAAGTTCTTCTTTTTCATGTTGAAGTTCTGTAACCTTTTTAATGAATTTGATAAGAAACAAAACATATTTTAATGTCATAACGCCCTAATGCAATTTATCATCTATTATAATGACTCAATTAATTTATCTTAAACTTACATTAAGGTCAACACAATATACAATCTTTATATACAAGATGATTCTTCCAAATTGGGAATACAATAAAATATATGGATTAAAACTAATGCACCCAAATGCCATTGTCAATGTCCAATTAGTAGTCTAAAAAAAAAAAATTTAAACCTCTATTGGTGGACCCATCTTAACAGAATACAGTAACTACATAAGTCATACACCACCAAGGAACTGCGGAAATTACAATGAGATGTATAGAGTAACACAATCTCTTCTTTATCAGGAACAAAAAATCTTGATCTATGAAGGATAGAAATCACACACAAAAAAAAAAAAAAAAAAAATACCACAGATTTATCATTGTGGACAAAAACAAAGAGAAGATAGTAACTAAATCTCGAATTAAGAAAACAAATCAACTTCACCAAGAACCAAAGAGGATTCATCAATATATCAAGATCCAGAGTCAATGTTCTCCCTTGAAAATGAAGATGTTCTCCATTAAAAAGAGATTGTCGGGAGGACTGGTACTTAATAAGGAGGTAAGCAACTAGAACAATACCCTCGGCTGATTAGTGAGTTCTAGCTTCTCAAATCAGAAGTGTTTTGAGGACTGAGCTATCTCTACAGCTTTACATTTCAAGGAGGTATTGAGAACTGAAAGTGATCCACTGACCACAGAAGTATTTCAAGAAGAGCACAAAAGCCAACAGATTAATAAATGGGAAGCATGTAATGTAATAATAAATATGCATCTCGGTAGAGAAAACATGTTAAACGTAAAGATAAAAAAAAAAAAAAAAAAAAAAATCCTGTACCACTACAACCCATAGAGAGTTTTGGGCTCAGTACATGTAGAGATTCGTACTGTTTCTAGGCCAACGGCCGTGCAATGAGGCGATTCGCCCAAGATCACGCTCAGCCGCCAGGTTTTTCCCCATTTTTGGGTGCCCACTTGATTGAGGCTGGGTGGGCTCCAGGAAAGTCTCCATACCCCAGGATCGTCCCCCGGCTGAAAATAACAGAATAAATAATATTCTGCCACAGCGGGGATTCGAACCCAGGACCCGGAGCACAGTAGACTAGCGCTCTACCCACTAAACCACGCCACTCCATGGTTTAACATCTTACTGATAAAGATAATATAAATATTAACTATATCACAGCTTCATTTTAAAGATATTTGGTCATTTACAATGTTTTACAGTTTCTTTTATTTGGGAGGTTACTTTTTCGAGTCTAAAAAATTAAAGATACTCTAGAAGAAGATAATCTAAATTATAAGAATTGAAGCCCTATAACACTATTTCAAAAAATTCAAACCTCCACAATCTTAAACACCACTCAATTTTACATGAATACATCAAGTTTAATAAAAATTGTTAGAGCCGTTTTACAGAGTTGTAAAAAAGGTGCAAAATGCATGTCCTTAAATGTTACTTCTCATCAGTAAAATTTAATGAAAAGGTTGATGTAATATCCCAGGCATGTACTTGTCTTGAATATGAAATTCATTTTTGAACTTTCTTACAACATAAACACATACCAACCATTATGAAGACTTGGTCCCTTGGGGTCAAAGGACCGATATAACGACCATAAAACACGCATTTATTTTAAAAACTCGAGTCCTCAAATTTTTAAGATCGACCACATTCTATACTTCATTAAAAAATCGAATTCATTAAAAATAACTTACTTGCTCCTCGAGCTTCAATTTGGCTGCCTTGGCTTGTTCCCTCTCTGTGCCAAGTTGTCTTGTTAGATTTTCTTTCTCAAGTGTCAGCCTCTTAATTTCATCTGGATTCTTATTTGTTCTCTCAATTAACTGATTAGCACGTTCTTGCCATCTGGAATTAAGATTTGATGTGTTTTAATGCTTTATAGTTACTTATTTTCTATTAATATAGATATAATTCCGTCCATCAGACCAATATAAAAGAATTATTGAATTGTTTTAAATTCTCCAAAAGCACTAACCAACATACCGAGGCTGTGATAGCCTCACACAACATTTGAGCGAGTTCGGAGCAGAGTAGGTTTAATTTAACTGGATTAGTAAATTCAAACAGATGTCAATTAATAAATATAAGCACCCCTATTCTGATTAATATGAAATAGTAGCCTTTAAATGGCTGATAAAAGTTGGCAAAAAAAGGCTCATTCACCCTCCTCCAAAAAAAAAAAAATTTCGTTGTCATATTTTACCTTTGAGATTCTGCTCTAAGAGCAGCTGCTTCGGTGGAGTATCGTTCAGCAAGTGCGCTACTCTCAGCAGCTTCTTTCTTCGCAGGTTCGACAACTTCTTTTTCGAGGCGAGTAACCTCATCCTCAGACAGCTTAAGTCTTTCCAACAACCTATCTCGCTCTTCATTCAACACTCTGTTATTTTCGGTCAACTGATTCAATGTTTCTACCTAAAAAATTGAAAGAAATAATACCACATTATTAGAGAAAACCAAGTATAACACTAAATACTGTAAGGAGAATTAGGAAACATCTTAGAAAAAGTAGCAGGAAAAAAAAAAAAATCAATCAATAAGACTTGTTTATGGCCACTAAATCCATAATAATCCTTCAACTCCTAAATTCATACCTTGAGCAGTGAAGATTTAATAAACCAATATCAATGGCAATCAAATCACTGGACAGGTAAAAATGAGTTAGTTGTGATAATGACAAAATGATTTTTTTCAATAATGCTTATAATTTAATATTCAAATTTATATCATTGATTATGAAATGTAATATATCTTAATAACAACAAATTATCATATAATATAACAATATATTACCTTTGACAATAACTGAGCATGTCGTTCGGCTGTAATAGAAGGAGTATCGCTAGTGCTCCGTTCTTCTTCAAGTAATTTTTTGGAATCTTCCAACTGCCTTCTAAGAATTTCAACCTAGACATTTGTTAGTTAAGTTTTTAAAATTGAAAGAAATTTTCAAATTAAATTACACAAAAGTTATTAAAAAAAGATATTTGAATTTTGAAATTATGAATTAAATTCTTGAATTTTATGTAAAAACCAGAAGAAAGGGGAAATCAACAATAAGGACTATAATAATATGTTAATATTTTCTTTTGAGATTGAATAGAATAATAATTCAAGAGATTGTACTTAAATAACATAATTACTCAACTAGATATCAGTGAAGGTGAAAAAAAACCGTAACTGTAATTGAGCCACAAGAATCTTTAAGTAAAAATAGATAATAAATTTGAAGAAATAATCTATATTTGAAGGATTAAATTTTAAAAGAAAAAAGGGCGTATGTGGTACATACTGGAATGGGTAGTACTTTGGGTGTAGAATTTTATATGTACCCCTTTTCACTAACTTGGTTATTTAAATTACAATTAATGTTTTTTTTTAGAATACACAAGAAGGAAAACCAATTATAAAATTAAATCATCCTTTCATTTTTTTTTTTTTTTTTTTCATAATATACAACATATTTTCTATACAGCATGGCAATGAGTGAAAGTAACAATCAACAAAATCTTGTCCATGTAATAAGAATCGCTCATATATTATGAAAACAAACTGTAAGAACAAAGAATGATGAAGAGAGAAACAAGAGATTACTAACATAAAATATCAAACTGGATTATTATCACATACCTCAGCCTCCAAACGAAGTTTTTCACCTCTAAGAGTATCTGACTGTGAAAGCGCTGTCATTTTTTCTTTCCTCAAATGCCTCATGACTTCTAAAAACTTGTCAGATTCACGGAAGGAATCGCTAACCAATGATTCATTTCCAGCTGAAGATGTATCAAGACTGGTCTGGAATTAATCAGAGAAGTTATTGTATAAAACTTTAAAGATAAAATAAGGAGATTATAAAAATTGCAAATAAATAAAAACACTTACTGATAATGAAGTATCCATGACAGAAACTTTCAATCCCAATTCCTGAAGCTGATCGTGAAGTAAATCATTGACTTTGTTAAGCTCTATAGTCTTCTCTTCCAATTCTTTAATTTGCTGTTCCATTTTCGATTGTTTTTCTACATATGAGCTCAATTCCATGTTGGCTGCTGAAACTGATCTTTCCTTTTCTGCTTCGACAGTTAAAATTTTCGCTTTGGCTTCAGAGAGTTCATTTTTCACTGTTTCAAGTTCCTAAAGAGACAGTTAAAAAATTATATATTTTTAGAATATTGAGACAGATCCAATAAAATATAAGTTATTTTAATAATCCAAGTCAGGTTAGAAACTGATACCTACAATAAAACTGTGGCATGTAATTGCGTTATTTTACCATGTACATTTGTAAATTTATGTATTATTGTATAATAAGCAAAGTAATATCAATTCTTTTCTAGTTAAGATAGTCTCATAACATTTTGTGGTTTCCATTCAGTTAGAATGAATAAATGATTACCTAACTCAATAAAGATTAGACTTGAAAAGAAAGAAATTGTGGTGATTTTATAGGCATGACAGAGCAAAATTACTGAGTTAACCTGATAAGATGGTCAGATTTAGGTACAATATGGGTATCGCAGAACAGTTGATATTTTTAAAAATATTAAGAAGCATTTATGATCTGAGCTGTGTTCTATGGTAAAGCCAATTTAATGGGGATTAATAAGAGAGGATTAACCTAAGACCTAATGTGAATATGCTTAAATGACATCTTTAACATTTCACACCGGCGCGTACCACCGGTGGTCCGCACTAGTCTGTCCCATGGGGCAACGCGTACCACCGGTGGCCTGCACTAGTCTGTCTTATCGGACGGCATGTACCACAGGTATTTCCATATCCACGTTATCTATTATTTATAAGGGCAAAATAATAAAAAAATTAAACATTTTAACTGCCTTCCGAGGTATACTTACTGGAGATTATCTGAGCTTACACAAATTTCAAAATAAGCACTAACTAGACTGTTAGCAAACGTACAACTTAGAATGTGTTAATTAAGTTTCTCATTTTGGGTAAGATTGAAAAACAAACCAAAATTACAAAACCAAACCCTCAACCAACTAATTGGTTTAGTTTACAGGAATCAATAAAAGCAGTCAAGCTGCCTTAAGAAAGGCTATACAATGTGTTATTTATTAAAATGTTAATCGATATGTGAACGATAAAACAATATGTTTATAGAAAGAAAAAACACATGTTTTTAATATTATTCCACGTTTTTCAGATTTGTTGATATTGAAACTTGTGTAATGGTTAACTAATAAAGTAATTGTGAATTGTGAATAGTTGTAAGTTTTGAAATACACAACACAACGGCTTTTTAATCCCTAGCTAAGACTAGTATATATACAATCCAGAAATTTATTGTTGATTGTACCTGAATGAGCTGAGAAGCGTGAGTGGCTTCAGTGGCTACCCTTTCAGCTTGTTCTTTAGCAGTCGCTTCCGCCGAACTAGCAGTGGCCTCAGCCTGTGTCACACGGACTTTAGCTTCCTCTAATGACTTGCTCAAGTTATCACACCGAGACCTGAGTGATGCGAGTTCAGCTTCACGCTCTGCCCGCATTTCTGCTTCGGCGGCGCTAGATGTTTTGAGTTTCATTTCCAATTGACTAACAAGTGTCTTCAATTCTGTCTCAGACTTTTTCAATTCATTGATGCTAAAAATAAAAAAAACATATAAAAATCATCATTAAAAAGAAAATTGTCTCATTTTTATTTTAACCAAGAGAGAAAAGTTACCTTGCTTCGGATTCCTTCTTATACTCTTCATATTGCTCAGTAACTTCAGCCAATTGCTTTTCAATGCTCTGTGAAACTTCAGAAAGATCACTGATAGTTCTCTTGGCGACAGCCAACTGTTCATTAAGACCTGCGACATCAGCTTCCCTTTCTCTTACAGCAGCTTCAAGTTCTTTGATTCGGTTTTCTATGCATAAATTTATAAACAAATTTCAGAACATCCAAATAATTTATTTTAACTTATTTTAATCCTATTTAAAGTCTTTACTAAAAAAAGGTTTTTTTAATATAATAATTTTAATATTATTAACTAAAATTTATATGGATAAAGTGTAGGAGGAAAAAAATGTATTTCTTATATTTTATTAAATTATAGATATGATTGTTAATATAAAAATCTGGTGCGGGCAACACACCACTTTCACTTACTTCCATTTTAAAATCAATGAAGGAATTTTCAAAGAGAATTTACAGTTAGAGATAAAAATACGTGAAACTATTAAAGAATTAATTAAATTGAATTTCTATAGAAACATGTGTTTTATTAAAAAATCAATTATATTATTATCTAAAACAATTGCTTAGTTTTATCGGCTTTTTATCACTCTCTATTAACTTTTAAAAGCTTATGTATGAGATAATATTTTTTCTAAAATCTTTAGCTTTCTAACGATATATCATACGTGTATATTACTGCTCTTATGTTCAAAAACAAAAAATTGCATTAAAACAATTTTTTTTTCAGTTTTCTCCTTTGCTTAGTATCTACAAAATTAAAGGTACTTTAGAGAAAGAAAATTTAAAATATCGGCATTTAAGCTCTTCCAGAGCATTTTAATCCAAATGAAACCTAAATGATATTAAAGCCCATTAAATTTTACATCGATATAGCGAGTTTAATCAAAATCGTCGGAACAGTTTTTGAGAAAATCAAAAAAAGGTGCAAAATGCATGGTATAAAGTGGTTCTTCTGGTAAGTTCATTTAGATGAAAAAGGTTTTGTAGCGTCTCGTATATTTGTCTTGAATATGAAATTTCAGTTTCATAGGACTTACTGTTTCCGCCCGGGAGTTACCACACAAACACACACACAGACCTTTTTGCAGGACTTGGTTATTTGGACTCAGGGGACCCTAAAATGTGTACTTCCGTTGAAAACTGGAATTCGAAAATTTTCACGATCGCAATACTTTCCCTTACTATATATAGTGAGTGAAAGTAAAAATAAAGGTTAAAAAAAAAAAATTAATTATGAACCTCTGTCAAGAATTGGTTGACTCTTGGTAATGGCAGAAGTTAGTTCAGAAGACATTGATTCTAGCCTGGCCTCTCTTTCTTTCACTTCCTCTCTGGCTTCATCCAACTCTTTCTGTAATCTTGCACTTTCTGCTTTGACCTCTTCCAAACGTATCTTGGCTGTTTTAGCCTGCTCTTCGGCTAGTTCAGCTCGCCTTCCTAGCCTGTCTTGTTCTTCCTGTAGAAGGAATTAAAAAAACAAATACAATCAACACCACAGAAAATATAATTAAATTTGCCTAATTATTGATGTAAATTAGAAAAATAACTAGTTGCTCAAAATGTACTGTACTGTAAACTCAGTAATATTAATTTTACCTGTAGTCTTCTACGAAGAGCAGAACATTCTAGATGAGCTTCTTCTAATCTTGACTCAAGCCTCATTTTCGACTCGGCTTCAGAACATTCAAATTTGGCCTTCAGGGCTTCCAAATTAGACATCAAAAGCTCCTATAACAATCAAATTTCACACAATTTAACCAATAATATTAACATCTAATATTTAATAGCAATTAAATATAGAAACAAAAATATTATAGCACCTAAAAATCAAATTCATTTACCTGACCATGTTTAATTTTTCTTTCGGAATCCCGTTCTCTTAAAAGACGCCTCTCACTGTCTTTCAACATTTGTACTTCTTGTTGCAAGTTGTTTAGCTTCTGTTCCGCTATTGTCACATTGTTCATCGCATCCATAGCTTCCTAATAATAAAGCCGTATTGTTATCAGAAAAATTCAAAGTTGTTATGAGATATAATATAGTATAGATCAAAGTATTGGGTTGTTTCACATGAAATGTCCGTTTTTATAGTTTCTGAAATACATAAAGGATTTTGCAGGTCTCTGTTGTTTTCTTCCTAATGTTTACATATTTAAAGTAAACAGTTACTAATCCTCTACCTTTGTATTACAAACATTAGCTTCCCAATCAATTACTCACTTTTTTAATATACCTCCAAATATGAACATGGAAACACACGATTTTCGAGCAATATTTTTGTATGTGTTTAAACTCCGCCATTCAGCAGCTGAGGCTGCTAGAAATATTTGCAAGGTGTTTGGGGAGAGTTAATGAACAGACCATTCGCCGTTGGTTTGCCAAGTTTTCAGCTGGGGATACCGACTTGGAAAACTTGCCCCGAGGAAGACCTCCGTCCGTAATAGACAACGATGTCCTCAAACATACAGTAGAAGGAAACCTCTACCAAATAGTTAAAGGCACAACTAAATGCAAGTGCATCTACCATTTCCAGACATTTAAAGTTTATTGGGAAAGTAAAAAAGCTCGATACATGCGTGCCTCATGGTCTCACACTAGACCCCATGTTTCAAATCATACCGTGCAAAAATTGAAAGAACTGGGCTACGAAGTTCTTCCGCACCTACCATCTCCTACTGACTTGTCTCCAACAGATTACCACCTGTTCAGGAATTTAGACAACTTGGTCAAACATTCAGACAACGTTTAGAAAATGATGATCAAGTGAAAAGTGCATTTTCAGATTTTGTTTCACTTCAAAGCTCTGAGTTTTTCAGTCCGGGGATAAAAAAGTTGGTGTCACGTTGGGAAAATTTTTTAGAAAAAGAAGGTAAATACTTCAAATAAAATTATCTTGTTTCATATCGATTTTTAATAAAATCCTTTAACTTGAAAACGGACACTTCATGTGACACAACCCAATAAGATTGGATTAAATCCAATAATAAAACTATTATAAGAAAATATCATACTTACATTTCTGAGTTGATGAATTGTCATTTCATGTTTAGATATTGAAGCGAGGTAAGTATTGCAACGTTTTTCTAAAGCAGCATTTTCCTCATTCAACTTCTGAACGCGACTTTGCAATGTTTTTGAAATCTAAAGAAAAACAAAATCCATAAGTTGAAACAATATCTTCAATTTGTATATTTAAATTTTTATTTGATAGATTAAGACAACAGCTGAATATTATCTTTAATAAAAAATAAATGTATAACTACAAGAAATATTGCATTTAAAAAAATAATCAAATATACTTTTTAAGATCCAAAAAGTAAATGAGATTAAGTTTATTCGTAATACTACTGCTTTTTCGAGTTAATTAAGATTCATATCTCAAAAAGCAAACATTTACAGCCCTATTCATGAGATCAGAAACAGATTAACTTTCAAATCAAAGTGTTTTGTCAGTGACAAACAAAAATTGAAAAATAAAATTTTGAGATTTTTTCTTTGAATAAGACAAGTAATATAATATAAACTAGAAATCAACAATTGAACTTTTGAGCATAAAATTAACGCAAACATCAATATCACTTAAATGATTTCACAATGAGAAAGACGATATACTTAATTTAAAAAAAAAAATAATATAAGATAATGGCAAAATATTACATATAGACTTACCTCTTGGTAGTGCTCAGCTCTGGAGGCTAACTCACTCCTTTTACCCATGCTTTCACTAAGTTCTGTTCTAAGTTTATCAATGGTTTCAGCCATTAGTTTTTCATTTTCCTTTCTTTCTTCTCGATAACGAGCATGTTCTTTCTTTAATTCTTCGAGTATGGCTCGTACAGCATTAATTTCACTGTCAGGAACCTAAAAACAAAACAATTGATATTTATTTATTAGCCTAAGTATTGTTAAAAAATCATTGACAAATAAATACTTCCTTGGATCTTTTCTATACCAAACTATCAACTCCCAACATCCTTCCTATATCTATAATCTCCTGCAGTTCAAACCCTCAATTCATCCACTAGAGACTAGATCCCGTATGTCCAACCTTTATATCCCTTCCCACAGAACAAAAAAATATGAATGCTCCTTTCTGGCCCGTTCTACTAGTCTCTGGAATTCCCTCCCACCAAATATCCGCCATACTCGATCCCTCTCCACATTCAAACACCTTCTCTTCCAGTACCTTCTAGCATCCCAAAATGACGCTGCTTGACAATGTTAAATTTTTTAGCAGGATTGTATTCAATACTTTTATTTTTTTCCACAAGTATCGATCTATTTTTTCAACTATTTTATCTGGAAGATTTATTTTTTTTTACATTATCTTTTTCTTTTCTTTTTAAATTGTTTATATTGTGATTATTATGCCTGTTATGTGATTAGGAGACTTCGTTTTGTATCATTGTAGTATATTATTTTTATTTATGTTTAATTGGTTTATTTTTCACTAATTCTTGTCCAGTTTAAGTTACTTTATTATTTCAAAGCTTATGTTATTCTTAAAAGACCAAGCAACAAAATAATGTAAACTTTTATTTTTCTTCTTTTTATTATCCATTCAAACTCATTTATTTTTCATTTTGTCCAAACAACTATTTTCTGAGGATATTTTTTTATTTTAATTTTTATTCATTTTATTTTTATATTTTACATATATATTCACCCATAATTGTAAACATTAGTTAATTATGTTCATTTTGTCTGTTGTCCAGACATACTGTATATTGTAAACTGTGCAAATATGTTATTCTCAAGGGACACAGTCCCAGAATAAAAATCAGTTTCTAATCTATTCTAAATAAATCCTACCTGTTTCTTAGCAGAAACTCCAGGCTTAGCAGGTGATGTGGATCTATCAGATTTTATAGATGAGTTTAGATTTTGGTCAGCATCTAGCGGGCCAGTGTCCATTTCAACCTGAGTTAAAAATATATTTTTATGTAAATTACATAGCAGAAGTAAATTTTGTAAAAATGGATTATAACACCTACTGCATTAGCAGTACTTTTTGTACCTCTTGGTCACCAGTCGATCCAGTAGTTTTCACATGTTGCTTATAGAGGCGAGCATAAACATCTCTTTGACTTTTTAATATTTCTATTTCCTTTTGTAAGATATTTTCTCTTTCGTTCAATTCATCTATCTTATTTTGAGCTCGATTAACCTCACCCTATAAAAAAATAATAATAATAATAATTAGCTCCATAATAATATAAAATATTCAACAAATAATTTCCATACAGATAAAAAGTATTGAACATGCACTTTTAAACATTTTTAAGAGATATTTTCGCTAATGTAAAGTGCTTAGTAGTGTTACACTCTTGGAACATAACACTAAAAATTTTAAACACAATTTACAGGTACGTAATAGGTTAATAAAATTTATTGCATAATTTTATGTACACATGAATATGTATATATATAATATATATATATATATATATATATATATATATATATATATATATATATATATATATATATATATATATATAATATATATATAATATATATTATAATATTATATAATATATATATATAAAAAAAATATATATATATATATATATATATATATATTTTTTTTTTTTTTTTTTAATTTTTAATCTAGGCGATTGGCGAAAAAAGGAAATATGCAAAATGAAGTAAGAAAAACAACTGCTGTATAAAATATAGTTATCAAGAGAAATTTACGATTCAATAGAAACCAGTACAGAATTCATTTGTGTTGCTCATGGAATTGAACTAAGACAATAATTTTTTTTTTTTTTTTTTAAATGTAATTACTCACTGATTGAGCCACGATTAAAATAATAAAGCCATAAATAAAATTAATCTACACATGAAAGAATAATTAATTACTTAAGATAAATGTTACATTATGACCACAAAAAAAAAAAAAAAGTAAACAAATTAAAAAAAAAAAAAAACCTGTACCACTACAACCCATTAAGGGTCTTGGGCTCAGTACATATAGAGATTCGTACTGTTTCTAGGCCAATGGCAGTGCAATGAGGTGATTAGGCCTTAATCACGCTCAGCCGCCAGGTTTTCCCCCAATTATTTCGGGTACCCACTTTATATAGGCTGGGTCTGCCCCAGGAGGGTCTCCATACCCTAAGGTCGCCCCCCGACTGAATCAACAGAATAAATAATATTCTGCCACAGCCGGGATTCGAACCCAGGACCCGGAGCACAGTAGACTAGCGCTCTATCCACTAGACTACACCGCTCCAAACAAATTTAAAACATATAGAAAAAATAATACATAAAAAACATGAGAGAATAAGTATCATAAAACAGTAAATTAAATATTAATATAAAATGATAGTATACCCTTAAAGATTTGACAGTAACACTTTCTCTTTCGACTTCCACTTCTTCTTTCTCTGCGCTCATCTCTCTCAATGCAGCACGAAGCTTCAAATTGGTCAACTGTAACTCTTCGATGTCTCGGAAAGTAACTAAATGTTTTGAAATTACCTGAAATCAGCAATTATTATAAATCTAGAAATAAAACTAAAGCAATCGTGGTGATTTATAGAATGTTACCTCAGCCGAAGTCTTTACATCAGCAGCGAGATTATCAGGGACGTCATGTAGAGGAATCATGTTGCCTCTGGCAGCTTCGAGTTCTCTCAACAAATAGCACACCTGTAATGTATAGTAAAATATTAAACATATGTTTTTGTTTATTTACTTTCTGCTACTATGGCCAATTGGATAATACTGAATTGGGAGTCATAAATTTTGACTAACAAGGCTTGATAAGAATAGGAAGTTATGATAAGGGAAAAGAAGTTAGAAAGTTATGATAAGGGTTATTTTATGAATTTAAACAGTGATTTATCTATATCAGATAAAATCATATGATTTCATATTTGTAATTCTCTAAAGGTTATTATCGCAGTATGAGTTGGTGAATAAAGTTAATCTGTGCTCTGTATTTTAAAAATGAATCCGTTAGAATCATATTCAGTTTTGAAGTTAAATAAAATAGCCGTAAATTTTTTACAAAGAATCGGTGTTCGACATGGAAAAATGAAATTCAGAGAAATACACTACATGAAAATAATTTACTGAAAGAAATGATTAGGAGATGCCGAAGACAGGGATGTAACCAATCCAGAAGTGTATATAAAGGTACATGGTTCGAAAACTGCAGGGTTTCAGCCGATAAAGCCACACTATTTATATATTCATGGGCTAATTGTTACACAACATCTTTTTGTATAAAAGAGTTAGGTATGTCAGCTGCTACCATCACAGATTGGAAAATTACATGAGGGAACTATGTACAACAAATATAGCCCAAAATCCAATGAAGATCGGGGGACCAGGAATGATAGTTGAGATCGACAAAAGCTACTTCTCAAGGAGGAAATACATGCGTGGAAGGTTATATCCAACACAATGGGTTTGAATGGATTAAACACCGCAAAAAAAAAGAAACTCGAAAACTTGAAGAAACATGCTCGACTCCTACTTGTGTGAGTACGTATATAGGTGTCATAACGAAGGCAAAGATTGAATCATAGAAATTTTAGAGGCAATGAAAGCCTATTTGGCCTCCAGAACAATAATATTTTATTCAATATTTCTTGTTATTAAGTTATATAGTAAATAAATCATGTGTGTTTTTCAATAATGATCTAACCTTTGTTATTATTTAAATGATTGTTATCATAACTTAGTAACAGGTTGCCTAAAATGAAAAAGACCCTAGGAATATTTAACAAGTACCTGATGTCGCACAGACTTGGGATCACATTTTTTTATTATTTTTTTTTTTAAAGAAGCGACAGGTCTTGTAGATGAGGTATAATATCTTAAGAGAACACACTTACAATTCTCATCGATACATTATATGGTAAGGTAATCACTTCCTATGCTTACCCTTATTTTATTTATTTTCTACACCCTTCAAAAAATTCCAGATCTTAATTTAAAATTAAGAATCATAAACAAAATTGTATCACCACGTATCAGATCACATACAAATACAGATGAAATCATACAAAATATCAGAGCTATAATAATCTATATATATATATAATATATATATATGAATCGCCTTTTGCCTCAGTCATCGCATCACACATGAAAGTCTTAACCGATTTCTCTAATTTTTTTTATTATGTTTATATCAATCAAGAGGAGGATCTTATGAAAGATTAAATTAACTATGGGATCACTTGTAGCTGGGTGGCTAGCGTAACAGCCTCCCATGCCAAAGGTCATGGGTTCAAATCCGCAGGTGGTCCTAGGATTTTTTAATGGGAGTAAAAAATCCTTAGTTACGCCGTCCTTCGGAGGGGATGTTAAAAGGTGGTCCCGAGCCTGTGCGATGTCAGATACTCGTTAAAGATCCCTATCCTAATAAAACCTGGATAGGCAAAATTTAGGACTCCCACTGTAGCATCGTCCGATTAGCCATAGTAGCATAAAGTGACGTTAAATGAATAAACAACTTTGGTGAACAGGTTTTTTTTTTTTTTGTCAATTTCTTAAGTTAATCTCTTTATCTACATATATAAAAATGAATTCCCTTTTTCCTTACTCATCGCATCACGCGTGAACGGCTTGACCGATTTCACTAAGACATAGTTCAGACAGGACATCGCCTGTCGGGGCAGCTAGTTGATTATAAAAATTACATTACCTATAACTGTAAAATAATAAATGTACCATGATTACAAATAGTTAGTCAACCCACTATTTAAAGTTTAAAACTAGCGCCAGATATCTAAGTATTTTAATTAATTGTACTAAATGTACTTGATAAGAAAACAACAAACCAATAAATTATATATAATTTTTTTTATTTTAATTTTACATACCTGACGACTGAGATCAGCACAACATCCATTCAGTCTCCTGTTCTCCCTAACTTGGAACTCAGCCGTCTGCTGTGCTTCTTCTCTGGACCTAGCAAGTTTGGCCAACTCATTTTCGAGCTCGTCAACTTTTATGGTAAGGCTTTCCATGGTGGTAATAGCATAATTATAATCCTCTCGCTGTTTCTGCAAGATTGGAGCTCTTTCCTCAATTTCCTAAAACATTTTAAAATTAAAACTTTAATAACTGGAAACAAGTCTTAGCTGGGAACACACAAAAACATCTGCAACACTAATAAATAAATAAATTTAAATAAAATAAAAATGCTTTCAAAATCAAGACAGGTTGTAACCAGACAAATACCATTTAGTCATATCATAAAAAAATATTAAAAACAATTGATTAAAATTTTAATATTAACTACAATCTTAAGCCTCACCTACAGCTTGATAAGATTAACTTTAAAAAGCTTTAAAAAATATCTACGACAAATGGTAATACAAGCATAGAGACTAAAATATAACCATATTTATGAATATTCACTAGGATTGCAAACATTTTTGCAAACTTAAAAAATGATTTATAAGTAATTTTTTTTATGAAATTATAATTTTAAAAGTTCTAAATCTTAAGCCTTCTTGGGACAAAATAAAGTGGTTTTCAGATCGAGAAAAAAAATTTAAAAACGATTCAGCAAGTTAGATCTCATTTACATCATTACATCCGTTGTTTTAATTTTAATTAAACTAATTTATATAAGAAATTTACTTGAAAGAACAAGGTACTGATTTAATATAAATAGTAGAGAGGGTAATAAGTTATCTCAAAAAACTTCTTGAAGTTTGTACAGAAATCTGATATATTGTTAATCTAATGTGTTAAAAATTATAACTCAAGTAAATAACCAGGAAAAAGCACTAATTAATTGAATTGGTACATATCTGGCCAATAAAACTGTTGGTGGACAAAAAAAAAAAATTTAAAGGGGTTGGAAATTTTTAGGAAACAAGGCATATATTTAATGAATGCACAACACTAATTATTGTTTTTTTTTTGTTTTTTTTTAAACTCATACTGTTGATGTAACTTCTTCCATAAACATATCTTTTATAACCTTTCTCCACCAACATAACATTTATTGATGCTAAGAAAAACAAGAGAATCACTAAAGTAATGTATAAAATCACCTTTATTATTCTATCAGTATATTCTTTTAGCCTATTCTTCTCCTGTCGTTCAACAAGAAGTTCTTGAGTGACTTCGGCATACTTTGTGTAAAGCTGTGTTAGAGTAAGTCCAGATTTCATTAATTTTGATGCAGAAGCAGCCATGGGTGACAAACGGCTAACTGCAGCTTCGGATGATTCTGGATAAAATAATTAATTAATTGTTAAAATATAGCAATAACACACAGTGATAAATTCAGGGAGATACATTAAATAGTGAGAAGTTTAGAATAAACAATATGGAGGAACAAAAGCGAGTCAATTAAACAGCTGATGTAAATAATCAATAAAAATTTTCTTTATCACCAATCCAACAGCAAAAAGAAAGAAAAAAAAAAGAAAAAAAGTATAATAAATCAGAATTCTGAGCACCCAAAAATTTAATAAAACAGTACGAGCTTGACATATAAGTATTAGGTGGCTATCTTAATTGACAACCACTTTAGACATGGTTAGGGTGATGAAAAAAATTTAAACATAAGAAAAATGCCATAACATTGCGAATATTAAAGGCAGCGCTACACGGTGAAAAATAGAGTATGTGTAAGTGAGGTGAAAGCAAGTCTTGTATGTGTTCACAAAAGTAGCAGGAGAGGGGGAAGGCTTATTTAAAAAAAATAAATTTGGATAATGACATCAAATATTACTATTGGAAAAATCCTATCATTTTTAAAAAAAAACTGAATGTTAAAATCACATCAAAACAAACAAGTGTAATATACAAATCATGAAAACATGTTGTTTTTTTTTAATGTAAAAACTCGATTTTAAGAAATTAAAAATTATTTATAACAAAAGGTCAAAAACAAAAATAAATGATGAATATAGAAAATTCTGTAATTGAATATTTATTATAATATGTTAAAAGTATGTGATATTCACTTTCACCTAACCTCACCTACGATTCACGAATTTCACCTCACCTACACATACCTACCTTAATTCTAGGATCCTTAATGGATAGGAAACTTAACGTCATAGATAAATTACTTTACTATACCAAGAGAAAAGTTTGGTCTGAATAAATTAATACAAAAGGATATCAATTATCTTATGAAATCTTTAATTGCAAAAAAGTATGCAGTACAGTGTGAGGCACAGAGGCAGCCGTCAATCTCAGTACCCTGATTGTCGTAAAAATCACCCTTTGTGCTTAGTGAAAGGGTTAACAAAGATTAATCTCTGAGTCAATTAAAGTTACCAGTTATTTTCTACAACTTTCTGAATTTAAAATCTCTTTTTAGGTTAATACAACTTTTTTAGGTTCATATTACCTACGTAATCTAACAAGTTAAAGTTAAATGCAGATAAAACTAAGGCGATTGTAATAGGTTCCAATCCACTCCTCAAAACCCTTTCCTTAATCCCAACATTGTTTTTAAATAATGAACCTATAAAATTCCATCAAACCGTCAAAAACCTTGGAGTAACCCTCGACCAATCTCTTTCCTGGAAAAACCACGTTTCCGAAATTTTTCGACGCACAATTTCCATCTTAAAACTCCTAAATCACCATCATCACCTTCTTCCATTAGAAACCCGCAGACTTTTGGTTTGCTCACTAATATTCCCCCACTTTGACTACTGTTGCGCGGTGTATGGGGGTGTCTCAGGGGATCTTGAAGCTAAACTAAAACGATTATTTAACTGTCTGGTACGTTTCATCTTTGGGATATCCAGGGACACCTCTGTAACCCGATTCTACGAGGAGTTAAAGTGGATTTACCCATCATACCGCTCTAAGTACTTCCTGGCATCCTTTCTCTTCCAAGTTCTCCGATCTCAACGTCCATCGTACATCTCTGATATACTTTCATTTAAATCCTCCATCCACTCCCGCAACACTCGTTCACGGTCTTCAGACCTGTATATAACGCCTCATCGAACCGCAGCTTTCGACAGATCTTTCCTTATCTGATCCTCGTCCATATGGAATTCTATTCCTTCTTATATCCGTCATTCCAATACTCTCCCTACCTTCAAATCCCGTTTATTCAAACACTTCCTGGCTATCCAATTTTCAAATGACCTCAAGTGATTTGCAAATTTCAATAAAAATCGGCAGAGAGAAACGATTATTTATCACATTTTATTTTATATATTAAAGATTTATGAATTTTATTTTATGCATAATTTATTTTGCAATGTATATATGAAGATATTTTAATTTTTTTTTCTTGTCTAATTTGTTTTGTTTGTTTTTCTAAATTATTATAAGAAGCTACTTATGAATTTATAACTATTATTCATTTTCTTTGTCATTTCTGTTGCTTTTTATTTATTAATTTTATTATATATATATATATATATTTTTTTTTTTTTTACTCTAAGACATTGAAGCTCTAATTTAATTTGTCTGTAACATTATTCCGAAGGGACTTGTCCCAGAATAAATAAAGAATTTATTATTAATCTAAACATGTTTCGAGAAAATTTTTGTAACTCTTTATATTCTTTAACTTCAGGTATAAAACCTAAACAAAAACTACTAATTATACTAGGATACATTTGAAATCCTTTGACTCAATACAGGTCTTTTATCGTTAAAAAGTTGGGAAACTAGTTAAAAACATTTTTTCAAAATAATAGAGTATTTTAATATAAAAATGTATTAAGGAAAACAGACTTATCACCTCAGATTATTATTTTTTTTTTTTTAAAGAGATATATTATGTTTTAATTCCATCATATTTTT
Organism: Piezodorus guildinii; assembly: GCA_023052935.1. NCBI lineage: Eukaryota > Metazoa > Arthropoda > Insecta > Hemiptera > Pentatomidae > Piezodorus > Piezodorus guildinii. The sequence goes on along the minus strand of CM041294.1, from coordinate 13,524,272 downwards.
ATCAGTTTCTTTTGAGATATGTTGCTTTAAATATTATTCAAAATGACAAATTTTGGAATATTCAGACCTTACCAAAAATGAAAAAGATCACCATGTTTTCCTCCAAGCATGCTTTTCATATGATAATAATTTAAATTATAGTATTGTTTATATTAATTAACTATATCAAATAATTTTAATACCTTGCTTAACTGCTTCCAAAAGAATATTGGCATGTGCAAGTTCCTCTTTCAGTGCTAATAGAGTTTCTTGCTTAGCTTCCATCGCTTCCTTATGTTCTGCTTCCATTACCTTCAGCTTTGTTTCAAGTTCGCCATATTGCGATGAAGCTTCACCTAAAAGCTTCTGCAGTTCCCTTACAGCAGTACTCAACTCTCCAGCACGACTTTCGGAATCTTGTAATCTTTCTGTATAATTAAATGATATAAAATTCATAAGTTAATAGGAATACTTAGTAATACCCGAAAACAAATAATAAATTTTTAATGACAATGAATATACCTCGATAAACATCAGCAAGTTTAGTCTGAGCTCTAATTTCCTGCTGGAAATTTTCAACAATCCTGTCTTCTTTTTCAGCCTGTTCTTTAAGTTTATTAGTTAATTCATCAATTCTTTCGCCAAGTTCCCTGTTGCCTTTTTTGAGATTTGAATTAAGTTCTTTTTCAATTCTTAACTGAAACAGAAATGTTATAAGTAAAGAAATATATAATAAGCAAATAAATCAGAACAGGAAATGGAATCATGCATATTCTCTACCTCACAATTCATCTTTATGTTAGTGCAATAATGCTTGAAACAGAGCATAATGAGTCATTCCAAATTTAGGTCAGAGTATCAAGAGTAAAAAGATATTGGAAGGTGCATCTTTTAGTTTTTTATTTCTGTTAATGGGAACAAACAATAGCCACTATACTTTAATAGCCATATTACTATGCTATTTTATATTTAAAGTAAGAAGATAGAAGTGATCAAATGACACTTGTGAAGGAGACATTTTTTTGTATTATTTTATTTATTTATTTATTATTTAATAGATTTATTACTATTTACTCTTTCTCGAATTTCTCGAAAACGGTTCTGATAATTTTGATTTAACTTGCTATATCGATGTAAAATTTAATGGGCTTTAATATCATGTAGGTTTTATTCTGATTAAAATGGTCTGACAGGGCTTAAATGCCGATATTTTAAATTTTCTTTCCCTAAAGTACTTTTAATTTTGTAGATTCAATAAAAATAACTAACTGATTATTTTAGATAATAATATAATAGATTTTTTAATGAAACATGTTTCTATAGAAATTTAATTAAATTAATTCCTTAATAGTTTCACGTATTTTTATCTCTAACTGTATTTGAAAATTCTTTTATTGATTTAAAAATGGAGGTAAGTGAAAGTCGTGTGTTACCCACACCAGATTTTTTTTTTTTTTTAAGACTCATGTTTTAAACATAACCTTATATTGTTAAAGTAATGGAAAATTTTTATCTTTTTTTTCTCTTAAATTATTTTAAAATAATTAATAATTTTAGCTTATTTTGTGCTCTGATATACCCAACAACACCAATATTCCTTACTATTGGAGAGACTTTTGTTAAAATATAGATGTCAATGAAGGTTATTTAATAATTATTAGTATTATTTACTAACCTCTTCCTCTTTTTCAGCAACTTTGGTTTGAAGAGTGATAAGTTGGGTGGTACTTTCACGTCTCTGTCGTGACATATCTTCATTAGCTTTTGCCAGATCTGAGGTTAGGTCTGATACCTGTTTTCTCAGCAAACTTACCTCAGCTTCAAACCTTTTTTCTCTATAAGAAAATAATAATGTAATTAATTTTAAGGTCAATCAACAACATAGCAAATATAAAAAGTTTAAAACAATACTTGAAATCTATTTCCATTTGTTTTGCCCGTGCTTCATCAGCCTCCGCTATAGCCTCACATTTTGCTTGAATAGCTGCTCGCAACTGAGAAGTTAAAGTAGTAACATCTCCGCTCAACCTTTCGATTTCAGCTTCTCTTCTTTCAAGAGTATTTGAGGTAACTTGTCTCTCATCGACAGCAACATCTCTCTCCCGTCGCAATTCTTCAATTTCTTTTTGACATCTATATAATACAATAAAAAAATATAAAAGATAAAATGAAATTAATGTGGATAATAAAAAATTATAATTATAAAAAAAAAAAAAAACCTAAAATAAAATTAAAATCAATCATCATCATTAAACTTAAAGCTTTAAAATCAATTAAATGTAAATAAACACAGTAAAAGAAATAAGCTAAAAACATTAAAGGTTACATAATTAGGTACAACATATAACACATACCAAAACAGAATCTACAGCCGAAAAAGTTAATGGTTACATTTTGTAGGTCTTTGGCTGGGGTCATTATTCATCTAATCTAACAACTTGAAAAACAATTGTTTTAACATCTTAAAAAAAAAAAAAATACCTGTCCCACTACAACCGATGGAGGGTCTTGTAATACTACTATACTATAATACTAATTCAAAAGATAAGTATTCACAATGAAATATGATGAAAAAGTCCAAACTGGCATGATACTTGGTTTAAATAACAACCTTATATATTTGAAATACATACAATTATTTGGAAATAATAAAACATTATGCAATAATATGCATTTTTCTAAGCAAATCCCTTTTAAACATACTTTTGTTGAAGATAAATACCTTGTATTAAAAGAATGCAGCCAAAAAATAAACCTATGAATTAAAACTAAAGCAATGTACATTTAACCAATTAGAGACCATCCATAATCATGAACCAAATAAATAAAATCAATAACAAATAAAAATTGTAAACTAATTAAAAAATATAGCATGTAAATTGTACCCTCCTAAAGAATATTAATACCAACTAATGCTAAAAAAATATGTCATATAATTGATTGCTAAGTAATAATACCTAGAGATACAATACTATTATTACCTTCAAGGTAAGATGTTTAAAAGAAAGTCTTCAGAGTGATATGAAATAAGTTAATTCATTATACCAAAAAACCAAATTATATAATAATATTTATAAAATATATATCTAACCTCTGAACATCTTCTCGTAATTTGTTGAGTTGTAGGTTTGCACTTGATAAACGTTGGCTAGTTTCTTCAAATTGTTTTAATAGGGCATCTGCTTTGATCTTATAATCATCTCTTTCCTGTAAGACTGTTTTAAGCTTCTCTTGCGATTCTTTAATTTTGTCTTCTACAATAGATAAAAAATTCATTGAACATAATATAACATATAATATTCATGTCATGTTAAATTTTAATTATAACCACTCATTAACTAATTGACAATTAAGTAAAATACATGCTAAACTAACAAGAATAAGTGTTGTACAACAATCAAGGTAAGTTAATATGTATAAAAGAGGTTATATTATAATAAATAGGAAACTATAGGTTCTAGTCAAAGTTAACAATAAGCAATAAATCTAAGTAGGATAGAAAGTTTGGAATCATTTGTAATGAAAAGGTTCATCTTGAGATGTCGAGGACGAATGTAACATTAGAAAAAGCACTATCATAAAACAAACAACAAAAACTAAAGGAGAAAATCTAATACAATTTAATGAATAAGGAAGCTCTAGACTAGAATAATGAATTTGAACATAGACCAACTAAAGTCTTTTAGTGATCATTAATAGACTGAATTCAGAAATGAGTCAAATTATAAAAGTAAAGGATTATACATACGTTGAGAACCTCTAGTACTTTCAAACAAGGCTTTGGCAGTTATGTAGTCTTCTATATGTTCATTCAATATTGTTTCTATCTTTTCACGTAATCCCTGATCTATTGTATCGTATTCTTCACTTGGCAAAGCCCTTAAAATCAAAGCTCTAGCACCTCCTTCCATTTTTAACAGATTCAAAATATTTAAGAAATAACGACGAAATCAATATTTGAAATAGGTCATGTCACTAAACACAGAAAACTTCAATTATGTGGAAGAAAAACTTAAGAGATTAACACAGAACTATCATTCAACTGACAGAATATTCTCAACTATATAACCAAAAGATTTAGTCCTTTCAAATCAAAAACATGGCCGGTAAACAATGTTAGCCTGAAACTCAACCTTAACGGGCAGGCAGTCATAGGTAACAGTTAGTCTAATAATGTTAAATAAAAATATATACATATTTCTGGAAACTTAGTCCAAAATTATTCTATATTGAATAATAAAATTTATAAATTTATTTTATACCATATAAATAAATCATATGTAATTTTAAAAGATATATTCAATGACATTAAATTCGTAATTTTTTTTAGTTTGAATTAATTCATCGAACGACCTGTATCAGATTTTTTCAAATTATCTTATATATTATATTAGCAGCATTATTTACATTTTACGGATAGCTAAAAGCAAAAAAATAACTAAATTTCAGATTCGTTGAGGAAGGGGAGGGGGCACTAATCGGTTTTTGGAGAATAATTCACTATGGCTTGGGATATTTCTCTTTTTCACCAACAAAAACATACTCTCCTATCAGCGATTTTTAAAATAATTTATTTAAGATTTGTTCCAGTTTAAAAGCATTTAATTTAGTAAGGTCACAAACTATAACTTATGCTAGAAAAGCAAGCATTTGTCAATTCTTCAAACATTCACCCTAAGTTATTAAAAAAGTGTTTTTTAATTATTTGAAGTGGTTAAGATTTCTCCATATTTTATCTGGTCTAAATGAATAAATCTTTATAATATTCGTTAAATAGAAATACAATTAATTTCCATATAGGATAGTAACATCCAACTTTGATTTGTTAAATGTTTGCTGAGACTGGTTTAGTAAAACTGGTACTTTTATATTATATTTCAAGTTATAATTGTTGATCATTTTTAATGAATTCTAAGTATTTTTTTTAATCAGACAATATTATATAAAATTTACTTGTACAAAATAATATCGTACAGCTATAAATTTTCCTTAAATTCTTCATTTAAAAACTGTTTCATATGTTATTTTGATTCTCACAGAGATCAGACATTGTTAACTTTAAGAGAAGTTAATCATCTGATAAGTAAAGGAATCATATTTTCCTCCCATAAATGAACATGCTACCATTTAGAAGCAAATTTCAATTTAATGAGCTAAAATTCAATATTTATAGTTGTTTTCTCTGCAGAACAATATCATGGAAATTTAAATTTCACCTTATTTATCAGGATTTTTTATTCAGTTTTAAAGTTTGGCAAACTTCTACAGTCCCTCCAAACATTGTAGTTATTTACATAAATAACAATCACTTTTAACTCAAACTTAAAACAACTTTCTACATAGTAGAATATTAATATGCAAGCTTAGTCGGTTTTAAAAAAGTCCCTTATGGAGTTTCAACTTTTCGTTCCAACCTTTCCCTCCTACTAGTTTTTGGGTAATTGTAAAGACACTCAAATAGAATTAGAGAATCAAATTGTATGAGAAAAGAGTTATTTTTACAAAACTTTCTCAGACCTCTGCCATTTTCATACTTTTATTTTAGTGAAAATACAACATTGGTAACGAATTTCTGTTTTTGGTGCAAAAAGTTAATCTGTTTCCATAAACAGATTTAAAACAGATATAATTTTTTTTTTTTTCATTGAAGAATTGAAACCATTTTTTAAATTGCGAAATACTGAGTAAGATCATTAGATTATTAATATATTTATGAGTTTAAAAACACAAAGACAAAAAAAAAAAAAATATTGGCCCTTTCGCACATGATTATTTGGCCTGCTGCACATGCAAAGCAGTTGTGAGGACACAAAGCGTATATAGAGCTATTGTTACCTATATTGGTTTTACAACAGATTGTTTTAACAATATCGCCCTAAAATTTTAAATAATATACTATGTTTGATCTTGTTGGTTTTTGTTTTTATTTTTTTAATAAATAATCCATTAAGACTTATTATCAGTTTTTCTATAACTGTTTAACAATCCATTAGAATCTAAGAATACGAGTCTATTTTCAATATTTTTTTTTTTAAACAATTTTCTCTGTTTGATTAACTGATCTGATTTACAAATCAAAGAGAAATTAAATGAAATAAAACATAACAGTTACAATGGTAATTATTAGAAACATAATAAACCATGAATTACTTTCAAAGGAAACCTGATATATGAGACATTATAGAAGTCGGACTGGATAAAAGATATCACTTGCCCTAAGATAAACCTAATCCCTTTTATACTGAAAGCATAGATGATAGATATTTATCATAAGAATTTGTTATTCTGATTTCAGTTATAACCTGCAGTAATTTTTATTGTTTGTAATCTTATTTAATTATTTACCTACAATCTTTAGTTTGGATATACACAGCTATATTAATAATTTTTAATGTTAAAATAATGATTTAATTAATTTTGATAAAATACTTAATTGTTTCATTGCTATTACTATTATGCATAGGAGATCAATTGCCAAAATATGATTTTATGATATTGGATTAATTACTTTTATTTTTGATGTTCTGAGTATTTTATAATACTGAATTCACCATTACATCATTCACTCAACAACATTGGTAAATAAAATTTATTTAAAGGTTATAATACATATATTCATACAACCTGATTTATCCACTAATAATACTTATTTGTATTTATGTTTAATTCAAAATTAGGAAGGTAAAAATTATGTGCAATCATAATTTTGATCTAATTTGTTCCATGATTTATTCCTTTTTAGTCTATGAAAAACAAACTCATTATCAAACTATAAAATGAGAGTTATTAATATTTTCTTTGTGTTAAAAGCAGTTAATAAGTTTCCGGAATAATGAATTTATCATCTTTGTAAAGTTGTTTGTTTGTCTTTGTTGTTTATATAAAAAAAACTAAACTGCAAATATTCCTTAAACAGAGGACTATTGATTGGTCTAGATTTATTAATTTTAACAAATAGTGGCATATTTCCCATCTCTATTTACAATAATATAGATTTGCAAACATTTGCTGTTATGTTTTAAATTTAAAAATACATCAATGTTTTTATGTTTACAGATCAGCACTGCATGCAATTATCCATTAGTAATCAACAAGCAACAAACAGCAGTGATCAGATTATTAGTACTAATCCTTACAATATAAACCAAATAAAAGTGGTCAAGAGCCCAAATACTCACATTGGACCTAAATTCATCACCTCCAATCTGAATCTTTATCTTTCACAACCAAATAATTTAAACAGAAGTCAAAGTTTTATAAGACGATGCTTCATTGCATTTATTGGAAGTGTAGTTCTTTTATTTGTCACCTTCTTAATATTTATGATAATTTTTCATGAGCATAGTGAAGACAATTTTTATGATGAAGGATATGTCCCATTGGACTGGTATTATGACAGAAAAGGTATGGACTTGCCGACATGTCCTCCATCTGACCTTGTGATAGCTGATGTAATAGCTGTCGATTTTAAGGAAGTTGATTGTGCTGATGTTGATACCTGCATTGATATAATACGAGTTATTTCAGAGGATTCACATTTTTACCTTAAACAAGGTCATATATTTGAAGGATTAGGATGGAACTGTTATCCAGGTAAACAATTGAATATTGTTTTTTTGAGCGAGGTTCCTAGTCTGTCTGATATCTATTCCTTCAATATGCTTCTTCATATTGGTCGAGTAAATAAATTGATTGCTAATTACTATCAAGTGCTACCAATATGTTGTATTAGTGGACAATTAGGCCCACCTGCTGCTATTATGAATTTTTTAAAAACATTAGTGAATTTTCGTGATAGAGATTGCATTGTAAAACATCCAAATTGTCATTAAGTATATATAATATATGTCAACATATACAAAAAAAATAGAATCATTTAAATAAATGTGTATAAAAACTTTGTATAGAAATATAAATTTAAAAGTAGGAATTGTTGTAGCGTAACACAAATAAGCAACTAAATTTTAAGGATTCAAAAAATATTGCATTGTTGGAAATTGTTGAAGATCACATAATTTCATTTGATTTTTAAAATGAAACTTAGACAATAATAACCCAATATTGTAATCTTTAATCTTGTTTTATTCCTTTACAATGCATACAACTAATAGTTCCTGAAATTTTAAATCAATTAATTAAGCTGTGATTGGGTTAAGGTTTAATGACATAACATCAAAGCTACAGCATACATCTCAGATGGAGCAATGGTCAAAACAATAAAAACCTATGGGCTCATAGATATGTTTTTCTTTGAAACTATCACTATAAATATCATTTTTATATTTTATTTGTGGAATATATTGTGTTTAGATGTTGTTTAATTATTATTTTTAACATTGTTAAGTACTCCCTGATTTTATTAAACTAATCAGAGCTGAATAAACATTAAGATCAAGTTTCATTGTTAGTTTTTAATTAAAATGCTTCTAAATTAAACGAATAAATGAATATGAAAATGAAAGAAAGAAAATATCAAGTGTGACAATCCTGTTTGAACTATGACATTTCTTACATTGTTTTGTTTCAATTTTGGAATTATACTGGCTTTTAGGGATTGCTTCATAACATTGGAGTACTAAAACTTAAACCTTACTTCAATTATAAAATCAATTTTAATTTTTTTTTTTAAACTAGGGAGACAGATAATTGGGCTATGTACACTCTGAGGCACAAAAAGAGTGGCTACCCTATTCTGGTATCCAAAAAATGTATGCCTCAATCCAATGCTGAGGAATAACTAATCAAACTAGGGATCACTTGTTGCTGGGTGGTTAGCATAACAGCCTCCTATGCCAAAGGTCACGGGTTCAAACCCGCAGGTGGTCCTAGGAGTTTTTAATGGGAGTAAAAAATCCTTAGTTATGCCGTCCTGTTATTTCTTTTGTCTGTCTTTTTTTTGTTGTTTTTTCCTCTACAGGACGACTTATTTTCTCTTTCTCTTTAGCCTTTATTGTTAATTTGTTTGTTGTATGTAGATGTGTAACACTGATAAATGTGCAACACAGATATTGTTTAAATTTATATTGGAAGATAAAATATATAAAAATAATCTATAATAAGACATATAGACACAGCATCCTATGCCAAAGGTCACAGGTTCAAACCCGCAGGTGGTCCTAGGATTTTTTAATGGGAGTAAAAACCCTTAGTTATGCCATCCTTCGGAGGGGACGTTAAAAGGTATTCCCTAGCCCGTGCGATTTCAGGTATTCATTGAAGATCCCTATCCTAATAAAACCTGGATAGGCAAAAGTTAGGACTCCCACTGTAGCATCGTCTGATTAGCCATAGTAGCATAAAGTGATGTTAAACAATAAACTAATCAAAGTAAAGCAAAGCTGAGCATAGTTTAATACTTGGTTGTTAAACATCAAAAGTTGGTAACCTCTTATGGGGGAAACAATGTATCGCAAGATTCTCTTAGTGGAAAAGTCTTGTCTTATCACTATTTTAGGTCTGTCAACCTAATAGAAGCAAATGGTATCAACTGGGACCAGGGTAATGACTTTACCCAGTATATCTTGATTATGAATCATCCTATAACATATAGGCCCTCGTGTTCTTTCTTATTCTGATTAGTAAGCAATGGATTTTGATCGAGCTATCACTGCTCTTGAACATGTTAGAGCGGAACAACACTGGAGACGTGGAATGACATAATGGAGCTCTGAGTAGTTTTCAGCTACACTCTTAATACCATGGTTCATAGTAACATGAGTTTGGATGACCTCCTTGTACTCTTAGTGTTGCATGATTTTAGTGACATAATGAATTTGTAACATTTTATTTATTTTATATCAATTACTATTATAGAAGAGTAATTTTAATTATGAATGTATTATTCGGATCAATCTCTTCTATTTTATTTATATATTTATTTATCATAACATATATAAACTATGATTATTAAACTGTTACGTTTCGAGGTACTTCTTATGCCTCATCTTCAGATCTTTAATATCATCTAAAATACAATTAAATAAATATTATAAGCAACCATACAAACAATGACAAACATTATCAATAATTTAGAATTCATTTATCACTTAAAATATTAACAATCTGTTTATAAAAATGTTTTATTAAACTTCTACTTACATTTATTTCCATATCATATCCTAATATAGGTCATTTAATAATGTAATATTATACATATTTAGTCCCTATATATGAATAATTTTGTCAGTCTGTTAAAATAATCTATTATTTTATCATCACATAATAATTCCTTCAACATTATGTTTTTATATATATGTATATGTATATGTATATATGTGTATGTATGTGTGTGCATGTGTGTATATATATTTAATCTCTAACCTAGATAAAAATTATGTTGTGGATATTTGAAAACATTGAATAATACAAAAATGGAATTAGATAAATGCTAATTTAGTATGCCTGATAGTTGCAAGTGTTAGGCAGCAAAATGTTGAAGGAATTATTATGTGATGATGAAATAATAGATTATTTTAACAGACTGACAGAATTATTCATATATAGGGACTAAATATGTATAATATTACATTATTAAATGACCTATATTAGGATATAATATGGAAATAAATGTAAGTAGAAGTTTAATAAAACATTTTTATAAACAGATTGTAAATATTTTAAGTGATAAATGAATTCTAAATTATTGATAATGTTTGTTATTGTTTGTATGGTTGCTTATAATATTTATTGAATTGTATTTTAGATGATATTTAAAGATCTGAAGATTTGGCATAAGAAGTACCTCGAAACTTAACAGTTTAATAATCATAGTTTATATATGTTATGATAAATAAATATATAAATAAAATAGAAGAGATTGATCCGAATAATACATTCATAATTTTTTTTTTTTTTTTTTATCATTATTGTAGTCTACCTTTGAACCGCTTATGCAGTGTGAGGATGAAGCCTATAGAGCCCTCTCCAGCTCTGCCGGTCTTCCACAAGGCACCTTCTGTGATTCCATTGAAGTCCTCTTCTCAGGAAGACTCTTTTTACCTCTTCTTCTCATTTTCTCTAGGCCTTCCCCTTACTCTCTTGCCCTCAACTTTTGCTCTATAGGCTTTGCTATTCGCTTCCATTTGCAGAAGAAGTCCTAACTATCCCAGTAGGTTTTCCTCTATCAAATATTTCAAATCAAAGCTGGCTTAACAATGAGCTTCAACCTGATGGTGTTGCTGCATACTCTATCTTGTCTCCTTTTTTCCTCAAAGTTACATTTCTGACACTTGTATCCATGATTGATTGATGTTTCTTTGTCAGGTTCCATGATTCCGAAGAATACGTCAAAATGGGTAGAAATGTTGATTTGAACACAGTCACTTCTGTTTTCTTCTCCACCTCTCCCCTGTTTAGAAAAACCCTCTTGAAAGCTTTAAATATCCTGCCCCCAGCTGGGATTCGCTCAGTTACCTCCGAATTGATAGATCCATTTTCATTAATGTGTACTCCCAGGTATTTGAAGTTTACTACTAGTTCAAGGATTTTGTCTTCGACTCCCATAATGCGCATATTTCTCCTTGGCTTCTTCCCAAACCCTCATCACTTTTGCTTTTACAGGGTTAATAACCATATTAATCTTCAGGAGTTCTTCTTTTAATTTATTAACATCATACTTAAGATTCACTTCAGTATCCGAGAAAATAACAATATCATCAGTGAATGCAAGTAATGAGAGGCTCAGTGGTCTCAGGTTGGCATAGCCCAAGTGGAATCCGCATTTTCTCTTTGGGCCTTTGAATTGCCATTAACAAAATAAACAAATAAAAAAATTATTTAGACATAGAGATGTCCAATAATAATCTCTCAACAGACTCATTTTTTCCAGTTAATTTATTTTTTATAAAAGTCTTTTTGCAGATTAAATAATGTGAGTATTAGCTCAAAATGAGACTGTTGAGAGGTTCTTATTGGACATCTCTTTGTCTAAATAAAAGACTCAAAACAAAATGTTTACAATGATTTTTTTTGTGTAACTATTTTCAAATAAATTCAAAGTATAATTAAAATTGTCTTCCAAAACTGTGCTTAGATAGATTTAAATGAGAAAGATATGATATGGTTTTTATGACATAAGAAGTTGTGATGAAATAGCAATAAAGAATAGTATTTTTATATATTCAAAGGAAAAGGTAAGTTAAGTTCAAAATTTCATTCTTAGAAAATTGAAGAAGAAAGAAAGAAAAATATATTTATATATTATACAAAAATGATTTCAGCTTAAATTTTTTTTTTTAATAATTTATGTCCTAAATTTGCACCAAGTATGTCTTGATTAGAGTTGATAAGAATATTAAAAAATAAACACATCTATCTTCCATTTATTAAATATGTTCTGAATTTAAAACAGATTTTCATTTATATTCATTTTATTATTTTTCAAATGGAAAAAATATATACAGTCAGTGTCAAAACTTTTCGGAATTCGTATTTCTTTTCATTTAATAAGTATATTTGACAACTATGAATTTATATAATTCTTTTTTACTCCTAAATATTTAAAAGAGACTCCGATAAAGAAAAATCATTGATCAGATAATCGAAAAATTTATTGTTTTTAAAAATATCCGATTAATAATGTAAAATTACTAGATCAGTTAGTGTCAAAAGTATTCGGAAATCGTAATATTCTGTTGTTTAATAGTTTCAAATATTCATTTCCTCACTAATATTTGACATGTTTTATGTTCTAAACAATTCTTCACCCTTATATAACATACACCCAATCTTTGAAAGAATTTTTTTTTTAATAAGTGTCTAAAATAAAAACGTAACGATCGAACAACTGTTTCAAATCATTTTTTAAAGTGAAATAGTTGAAATGTTAAAAAAATTGATGAGAATATGTGGATGGCTATGTAAAATGTAGATAATATAATAATAAAATATAAAAGCAAAAAGGTGAGCGTCTAAAAAATATTAAATATTAAAACTGAAAGACTTATTACTCATCTAATAAGAAAACAATACATTCAATGAGTAAACCTCAGCTTATTTCTGAAATTTTCAGAACTTCTGGATACGCAATAAATGTTTCAACTGTTCCCTCGGTTCTAAAAAAATATGACGAAAAGAAAAACATGGTACAAGATGTCCGGCAAAGTCTTTCAGTAGGCAAGGCAATGAGAGAATAGGCTGAATGTTTGTATCATTTTTTCAAAGAGAAGGTTGATGAATTAAAATGTTTATAGATGATTCTCATACTAATATACATGGTTCTTATGAAGACATTATGGTTTGGAGGAAACCAAATAAAGAATTTAGTATACCTTAGTAAAACACCTTGAGCGGTCATTGATAGTTAGGTATGTTTTTCTTTGAAAAAGTTTAATAATATTGGACTCATCGACAAAATTATTGATTGGTTTGTGTATTTTATAAGTATTAAAAGCCAGGATTAAAAGTAGAAGAAAAATTACGTATAAATTAAATTTTTAACATACGCGCGACCATGACTCTGGACATTATCTATCAACATACGTTATCTATTCAGATTTAGTTGCTGCAAAATTATCAAAAAGTTCTCGAAATCTCTCTTCAATTATTTCTTTCAAATTTAATTAACTATTTGTTGGTCCTACTAAAAAGGAAAATCAAGAAATACTATATTCAAAATGAAAATGGCCTCAAGAAACAATAAGTGCTTGAGTGGGATATTATTTCACACCAAACAATCAATTAATTAGTAAGATCAATTCCTAGTAGGCTAAAATGTATAATTATAAAAAAAGTTTTACCAACTGGGTGTTTATTTATGATCTCTGCATTGATACAATTAGGAAATCACGTAATTCCGAATACTTTTGACACCCTTGACATACACTACTTTTAATATTTTCGTAAATGAACGTTCAAAAAGTTGAAAATAAAATGCTTATCGTCGTAATTTTTGGTTTGAGCTATTGTTTACATTCCTTCTAACATCATAAAGTGGTTAACAAATTTTTGAAAACATATAATATAAGTTAAGAGCAAGTAAATTACGGAATGGTTGTGAATTCCGAATACTTTTGACACTCACTGTACATGTAATTGATTTTGTTTAGTTTTAGAAGAGGGTCATGATAATATTTATTAATATAACATGGCAATGTTTAAAGTTGGTATTCAGCTTAACTATATTATGCACACCAAATACATGAAGAACACAAATAGATGAATCACAGTACAAATGAATTACCATAAATGTGCCAGTACATAACTTCTACTAGCACAATCACCTAAGGCTAAGATTGAAATTAGCTGCCTTACAGTATTGTGTACTTTGATAAGCTTATTATTAAAGAAACTTAATGAAAGAAAGGCAAAAGTAATTTAAAACATTATTATGTTATGAGTACAGATTTTCTCAGCTAAAGATATTTTGATAAAAGGGGGAGGGAGAAGGAGACCATTAATAAAATAAGCCCTTTCTTAGCACATTATGGAACCTTCAGTAAAAATACCTTCAATTCTCCAGTGGTGTTTGTATAAATTTTGTTTAGAATTAATTTAATCAAAAGTTTTTTTTTTTCAATGTCATTAGTTTTTCATTGATTAATTATTTCATTATGACCACTCAGTAATGTTCTTTTTAATTTCAATTATTTATTTAAAATAAATGTCATTGATAAGTAGCAATTGACTAATATTGCTCTTTAAAGTTAATCTGACACTGGCAGCAAACACAGATTAGCTGATAACATATTTTTAATACTTCCATTTGTCGCACTATGTATATATAATACAACAATATGTATATATGAATAAAATAAAATAAAAATTATGTACTTATGCATGTAAATTAATCAATATACACCATTTTAGAACATTATATTCTCGATCTCATGATTGCTATTGAGGATTGAACTGAAATTTGGAAATTTCATATTAATGTATTTCATTATTTTCATTCTATTAAAAAATATTGCAAAGCCTTTTAATTAAATAAATGAATAAAAAGAAGTTTTAATTTTTTTGTTTAAAAATTAAAATACATAATTAAAATTGAAATTCCCTGAGCGACTTGATGAATTTATTTTATGGGTAATACCTAACAAAATATTGAATAAATAGATAAATCTTTTTATTACTTACATTTACAACTCTTTTGATTTTGTGATCTATGACCTGTAAAATCTATTTAAATGATAATGGGTTATAGTTTATCATAATATATCAGGGGCTGTGATTCAGTATATAAAGATACTATGTCTAATCCAGCTTCATTTGTTATAATGGAAGAAGAAATGTAAGTAACATCAGATGAATAACTTTGAAGAAATTAAAGAATTCTAGTTTATTCTGTGATATCTGCTATACAGTTCTAAAATATTATTACATATTATAAATTAAATTAATATTTGTTAACTAAGCAAGCTTTAATTCATCATTTTTGTATTTTGGACAGTAAATAGTTTTTAGAAACCAGTTGTCATTTAGCTATTTCATTTTATTTGCTTATTGTATCAATACAAAATGTATGAAAGAAATGTTTTTATATTTTTACTTATCTTAGGAAATATAAAGTAAAATAGTTTTTCAGGTTGGTTTTCTTTTAATTTTATTTATATCCATTTAATCCTCATCTATCCAGTCTAGTGATATGTTTTTTTTTACTGGTTATATTTGTTTTTTGAAAAAAAAAATTGAATAAGCTATTATTAACATTTCATAAATTACTAAGCAGACTAATAGTTTATGAATAAAAATCACAAATCTAATGGATACTACTTCTACAATCTCTTTTTATACTCAATCAGCATAACAATTATGGTCTTGGAGAAGCGGCTTCTACCAATCTAGGTTAATAGTAAATGGGTACTCTGAATAGACTGTACAAAACTAGGACAGATTTAAAATATACCATTAAGAGAAGATACAGGTACATCATTACTGAGTTAGAAACAGACAAATATAAGTTATACGTTTAATGGAGTAACCAACCAACCAAGTCCCGCAAAAAGGTCGGTGTGTGTATATGTGTGTCTGAGTGTGGTAACTCCCGGGCGGAAACGATAAGTCCTATGAAACTGAAATTTCATATTTAAGACAACTATTTGCCCGAGGTGTTACAGCAACATTTTTCATTAAAATCGGCTAAGCAGAATAGCCACTTTATACCATGCACTTTGGACCTTTCTACGATTTTCTCAAAAACGGGTCTAAAAATTTTGATTAAACTCGCTATAATACGTAAATTATAATGGGCTTTAATATGATGTAGGTTTCATTCTCATTGAAATAGTCAGACAGGGCTTAAATGCCGATAGTTTAAATTTTCTTCCTCTAAAGTATCTTCAATTTTGTACATTCGAAAAAATTAAGTATTTTATGTTGTTAGCATTGAGAAAATACTGCTATATATATAAGTTGAATGAATTTAATAATAAACTGAAAAAGAAAAGTGCAAACATATTTTTTAATGTAAATTTTGTTTTTTTTAAAATAAGTACTGTATAATATACCGTTGGAAAGCTAAAAATTTTAGAAAAAATATTATTTTATGCACAAAGTTGTAAAATGTAATGGTGAGTGATGAAAAGCAGATAAAATTGACTGATTGTTTTAGATAATAGCATAATAGATTATTTAATAAAACACATGTTCCTATCGAAAATCAATTTAATTAATTATTTAAATGAATTTCATCTCTAACGGTATTTAAAAATTCTTAAATTGATTTTAAAAAGGGCGGTAAGAGAAAGTTGTGTGTTGCGTGCACTAGATTTTTTTTTTTAAATTGAGCTACTTTTACAGTGGATTTTAACTCCTCACCATAGACTTATGCAGGATTTTCTTTATGGGATAACCAAGTAGGTTGAAAAAGTTATTTTTTTCAAACACAGTGGATATATTTAAATAAAAATAAGTATGTTCTTGGAATTGAACACACTCCCTAACCACACCTTTTACCCTAATGTATTATTTTATTTTTTTCGTCTTTTATTTTTATTTGTCCTAATAATTTTTATGAGGGGGCTGCTCTTCTATTGCTCACTCCCATGCTCCTTACAAGCTCCAACTAAGATAGACTGGGAGGATTATCCTACAGGTTACAAATATTTTTTAATTCTAAAATTATAGACTCAAAATTACTTAGGTGCAACCATAAAATTCTTAGCCACCACTGTCTAAGAATGATGCAACTCTAAGAAAATTGTAGACCCCAATTTACTAAACATTTGTTCCCTTCATCCTTAGAGATAAGGCAGCAGAATAATTTTTTTTTCCAACAGGCTCTGATTATAAAAAAAAAATGTACTGAGTATATCCTTATCCATGAAAAAATAAGGGAGGAGGGAACACGACTTAACAGGTAACTGTCCAGTCATAAGTACTCCCTCTGTGCATCACTGATAGGAATGTATGCATGAGTGAGCCCCCACACATATAGACTTCTATTATAAATTATATTATTCTATGATAAAGATAGAAGAACTATAGGAAGACTTTACTTCATGTGACTAAAGCACTAGCTACAGATCTGAAGTCTCTCGATATCTGACAATTTCATTACCTCTTGTCATAATCCCATAATATCTGATCTTAGAAGATCGGACAATGAAATAATTTTCCATGCATGCTACTATCAATATTTAATTCAAGAATACAACAAGCCTTCAGTAATCAATAATAGGTCATTAAAAACATATTAGGAAGTTCGATCAAAAGCTGCTGAATTAGGTATTGGTTTTCTGCTAGTCCCATAATCTCTTCTTGCATTATGAAGGTCAGTAGGTTTATCCAGGATGAAACAAGCTTGTAAGAAACATTTATTCTAAATATTATCAAAATTGGAACTGGCACTACCTTTACTCTCTTAATTAGACTAGCAGTTTATTAGTAGAAAGCCTACAAATGATAAATGTAAAGAATACATAAATACTTTCTATTGCTCGATCAGCAAAACAACCATTTATGGCCTTCTGGGAGAAGTAGCTACCACTAATTTAGGTAATAGTTAATAAATGCTTTGAAATGATAGTAAATATTAGTTCAAATTCAAAACATAATATTGAATTATCTACATAAGAGAAACTACATGCACATCTTTTAATTGTAGGAATTTCCTTGCAGGTAAATTGAGCCCAATATTCTACAACACTAGAGCAAAGTACTATTTAAAACCAGTTTGAATCACAAAATTTCAAATTTCACACTACTGTGAGAAAATAGTCACTAATGTTCCCGCAATAAACGTATTACATAATTAAAACGATTTTATCAATAAATTTGTACTCAGTTTTGAACTATTTTCTATATATTAAGCTATTTATTGATTAATGTTTAATTATTATTCCTTTGGTTATTGTTGTTTGTTTTTTTTTCAGAAATCTCAACAGTGCCAAGAAGAAATTATATTTCATCTTTGGAACATTAGCTTTTTTTGTAGCTCTTACTGTCATTGTGAAATTCTTCATTGTTTACTTGGGGAGAGGAGATGGCATCACTCACGAAGTTGGTGTTTCATTGCCAGAAACTTGGTATTACAACAGAACCATGATGGATATGCCATTTTGCCAGGAAGATGAACCCATGTTGAGGGAGAATGTACTCATTGGTTATGTTGATCGGTACTGCAGCGATGTTCAGTCATGTACCGCTGTTGTCCGCGCCATCGCCGATGAAGCCAACTTCTTCATTACAATAGGCCACGTTTTCGAAGGATACGGATGGAGATGTAATGTTACAGACGTGTTAATTGTAAAATTTATTGGTGTCATAGACTGGTCTGAAACATTAATTTATCATGTACTCCTTAAGGACGGAACTGCTGATCATGAAGTGAGCCCAACTGCGAGAGTATTGATTGATAAAAGTAGTTGTAGTAATGATCAGTGTACATTGCTTACCTCTATGTTCGCTCATGGCCAGTGATTCGTCTATAATTTAGATTATAAAATTTAAATATTATTTTCTACAGAAAATGTTTTGTTTCTATTTAATTTTTGTATGACGAAAATGACAATAAAGATAATGTAGAAAATAAATGTCATTGTTATTAATTTAATGCTATGCGATAAATATTGAAGGAGAAATGGAATGCCTTGAAACGAGTATTAAAAGATCGTCATGATAATTGAAATGTATTTATTTCTGTATGTATATCTTGCTCATAATATATCAGGGCATACTTTTGAATACGTAGAGAAATTCAAGTATTTAGGTTCAATGATAACAAGAAAAAATTAAATCCAGAAAGAAATAAAGTCCCGGTTAAAGGTGGGAAATGCTTGTTATTATTCAGTTGCTAAGGCTTCTATCTAAAAACTTAAAGGTTAGAATTTATAAAACTATTATTCTTCCGACGGTTCTTTACGGATGTGAAACGTGGCCGCTTACTTTGAAGGATGAACAACGGCTTAAGGTTTTCGAAAATAAGGTACTGCGTAAAATATTTGGTCCGAAGAGAGATGAGGCCACTGGGGAGTTTAGAAGGTTGCACAACGCGGAATTGCGGAACTTGTATCATGTGAATATAATTGAGTTGATAGCATCGCATAGATCGCGGAGACTCAAATGGGCGAATAAAGTTGTTGGGCTCGGTGCGGAACGGATTCCGAGAAAGGTGGTATTCGCGGATCTGACTGGTAGACGTCCGAAAGGTAGGCCGAAGCGTCGATGGGAGGATTGCGTTAAGGCTGATCTCGGGAGCTTGGGCTTGACCGGCGAACATTGGACGAGTCTGTGTAGACAGAATTTGATGGTATCGGCATCGAACCTTCGGGTTTGGTAAGCCTATTATTATTATTATTATGTATATCTTGCGCACCCGCTTCGACGACTTCTTTTTACAGTAAACTCTCTTTTTAACGAACACGGTTATAACGAACACCCGTTTATAAAAAACTATCGTTGCAGTCCTTTGAAAAATGAATAGAAAACTATGATTTCTCCTCGTTTATAACGAAATATTCTCTTATAACGAACTAACGAACTACTTTTGTGGACCTCAGAATTGCATTTGTTCGGTTATTACGAAAAATGAAAAAAAAAATTACGATATGTCTTAATTCCTAGTAAAGAGCAACGCCTTTCTGTCCAAATCCTTCTTAACTCTCCAATCTATTCAGCTGAGCTCTGTTATTTACAGTATGTGACAGCTTATGGCTTCTAGAGTTTCAGCTTGTTATTGCTTTTATTACTTGCGTTTTTTCGAGGTTTCTTCGAAGTCGGTCTTTCTCGCTTTTCGTTCGAAGTGCGCTTTCCCTCCGTACACTATGTCAAAGAGAAAATCCATTGCTTTAAATACAAAGTTGTCGATTCTTCAAGAAGTGGATAAAAAAATTGAGTCAAAATCTAAAATAGCGGAAAATACGGGATGTCAAAATCTACTCCAGCAACAATTATCGCTAATAAAGATAACATCGATGGCTCCATTGCGTCTTTATTGGGATGTGGGAAAAAAATTAGAGGAGCAATACATGGCATTCTTGATCGCCATGTTCTCCGGTGGTTTCGAGAAATGAGGGCCTCAGGAATACCCATTTCATGACCTATAGTCCAGAAGAAATCTGGCTTTGGCGCATTCAGAAACGTCGTGGAATCACATCACTGGTATTGGGTTGATGCAAAATTAATGCAGGTTTTTAGTAGGTATTGTAAATACGCCATATCTTTACTTTAACCATATATATTTAATCAAAATAATTTCCATCTGAATCAATGCACTTTTGCCAACGTTCAACAAGCTTTCTTATTCCACCAGAAAAAAAATCCGAATCCCTGGACTCAATGAAATCACGAAAAGAATTTTCAATGTCGTCCTGGTTTAGAAAATTTTTCTCCCTCAAAAAGTTGTCCAGATGCCTGAAAAAGTGGAAGTCTGTAGGAGAGAGGTCAGGTGAATAAGGCGGATGTTGGAGAACTTCGTAGCCCAACTCGTGCAGTCGTCGAAGCGTTGGTTGTGCAACGTGTGGTCTGGCGTTATCGTGGAGCAGGATCGGCCCCTTCCGATTCATCAATGCTGGGCAAAGACGTTGCAATTTTTGAGTTCCGAGTTCCGCCGCCATTTCTCGTGTGGTTTTGGTTGGGTCTTCTTCCACTTTTGACCTCAGCTGGTCGTTGTCCAGAGCAAGATGACGGCCCCAACCTTCCTTGTCTTCGAGGTCGAAATCTCCTCTGCGAAACTTCTGGAACCAACGCTGCACCGTGCACTCATTAATAGCCCCCTGACCCCACACTTCATTAATATTACGAACCGTTTGCGCAGCGCTGCGCCCTAATTTAAATTCGTAAAAATAAATTTGACGAAAATCGCACTTTGACATTTTCGATTCAAGACCTTTGAACACACTGAACAAAACGATTTTACTAAACAAATTCATGGTGAAAGAGAGGGTATTAGATAAGGTTTGTTTTGGTATAATAATGATCAATGTTAGGATTAGCTTTGTTTACACAATTGGAATTAAGATATTGCAATAGAGGAAACCTGCATTAATTTTGCATCAACCCAATAGTTAGCGGCGAAGGAAATAAAATAAACCAAACGACGTCCATAGTCAGCTAGAAAGGTTTTTGCCAGAGTTAGCAAAATATGATGTAAGAAATGTTTTTAATACGGACGAAGCTGGTGTATAGTTAAAAATGCTTTTGAAGTTTCTAAATAAACCTGTGACTGAAAGCTAAGGCTGTATTAAAAATAACTCTATTTAATCACTTGAATTTATACCAAGACTTATATGTACATAAAACATATTTTTCGGATATAACGAATTCTTTTATAACGAACAGATAATTGTTTGTTCTCTTGGAGTTCGTTATAACGAGGGTTTACTGTAATATCTTTATTTATTTTACAGGTTCAAAGACTGGGAATTCAAACAGAATATAAGTTTTAAAATGTTGTTTTTAGGAAATGTATGTATCTTAACCCCTAAAATTGTGATTTCCGAAGCCCTGAACAGAAGATAATCTCTTTAATGGAGTAAAATCAATTTTTCAAGGATTGATTTAGTAATTATATCCTGAAATTACACTCCAGCAGTTGAGTGCTTACTCGTTACATGACAGTAATTAATTTAGTCAGCCTATTCTGGAAAGTTAAACCCCCACATTGAAACCATTTCCATTGCTCGTTTGGTGCAAAGTTGGATAACGAATTTTTTATTCGTTCATAAAAAATAAATGATCTACAAAGGCATTATAAGATTTTTTTTTTCACCAACGGGTGTTATACAAAAAATTCAGAAATACATGCATAAATAAAATAAATATATTTTATATACTTTATAGTATATATTAAATAGTTTAGATCATAAATATGACCGTAAAATATTTACTAATATATGAAGGATGAGCTGGTTCGTGTGGCGGTTTAATTAAGCAACGTTTCGGCCCACGTTGCGGGTCCTCATCAGAGCTTACAAGCATTAGTCAAGAATGAACTACCAAAATAATTAAGTATATTTTTTAAAATAAACATAAATATAAAATAGTAAGTATTCAAAAAGTAATATATAATAACTGACTTCATCAGTAAATTATAATTTAGATAGGGTAATACTCTGATTACAGGACGAGTAGACTGGGACGGATTCAGAAGTGACTTGGAAACCAAACTGGACTTAAAAATCCCACTTAAGACTACACATGATATTGATAAAGCCGTTGAACAACTGACTGACTCAATTAGCAGTAGCATACTTGACAACACTTTGACCATTAATACTACCAACTCACAGGAGACTACCCTGCCACAGCACATTCGAATCTTATTAAGGGAAAAACGCAGGGCAAGATCGAAGTGGCATAGGACTAGATATCCATCAGACAAAACTTATTATAATAAACTGACTAACAGACTGAAAACAGAAATCAGAAAAACAAAAATTCAAAACTTACTCAACTTCACCGAAAAACTTACTATTACAGACAGATCATTATGGATGACGACAAAAAAGCTACTGAAGTTCAAAAACTGTAATCATCCACTCCTAACAGAATCCCATGTCTGGACAAGATCTGATGAAGAGAAGGCCCAGATATTCGGTGAGCACCTTTTTCGAACCTTTAATCCACATCCAGATGTCCATAATCCTGGTCACATTAAGTTTATAGAAGATGAACTAGATATCCCACTCCAAATGGCCCTTCCTCCTAAAGCGTTCCATCCGTCAGAAATATCTAACATTATTCAGAGTTTACCATCCCGCAAAGCTCCTGGGCATGATCTTATAACTTCCCATATTTTAAAAGCACTTCCTCGAAAAGCTATCCCCTATCTCACTTACATATATAATTCCGTACTTCGTTCCACCTACTTTCCTGCCTCCTGGAAATTATCCATCGTCAAAATGATACCCAAGCCTAAGAAACCGCCTGAAAATCCATCTTCTTACCGTCCCATCTCACTTCTACCAATCATGGGTAAAATATTGGAAAAACTTATCCTAAAACGCCTGTACCCCATCCTTGATACTAATTCCATAATTCCTGATCATCAGTTTGGATTCAGGACGTCCCACTCCACTATCCAGCAATGTCATCGTGTGGTGGACGTTGTCTCGTCTACATTGGAGCGTGGCTTGTATTGTACGGGAGCCTTCCTTGACGTGGAACAGGCCTTCGACCGAGTCTGGCACCCGGGATTGCTTCACAAGCTCCGCCAATTCCTTCCCCCTACATACTTCCTTATTATCCAGTCCTACCTCACTGGCAGATCCTTCAAAATCAATCATAATAATTCATTTTCGTCCATTTTTAGTCAGTCTGCTGGTGTTCCTCAAGGTAGTATCCTAGGACCCATCCTTTACACAGTTTATACAGCTGATATCCCAACCCATCCTAACACCTTCCTTTCTACCTATGCTGATGACACTTGTGTGTTATCAGTCAATACTGATCCAACTATTGCCTCTCAAACTCTCCAATCCCACCTTAGAGACCTTGAAGTATGGTGTCAGAACTGGAGAATTAAAATAAATTCCAACAAATCCAACCAAATTACATTTACCCTTCGTCGTAAACCTATGACTTCAATAATACTCCTCTTGTCCCGGTTGAACAGATCCGATATCTAGGACTGCACCTTGACAAACGCCTCACTTGGAATCCTCATACAAGACTAAAACGACAAAAAGCTGCACGACGTTTTCGACTACTTCAACACTTACTAGACAAACGTTCTAATCTTCCACTTACCTACAAAAGACTCATCTACATGACTATCATAAGACCAATATGGACTTACGGAGTTGAGCTCTGGGGCTCTACTAAACCATCGAATTCTTCTCGTATCCAATCCCTTCAGTCCAAAATCCTTCGTAAAATCCTCAATGCTCCTTACTTTGTCACCAACAAACTCATCCATAAAGACCTTAATGTCCCATATGTTGCTGATTTGGCCCGTACGAGGTATCAATCCTTCCATGACAAACTCCATTCCCACCCTAATCCTTTCGTTTCAATCCTTTCTTCCTCTTCAATTCCTGACAATCCTCCGAGGCGTCTGAAAAGGAGATGGCCCCGGGACCTTCTAGTTTAGAATATTTTTAGAGTTCTTCCATTGGGAAGCTTCTCTACATGTGTTTCATGCCTTTTTTATGTTTCATTCAAATTTACTTGTTGTATTACTTGTTATACAGTTGTAAATTCCAATAAATAAATATATAATAAAAAAAGATAGGGTAATAGAGAAAAAAAGAAGAAGAATGTGATTGTAATGAATTCTTATTATCTTTTTATCTTATACGACTCTGTTTTCAGTGACTTTTATCTAATATATTAATTATAATTCAGAACATCATAAATCAGATATTTATAATTATTAAAATAGAATCGGGTTGTCGTTACATAACTAAACGCATCAGAACAACTATCTACGACATATCATTCCTTCATGTAAATTAAATGTTATGAAATATAACAGCCTTAGGGTCCGTTTCATTTAACTAAACTGCTTTTCGGGTAGGCATTTTTTTTTTTTACTTTCACTTACTATATATAGTAAGGGAAAGTATTGCGATCGTGAAAATTTTCGAATTCCAGTATTCAACGGAAATACACGTTTTAGGGTCCCCTGAGTCCAAATAACCAAGTCCCGCAAAAAGGTCTGTGTGTGTGTGTGTGTGTGTGTGTGAGTGGGTGTGGTAACTCCCGCTAGAAAACGAAAATCTCTATGAAACTGAAATTTTATATTTAAGACAACTATACACCCGAGACGTGACAAAACCTTTTTCATCAAAATGAGCTTACCCGAAGAGGCACTTTATACCATGCATTTTGCACCTTTTTTCGATTTTCTCGAAAACGGTTCCGACGATTTTGATTAAACTCGCTATATCGATGTAAAATTTAATGGGCTTTAGTATTATGTAGGTTGTATTCTGATTAAAATGGTCTGACGGTTTAAATGCCGATATTTTATATTTTTCTCCCCTAAAGTACCTTTAATTTTGTAGATTCAATAAAAATAACTATATTATCTTGTTAACGCTTATGAAAAACAGGTAAATATATAAACTGAATAAATTCGATACCCAACTGAAGGAGAAAACAGAAAAAATATTTTTTTAATGCAATTTTCCGTTTTTGAATATAAGAACAGTAATATACATGTATACAATATGGTATATATAGTGTGTATACAATAACATTGATATACCGTTGGAAAGCTAAAGATTTTAGAAAAAATATTATCTCATACACAAGCTTTTAAAAGTTAATAGAGAGTGATGAAATGAAGATAAAACTAACCGATTATTTTAGATAATAATGTAATAGATTTTTTTTTTATTAAAACACATGTTTTCATATAAATTCTATTCAATTAATTCCTATTCAATTAATTCAATAGTTTCACGTATTTTTATCTCTAACTGTTTTTGAAAACTCTTTCATTGATTTGAAAAATGGAGGTAAGTGAAAGTCGTGTGTTGCCCGCACCAGATTTTTAATATTGTATTGTAATACAGCATTTTTTTAAACATACAATTGTTTGATTGGAGAAATGATTATAAAATACTTCCTTTAAATTTTGATGATTTCGACGGATTTATTATATCGTTTTATGAGTTAATAACTGTATTTAACTGATATTTCTATTCTGATGATTAACATATTATTAACCATCAATAAAGTATATGGAACTAAACTTTTGATGGTTTCTAATTTTCAACAAACTAAGAAAATAATTCCTCGATGCTGGTACTGCGTAAAATATTTGGTTCGGAAAGAGATGAGGCCACTGGGGATTTTAGAAGGTTGCACAACGCGGAATTGCGGAACTTGTATCCTGTGAATATAATTGAGTTGATAGCATTGCGGAGACTCAAATGGGCGAGTAAAGTTGTTAGGCTCGGTGAGGAGCGGATTCCGAGAAAGTTGGTATTCGCTGATCCGACTGGTAGGCGTCCGAAAGTTAGGCCGAAGCGTCGATGGGAGGATTGCGCTAAGGCTGATCTCGGGGGCTTGGGATTGAACGGTGAACACTCGACGAGTCTGTGTAGGCGGAATTTGGTGGTATCGGCATCGAACCTTCGATAAGGTTCGATTCGGTAAGCCTATTATTATTAAAAAAATAATTGATATGAAATTCAAGAAAAATTACTAGTTAGAAATTGAAATAGAAATAGAAAATAATTTGTATTCTGGGACTGGGATAAGAATAACAGCTTTGTACAGTTTAAGTATACATGTCTGACCAACAGACCCAAGGAACATAATTTCTACTAATTACATTTATGGGTTAATTTATGTGTGTATATTACTTACGCATATACACACATATATACAAAAAATATATATATACAATGATAACATAAAGTAAAAACAATTCCTAGAAAATATTGTATTGAACAAACTTAAATATAAATTAATAGATAACATCGTTTAAATATATACTATGAACAAATATTACTTTCAAAGTGTGATGTAAGGAATATAGATATCACAGTTTTTAAGCGTCTTTTTGGGATAATAAAAGGTATTGGAAAAGTTGGGATTTGAATGAGGAGAGGGAAGCAGCATGGCGGATATGAGTAGGTAGAGAATTCCAGAAAGTAGAGGAGCGGACAAGAAAGGAACGATCAAACGTTTTAGTTCTATGGGTAGGAAAGTAAAGGTCGGAATGGCGCGATCTTGTTTCAAGTGAATGGACTGAAGATTTAAATTGGAGGAGACTGTAAATGTATGGAGGATGTTAGGAGTTAATGATTTGGTAAAGGTATGATCCTAGGAAATATTGTCTGCGGATTGGGGGAAGGAGCCACTTTAACTCACCGTAAAAATGGGTTACATGAGACCTCTTCGGAGTGCAGAGGACAAATCTTAAAAATATGTTCATGATGCGTTTTAGCCTGTCCTCAAGCATCGTCGGGAGGCCACCCTATACTAAGCAGCAATAGTCAATGTGGGGGAAAATAAGTGCGGATATAAGGAGATTACGGATGGATAGTGGAAGAAGATGGCGGGAGCGATGGAAATACTTGAGGGTAATATTGTTCTTCGGGAAATTTGGGCAATATGGGGTTTCCAGGAAAGGGTTTGTTCAATAGTAATACCCAGGTTTTTGACTGAGGAGGTGAAGGTAATAGGGTGATCATTAAGGGTGAGACTTGGAAATGTGGTATAGGATCTGAGGAGGGAATTGGAACCAATTAGAATGGCCTGGGTTTTCACAGGGTTTAGCATCAGTTTATTAAGGTTTGCCCAGGCACAGATTCTATTAAGGTCATTTTATATAATATTTTTTATATAAAATTTTCATATTAAGGTCTTTCTATAATTTAAATAGACAACATTAATCTTAAGTAGTAATTACTGCAATTGCATTAGTATACGAAAAATAAATAAAAATACCTCCAAATATTATCCACCACTATAGATAAATATGTTAGAAGAAGATAAGAAAAACTTGAAATAATTTTAACGCGATATTATGAAAACTTATATAACAGCAAGATAAACAATTGATTATCTCGTTAGTAAACTAATTTTACGATAAATTCTTACACCCAGATATCGCTGGCAATTAACTTATTTATTGATCTATAAATTCCGTTGACCTTGAGTGACCAGTTTCCTATCCAAAAATACATTCTTACTATATTAAATTTTTCAAAAATAAATATATTATACATATGTTCAGAATGGTGCAATTAAAGGTGAAACCGCCCCAACGAGGTGCATTCATTTTACTATACATCTGCCTCTCCTCTACAGAAAAAATCTGGTGCGGGCAACACACGACTCTCACTTACCTCCGTTGTTAAAATCAATTAAAGAATTTTCCAATACAGATAGAGATACAAATGAGTGAAACTATTAAATAATTAATTAAATTCAATTTCTATAGAAACATGTGTTTTATTAAAAAATCAATTATATTATTATCTAAAATAATCAGTTTTATCTGCTTTTCATCACTCTTTGTTAACTTTTAAAAGCTTGTGTATGATATAATATTTTTTCTAAAATCTTTAGCTTTCCAACGGTATATCATACATGTATATTACTGTTCTTATGTTCAAAAACGAAAAATTGCAATTAAAAAATATTTTTCCTGTTTTCTCCTTTAGTTTAGAATCGAATTCATTCAACTTATATATTTACCTGTTTTTCATTAATGGTAACAAGATAATATAGTTATTTTTATAGAATCAACAAAATTAAAGGTACTTTAGGGAAGAAAATTAAAAATATCCGCATTTAATCCTTGTCAGACAATTTTAATCAGAATGAAACCTACATGATATTAAAGCTCATTAAATTTTACATCGATATAGGGATTTTAATCAAAATTGTTAGAGCCGTTTTTGAGAAAATCGTAAAAAGGTGCAAAATGCACGGCATAAAGTGGTTTTTCTGGCAAGCCGAATTTGATGAAAAAGTGTTTGTAACATCTCGGTCGTATAGTAATCTTAAAAATTGAAATTTCAGTTTCATAGAGTTTTTCGTTTTCTCCCGGGAGTTACCACACCCACAGACACACAGACCTTTTTGCGGGACTTGGTTATTTGGACTCAGGGAACCCTAAAACGTGTATTTCAGTTTATAACTGGAATTCGAAAATTTTCACGATCGCAATACTGTCCCTTACTATATACAGTAAGTGAAAGTAAAAATTATCTTCAACCTTGCTCTTTGTGTACTACTTTACCTTGTAATATTCTTTAAAACGGCAAACTGAATATAATTGAAAAAATATCCGAAAAAATAATATATTTTCCGTTTGACTATAATATTATAAGTATTGATTATAAATATTGATTGATTAGAAATATTAAATGTACAAAACTGGTGTAAGAAATGGAAATTAAAAATTAACCATGACAAGTCACAACATGTTACATTTACTTTAAGACACGGAACCTGCCCTCCAGTTTATATAGACAATCACCAGATACCACAAACAAATACAGTAACGTACTTGGGACTAATCTTTGACAAAAGATTGACATGGGGCCCACACGTCAAAACAAAACGCAAAACTTTAAACTTTCGACTCAGATTATTATATTCGATACTCTAAACACTCTAAATTACGCATAAGACAGAAGCTTAACGTATATACTTATTTATTAAAACCTATTTGGACTTACGCATGCCAAATTTACGGACCTGCTAAAAAGACACACATTCAAAAAATACAAACCTTTCAATCCAAATTTCTAAGACTGACAACGAACTCACCACCTTATGTTTCAAACGATACTCTTCATACCGACTTACGCATTCCGACTGCAACAAACCACATTCGAATGTCGTACAAAAGATTTTACGACAAACTACATGGACACACTAACCAATTTGTTCAAAATATGGCTACAACTGACATCCCTGACATAACTCGGCGTAGACTGAAAAGGAGTTGGATGAGGGACCTCCTAGCCTAAAATAATAGATCCTGTTTGAATGTCAGGAGGATGCACCACTGGGTGCTGTCTCCCTCATGCCTAACCATGCCATGTCTCCTTGTTTATAAAATCCCATTTGCTTATTGTAAACATCTTACAGGTGCAAATAAAATCATTAATAACAAAAAAAAAAAAAAAAGAAATATTAAAACGAAGAATGGACCAAGTATCCCTTACCATATATGAACAGAGGACTATAGAGATCTTAGATATTTATTAAATACGGCGATGAGTTCTAGTATAATGTTCAACAATTGAGGCGTTGATTTCCAAAAGGTACTAAGGGACATTTTTTACGAAACTGATTTTTTTACATATTTTTATTCTCATAACTTTTTGTAATCTAAATCTTCTATTTTATTTTATCTAATGAGCTCTCAAGTCCTTAAAAAAAAGCGATTTAAATATTCGGCCATTTTCTAAAAGTATTAATTACGCATTTACTTTCGTTCCAATTCATACTAAAAAAATTCATTTAAAAACTTTAATATGATGTTATTAATATAGTAAAAATACAATTCTAGATTTTAATACGAAAAGACCGAAATTAGGTAGTTTAATAATAAAGTAATGAGAGATTTTCGCGCATCCTGTAAAATTTCCTAGAATGGATATAGTACTTTTTGGAAATCAACGCCTCAATTATTTGAATGATTAAGCTCAATTTTTTTTATTTTCATGATTTTTTTAACAGATATTCTTCATCATATCATAAATATAAAACCGTAGAAAAAATATTTTTCTGGCAGATACAATACCTTTAGTGTCGCAGTCCTTTTAAGTCAGATTTGCGTCTGAAAACATGTGTTGGGAAAATCACTCTAATTCTGGTAATTTTGTAGATTTCAAATCAAAACAAAAACTAATAATATAACAGGGATCGGCTTTATTTTTTTTGTTATCACAACACATTGCGAAAATGGTGAAGAACTTTAGAGAAATTTATCAAAAATTAACAAAACACGAGACTTTTAGCGAGTTAAAAGTTTATAAAAAAAAAAAGGGTTATTACCAAGGTTAGGAATATTTGCAATGGAATATCTCAAAAGAGACTGGTTGTGAGTGAAAAATTATGGAACTCATAAAAATTATACCTCTATATAATAAGTAATCTATATGATAAGTAATTCTATTTTTTTCAAATTATTATACTCTAAGACTATAGTCTTAAGTCCACTTTTTATTTCCTGCTGTATTATTCTAAAGGGACTCGTCCCAGAATAAATAAATTATTATTATTATTATTATTAATACTAAGGATAAATTTTGTAGATAAGACTCAACTGGGTTTAATGTTATTAATTCGTTGAGCTTAATGTTGGTTGTTAATATGTGGTTTGTGTCTATTTATTTAACGTCACTTTATGCTACTATGGCTAATCGGACGATGCGACAGTGGGTGTCTATCCTGGTTTTATTAGGATAGGGGTCTTTAACGAGTACATGACATCGCACAGGCTCGGGACCACCTTTTAAGTTAACTTTGAACCCGAACCTTTGGCATAGGAGGCTGTTATGCTAGTCACTCAGCTACAAGTGATCCCTATTGATACGGAGAAAACTCTTGCAAGACAAGTTTAATGTATTATAATTAAAAAACAAACTGACTCTCAGCCACAACATTTTACCCTACAGTACCTAGCATATAAAGGTCGCGGTCTGATTTCGAATGGATTGGCTAATACCCCTGTCAAACTATTTCAATCAGAATGAAACCTGTATCTTATTAAGGCCCATCAAATTTTACATCGATATATAGAGTTTAATCAAAATCGTTAAAGCCGTTTTTGAGAAAATCGTAAAAAGGTGCAAAATGCATGATATAAAGTAGAACTTCCGGTCAGCTGATGAAAAAGTTTCTGTAACATCTCAGGCGTATAGTTGTCTTAAATATGAAATTTCAGTTTCATAGGACCTTTCATTTTCACCCGGGAGTTACCACACACACAGACCTTATTGCGGGATTTGGTTATTTGGACTCAAGGGACCCTAAAACGTGTATTACCGTTGAAAACTGGAATTCATAAAATTTTCAAGATCGCAATACTTTCACTTACTATATGTAGTAAGTGAAAGTAAAAAGGCAAAGAATGTTAAAACAAATATAATTCAGAGAAGAAAAAATACCTTTTTCGGGGTGAGTAATATAAAGGTGTCTGAATTAAGAAGGACAACTCCTGATTGAAAAACAACAACACATATATGAAATAATGGAAAACGTTTTACTTTCACTTACTACATATAGTAAGGGAAAGTATTGCGATCGGGAAACTTTTCGAATTCCAGTTTTCAACGGAAATACTAGGATCCCCTGAGTCCAAATAACCAAGTCCCGCAAAAAGGTCTGTGTGTGTGGTAACTCCCGGGCGGAAAACGAAAAGTCCTATGTAACTGAAATTTCATATTTAAGACAACTATACGCCCGAGACGTTACAAAATCTTTTCCATCAAAATCAGCTTACCAGAGGAGCCACTTTATACCTTTATACCTGCATTTTGCACCTTTTTTCGATTTTCTCGAAAACGGTTCTGACGATTTTGTTTTAAACTCGATATATCGATGTAAAATTTAATGGGCTTCAATATAATTTAGGTTTAATTCGGATTAAAATTGTCTGACAGGGCTTTAATGCCGATATTTTAAATTTTCTTTCTCTAAAGTACCTTTAATTTTGTTGATTCTATAAAAATAACTATATTATCTTGTTACCACTGTTAAAAAAACAGGTAAATATATAAATTGAATGAATTCGATACCCAACTGAAGGAGAAAACTGAAAACATATTTTTTTTTTTTGCACTTCTTTGTTTTTGAACATAAGAACAGTAATATACATGTATGATATACCGTTGGAAAGCTTGAGATTTTAGAAAAAATATTATCTCATAAACAAGCTTTTAAAAGTTAATAGAGAGTGATGAAAAGCGGATAAAATTAACTGATCGTTTTAGATAATAACATAATAGATTATTTAATAAAACATGTTTCTATCGAAAATCAATTTAATTAAGTCTTTAAACTAATTTCATCTCTAACAGTATTTAAAAATTCTTAAATTGATTTTTACTAGGGTGGTAAGTGAAAGTTGTGTGTTGCGAGCGTGAGATTTTTTTTGGTCATTTTTAACATCCTGACAATACCAAAAGGGGGGCTATGACCCCATCAGGACCCAGAGGAAGAAGATGACGACGGAACCCGGATTAGATTTAATACCAGACTTGATAAATTCTGCACTTACCCTGACTTAACTTGATTTTGTGAGTTACTTATTGAGTGCCTGATTCAATGCTTACCATTACTCTTATCGAAATGTTAAGATGCAATAAACGTAATTGTTTTCTAATTATTACCTAAAAATATGAAATGGTATAAGATTAGATTGGCCAAGAGAACTATAAATACCCACTCTACCGGACGGGAAGCTCAGTTATAACGAAGGCTCAAACATGTCACAGCAAGGAAAGGTTGCGTTAGTGACTGGTGGGGCCAGCGGTATCGGAAGGTCTTTCGTCGAGAATCTTTTGGCTCAAGGTGCCCTTGTGAGTATTTTATAATGTAAAATCTATAATAATTAATGTGCATAAATCCACACATGGATATAAATGTCCAATGATTTGTCATTATACTGAAAGTCTTGTAAACATTCACTCAGTAGAAGTAACTTTTTTTTTTTATAGCTTTATTTTTTCTCATAAGGTATTCGAAAGTAGTTAACACAGGTATGGAAATGATTTTTAAGTTTCAGTTAAACAACAAACAATTTTTTAATTCTAAGAACATTAATTTTTGTATTTTTACGAAACCTCACACTAGACTGAAACGACAAGAAACAGCTCGCAGATATCGCTTATTACAACATTTACTTGACAAACGTTCAAAACTTCCCACCTACTACAAAAAACTAATTTCTATTACCATACTTAGGCCTATTTGGACATATGGAATTGAACTATGGGGATCCACCAAGCCATCAAATTCCTCTCGCATCCAATCCTTGCAATCCATGAATCCTCCGAAAGATCCTAAATGCCCCTTACTTTGTCACCAATAAAATAATCCACAAAGACCTGAATATCCCATTAGTTGCTGACTTAGCTTGAATTAGATATACTTCCTTTCACTCCAAATTACCACTCCAGCCAAACCCACTTGTCCGCAATCTCTCATCGCCTTCTATTCCTGATCATCCTCCGAGGCGGCTGAAACGACGATGGCCTCGAGACCTCCTTGTCTGAAAAACCTTTGAAGTGCTACCAATGGGTAGATTCTTCTCACGCCTATCATGTCCATATCTCATTTGTGAACAGTCACATTTACTTGATGTGTTTTTTGTGTTAATACAGTTGTAAATATCTCTATAATAAATAAAAAAAAAAATAAAAAAAAAAGTATTTTTACGAAATTTTATAACTGTTTTTTGACCTCTAGATAAAGAGAATTTTGATTAGGGTGATATGAATATATCAATATATTGTTATGTTATCTGTGATAGGTTTCGGTAAATAGCTGAATAATGCTCCTAAATTTATGTCAGTTTTTCAAATTTCTTTCGCTAAATCTTCAGATATAAGAACAACCAATCTTCAAAAAAAATTATCAACAGTGATTTATCTATTTTATATCAAATTTCTGATATCAATTTTCTAAGAAAACTATTTATTTTTCTTGAATTAATTAAATATAATTTAATGACGTTATTTCTCTCTACCGTAATATTTAAAACAAACAATTAACTTTCATGCAATACGCTAGCTTAAAAAAAATTTACCTCTATAAGTTGTAGATTCTTTTAGGTGAAGGTCAAATTTCTATGAATAAAATTGGAGGCTAATGTCTACTTCACCACTCTTTTATTGAAAAAATTCACACTACGTTTCGGGTACAATGCCATCTTCAGGTGCAATGGAACTAATTAGATCTAAAAGTACAAAATATTGTCAAATTCATAAATAATCGTCTTACAATTTGTCATAAAATTATATAACTATGTTAAAATATATGATAAAAGAATAAATAAAACAAATAAAATATATATATATATATATATATATACACATATAGACACATACACACACACACACACACGCACATATACATGTTTATATATACAGTTAAAATTATTAATAATCTATGAGATTAACGTTAACATTCTTGAAATTCTATCAAAACAATTAAAATTTTTTTTTAAAATTATAACTAAACATGAACAATGAAAATCATTCCACTATGTAAACTATATAAGACAGAATCAGTCGATGTACCTTGCTCATCATTGCACAAATCTAATTAAAATTATTAAAATTTAATTAATAATTATGAAAACAATAACTGTTTAATTTTAAAAATGCACCATTACTTAATGTGAGTAGCTGCTTTCAAGTCAGAGCCTCATAGCAGTGCGAATTTTTTCAATAAAAGAGTGGTGAAGTTGACATCAACCTCCAATTGTATTCATTTTACCTCTATTTTGTAAAATAAATTATATTTACTTGCAGGGCCTGCATGGTTATATTGCTAAGTTCTTTTTTATTTTTTTTTAGTTTTTTTTTTATTGAGATATATTACAATTTGTTACAAAATGAACAATAATAATATTGATATGAGACCACATTCATACTATATATACAGAAAATAACAACAAAAAATAGAAAATATTATTGAGATAAATAAAAAGTTGGCAAATAAATAAACATCATACAAACAATCACAACTACATACAATATATACAACTGCTAAAGGAACCCAAGCACGCGCTTTTCCTCCACTTGTGGAGAAAAAAGCGGAACCCCAGAGATCCCAGCGCCTCTATCTCAGCCGCATCACTGGTCTGAGCCAGTGGAGGCTGAGTTAGGGCGCTGTAGCCACAAACATACGTACATGAGTGAAGGATCTGACCAGTGTCAGAACTTCAGTTTAAATGTTTACAATACGTCTCGCGGCCACTGCCGTTTCAATCTTCAAAAAGGATTGTAGGGATGGGTGGTGCTGGATAGGGATTGTCCTAGAGGGTTAGGATGATGAGTAAGATTCTGATGAAATTTGGATGGTAACAGGTCTAAAACAAACGGAATATTAAGGTCATGGTGTAGGGTACAGTTGGTAACGTAATAAGGTGCATTAACTATTGTTCGGAGGACTTTGGATAGGAAGAATTGGATGAGGTTCTGTTCGCCACTGAAGTTAAGAGCTGATGTATTTCAGAATCTAGTTTATATTGATAAGTAACCCAAAGAAATAGTTAACTGTTGAATTGAAATGTACCGAAATATATCGAATATTGTGTTTATATACTGTTTAATGAATGGTTTATGTTCTGTATTATTTAAAATTCACTAAATTTTATTCCTTATATAGTTTTCGGATATTATGTCTCATCTTATGTGCATGTATTTATATTACATAAGTATGCCTTCAAGCACATCAAGAAGTTGGAAGACATACAGGCAAGGTAATATCATTGCCTCCTGTCCCTCAATAAAAATACACTACACTTTATCGTATGATTAACTACTGAGAACAACACTTTTTTTTTTTTTTATTCATATTTTATTGAATTTTACAACTGTATTAACATAAATACAATAAGTAAAACTGTTGAATTAGAATAAAGGGCGTGAAAGGCTTGTGAAGAAACTACCTAGCGGTAGAACTTCGATGTTTATTTAAGTAAGTAGATCCCGAGGCCATCTTATTTTCAATCGCCTTGGAGGGTTGTCAGGAATATGTGAGGTTGATAGGTTGCAGACAAGAGGGTTTATATGGGCTGGGAGTTTGGAATTAAAAATGGTATATCTGGTACGAGAAAGGTCTGCAATAAATGGGATATTAAGGTCGTTATGGATGATTTTATTTGTGACGAAATAAGGAGCATTTATGATTTTGCGAAGGATTTTGGATTGTTGTAAGGATTGGATGCGGGAGGAATTAGATGGCTTAGTAGAGCCCCAAAGCTCGATTCCATAAGTCCAGATGGGTCTGATGACAGTAATATAAATGAGCTTTTATTAGTGAATTGAAAGTTTTGAACGTTTGTCGAGTAAGTGTTGTAGTAATCGGTATCTACGGGCAGTCTCTTGTCGTTGTAGTCTCGTGTGAGGATGAGAACAACACTTAAACAGTTAATTAAAATCTTGAAGATGGAAGATACTCGATAAGCTTATCAGTGCTTCTCGAAGTCGATGCAACTAGATAGGGATAATTTATTGAGTAAGTAGCATAACTGGGTCACGCAGTTGAGGAAATTCCTCGACCGTTTCAGAGGATGTTTGACCAGTTATTATTTAACGACCCAGTCATTATTAACACCGAAAGGAGGGAGATTTTGGAGGGCTTCTGTAAATACTTAAAAAAATAGAAGATGTAGTGTTGCTCTAAGAATCGACCTATAACTCATGGTTCAAAAGTATCTTTGCTAATACGAAACTTCCACAAATTTATATAATGCTAAGCTGCTATTTCGCTTATCTCTGGACTTTAGCCCAAACGAGGCTGTCGGGAAAGTACGCGATCTTTTTCAGTGTTGGCCCGATATATTTTTAAAATATGTCCTTGGTACACCGAAGAGGTCTCATGTGACCCATTTATACAATGAGTTAAAGTGGCTCCTTCCCTCTATTCGCAGACAATATTTTCTAGGATCATATCTTTAACAAACAATCAACTCCCAGCTACCTCCCTATATCCACAGACCTCTGCAATTTAAATCGTCAGTCCACTCCCTTCAAACAAGATCGCGCCATTCCGACCTTTATATTCCTACCCATAGAACAACAACTTGTGATCATTCCTTTATTGTCCGCTCCACTACTCTCTGGAATTCCTTACCTACTGTAACTTCTCTATTTACGTTATATATATATAATTATTTATTTAAATAAATGATAGCCCAGCGGAGGGGGAGTGAGTAGTAACCTTTTTTGACTTGAAACTTCTTTATTTTCACATCAGGTAATTGAACCTAAAAGATTACAATACAATTTTATAATAAATCACATTTAGAACGTTTATTGTAAAAAAAAAAATAAAAATACTAAACGTCAAAGATAAACTTACCCCTACGGGTTCAATATTCATTAATAAATCAAAACAAAACTAACATAATAAACATGTATCATAAACTGAACAAGACTAAGATACATAACCAATAACACCATCAATGTTTTTTTAACCTCCATTAATTTAAATAATTTTTAATTAAAAGATCAGCTGATTTCATCAGAGCGAAGGTTTGTTCCAACCCTAGTTTTTTTTCAGCTGTGACACTACTCCCAGCTATTCCAGTACCTACTGTCATTCCAAACATACGCTCAATAAGATATTTCAAATCAAATATCAATTTAAAAAGAAAATTTATTATTTATTGTACATATTTTTATATGGATCAATTATTATGAATCAGTTTCAGTATTTAGTTTTGTTTAACACATCAGAAGTTATTATTTATTTATTTCACTCTTTTGTTTTATTATATCCTTTCTTTTCTTTTTATATCATTGTGAATAAGAACTAATTATTATCCTTTGGTCTTGTAGCCAGACACATTATATATATCTTAATTGTAAATATCAATTATTCTTAAGGACCTTGTCCCAGGATAAAAATCTTTTTCTATTCTTTTCTCCTCTTCCTTTCTTCTTCTTTCTTTCTTCTATTCCTCTTCCTCGCGCGGATCTCATTACCGCGTATGGGGAGCGTCCCACGGGTGGCGGATGTGGGGATGGTCGGTGGAATTTCCTCGGAAGCTCCTCCCGGCTAAGTCCGATGGACTCGCTGACCAACAATGAGAGCGGCCCCCCAGGCTTGCTGGAGGGTGTGACGTAGGTTCGAACGCCCTACTCACATATTTTAGTTCACAAAATATCACCAAAAGTCATGGATTCCTCTGAGGTAAAACGCTCATTATCCGGAGGTAAACTAGTCCCCCGTTCGGGTCTCCGGGTGGGGACTGCTTCAGGGGAATCATGGCGCAAGATGAAAATTAGAGATCTAACAATAGGGACGTGGAACGTTAGAAGTTTAAATACGGCAGGTGGGTTAAAGTCGGTCGCGAATGAAGTTAAGGGGTACCATTTAGATATCGTGGCATTACAAGAGGTTCGCTGGCCAGGGGAGGGTTCGTTAACAGAAGGAAAGTATACTATTTGGTACGGGGGGAGCGTTAATTATTGTCTAGGTACCGGGTTTCTGATTAGGAATAGATTTCTTTCCGCTTTACGGGACGTACAGTTCTTTAGTGAAAGAATATCGGTTGCTATATTTCAAGGGCGTTGGTTTAAAATCGCGTTTATAAACATTCATTCTCCCACCGAAGACACTGATGATGAAGTTAAATGCGAATTTTATGATAAACTAGAGTCGGTTTACGATAAGTTACCACAAAATTACATTAAGATAATACTAGGCGACGCGAACGCAAAGGTTGGAAGGGAAGAAGTATATCGTCCTACAATCGGTAAAGAAAGTTTGCACGAATATAGTAATGATAATGGGACCCGACTAATAAACTTTGCCATTTCGAAAAACCTAGTAATCAAAAGTACTACATTTAAACATAAGGATATTCATAAGTATACGTGGACATCGCCGGATGGACAAACACGGAATCAAATCGATCATGTTTTAATACAAAACAGATGGCAAAGTAGCATAATTAACGTGAGATCGTATCGGGGTGCAGAATGCGGTTCTGATCATGAATTAGTAATCGCGAAACTTCGACAAAAACTAAATACAAAAAAGAGAACACCGAACTATATTCGTCCCGAGAATTTTGATTTAGTTAAATTGAACAACCTCGAAATTAGAAAACAATTCGCGATAGAAGTAAAAAATCGGTTCGAAGCTTTGGAATCTTCAGACAGGGACACAAAGATGTAAACAAACTATGGGAAGGGATCAGGGATAATATTAAAGAGGTCGGTAATTTATGACTTGGAAAAATTGAAAATAAAAAGAACAAACCTTGGTTCGACAGGGATTGTCAAAATATGTGCGAAAAAAGAAAAACCGCTAAACTGAATTCCTTAAATAATCCAAGCGATAATAATGTGGCTTATTTTCGGTTAGTAAAGAATGAAACTTCAAAACTCTTAAAAAATAAGAAAAGAGAGTATCTTAAAGGCAAAATAATAGAAATAGAAAAACACAGAAACGAAAATGACGTAAGAGAGATGTACAAAGGTATAAACAAATCGCGTAAAAGATTTGAACCTCTATTGAATGCGATTAAAGATGCAAATAACAATATAATTGCGGATCCTTCTGAGATATTAAATAAATTTAAACAACACTTTGACGGCATCTTAAATACGGAAAATAATAATCAATCTCCTCTCTCTGAATATCAGAGCGCTGAACCATGGATAGACGCACCGAGTAAAGAGGAAGTCGAAATGGCGATAGGTAAATTAAAATGTTATAAGGCCGCAGGAAATGATAATATCACGAGTGAATTAATCAAGGCGTGTGGAGAAGCGGGCGTTTCCAAAATACATTTTTTAGTTAAAAAGATCTGGGAAACTGAAAAAATGCCCGAGGAATGGAAAGAATCAATACTTATTCCGATTCACAAAAAAGGACCGAGGTCGGATTGTAACAACTATCGTGGGATCTCTCTTCTCCCAGTATGCTATAAAATATTCTCGTCAATTCTAACTAGTCGAATCACGGAATACGCTGAGGAAATTATCGGAGATTACCAATGTGGTTTTAGGCGGAATCGCTCGACTATTGACCAAATATTTTCCCTACGTCAAATATTAGAGAAAAAATTGGAATACAACGGTGTAGTCCATCAACTTTATATCGATTTTAAAAAGGCTTATGATTCAATAGACCGTCAGAAGCTATATAACATCATGATTGAACAGGGAATACCTAGAAAGTTAGTAAACCTAGTAGAGATGTGTTTGTCGGAAACATTACATAAAGTTAGAATCGGTCATAATTACTCCGAGAGATTTGAGGTGCGATCGGGTTTAAAACAGGGTGACTCCCTTTCACCTGTGTTATTTAATATAGCTTTAGAATATGTCATAGAAAAGGTGATGTGTACCGAGAAAGGCTTAAATATGGGTGACAAGATTCCGGTTTTGGGGTATGCCGATGATCTGGTACTGCTAGGTGAAGACACGGAAACCATACAGCTAAATACAAGTGTGTTAATAAAAACCGGTAAAGAAATAGGACTCGAATTAAATACCGATAAAACGAAGTATATGATTATTAGCAGAAACGGTGTCGATCTTGGAGATATTGATGTATCAGGTCATACTTTTGAACACGTAGAGAAATTCAAGTATTTAGGTTCAATTATAACTAGAAAAAATGAAATCCAGGAAGAAATAAAGTCCCGGTTAAAGGTGGGAAATGCGTGTTATTATTCAGTTGCTAAGTTACTTAGTTCGCGGCTTCTATCTAAAAACTTAAAGATTAGAATTTATAAAACTATTATTCTTCCAACGGTTCTTTACGGATGTGAAACGTGGCCGCTTACTTTAAAGGATGAACAGCGGCTTAAGGTTTTCGAAAATAAAGTATTGCGTAGAATATTTGGTCCAAAGAGAGATGAGGCCACTGGGGAGTTTAGAAGGTTGCATAACGCGGAATTGCGGAACTTGCATCCTGTGAATATAATTGAGCTGATTGCATCGCGGAGACTCTAATGGGCGAGTAAAGTTGTTGGGCTCGATGACGAACGGATTCCGAGAAAGTTGGTATTTGCTGATCCGACTGGTAGGCGTCCGAAAGGTAGGCCGAAGCGGAGATGGGAGGATTGCGTTAAGGCTGATCTCGGGAGCTTGGGCTTGAATGGTGAGCATTGGACGAGTCTGTGTAGGCGGAATTTGGTGGTATCGGCATCGAACCTTCGGGTTCGCTAAGCCTATTATTATTATTATTGTTATTCTTTTCTATTCTATAAATTGGACCCACAGAAGTCTAGCCCAACCCTTATCTTAAATGGGGCTGCTTGATGGATCGCTTCCATTTCCTCGCTTGATGTCCCGCGTATCTTAAAAATAAAATCCGCTTCATGCCCATATTATATATTACTACTGCCACTGTCTTTCATGAAATCTTGGCGGAACTCCTCGCAGACCTAAAATTGTTATTTATTTATTGGGTTGATGCAAAATTAATGCAGGTTTTTAGTAGGTATTGTAAATACGCCATATCTTTACTTTAACCATATATATTTAATCAAAATAATTTCCATCTGAATCAATGCACTTTTGCCAACGTTCAACAAGCTTTCTTATTCCACCAGAAAAAAAATCCGAATCCCTGGACTCAATGAAATCACGAAAAGAATTTTCAATGTCGTCCTGGTTTTGAAAATTTTTCTCCCTCAAAAAGTTGTCCAGATGCCTGAAAAAGTGGAAGTCTCTAGGAGAGAGGTCAGGTGAATAAGGCGGATGTTGGAGAACTTCGTAGCCCAACTCGTGCAGTCGTCGAAGCGTTGGTTGTGCAACGTGTGGTCTGGCGTTATCGTGGAGCAGGATCGGCCCCTTCCGATTCATCAATGCTGGGCAAAGACGTTGCAATTTTTGAGTTTCGAGTTCCGCCGCCATTTCTCGTGTGGTTTTGGTTGGGTCTTCTTCCACTTTTGACCTCAGCTGGTCGTTGTCCAGAGCAAGATGACGGCCCCGACCTTCCTTGTCTTCGAGGTCGAAATCTCCTCTGCAAAACTTCTGGAACCAACGCTGCACCGTGCACTCATTAATAGCCCCCTGACCCCACACTTCATTAATATTACGAGCCGTATGCGCAGCGCTGCGCCCTAATTTAAATTCGTAAAAATAAATTTGACCAAAATCGCACTTTGACATTTTCGATTCAAGACCTTTGAACACACTGAACAAAACGATTTTATTAAACAAATTCATGGTGAAAGAGAGGGTATTAGATAAGGTTTGTTTTGGTATAATAATGATCAATGTTAGGATTAGCTTTGTTTACACAATTGGAATTAAGATATTGCAATAGAGGAAACCTGCATTAATTTTGCATCAACCCAATATGTCACTGGGAGAATAAAAATCAGATCTGAATATGTTTTGTCTCGAATACTTGAATCCTTCGAAAGTATCTGTTCCTCGAGGAATTACCCTCTCAGTTTTTATATACTATACTTCTTTCATCCATTTTAAACAAGTGATCCAGCCAACGGATTTCCATAATTTTGCACATTCTATTTGCTTGCGTGTATCAGCTTCACACCCGGACAGCTATCTCGTTCATGCATTAGGGAATAATATATTACAATTTTATATTGCACGAAATTTTGCCTTTTTTGGACTAAATTGAACGTTTTTTATTTTTATTGCGTTAAATTGCACTTTTGAGCTGTATTTGATTATAAAAATTTAACATCACAATTGATCGATCCAAATTTTCGGTAATAAACATACAGTAAGTGTCAAAAATATTCGGAATTCAGTACCATTCCGTAATTTACTCGCTTTTAACTTAATTTATATGTTTTCAAAGAGTTGTTGACCACTTTATAATGTTAGAAGGAAGGTTAACAATCGCTCGAACCAAAAATTACGACGGTAATCGTTATATTTTCAACGTTTTGAACGTTGATTTACGAAAATATTAAAAATAGTGTATGTCAATGGTGTCAAAAGTATTCGGAATTACATGGTTTCCTAATTGTATTAATGCAGTGATCATAAATAAACATTCAGTTGGTAAAACGTTTTGTATAATTATACATTTTAGCCTACTAGGAATTGATCTTACTAATTAATTGATTGTTTGGTGTGAAATAATATCCCACTCAAGCACTTATTGTTTCTTGAGTACTTCTTGATTTTCCTTTTTAGTAGGACCAACAAATAGTTAATTAAATTTGAAAGGAATAATCGAAGAGAGATTTCGAGAACTTTTTGATAATTTTGCAGCTAATAAATTTGAAGAGATAACGCATATGTGTCCAGAGTCATGGTGGAGCGTATGTTAATAATTTAATTTGAATTCTGGCTTTTCATACTTAAAAATGCACAAACCTATCAATAATTTTGTCCATTAATCCAATATTATTCAACTTTTCAAAGAAAAACATACCTAACTGTCACTGACCGC
The DNA here is from genome assembly GCA_023052935.1 of Piezodorus guildinii. NCBI lineage: Eukaryota > Metazoa > Arthropoda > Insecta > Hemiptera > Pentatomidae > Piezodorus > Piezodorus guildinii. The sequence goes on along the minus strand of CM041294.1, from coordinate 13,480,364 downwards.
TCAAGGTGTTTTACTAAGGCATACTAAATTCTTTATTTGGTTTCTTTTAAACCATAATTTCTTCATAAGAACCATGTATTTTAGTATAAGAATCATCTATAAATATTTTAATGATGGAGTTAAACATTTTAATTCATCTACCTTCTCTTTAAAAAAATATTACAAACATTCAGCCTATTCTCTTATTGCCTTGCCTACTGAAAGACTTTTTTCCGGACATCTTGTACCATGTTTTTCTTTTCGTCATATTTTTTTAGAACCCGGCGAACAGTTGAAACATTTATATTGTATCCAGAAGTTCTCAAAAATTCAGAAATAAACTAAGGTTTACTCATTTGATGTATTGTTTTCTTATTAGATGAATAATCAGTCTTTCAGTTTTAACATTTCATATTTTTTGGACACTCACCTTTTTGCTTTTATTATTATTATTATTATCATCATTATACTATCTATATTTTACATAGCCATCCACATATTCTTATCTATTTTTGTTTTAAAATTTCAACTATTTCTCTTTAAAAAATGATTCGAAACAGTTGTTGAATCGTTGCGTTTTTATTTTAGGTCCTTATTAAAAAAAAAATCTTTCCAAGATTGGGTGTATGTTTCATAACGGAGAAGAATTGTTTTAGAACATAAAACATGTCAAATACTAGTGAGAAAATGATATTTGAAGCTATTAAACAGAATAATTACGATTTCCGAATACTTTTGACACTAACTGATCTTGTAATTTACATTATTAATCGATATTTTTAAAAACAATAAACTTTTCGATTATCTGGTCAGTGATTTTCCTTTATCAGTATCTCTTTTAAATATTTATGAGTGAAAAAGAATTATATACATTCATAGTTGTAGAAATTAAACATAATTAAGATGAAAAGAAACACGAATTCCGAATACTTTTGAACTCACTGTAGATGATATAATAAAAAAAATTTAAATTTTATTGTATCATCTTTCTCTGATAAATCTAGAATTAAATTATTAGTTTTTTTTTTAACATATTTATTGATATTTACAACTGTATTATTATATACAACTAGTAAATGAGATGGACATAGTAAACTGACATGAGATACATGTAGAGACGGTACCCATTGGCAGCACTCTAAAAGTATTTTAAACTAGAAGGTCTCGAGGCCATCTTCTTTTCAGACGCCTCGGGGGATTGTCAGGAATGGAAGAGGATGACAGAATAGAAACTAGTGGATTAGAGTGGAAATGGAGTTTTTCATGGAATGATTGATACCTGGTTCGTGCTAATTCAGAAACATATGGGACATTAAGGTCTTTATGGATGAACTTATTCGTGACAAAGTAAGGAGCGTTAAGGATTTTACGAAGGATTTTTTATTGTAAGGATTGGATACGAGAAGAATTCGATGGTTTAGTAGAGCCCCATAGCTCTATTCCGTAAGTCCATATCGGTCATATGATGGTCATATAAATAAGTCTTTTGTAATTAAGTGGTAGGTTGGAACGTTTGTCCAGTAAGTAAATTATTAGTTAAGAAGAGAAAAAATTAACGGAAATATTTGGACTACTGACTTCATTAAGTAAACACATCCAAGATAATGCGTTTCATTGTTTTTATTCGTTTAACGTGACTTTATAATTCCTTATAAGGCTAATTCGAAGACGTTCATTGTTATTCTGAATCCTTTGTTTACAATTCTTCAGTATTATCACATGTTAATGTTTAAATATATGCCTTAGTGGGATAGTGACTTCTACTTGCACTGTAAAATGTCTGTATTTTGATTTAAATATAGAAGTTAAAAAATAAAAATCTGGTGCGGGCAACACACGACTTTCACTTACCTCCGTTTTTAGTATCGATTAAAGAATTTTCAAACACAGTAAGAGATAAAAATGAGTGAAACCATTAGAAATTAGTTAAATGGAATTTCTACAGAAACATGTGTTCTATTAAAAAATCTATTATATAATTATCTAAAATAATCACTTGGTTTTATCGGATTTTCATCACTCTCTATTAACTTTATTTGTTCGATAAATATTAGGCCGTTCTACAAAAGAAATCTTGGATATATTTTTTTAAACAATTTATTTAATTTCCAGTCATCGCAACGTTTCAGCCTTTAGGGCCATTCTCAAGTTTCTGTAATCAATTAAAGTTTCATTGCATTTATACATTTTAACATCTAATTATAACACATAATAAATTATTTTTAATAATTATGTCACCTACCATGCATATCCATGTTACATATCATTTCATTTCACCGCTTTTCAGTAGCGTCGTCATAATTTTTTTCGGGACTTGGTTATTTGGACTCAGGGGACCCTAAAACGTGTATTTCCGTTGAAAACTGTAATTCAAAATTACAGTCGCGATACTTTCCCTTACTATATCTAGTAAGTGATTGTATAAATAGACCTATAAAAAAAAACACATCTTTTAATTACCATTGAAATATTATTTAAAATTGAAATTGTAAATATTTATTTAATTACCATGGTCTACATAACATACCTCTATTTATTTTTCACAATCATTTCAAATCAAATTCTTTAAACTGTTTTCATTAAGTTCTTCAAGATTTACTTATTACATGTTTTGTAAATTCACAATCTAACTAACTACTGAAGGGACGAATAAGATAAATATTTGATTCATAATCAATTATTTGATTAACCTATTCAATGATTTTGATAATAAACCTTTATAGATAAACCTTATAGTAAACTATTATTTTGTGGAGTGCACCACCTTGAAAGTATGTTTTCTTACAACAAAAAACTTGCTGATGGATTCGCTTAACGCTCCTCCCAGTATCCTCAGTTTTATGTTGGCTGAATAAAGGGTTTTGTTTTAGCTCGCATTTAGAAGCTGAACGATTTTTGAGCGCACTGCTTATTCAATTATCATGTGTTATACCTTACATTGTGATTTAGGCTAATAGGGGCTTTTAACTCTGACATAAGCCCCCACCCTCACCTCCTGGCCTTAAAGACGAGGTAGGGGTTAACAAGAAAAAAAAAAAGAAAAAAGATATAATCAGAATTATTATTAGCATTGCAAAGATAGTTGTTCCTAAACTATATAGTTAACTATAGTTACAGTTATATTTTGTATCTACTCATCTGGTGGAATTATACAGATAGTACGTTATTTAAATAATCACGATAAAAACTTTATAAATACTTTCAAGATATTTTAACAGTGTCATCATTATGTAATACCATCCAGATATTAACAAGGACAGAAGAAATTCAAATTTATTCTAGCAACATTTCTTTTCTCAAACGTAACTACACGTCCCACCACCAAGGTTTTGAATTTTCTTTCTCTAAAGTACCTTAAATTTTGTTGATTCGAAAAAATAACCATATCTTATTGATAAGAAACGGCTAAATATACAAGTTAAACGAAGTTTTTTCCCTCTTTTTACTTTCACTTACTATATATAGTAAGGGAAAGTATTGCGATCGTGAAAATTTTCGAATTCCAGTTTTCAACGGAAATACACGATTTAGGATCCCCTGAGTCTAAATAACCAAGTCCCGCAAAAAGGTCTGTGTGTGTGGTAACTCCCGGGCGGAAACAAAAAGTCTTATGTAACTGATATTTCATATTTAAGACAACTATACGCCCGAGACGTGACAAAACTTTTTTCATTAAAATGAGCTTACCACAAGAGGCACTTTATACCATGCATTTTGCACTTTTTTTCGATTTTCTCAAAAACGGTCCCGACGATTTTGATTAAACTCCCTATATCGATGAAAAATTTAATGGGCTTTAATATCATGTAGGTTTTATTCTGATTAAAATGGTTTGACAGGGCTTAAATGCCGATAGTTTAAATTTTCTTCCTCTAAAGTATCTTCAATTTTGTAGATCAAATAAAAATAACTATATTATCTTGTTAACGCTGATGAAAAACAGGTAAATATATAAATTGAATAAATTCGATACCCAACTAAAGGAGAAAACAGAAAAAATATTTTTTTAATGCAATTTTTTGTTTTTGAACATAAGAGCAGTAATATACATGTATGATATACCGTTGGAAAGCTAAAGATTTTAGAAAAAATATTATCTCATACACAAGCTTTTAAAAGTTAACAGAGAGAGATGAAATGAACATAAAACTAACTGATTATTTTAGATAATAATATAATAGATTTTTTAATGAAACACGTTTCTATATAAATTCAATTTGATTAATTCCTTAATAGTTTCACGTATTTTTACCTTTAAATGTATTTGAAAATTCTTTCATTGATTTTAAAAATAGAGGTTAGTGAAAGTCATGTGTTGCCCGCACCAGATTTTTTTTTTGCATTAGATAAATCCATTCACTTGTTGATAACCAGGAAAAGGAGAAAAAAAACAAGGATATATTTTAGTTGGTTTTTTTTTCCAAACTTAATAATAGTGATATACATCTAAAATATCTGTGGCGGTCGTGAAAAACTTTTATAACTCGAGTTATATAAAAAATGAGTCAACTCCACATAACGCTCCCTCAGACCGTCTCCCACGTCGTGTTAAATTGGTTAAAGAAATTTCTTGGAGGAAGATTTTTCAGGTGGAAAGAAAGCTGTGTGTTAATCACTCTATTTTAGGTATTACGTAAAGTTTAAGTCGCTCACCAGTAAAATGAAAGATTTTTACTTAACCACTTATTCATGACCGCCACAGATATAAAACATGTAAACTGAGGCGCCTGAAAAGACATCTGTCTCGAGATCCTGCTAATAAATTAAATATTAGAGTGTTACCTTAAATAAACATTGAAGTGTTACCGCTGGCTAGCATCTCCACAAAACTTTTCCAAGCCAATAATCACTGTGTCACACATTTTCTAGTTTTACTTTTTGTTCAGCTGTAAATATCATAAAAAAAAAGTTATTTGACTTCATTTAAAGACAATTTAATATTTTAGCTTCGATAAAACTTATTCTTCCAAAACTATTTGCAGGTTTCCATCTGTGACTTAAACAAAGATGCTGGTGAAAAAGCAGTGGAAGAACTATCAAGAACTTACCCAAAAAAAGTTATTTTTTTGCAATGTGATGTTACCAATGAGCAGAATTTGGAAGGTGAATAATTATTATTTTTATATCTTTAAATAATAATAATAGGCCGAACCCGAAGGTTCGATGCCGATACCACCAAACCCTGTCCACACAGACTTGTCCAATGTTTACCGTTCAAGCCCAAGGTCCCCGAGATCAGAACGCAATCCTCCCATCTACGCTTCGGCCTACCTTTCGGACGTCTACCAGTCGGATCAGCGAAAACCAACTTTCTCGTAATCCGTTCCTCATCGAGCCCAACAACTTTACTCGCCCATCTGAGTCTCCGCGATGCTCTCAACTCAATTATATTCACAGGATACAAGTTCCGCAATTCCGCGTTGTGCAATCTTCTAAACTCCGCAGTGGTGTTGATGAGAGATAAGGCTCTTCGGACCAAATATTTTACGCAGCACCTCATATTCGTAAACCTTAAGCCGTTGTTCATCCTTCAATGTAAGCGGCCACGTTTCACATCAGTAAAGAACCGTTGGAAGAATATTAGTTTTATAAATTCTAACCTTTAAGTTTTTAGATAGAAGCCGCGAACTAAGTAACTTAGCAACTGAATAATAACACGCATTTCCCACCTTTAACAGGAACTTTATTTCTTCCTGGATTTCATTTTTTCTTGTTATCATTGAACCTAAATACTTAAATTTCTCTACGTGTTAAAAAGTATGCCCTGATATATCAATATCACCAAAATATCCACCGTTCTGCTACTAATCATGTATTTCGTCTTATCGGTATTTAATTCGAGTCCTATTTCTTTACCGGTTTTTATTAACACAGTTTTATATCCATAAGTAATACAAAAATCTGTTGCACTTATCACACACATTTAGCAAAATGACTAAAAAAGTAAAATTAATGTTTTTGTTTTTTTATTTATTTATTTTTTTATTGACCTGTTACATTTAGGACCAAACTGGTCCTCTCTTACAATGAACAGGAATTGTATATACCTTTATATTTTACCTTGAGTCAGGTCTTTTAAGTCAGTATGGCTAAAACATCATCAAAAGAAAATAAAACATCCAATTTGAGATTAAAATAAAAATATATAAACCTAAAAGGAATTTTAACTCTCCAACATTCTTTTCAAATAAACGTTTCTAAAACTCTTATATAAGCTATATACATTACAAACTTTAACAAAAAAAAATTTAAAATATAATATTTACAAATATTAGTTAAGTCTTTCTAATATAATAATATATTGTTATTAAACTTAAAATGATTTCTCATTTATTATTTCTCTTACATTTTTTTTTTAATAGTTTCTAATGATTGGTTTAAATTAATTTTTTTATTGAACATATTAAATGTTCTACATGAACTTACTATGAATGATTTATTGAAAATAGATGTTTTATGTTTTGGTTTCAGTAATGTATATTTAGATGCTTTATTATTTCTGTTAAGAATGTCGTGTAAGAAGATGATATTTGCATAAAGATAGCTCGGGGTTTTGGACTTTAATATTTTACATGTTATTGTTAATAAATTAAATACTCTTCTTGACCTAATCTTCTAATTAATTCTAATTCTAATGTTGAGACATATCGTAGAAAAACCATTGACTATCATCAAATACAATACCTTTCAGGAAAGAAAAAATGTTATAATGTATATTCCAGTGAACTCTATCGTGCTTAATGGATTGGTATAATTATAATTTTATTTTTCAGAATGTTTCAAACTCACTGCCAGCCAGTTAGGAGGTTTAGATATTGTAATAAATAACGCTGGTATTATTGACGAATGGAGAAAACCTTTTAAAGTGACCGTTGACATCAATTTAGTAAGTCGAAAGACATTTTTTTAATATCATAAATATTTTAAATATATCTTAGGTATCTTTATCTTTCTTCTCGTAACTGTAATTTATTTATTTATTTTTTAATTTGTGGTTTATAATACCTTTGACCATGTTTATTATACAGAATGGGGTAATAAGTGGAACCAGGTTGGGGCTCAAATATATGAGCAAAGAGAATGGAGGACGTGGAGGTGTAATCGTAAATATCGCTTCTATCACCTGTTTTGAACCATTCCCTACTCTTCCAGTGTATTCAGCGACCAAGGCAGCTGTGAACCAATTTTCAAGGTCTTATGGTGTAAGTATTCACCCGTAATTAAGTTAATTAAATATAATATTTAGGAAATTTTATTTCTCATAAAAAATTAACTGTTTTAGCATGACGTGTTCTACAGAAAATCAGGTGTCAAAGTCATTTGCATCAATCCTGGAATGACTATTACTCCTCTTACGGATAATGCAGCTGAGTACTATAAAGATTTTCCTGATCTAATGGAACACTATGAAAAACATTCCAATACATATCCTGCACAGAGGTATGGTACTTAAAAAAAATATTTTTATAAAATATATATTGGGTGGGTCCAAAAATTAGTTCGAATTCTTGAGTAGTGCTAATAGATTTCAATTATCTTCAGTACTCTTTGTCTTATCTGACAATAATCAAGATTGGGATCACTTGAATGAATGAATGAATGAATAAATGCTTTATTTACATAATATACAAAATAGTAATAACATATATATACATTTTTTGAGATCAAAGCCCACAAGACAATGGCGTTAAGCCGTCTGTCGAGTTGCCCCTTTTTCTTTTCTTTTTTTTAGTTTTGATAATAATTTATATTTTTAGTAATGTTATGATTTATTTTTATTGATTGTAAAAATTTAATAATTAAAATGCTGTACCAAAAAATTTCTGTATTTTAATGGGGATCACTTATAGCTGGGTGGTTAGCATAACAGCCTCCTGTGCCAAAGGTCACGGGTTCAAACCCACAGGGGGTCCTAGGATTTTTTAATGGGAGTAAAAAATTCTTAGTTATGCAGTCCTTCGAAGGGGACGTTAAAAGGTGGTCCCGAGCATGTGCGATGTCAGGTACTCGTTAAAGATCCCTATCCTAATAAAACCTGGATAGGCAAAATTTAGGACTCCCACTGTAGCATCGTCCGATTAGCCATAGTAGCATAAAGTGACATTGAATAAATAAAATAAATAAATAATCAAGATTATTAGAACGCTCAAAGTCTGCTATTCGAAACTGTTGTGTTTGGTTCAATTGACATTAGTGTTGTTTGGGCTACAGTGCAGTGAATATGTTACATGATAAAGTGACTTTTTGGCATATTTTGCTCTTTTATTTCATTACACGCGCGCCTTTAATAATTTAGCTTCGGGGACCGCCGAAAGATACCTAAGGCATAAGGGAACGATGCCTTAGCAGAAAGTATTGCACGAAAATGATTTGCTAAGTTTTGCTCAAGTCTCGATAATGCACCCAACCAGCTGGCGACCCACCGAGGTCGAATGGAATGAATCATGGCTCTATTCGAACAAGACCGATCGCTGTCGGTACGAGAGGTTGCGGAGACACTGAAAATAGGTTCTGAAACCGTTCAAAAACACTTAAAATAGCTTGGCTATGTATCCCTCCTCGATGTATTATTACACTATTAAAACACCCTATTCTACGGAGCACCATCCAACCACCACTCCCTCAACAGATAATCGTTCCTCACCTCTCATGAGCGAGATTTACCAAGTCTCAGCCATGAGAAAATATTTCCTAACAGTCCATTCCAGATTAGCCATTAATTGGGTCCAACCAGATAATTGGTCCTCTTAGATCCTAACAGGACATGGAGGATTCCGGCGTGACGGCAGGAAAAACATCTATCCCCGATGTTCCATTTTTAAACCTCTTGATACAACCAAACATGCCTTGGTTCGGAGATGGGGTAAGCAAACGATCCTTTATACATGAAGGTAGAAGGTAAAAGAGGTGATAGAACCAACACATTTCACCTTTGGGAGAAGATAGCTGCCTCTGAGGAACTCAATAATGCTAGATGAGAGCGATCATTCTCGGGGGCGTCAGAGGAACAAGAAGAGGAGCGAATTCTGGCGTAAAAATAAATAAATATATATATATATATATATATATATATATATATTATATATATATATTCTACTTCTTCTTCCAGTGGTGCGACAGGCCGTGAAGGCTCTTGGCCTCATGGTGTAATCTGGGAGGATTACACTCATGTTTCTCGATGCATTTTTGTAGTGTAGGATCGTCACTCCCTATGCCTAATTTTTTGAGTGGCCACCATTTGGCTGACGGGTCTCACATACTCGGGCGAGGGGCTGTGAGTGAATTCCCATTTAATTACATCGTTGTAAAAGTCCCGCCGGGAGTGGGATTCGATCTCACAACATTTAGCATGAGGGACAGCGAGCTAGCCAGTCAGCCACGTGCTGCCCTCCCTCTCTCTCTATCTCTCTCTCTCTCTCTCTGTCTATATATAATAAATTAATAAAGAATCATATGTATAAATAAGGTGCAATCCCATCAGTAGGGTGCACAACAGCGAACCGGACTGCACCTCAGAATAGCCTAGTCATTAGAAATGAAAATTAAAAATAAATAAATCCAAAAAATATAGATATATCATGTGTAAAGAAGTCTTAGGACGCTAGGAAGAAGTTACAGGAATCGCAAACCCCACAGCTGCTATATTATGGAGAAATGGTGAAATAAAAAAATGTTTTTTGTTTTTTTTCTTTTGTTTTTTTTTAAATATATTTTTTATTGAAATTTACAACTGTACAAAAATACATCAAGTAAATATGCTGTAATGTTATAACACATGGAATGAACTTGAAGAGAAACTGCCCATTGGCAGCACTCTTTGGTAGTGAGTCTAAACAAGAAGGTCTCGAGGCCATCTTCTTTTCAGACGCCTCGGAGGATTATCAGGAATGGAAGAGGAAGCAAGGATTGAAACTAATGGATTAGAGTGGGAGTGGAGTTTTTCATGGAAGGTGCGATACCTGGTACGGGCCAAATCAGCAACATATGGAACATTAAGATCATTGTGGATGATTTTATTCGTGACAAAGTAAGGAGCGTTAAGGATTTTGCGAAGGATTTTGGATTGTAAGGATTGGATACGGGAAGAGTTTGATGGTTTAGTAGAGCCCCAAAGCTCTACTCCGTAGGTCCAGATAGGCCTTATGATGGTCATGTAAATGAGTCTTTTGTAGTTAAGTGAAAGGTTAGAGCGTCTGTCTAGTAAGTGTTGGAGTAGCCGAAATCTTCGTGCAGTTTCTTGTCTCTTCAGTGTTGTATGCGGATTCCATGTAAGTCGTTTGTCAAGCAGGAGTCCTAAATATCGGATCTGTTCAACCGGTACAAGCGGAATATCATTAAAGGACACTGTAGGGCAGGATGTCATAGGTTTCCGACGAAGGGTAAAGGTAATTTGTTGGGATTTATTGGAATTAATTTTAATTCTCCAATTCTGACACCATACCTCAAGGTCTCTGATGTAATAAGATAAAAAAAAAAAAAAAAAAAAAAAAAAAAAGAGGAGAAAACGTATCTCCATCAATTTCTTTCTTCTAAGAGCGGAACTATGAAATTGTTTAAAATATGATAAGAGATAGTTAATAAAAATTGAGAATTCATTTAGAAGAAATTTATCATTTGAATAAAAGAATGTTTTATTTCACCCTTCAAAAATCGAACAAAGTTATGGATCCACCTTACAAATAATTTAAATGTATTTTGATGCGAATTATGTGATAATAATTAATTTTTTAGCGTGGACAATATGGGAAAAGGTCTAATTGAAGTGCTGAACGAAGCTGAAAATGGATCTCAATGGACGATCGAAAATGATGAACCTCCAAAAATATCAGATTTGTCTAAACCAGGAAAGAAACGTATTTGATCTTTATAGGGTTTTTTTTAAAATATATTTATGTATGTTATATAATTAAAATAAAAAGGCTTATAATTTCATAATTTTTTTTTTTTTTAATAATTAATAATGTATGAATGATAAGTTTTTTTAAGCAACCTTAATTACCTTATTATGTCCATATTATTACAGGAGATACACTTTATTTATAAATAAACAAAATGATGCTGCCCAACTTAATTGGGTTGTTATAACACAGAATACCAATTCTTATCTTTAGGAATATTCTTAACATTCCTATTCCTGGGTTGTTTCACATGAAATGTCGGTTTTTATAGTTTCTGAAATACATAAAGGATTTTGCAGGTCTCTGTTGTTTTCTTTCGAATGTTTACATATTTAAAGTAAACAGTTACTAATCCTCTACCTTTGTATTATAAACATTAGCTTCCCAATGAATTACCCACTTTTTAGTATACCTCCAAATATGAACATGGAAACACGCGATTTTCGAGTAATATTTTTGTACGAGTTTAAACTCGGCCATTTAGCAGCTGAGGCCGCTAGAAATATTTGCAAGGCGTTTGGGGAAGGGAAGTTAATGAACGGACCATTCGCCGTTGGTTTGCTAAGTTGCTGGGGATTCAGACTTGGAAAACTTGTCCCGAGGAAGACCTTCGTCCGTAATAGACAACGATGTCCTCAAACATACAGTAGAAAGAAACCCAAACAGTTAAAGGACTCTCAGCACAACTAAATGGAAGTGCATCAACCGTTTCCGTATCGTATTTTTAATAAAAATCCTTTACCTTGAAAACGGCCATTTCATGTGACACAACCCAATATAAACACAATATATTTTTCCCCCTTTTCTATTTTTTTTCTTTATTTTTTTCTCTATTTTTTTTCCTTCTTCATCGTTTTCCATTTTCTTTCCGATACATAGATCTATAAATATAACCAATAATTAAACAAAAATAGTATATACATCATAAAACACCATATAAAAACTCATACCATCATATACAAAAAAACCAACACAACAACAAAAGGCAGCATCTAAAATCGATATCTTTATGTACAAAATTATATAAAAATTAAAATATAAACAACTATGGCTAAAGTGCTAATGCACATGCATGCCCCTCCAATTATACCTGTTACGAGTAGATGTGATGGTGTACAATTCCCAGACAGTCGAGAACCACACTTTCTGCTATCCTTGCCACGTCCTTTATATCAACACCTATGTCCTCCATGAAGCTCCTTGTTGAACCTGGTACAGCTCCGCGGGCTCCGAACCAAAGGCCTCTCACGTAGAACTCTCTCTCGTCATAGCTCTCGCGGAACTTTTCCTTGAGGAAAGGGATACATTTTTCTTGATTTGTCTCTTTTCTCTTTCCACTTTACTTAAAGGTCTTTGGATTCGTATCTCACGGTGGGATCCAGAATGATAGCTGAAGAAGAATGAAGAATGACAGCTCTTTGAAACTTGAAAGTACTTTTATTTTATTTTGATACCCTTTCCATCAGAATTGTCTAACTTTTACGGATTCTTATGAGTTCTAAGTCTCTTTAAGAATCCAGATTCAATAGTTCATGACTCAGAGGCACATCGTAGAGAGCGGCCTTCCAGGCTTGCTGGAGGGTGTTACGTAGGCTCGAACGCACTACTCACATATTTTAGTTCAAAAAATACCACAAACCGTCATGGATTCCTCTGAGGTAAAACGCCCATTATCCGGAAGTAAATACCGATAAGACGAAATATATGATAAGTAGCAGAAATGGTGGCGATCTTGATAATATTAATATTTCAGGGCATACTTTTGAACCCGTAGAGAAATTCAAGTATTTAGGTTCAATGATAAAAAGAAAAAATGAAATCCAAGAAGAAATAAAGTTCGGGTTAAAGGTGGAAAATGCGTGATATTATTCAGTTGCTAAATTACTTAGCTCGCGGCTTCTGTCTAAAAACTTAAAGGTTAGAATTTATAAAACTATTCTTCCGACGGTTCTTTACGGATGTGAAACGTGGCTGCTTGCTTTGAAGGATGAACAACGGCTTAATGTTTTCGAAAATAAGGTACTGCGTAAAATATTTGGTCCGAAGAGAGATGAGGCCACTGGGGAGTTTAGAAGGTTGCACAACGCGGAATTGCGGAGTTTGTCCCCTGTGAATATAATTGAGTTGATAGCATCGCGGAGACTCAAATGGGCGCGTAAAGCCTTTGGGCTCGGTGAGGAACGGATTCCGAGAAAGTTGGTATTCGCTGAACCAACTGGTAGGCGTCCGAACGGTAGGCCGAAGCGTCGATGGGAACATTACATTAAGGCTGATCTAGGGGGCTTGGGCTTGACCGGCGAACATTGGACGAGTCTGTGCAGGCGAAGTTTGGTGGTATCGGCATCAAACCTTCGGGTTCGGTAAGCCTATTATTATTATTATTTACCGTTTCCATCAAAAATATAGCTTTCTTGTGGAACATTAACGTAAAAAAAGGCAAAAAGCCCCGTCAGACTATTCCAATCAGAATGAAACCTACATGATATTAAAGCCCATTAAATTTTACATTGATTTGATTGCGAGTTTAATCAAGCCGGTTTTTTTTTTGGTTTTTTTATCATTTATTTTTACATCCTCACCTGTCGCTCAGCCCGTGACAATAAGCGGATTTGATAACAATTGATATAAAGGACATGTCAGGCATGAGGGAGGTCGATACCCATTGGCATCTACTCCTAACTTGAATTTTAAAAGAGTTTACTTAAGGAGATCTCTTAGCCAGCTTCTTTTCAGCCTTCTTTGAATATTCCCTGGCGTGTCTTTCGTGGCCATGTTTTATATGAGTTTGTTAGTATGTCCGTGAAGTTCGTCAAAAAATTGTATGTAAGAAGTCCGAATGTGATCTTGTACCAATGGTATGTGTAAGACTGTATGTAAAGTTTTGTTACTGACATACCAGGGTGATTGAGTAATAAGTCTTAAAGTTTTTGATTGAAAAGTCTGGATTTTTTCAATCTGAATCGGTTTCGCTATTCCATGAATTTGAGAGGCGTAAGTCCATATGGGTTTTAGTAAGTAGGTATAAGTATTTAGTTTTTGTCGGATTTTTAAAGAAGAGTATTTGTGCAGTAAGAGAAGTCTTAGTCGATTGTTGAGTGTCAGCCGCTTCTGCTTAATGTGAGGCCCCCATGTCATCCTTCTGTCGAAAGTTAGTCCTAATTAATGAACTGTGTTGGTTTGTGTTTGTCAGTCTGTTTATGTAGACTGGAGGGCAAGTGTCGTGTCGTAGGGTGTAGGTCATGTGTTGCGATTTGTCACTGTTGAGTTTTATTTTCCATCTTTTAAACCAGTATTCTAAATATTGTAAATAGTGCCGAAGGGTCTGTGAGCCTGAAGTATGTTAGTATGTCTAGTGAGAAGAGCTGTGTCATCTTCATATGTCGCTATTAATATGTTAGGATGTGTTGGTATGTCATATGTATAGATAATATACAGTAAAGGTGCGAGAATTGATCCCTGCGGAACTCCAGCCCTGATTGGACGTATAGAAGAGGTATCTGTGTTCTGCCGGACAGTAAAAAATCTGTCGGAAAGAAAAGAGAGAAGAATAAGATAGTAAAATGAAGGAAGGAATGATTTAAGTTTGAAATGCAGTCCATTATGCCAAACTCAGTCGAAAGCTTGAGCTACATCTAGGAATATGCCAGTAGCATATAATTTGTCCTCTAGTGCAGCGGAAATGTAGTCTGTGACTCTATGTAGCTGGTGTAAAGTTGAGTGTAATGAGCGAAAGCCGAATTGGTGGTCAGGTAGTATCTGATTGTCTGTCAGTATGTCAAGTATACGTTTATAAATTTGTTTTTCAAAAACTTTTGAGCAAATGGGAAGTAGACTAATCGGCCTGTAAGAAGAAGGGCTACTAGGATCTTTGTTGGCTTTTTTGTATCATCAGTACTTGCGAAAATTTCCATTGCAAAGGGAATTTTGTTGTCCTGAATATCGCGTTGAATAGTGTTGTTAAATAGACTATACCGAAAAGTTAAAACCAAATAATTACGAGTTCGACTCTCGTGTTGGGGGATTTTATCTCGGCATAAATCCCCCGCCCTTACCCTCTGGCCCGAGAGAACCCCCGTATAGCCTTCAAAGGCGGGGTAGGTGTGGACAAAAAAAAAAAAGTTATTTGATTTGATTTAGAGCTAATAACCTAAAAATTCTGACTATGTTTTCAGCGGGCTCAGAACTGCTATTATTCTTTATTTTAATGGGAAGTAAATTATATTGGGAATCAACAAACTTATATTCATTCTTTATCATGTCTATCATCCTGAGATAGCAAACTAGAGGCTTGATTTCAGGAGTTACTCGTTCAATGGTTACCCTTACTCTAATCAAAATTTTAAGATACATTAAACGTACGGTCTCCCCGATTAGATTGCTGAGGAGAACTATAAATACCCACTCTATCGGCCGGGAAGCTCAGTTATAGCGAAGGCATGTCTCAGCAAGGAAAGGTTGCGTTAGTGACTGGTGGGGCCAGCGGTATCGGAAGGTCTTTCATCCAGCATCTTTTGGCTCAAGGTGCCCTTGTGAGTATTTCATAATGTAAAATCTATAATAATAAAAATAAGAACATACAAATTGATGTGCATAAATCCACACATAAATATAAATGTCCAATGATTTGTCATCACATTGAATGTTTCGTACATATTCATTCAGTATTACTTTTTTTTATTATAACTTTATGTTTACCTTCTGTAAAAATGAATTAGAAACAGGCATGAAAACGATTATTTTTTAATTGAAAGTTAAACTATAAAAATATTTTTACTTTCACTTAATATATATAGTAAGGGAAAGTATTGCGATCGTGAACATTTTCGAATTCCAGTTTTTCATCAGAAATACACGTTATAGGGTCCCCTGAGTCTAAATGACCAAGTCCCGCAAAAAGGTCTGCGTGTCCTTATGAGTGTGTGGTAAGTCCAGCGCAAAAACTTAAAGTTCTATGAAACTGAAATTTCATATTTAAGCCAACTATACGATCGAGATGTTATAGCAACTTTTCACCAAAATCGGCTTACCAGAAGAGCCACTTTATACCATGCATTTTGAGCCTTTTTACGATTTTCTCAAAAACGGCTCTAACGATTTTGATTCAACTGCCTATATAGTGTAAAATTTAATGGGCTTTAATATCATGTAGGTTTAATTCTGATTGAAATAGTCTGACAGGGCTTAAATGCCGATATTTCAAAATTTCTTCCTCTAAAGTACCTTAAATTTTATAGATTCTATAAAAATAACCATATCATCTGATTAACATTGCTAAGAAACAAGTAAATACGTACGTTGAACGAATTCGATATCCAAATAAAGGAGAAAACTGCAAAAATATTTGTTTAATGCAATTTTAATTTTTTTGACTTAAGAATAGTAATATACATGTATAATATACCGTTGGTATGCTAATTATTTTAGAAAAATATTATCTTATACATACTATGGTTAAAGTGAACAGTGAATGATGGAAAGCCGATAAAACAAATTGATTTTTGTAGATAATAATATATGTGTGTGTGTGTGTGTGTGTGTGTGTGTCTGTGTGTGTGTGTGTGTGTGTCTGTGTGTGTGTGTGGGGTAACTCCCGGGCGGAAACGGTAAGTCCTATGAAACTGAAATTTCATATTTAAGACAACTATACGCCCGAGACGTGACAAAACTTTTTTCATCAAAATGAGCTTACCAGAAGAGGCACTTTATATTATGCATTTTTCACCTTTTTTCGATTTTCTCAAAAACGGTTCCGACGATTTTGATTAAACTCGCTATATCGATGTAAAATTTAATGGGCTTTAATATCGTGTAGGTTTTATTAAGATAAAAATGGTCTGACAGGGCTTAAATGCCGATATTTTAAATTTTCTTCCCATAAAGTACCTTTAATTTTGTAGATTCAATAATAATTTCTAGATTATCTTGTTAACGCTGATGAAAAACTGGTAAATATATAAATTGAATAAATTCGATACCCAACTAAAGGAGAAAACAGAAAAAATATTTTTTTCAATGCAATTTTTCATTTTTGAACATAAGAGCAGTAATATACATGTATGATATACCATTGGAAAGCTAAAGATTTTAGAAAAATTATCATCTCATACACAAGCTTTTAAAAGTTAATAGAGAGTGATGAAATGAACATAAAACTAACTGATTATTATAGATAATAATATAATAGATTTTTGAATCAAACACATGTTTCTATAGAAATTTAATTTATTTAATTCTTTAATAGTTTCACGTATTTTTAACTCTAACTCTATTTGACAATTCTTTCATTGATTTTTCAAATTGATGTAAGTGAAAGTCGTGTGTTGCCCGCACCAGATTTTTTATTGTTACGGAAGGTACTCAAACCGATCCATGATCGGCTTAATCACTTCAGGCAAAACCTGTTTTACGAATAAAAGTTTGCTCTTTTCCGCAAATTAATGTCCCACTTGAATTCTTTTCCCAATTTCTTCAGTTTCATTCTGTCTATCGTTGATGATTGTGCCGAGGTATTTGAAACTGTGTGCCTCTTCGAAAGCATATGTTCCTCCAAGAATTGGTTTCTCAGGAAAGTTTTTATACACTACCGGACAAAATTAAAGGAATTTTTGAAATTATTCTTTTTTCTTTGGAAGTCACACCTTATTATAAGGGTAATAAAAAATAAAAAATTCTTTTCTAGAAATTTTTAATAGGAAAACAAATCAAAATGTCCTACAGTCTCAAAATGAAAAAGTAAATCTTTGAAATGAAATAACAAAACTGAATAAAAAGGAAGAATTCGAGGAAAACGATCAATAATTGGTATTCCCACCTCTAGCTCTGATAATTGCTTCCATTCTCCTGCCCATTCCAGCGACCAGGGTTCTGGGATGTTGTTCCACTCTGGGTATCGGGAGCAGACACGTCTTCCAAGCATGTCCCATACATGCTCTATTGGGTTCATATCTGGACTTCTGGGTGGCCAAACCATAACGTCAATTTCTTCTTGTCTGAGGAAATTTTGCACTGATCGAGCAACGTGAGGTCGGGCATTATCGTGCATAAAAATGAAGTTACCTGCGATATTTCTGGCGTAAGGTATTATGTAATAATAATATAAATATTTGTAAGTGATACTTTAATTTTGCCCGACAGTGTATTTTACTGTTTTTCCTTCATCCATTTTAAACAACTGAAACAGCCATCTCGACCTTGTTTTCAGACAAAACAGGAGACGATCATATCACCATAGGGTGTATATAACTCCGCATTATATCTTCTCCACTAAACAAATCGTCAAACACTGATATTAAAATAAGTTTGACGGAAAGCCTTTCAATCTGTCCTCTAACTGCGAATCATTCGTTTTTAAGATCTAAGGTTTAATCTGGCTTTTATATAGATTAATCATGGTCTTCCTGTTGACAATTTTTCTTATAAGCAGTTTAACAATGACAAAGCATGCACGATTCTCCGTTTACACTCTCCTTCCATTTCTTTTGTTTCGTTTAGTCTAACGTAGCTAACTGAACTGAGGTACTGGAACCTGTGCACCACCTCGAAATTATGTTTTCTTACAACAAAAAGCTGCTGTTGGTGGATTCCCTTAACTCCCCTCTAAGTACCGTCAGTTTTATGTTGGCTGAATAAAGGGTTTTGTTTTAGCTCTCTTTTAGAAGTTGAACGATATTTGAACGCACTCATTCAAATTTCAGATATTATGCCTGGACTTCTGATGTAGGCTAATAGGGGCTTTTAACTCTGGCATAAATCCCCTGCCTCACCTCCTGGCCTTAAAAACGCCTGTATAACCTTAGAGGCGAGATAGGGGTTAACAAGAAAAAATAAAAATAAATAAAATAAAATTAATGATATAATTAGAATTATTTTGGTATTGCAAATATATTTATCTCCAAACCATATAGTTAACTATAGTTACAATTATTTATTTGACCTACTCATCTTGTAGAACTATACAGGTAGTACGTTATTTGAATAATCAGGATAAAAGCTTTACAAATACATTCAAGGTATTTTAACCGTGTTACCATTATGTAATACCATTTAGGTATTACCAAGGTCAGAAGAGGTTCAAATATCTTCTGGCAACATTTTTCCTCCAAACTGTAACTACACGTCCCACATTTAATATAAATTCAGTAATTGTAGTATGCATAATAGTTTTAAAAACATATCATTATTTGTTGAATAAAAGATTTTTGTTTCCTATCTTGACTTATTATGTGATGTTTCAATAAGTGAATTTCTAAATACAAACAATAATAATATTGGGTTGTTTCACATGAAATGTCCGTTTTTATAGTTTCTGAAATACATAAAGGATTTTGCAGGTCTCTGTTGTTTTCTTCCGGATGTTTACATATTTAAAGTAAACAGTTACTAATCCTCTACCTTTGTATTATAAACATTAGCTTCCCAATCGATTACCCACTTTTTAGTATACCTCCAAATATGAACACGGTAACGCATAGCAGCTGAGGCCGCTAGAAATATTTGCAAGGCGTTTGGGGAAGGGAGTGTCAATGAACGGACCATTCGCCGTTGGTTTGCCAAGTTTTCAGCGGGGGATACCGACTTGGAAAACTTGCCCCCGAAGAAGACCTCCGTCCGTAATAGACAACGATGTCTTCAAACATACAATAGAAGGAAACCCCTACCAAACAGTTAAAGGACTCTCATCACAACTAAATGCAAGTGCATCTACCGTTTCCAGACATTTAAAGTGTATTGGGAAAGTAAAAAAGCTCGAAACATGGGTACCTCATGATCTTTTTTTCATATCGTATTTTTAATAAAAATGTGACACAACCCAATAAAACCTCATCAGTTAAAATTTGAATCACTAGTAACCTAAGCAATCACTTATAAATGAAGTAAAACATCCAAACTAACTCTTCTATTTGCTATCTATTTGTTTCATCCCAAACAAATTCCAGAGCAGATTATGCAAAAATTGCGATTCTAACCTTGATTTACTGGAATATTCATGTCCTACCGACCTTGATGTTATAGATGCATGTGATGAATGCATGTTTGTTTGTTTGTTAGGGCTTCAAGCCGTAAAACCACAAGGCCATCTTTGATCTTTAATCGCTAAGGTAATATTAGAAAAGGAACGGTATAAATAGAAGTAAAATATAAAGAAAAATAGTAAAATTAAATAATTGTCATAATTTTAAGAAAAATACATAAATGTTAATAAAGATTTCCGAAGAAATGAAAATAAAAAAAATATAAAAAAAAATATATATATATATATATATATATATATATATATATATAAAAGAAAAATATCACTATTAACCACTGCAGATGCCTAATTACGATAAGTGCTATTTTTCTTAATAGTGATATTTTTCTTTTATATATATATATATATATATATATATATATATATATATATATATATATATATATATATATAAAAAAAAATATCACTATTAACCACTGCAGATGCCTAATTACGATAAGTGCTAAATTGTATTTGAAATGTTATTTATTTTTAAAAAATCTGGTGCGGGCAACACACGACTTTCACTTACATCAATTTGAAAAATCAATGAAAGAATTTTCAAATACAGTTAGAGTTAAAAAAAATCTGGTGCGGGCAACACACGACTTTCACTTACCTAAATTTTTAAAATCAATGAAAGAATTTTCAAATACAGTTAAAAAATACGCGAAATTATTAAGGAATTAATCAAATTAAATTTCTATAGAAACATGTGTTTTATTAAAAAATCAATTATATTATTATCTTAAATAATCAGTAAGCTTTATATTCTCTTCATCACTCTCCAATAACTTTTAAAAGCTTGTGTATGAGATGATAATTTTTCTAAAATCTTTAGCTTTCCAACGGTATATCATACATGTATATTACTGCTCTTATGTTCAAAAACAAAAAATTGCATTAAAAAAATATTTTTTCTGTTTTCTCCTTTAGTTGGGTATCGAATTTATTCAATTTATATATTTACCAGTTTTTCATCAGCGTTAACAAGATAATCTAGTTATTATTATTGAATCTACAAAATTAAAGGTACTTTAGGGGAAGAAAATTTAAAATATCGGCATTTAAGCCCTGTCAGACCATTTTTATCTAAATAAAACCTACATGATATTAAAGCCCATTAAATTTTACATCGATATAGCGAGTTTAATCAAAATCGTCGGAACCGTTTTTGAGAAAATCGAAAAAAGGTGCAAAATGCATGGTATAAAGTGCCTCTTCTGGTAGGCTCATTTTGATGAAAAAAGTTTTGTCACGTCTCGGGCGTATAGTTGTCTTAAATATGAAATTTCAGTTTCATAGGACTTACCGTTTCCGCCCGGGAGTTACCACAGACACACACACACACAGACCTTTTTGCGGGACTTGGTTATTTGGACTCAGGGGACCCTAAAACGTGTATTTCCGTTGAAAACTGGAATTCGAAAATTTTCACGATCGCAATACTTCCCCTTACTATATATAGTAAGTGAAAGTAATAAATTAAATTAAATTTCTATAGAAACATGTGTTTGATTCAAAAATCTATTATATTATTATTTAAAATAATCAGTTAGTTTTATGTTCATTTCATCACTCTCTATTAACTTTTAAAAGCTTGTGTATGAGATGATAATTTTTCTAAAATCTTTAGCTTTCCAACGGTATATCATACATGTATATTACTGCTCTTATGTTTAAAAACAAAAAATTGCATTAAAAAAATATTTTTTCTGTTTTCTCCTTTAGTTGGGTATCGAATTTATTCAATTTATATATTTACCAGTTTTTCATCAGCGTTAACAAGATAATCTAGTTATTATTATTGAATCTACAAAATTAAAGGTACTTTAGGGGAAGAAAATTTAAAATATCGGTATTTAAGCCCTGTCAGACCATTTTTATCTAAATAAAACCTACATGATATTAAAGCCCATTAAATTTTACATCGATATAGCGAGTTTAATCAAAATCGTCGGAACCGTTTTTGAGAAAATCGAAAAAAGGTGCAAAATGCATGGTATAAAGTGCCTCTTCTGGTAGGCTCATTTTGATGAAAAAAGTTTTGTCACGTCTCGGGCGTATAGTTGTCTTAAATATGAAATTTCAGTTTCATAGGACTTACCGTTTCCGCCCGGGAGTTACCACAGACACACAGACACACACACAGACACACACACACACAGACCTTTTTGCGGGACTTGGTTATTTGGACTCAGGGGACCCTAAAACGTGTATTTCCGTTGAAAACTGGAATTCGAAAATTTTCACGATCGCAATACTTCCCCTTACTATATATAGTAAGTGAAAGTAATACGTGAAACTATTAAAGAATTAAATAAATTTAATTTATATAGAAACATGTGTTTTATTAAAAAATCTTTTATTTTATTATCTAAAATAATCAGTTAGTTTTATCTTCTTCTCATCACTCTCTATTAACTTCTAAAAGGTTGTGTATGAGATGATATTTTTTCTAAAATCTTTAGCTTTCCAACGGTATATCATACATGTATATTACTGCTCTTATGTTCAAAAACGAAAAATTGCATTAAAAAAAAATATTTTTTCTGTTTTCTCCTTTAGTTGGGTATCGAATTGATTTAATTTATATATTTATCTGTTTTTCATCAGCGTTAACAAGATAATCTAGTTATTATTATTGAATCTACAAAATTAAAGGTACTTTAGGGGAAGAAAATTTAAAATATCGGTATTTAAGCCCTGTCAGACCATTTTTATCCAAATAAAACCTAAATGATATTAAAGCCCATTAAATTTTACATCGATATAGCGAGTTTAATCAAAATCGTCGGAACCGTTTTCGAGAAAATCGAAAAAAGGTGCAAAATGCATGGTATAAAGTGCCTCTTCTGGTAACCTCATTTTGATGAAAAAAGTTTTGTCACGTCTCGGGCGTATAGTCTTAAATATGAAATTTCAGTTTCATAGGACTTACCGTTTCCGCCCGGGAGTTACCACACACACACACACACACACACACACACACACACACACACACACAGACCTTTTTGCGGGACTTGATTATTTGGACTCAGGGGATCCTAAAACGTGTATTTCCGTTGAAAACTGGAATTCGAAAATTTTCACGATCGCAATACTTCCCCTTACTATATATAGTAAGTGAAAGTAAAAATTAAGTATTTTTGATATTTTGGCTATATCATGACCTAGACTAATTGAAATATCTGAAGTAAGTCCCAATGTAGTCAAACTCGAAATGTAAAAGGGGCATTCTTGAAAAATATGTTTGACCGTTAGCATATTATTGCAGTGTTGGCATTTTGGGGGTGGCTGTTTGCTGAGGAGGTAGGCATGGGTTAGATTCGTATGTCCTATTCTAAGCCTAGCAATAATTACTTCCTCTCTACGGTTGGATCGATTAGATGTGGTCCAAGGTTTTACAGATTTTTTAATAATTTTGAGTTTGCTTGGTGGGCTATCATTCCACATGGATTGCCAGCTGGCTGCCACTCCTTGTTGAGGGGAAGACTTCCTTCCTGCGGCGTTAAGACAGCGGTACCTTAGACCTCTGGCATTATATATATAGATGAATGCATGCATTAAAGTCAGTTCTCGATACTCTTGGGGTGGAGTAGCTGAGCGTGTTAGCGCGCGTTGCTGTGAGCACGCGTTGCCTAGCAACAGATAACCGAAAAAGTTAAAACCAAATAAAAAAAAAAAAAAAAAAAAAAAAAATTCTCGATACTTACGTATATGTATGGTATTGTTTACTACAGTTTGCCCCAAGATATTTATTAATAAACTATTACACAGTTCTGAATACAAAAAACAACTAAATATGAGATTTTACAAGATAACAAGCTTGTAAAGAACCATCTATTAGTAGCACTCCAGTAAAAAATCCATTTTTTTAGGAGGGTTTTATCTTCCTTTCAGTCGCCTAGGAGGATTATTGCGAATCGAAGAGGACTCAAGGCTTGAATCTTGTTGGTTTGAAGGATAATGGAATCCGACATGTAAGGAATAGCATAAGAACCGAGTTAAATTCGCAACAGATCAAACATTAAGGTCATTGTGGATGAGTTCATTAGATACAATGAAACGAGGATTGAAGATTTTGTTTCTTGAGAATTGAATTAAAACAGTTTCCTTGTAAGTTTTTGAAAAGAGCAAAGAACTAAAAGTAAAAGATAATTAAAATTATTTAAAAGATAAAATAAAATTATTTTTCAGTTATCTGATTATCCGAGGCGCCTAATCGGACGGTGGTCTAGAGACCTGCTAATAAAATAAACATTTGTTTGTTTATTTATTTAACGTCACTTTATGCTACAGTGGCTAATCGGACGATGCTACAGTGGAAGTCCTAAATTTTGCCTATCCAGGTTTTATTATGATAGGGATCTTAAACGAACACAGGCCCGGGACCACGTCTTAACGTCCTCTCCGAAGGACGGCATAACTAAAGATTTTTTAATGGGTGACCGTTGGAATAAGAGGCTGTTAAAATAAACATTAAAGTTCAACTTTAAATAATCACTGAAGTGCTACAGACGGGTTGCTTCTTTACAAGACTTTTCCAGCCATTGAAATACTATATCGCACATTTACTTCTACTTCTACCTTCAATTACAAATATCATACAAAATAAAAAAAATCTGGTGCGGGCACTTACTTCCATTTTTAAAATCAATGAAAGGATTTTCTAATACATTTAGAAATTAAAATACGCGAAACAATAAAAGAAATAATTAAATTGAATTTATATAGAAACATGTGTTTTATTAAAAAATCTATTATATTATTATCTAAAACAATCACTTAGTTTTATCTTCTTTTCATCATTCCCTATTAACTTTTAAAAGCTTGAGTATAAGATAATATTTTTTCTAAAATCTTTAGCTTTCCAACGGTATATCATACATGTATATTACTGCTCTTATGTTCAAAAACAAAAAATTGCATTAAAAAATATTTTTTTCTATTTTCTCCTTTAGTTGGGTATCGAATTTATTCAATTTATATATTTACCTGTTTTTCATCAGCGTTAACAAGATAATATAGCTATTTTTATTGAATCAACAAAATTAAAGGTACTTTACAAGAAAAAAATGTAAAATATTGGCATTTAAGCCCTGTCAGACCATTTTAATCAGAATGAAAACTACATGTTATAAAGTTATAATATGGTATAAAGTTGATCTTCTGGTAAGCTCATATTAATGAAAAAGGTTTTGTAACGTCTTGGGCGCATATTTGTCTTAAATATGAAATTTCAGTTTCACAGGACTTACCGTTTCCGCCCGGGAGTTACCACACACACACACACACGACCTTTTTGCGGGACTTGGTTATTTGGACTCAGGGGATCCTAAAACGTGCATTTCCGTTGAAAATTGGGATTAGAAAATTTTCACGATCGCAATACTTCCCCTTACTATATATAGTAAGTGAAAGTAATAATAATAAGTGAAGAGCAGAAGCAGTTATACAAGCTCGAAAAGCGAGAGTGCTGCCGTTGATCATCTCAACGAATGGCTTGATCCCAGAGATGACTGTTAACTTAATAAAGGAGGTGGATCTTTTCCTCAACATTCTGGATGCGATGCAGAATGCTGTGCTACTCGCTACTCAAGGAATAACTGTCACTAGCCTCACCCTTGACTTAGGTCCGGCTAGAGGTCCTAAAGACGGCTGAAGCTGTGATAAAATAAATAATAATACTAAAAAGTTACCTGACTTAATTTATCCACTGCTATTTTTCTTATTTCTATTTTCATGAAACTTTGGAAATCATCAAATTATTATTCATTTAGTTTACAGATTTATTAAATCAGAATTTTGAAATTCAACTATCACTTAAATCTCTTTTCAATTATTTTATAAATAAAGTCATCAGAATTGAAGTAAATAACAAAAACGACAAACTGTTTGATTTTCAACTGCCCCTGTCACTACAAAAGATTTGTTTTTCTAAACTCGTTCTTTCCTCAAGACTCTGATATTTCTTTGGCGTTTCGCCAACCTTCCTATTTTTTCAGGAAATTAAATTCGTAGGCTTAAAACATGAACATAATAGATAGTATTTCTGACACAACTCTTTATATTTAACAATTCTTAGATGTTTTATTAAATATTATTTTTTTTCCAATAAAACTTATTATTCCAAAACATTTTTGCAGGTTTCCATTTGTGATTTAAGAAAAGATACTGGTGAAAAAGCAGTGGAAGAACTATCAAGAACTTACCCCCAAAAAGTTATTTTTTTGCAGTGTGATGTTACCAATGAGCAGAATTTAGAAGGTGAATATTAATTCTCCTTGAGCAAGATAAAATTATATTTTTTTTTACATACCATCGTACCTTTAATAAAATAACAATAAAAGTAAAATTAATGTTTATTCATATCCTATAAAAAACCCTTAACTAGCATCAAATATGAAAATTTACAGGAAAGAAAAAAACGTTATTATGTATTTATCATTTCTACACTATTGAGCTTAATACATCGATATAATTTTAATGATTATTTTTAATTAATATAATTAAATGAGGACTCACTCACAGCCTCTCCCCCGGGTAGTGAGATTCGTCAGCCTACTGGTGGCAACTCTCATAAATAGGCATAAGGAGTGATGACCCTATCCTAAAGATTTTTTATACAAGGCTGACCCACGGCTACCTGATGACGAGGGGATCACCGCCTCAATGTACCTCCTTTGGGGTTATCCTCACAGTACCACATATACTGTCGGATTGCTTTATCTTCGAAGCCGAGCGAAGAGGGATTGGTATGGAAACTGAAATTGGGACAATATTGCAAAATACCCAGGAGTCAGCCACCAAACTGATGAATTATCTAAAAGACACATCAATATTTTACATTAAAAAAAAAAAATATATATCCTGTTTTTAATTTTTAATATTTTATATATATATATATATATATATATATATATATATATATATATATATATTTTTTTTTTTTTTTTTTTTTTTTCTTATATGTAGTTATCTAATATAATTGTTTGTATTTAACTTAAAATATTGTATCTGTATTATTAGTATTATGTATGTTTTAGTGTATTATGTATTTTATTTTATTATGATTATATATAGGTGGAATAGTCAGGAATCAGTCATTTTTTGAAAAGGTTTTTAATTTTGCCAACGTTTCGGCCCAAGCTTGTGAGCCATCATCAGGGCTGCAAACATCAGAACAAAAGAGATACATATCAATATGATAATGAAAATTTTCTTTTGAATGTAGCGACAATAATAACATTTGAAATAAAACAGAAAATATACCAACTTACTTAAATCTGTTTTATTTCAAATGTTATCATTGTCACTACATTCAAAAGAAAATTTTCATTATCATATTGATATGTATCTCTTTTGTTCTGATGTTTGCAGCCCTGATGATGGCTCACAAGCTTGAGCCGAAACGTTGGCAAAATTAAAAAACTTTTCAAGAAATGACTGATTCCTGACTATTCCACCTATAATAGTTTCTACAGTCGACTATACATCCTCAATGTAATTATTTTATTATGTATTGTGTATTTTGTGATTAGTATATTTGTATGTATAATTTCGTATATTATGCATAATGTTTGATTTGTATTTTATTATTTATCATGTATGTATTATTATTAGTATATATGTATGTATTATTACTATTATTATATTGTATCTGTATTCTTAGTTTAGGGCTAAAATAACCTTTCTGATTGAAAAGCCCTTATAAATTATTATTTTATTTTCAGAATGTTTCAAACTCACTGCCAGCCGGTTAGGGGGTTTAGATATTGTAATAAATAACGCTGGTATTGCTGACGAATGGAGAAAACCTTTTAAAGTGACCGTTGACATCAATTTAGTAAGTCGAAAGACATTTTTTTTATATCATAAGTATTTAAAAAATCTCTTAGGTATCCTTATCTTTCTTCTCGTAACTGTAATTTCTTTTCTTTTTTTTTGACTTTGACCATGTTTATTTCAGAATGGGGTAATAAGTGGAACCAGGTTGGGGCTCAAATATATGAGCAGGGAGAATGGAGGACGTGGAGGTGTAATTGTAAATATCGCTTCTATCACTTCTTTTGAACCATTCCCTTCTCTACCAGTATATTCAGCGACCAAGGCAGCTGTGAACCAATTTTCAAGGTCTTATGGTGTAAGTATTCACCCTTCATTTCACTATTATAGAGTTGATATTAAATTACACTGCACACATGACCAAGTTTGAATCGTATCAAAAGAAAAATCTGGTGCAGGCAACACACGACTTTCACTTACCTCCGTTTTAAAAACCGATTAAAGAATTTTCAAATACACTTAGAGATAAAAATACGTAAAACTATTAAGGAATTAATTAAATAGAATTTATGTAGAAACATGTGTTTTATTAAATAATCTATTATATTATTATCGAAAATAATCAGTTAATTTTATGTTCATTTCATCACTCTCTATTAACTTTTAAAAGCTTGTGTATTAGCAATTAAACTTGCTATATCGATGTAAAATTCAATGGGCTTTAATATAATTTAGGTTTTATTTGTATAAAAATGGTCTGACAGGGCTTAAATGTTGATATTTTACATTTTTTTCCTGTAAAGTACCTTTAATTTTGTTGAGTCTATAAAAATAACTATATTATCTTGTTACCACTGATGAAAAACAGGTAAATATATAAATTGAATGAATTCGATACCCAACTAAAGGAGAAAACAGAAAAAATAATTATTCAATGTTTTTTGTTTTTGTTTTTGAACATAAGAGCAGTAATATACATGTATGATATACCGTTGGAAAGCTAAAGATTTTAGAAAAAATATTGTCTTACACTCAAGCTTTTAAATGTTAATAGTGAGTGATGAAAAGTAGATAAAACTAACTGATTATTTTAGATAATAATATAATAGATTTTTTAATAAAACACATATACGAATAAATAAATTTGTATATAAGTTAATCCAAAATGAGATTCATGACATTTTTTTACAAAACTGTTTTAGCATGACGTCTTCTACAAAAAATCAGGTGTCAAAGTCATTTCCATCAATCCTGGAATGACCAAAACCCCTCTTACTGAAAATGCGACAGAGTATTATCAAGATTTTCCTGATCTACTTGAAAATTTTAAATCACATTTCAATGAATTTCCAGCTCAGAGGTAAGCTATTAGAATTTTATTAAATGTATAGATTAGAAATCGAATAGAATAGAAAAGAAATTTTATTCTGGCCAGAAAACATTAGATAGATAAAATTATGCACATAGATAAAAAAGGTAGAGGAAGAAACTTATATAAATGTATGTACATACACACATCTATGTACCAAAGAAAAGAAAAAACATAAAAAAGTAAAGTAAATAAATACAGTAAATGGAAAGTAAAAAACAACTAATTTCGAACTCACTAACAAAAAACTTATATAAATGTATGTACATACACACATCTATGTACCAAAGAAAAGAAAAAACATAAAAAAGTAAAGTAAATAAATACAGTAAATGGAAAGTAAAAAACAACTAATTTCGAACTCACTAACAAAAAACTTATATAAATGTATGTACATACACACATCTATGTACCAAAGAAAAGAAAAAACATAAAAAAGTAAAGTAAATAAATACAGTAAATGGAAAGTAAAAAACAACTAATTTCGAACTCACTAACAAAAAACTTATATAAATGTATGTACATACACACATCTATGTACCAAAGAAAAGAAAAAACATAAAAAAGTAAAGTAAATAAATACAGTAAATGGAAAGTAAAAAACAACTAATTTCGAACTCACTAACAAAAAACTTATATAAATGTATGTACATACACACATCTATGTACCAAAGAAAAGAAAAAACATAAAAAAGTAAAGTAAATAAATACAGTAAATGGAAAGTAAAAAACAACTAATTTCGAACTCACTAACAAAAAAAAAAAAAAATATATATATATATATTTTTTTTTTTACGAGGACTAACCACGGGTGCACTTGCTCAAGCATCTTGCTCTTATGGAAATAAAAAAAAATGGAAAATGTGAAGTCTGCGGAGAGCCAGAAGACCCGCGGCACTTAGTTTTCAGGTGCAAAAAATACAAAAGAGAACGGGACATTAAACAAGAGGAAGAGGCTGAATTTTTAAAAAACTTGGACAAAGTGAATATAAAAAAGATGGAACTGTTCTTTAAAAAAAAAAATACAAATTGTAAACTTTAATTTTAATCAATGTTTCCAATAACTCTGTACTTGTACATGCATCTCTTTTAAATTGTTCACTGACCATATATGATTTGTTATCAAGTCTTGAGGGTCATTTGTAATATAAATAAATAAATATATAAATATAAATATATATATATATATATATATATATATATATATATATATATATATATATATATATATATATATATATATATATATAGGTGGATCCATAATTTCGTTCGTTCTTTATTTTATTATTTCAATCGCATCGCGTGTGTACCCATTATAAAACATATATGCACATGTATGCGTATCTTGAATTTGAATAATACCCACGAACGGCTAGACCATTAATAACAATTTTAATAAAAATATATATCTTACGGGTTTTTTAAAAACAATTAATTTTTTTTTTTAAATCTACGTAACAAATGTACATGTGCATGCATAAGTATATTATGTATGTATATTTTCTTTTTTCACCATAGGATACATTTGCGAAGAAAAAAAAAATATATATACGAGGCATGTTTTTTAAGTAAGTACCGTTTTGGAATTAAAAAATCTGGTGCGGGCAACACACGACTTTCACTTACCTCCATTTTTAAAATCAATGAAAGAATTTTCAAAACAGTTAGAGATAAAAATACGTGAAACTATTAAGGAATTAATATAATTGAATTTATATAGAAACATGTGTTTTATTAAAAAATCTATTATATTATTATCTAAAATAATCAGTTAGTTTTATTTTCATTTCATCACTCTCTATTAACTTTATAAAGCTTGTGTATGAGATAATATTTTCTAAAATCTTTAGCTTTCCAACGGTATATCATACATGTATATTACTGCTCTTATGTTCAAAAACGAAAAATTGCATTAAAAAAATATTTTTTCTGTTTTCTCCTTTAGTTTGATATCGAATTTATTCAATTTATATATTTACCTGTTTTTCATCAGCGTTAACAAGATAATCTAGTTATTTTTATTGAATCTACAAAATTAAAGGTACTTTAAAGGAAGAAAATTTAAAATATCGGCATTTAAGCCCTGTCAGACCATATTAATCAAAATAAAACCTACATCATATTAAAGCCCATTAAATTTTACATTGGTATAACGAGTTTAATCAAAATCGTCGGAACCGTTTTTGAGAAAATCGAAAAAAGGTGCAAAATGCATGGTATAATGTCTCTCTTCTGGTAAGCTCATTTTATTGAAAAAAGTTTTGTCACGTCTCGGGCGTATAGTTGTCTTAAATATGAAATTTCAGTTTCATAGGACTTACCGTTTCCGCCCGGGAGTTACCACACACACACACACACACACACACACACACACACACACACACACACACACACACACACACCACACCACACACACACACACACACACACACACACACACACACACACACACACACACACACACACACACACACACACACACAGGCCTTTTGCGGGACTTGGTTATTTGGACTAGGGGACCCTAAAACGTGTATTTCCTTTGAAAACTGGAATTCGAAAATTTTCACGATCACAATACTTCCCCTTACTATATATAGTAAGTGAAAGTAAAAAGACGTGCAAAGATATCGCAATAATTTTATTTTTACATGAAAGCCTGTACCTTAATCTACTTTTCTACATAATTTCTATGAATTATGTAACGCGGCACCAGTTTTTGAATACCCTCCTCAAAAAATTCTGCCGCCTGACTTGTTAAACGACGTTGACGAAACAAGTTAGCTTACGTCACAACCAATGGAATGTCGACATTCATCATCACCCAAAAGAGTGAAGTTTAAGCAAACAATTTCTGCCCGGAAAATCATGTGCACAGTTTTTTGGGACAGAAAAGGAGTATTGTGATGAGTTTCTGCCTCGTAATGAGGCAATAAATGCTACCATTTGTTCCTGCACTTGAAGAAACACCTGGGCGGTCGGCGTCTTCAAGACGATAACGAAGCCATAACATTTGTGATGCAGTGGTTAACAATCAGGCGGCAGAATTTTAAGAGGGTATTCAAAAACTGTTGCCGTGTTATGACAAGTGCTGCCTCGAAATTCATGGAAATTATGTCGGAAAATAGATTAAGGTACAGGCTTTCATGTAAAAACAAAATTATTGCGATATCTTTGCAGGTCTTGTTTTAATTCCAAAACGGTACTTACTTAAAAAACATGCCTCGAATATATTTTGCAGGATCCTTCAATAAAAAACAGCAAAAAATTGTAGTTGTCCCAATTGAATATAACTTTAAAGAAATATAATGCAACAAAATAAAATATAGGCCTTATATCCTCTGTAAAAAAAAAAAAAAAAATTACAAACAATTGTTTTATTTTATCCTACAAAAATTGAACCTACATATGGATCCACCCAATATTTGACTTAAATGTGTTACAATGAGATATGTAATGTTTGATTTTTTTTTCAGCGCTGATAACATGGGAAAAGGCCTAATTGAAGTACTGAAGAAAGCAGAAAATGGCTCCCTATGGACGATTGAAAACGATGAACCTCCTGCATTGACAGATTTGTCTAAACCAGCTAAGAAACTTATTTGAACTTCATAGGCATTCAATTTTTTTTGTTTTTTTATATTGATGTATGTTTCATATCTTCCGCACTGAAATAATTAAAACTGAAGAAAACAAGGACCTATACAACCCATATTTTTTTATTCCTGATAAAAGTGTTACTAGAATAAAAACTACATATTTTCTTGGCTATTTAAATAATTTAATTTAACCCTTTTCTTCAATTACAAGAATAAACCGACCTTTGAAATTCCTTTTTCTAAAAAACTTTATGTGGGGACTATGTCCCTTTAAAATAAAATTATAGCTTACAAGCCATTTCTCACACCATTGTCTATAAACCATGTTACTTTGTAAAGGAATGTTTATTCTCAACATTTGATCCAGCAACATCAATAAGATATTCGATAAATTGAATAAGAACAATTTTAGGATTTATATTATTACCTTATCCTTTTTGAATATTATCTAATCGAATTAGAATGTTATTTAATAGAGAAATAAACTAATTAATCGATACTTACTAGAAGGACAGACAATTGATTAATTTTTATTGCATTACCATCACTACGATTACTTTATATAATTGATATTGAATGATATCGAAGATACGAATATTCAGATTTCAGAAATAATGAATTTGATTCTTATATAAAACCCACAAATGAATTAGAACCTCAAGATATTAGACTACTAGACGTAGATAATCGAACATTATTACCTACTAGCTGTGTCACGCAGCTTTGCTCGCGAATATTGCATTTCGTATTAATTTATGTGCGTTTATGGTGAGATTGGCTATAATAAATATCAACTATCAGCTACTCTTTGTTATCATTTAAAGCCCGATCTTGACTTCTTCCTGTCAAATTTACAATAGCAAACCAGTAGAAGTGGTTATACCCATAATCACTTAATATGTAAAAATAATCGTCACAAACCATTTTTAATAAATAAATAACAATTGAATATATTTTCATAGGAACCTACACTCGAAACAGATATGAAACGCAATATGCTTAAAAGGGTCGGTCACCTGTATGTAGTGACCAGCCAGGTGCCCTTAATATTTTTTAATGAGATTAAAAAACAACCTTAGTTATGCCCTCCTTCGAAGGGGACGTAAAATGGTGGTCCTAAGCCTTTGCGACTCCATGAACTCGTTAAAGATCTCTACCCTAACTAAACTTGGCGAGGAAAAAAATAGTCATCATACGATTAACCATAGTAGTACAAAAGTGACGTTAAATGAACAGATAACAACAGGACTTTATTTCCTCCAGGATTTTTTTTCTCGTTATCATTGAACCTAAATACTTACATTTCTCTACGTGTATAAAGTATACCCTGATATATCAATATCACTATGATCGCCACCGTCTCTGCTACAAATCATACATTTTGTCTTTTAGGTATTTATTTCGAGTCCTATTTCTTTACCGGTTTTTATTAACGGACTTGTATTTAGTTTTTTAGTTTCCGTGTCTTCCTTTAGCAGTACCAAATCATCGGGTATCCCAGAACCGGAATTTTATCACCCAAATTTAAACCTTCTTAGTACATCACTTTTTCTTTGATATATTCTAAAGCAACTTCGTCTGGATCAATTTCTGTTATTATGATTGCTATTAAGAAGTTTTTAAAAAATATATTTTAATGTACTTCCGCGTAAATGACATTTTTAGTTTTATTTTCTTGTGGCAGAAGAACATACTGATTTTCTCCGCAACCCGATCTCGACGTAAATCTATTCCTACGTGTTTAAATGGAAAAATATAAATTAACGGGAAATTGAATTATTTAAAAATAAAAGGTAAATCATTTGGAATCATTGGGAAGCGAGGTTTTTTTTTTCTCCCAAATTTTCCCTGTTTTTTTCCCAGATTTTCGACTGATTCTTCGGTCCTATTGGTCGCAGCGTGATGTTATATAGCCTATAGCCTTCCTCGATAAATGGACTATCCAACACATAAAGAATGTTTCAATTAGAACCAGTAGTTTCTGAGATTAGCTCGTTCAAATAAACAAACAAACTCTTCAGCTTTATAATATTAGTATAGATAAATACTCAAACACGAGTAGTAGTAACCGCAACTGATGTATTACATTCATGAGCTGTTCCTTCATTAGGAATTAAAATTGATGCTGTACCTGGACGACTTAATCAAGGAATAATAAATATTATCCGACCAGGACTAATATACGGACAATGTTCAGAAATCTGTGGAGCTAATCATAGATTTATACCTATTGTTATTGAAAGAACAACAACAGATTTATTCCTAAAATGAATTAATTCAATATCATTAAGTGGCTGAAATTTTAAGCATTGGTCTCTTAAACCTTATTTTAATTAAGCTTATTATTCTCTTAAGCCTTATTTACCGCACGGTAGATATGATTTTGAGTTGGATGTTGACAATATGTTTTAAAACTTTATGATTATAAAGTAGAATAATAAGATACAGAATTTGATTACAAGATTGATTATCTGAGTACATCTTTACATACTATAAAATATATTTTAAAAAACAAATGACTATCGGTATAGCAGGTCTTTTGGTCAGCAACTCTATAATCCTCTGGGCGGACTGTAAAGGTTTTTGGTAGGAAATAGGTTTTGGTCAGTGGGCTAGAATTTAGGGTCATTCTGTCATGAAAATTATTGTAAACTCTGGTGCGGGCAACACACGACTTTCACTTACCTCCATTTTTAAAATAAATGAAAGAATTTTCAAATACAGTTAGAGATAAAAATACGTGAAATATTAAAGGATTAATTAAATTGAATTTATATAGAAACATGTGTTTATTAAAAAATCTATTATATTATTATCTAAAATAATCAGTTTTATCTGCTTTTCATCACTCTTTGTTAACTTTCTCAAGTTTGTGCATTAGATAATGTTTATTCTAAAATATTTAGCTTTCCAACGGTACATTATACGTGTGTATTACTGTTGCTATGTTCAAAATCAAAAAATTGCATTTAAAAAAATATTTTTTTTAAGTTTTCTCCTTTAGTTAAATATCGAATTCCTTCATCTTATATATTTATGTGTTTTTCGGTGGTAATAAGATAATATATTTATTTTTATAAAATCTACGAAATTAAAGGTACTTTACAGGAAAAAAAAAAGTAAAATATCGGCATTTAAGCCCTGTCAGACCATATTAATCAGAATGAAAACTCTATGATATTAAAGCCCATTAAATTTTACATCGATATAGCGAGTTTACCACACACACACACACACACACACACACACACACACAGACCTTTTTGTGGGACTTGGATATTTGGACTCAGGAGACCCTAAAATGTGTATTCCCGTTGAAAACTGGAATTCAAAAATTTTCACAATCGCAATACTTTCCCTTACTATATAAAGTAAGTGAAAGTAAAATATATAACATTGTATTGTGGTACATATAGTTAGTACTTTTAACGCCTTCAAGTTATGTGGTAACAGCCTGCTTTGCACAAACTTAGATGGTTTAGTGTAGCCACGAAACCTGAAGGCGTCTGTGAAGGTGTCTCTACATATGAAGAAAATTTATTTAGATTTAATGAAGATTATTTTTTATATCCAATAAAGATGTAAAATTAAATTTAATTTCCTGTAATACTATATTCCAATTTTAATTTAGCAACTCATACATTTCCTTTCATTGGATTGTTGCAATAGTGTTTTTTTGAATTGTGTCAAACATATTAAGTTTCTCCCAAACGACCTTCTCTCATAAAATAAAGAAATAAGAAAAAATCTAATTACAGTAATTAAAAATTACAAGTGGAAGAATCTGGGTCAGCTTCTAACTGATCCGGATCGGTTTTTAAATTTAGTCAGGAAGAGAAGTACAATTAGGTATAGTCCGGCCTTAATTATAATAATAATAATAGGCTTACCGAACCCGAAGGTTCGATGCCGATACCACCAAACCTCGCCTGCACAGACTCGTCTAGTGTTCTCTGGTCAAACCCAAGCCCCCGAGATCAGCTTTAACGCAATCCAATGTTGTAAGCTACTGCAGCTCTACCTGCTGGTAGCTGGTTACAAGTTATAACAAAGTGGTTTATTATTCCTAAATAACAATACTAGGTTATGATTGTTTATATAGCTGTTTATATAACTATATATATAAATTAACTTAACTATATATGAAATATATAGTAAGGGAAAATATTGAGATCGTGAAAATTTTCGAATTCCAGTTTTCAACAGAAATACACGTTAGAGTCCCCTTACTCCAAATAACCAAGTCCCGCAAAAAGGTCTGTGTGTGTCCGTGTGTGGTAACTCTAGCCCAAAAACGAATAGTCGTACGGAACTGAAATTTCATATTTAAGACTACTATACACCCGAGATGTTAAAATCACTATCACTAATATCGGCTGACCGGAAGTCCTACTTTAGCCCATGCATTTAGCACCTTTTTACGATTTTCTCAAAAAACGGCTCTATCGATTTTGATTAAACTCGCCATATCGATGTAAAATTTAATGGGCTTTAATATCATGTAGGTTTCATTCTGATTGGAATAGTCTGACGGGACTTTTTGCCTCTTTTTACGTCAATGTTCCACAAGAAAGCTATATTTTTGATGGAAACGGTAAATAATAATAATAGGCTTACCGAACCCGAAGGTTTGATGCCGATACCACCAAACTTCGCCTGCACAGACTCGTCCAATGTTCGCCGGTCAAGCCCAAGCCCCCTAGATCAGCCTTAATGTAATCCTCCCATCGACACTTCGGCCTACCTTTCGGACGCCTACCAGTCGGATCAGCGAACACCAACTTTCTCGGAATCCGTTCCTCACCGAGCCCAACAATTTTACTCTCCCATTTGAATCTCCGCGACGTTATTAACTCAATTATATTCACAGGATACAAGTTCCGCAATTCCGCGTTGTGCAACCTTCTAAACTCCCCGGTGCCCGAAGTACCTTATTTTCGAAAACCTTAAGCCATTGTTCATTCCTCAAAGTAAGCGGCCACGTTTCATATCCGTAAAGAACCGTTGGAAGAATAATAGTTTTATAAATTCTAACCTTTAAGTTTTTAGATAGAAGTCGTGAGCTAAGTAACTTATCAACTGAATATGATAACACACATTTCCCACCTTTAACCGGGACTTAATTTCTTCCTGGATTTCATTATCCACCCTTTCATCATTATCCGGCCTTAATTATAATTGGTTTAACTCCAAAGATCAAAAAATATGCAGAAAACTTGAAGTAACTTTTTAAAAAGGACCCTCTTCCCCAAAATAAATCTAAACCAGGATTAGTTTACATCCTTGTTTCTCTCAACAGCAGCTACTTACCCTATTTTTTTAAAATTTAGTTTATTGATATTTACAACTGTATTGGTTGGTCTTATACATCAAGTAAATAAGTTGAGTGATAAAAAACATGAAGAGAAAGAAACTGCCAAATATGAATGCAGCACTCCACAGTTGAATGAATCGAATATCGTGCTGTTGCAAACAATCCGCGGGAATCTATACGAGCTTTTTTGGTCTGAGTAATGTCGCTAAATACAAATTTCAAATCACCCCAAACGAAGGTCGAATAACCATGACATTTATTTTCCACTGGAGCAAAGCTGAGACAGTCCACCGACTGCACCCGGAGCGAACTACTTTGAAAAATTGTTTGTTTCACACATTTGAACCAGATCCGGTTACAACACCGGGCAATTTATCAAATTCCAATCTGTGATAAAATAAGGAATTAATTGCTTTAAAGTCATAGGTAATAAACCCGAGAAGCATAGAAGCAGCCAGTTTCTAGTTCGTGCTTCGCATTATCACTTACGAGAGTCTCACAGGAGAATATCAAGGTGCTGTTGCTGATTCTTAAACATTTCGGTTTAATAACTTTGTAAATCAAATCATGATAGACTCATCGAGCTGGCGATAGTTCTTGATAAGTTGTGAATTGCGGTTAAAAAAAAAAAAATTGATGTAACCTCGATCAATCTCCTTGTGCATATTGTCTACTGCAACTTGATTTAGTTTTTGAATATAACGACTAAAATACTATAAAATGAACACAGGTATTTTTCGCCCATTTTTAAAATAGATACATCGGTTTTCTATTGAATAGTCCATTACGTAAAAGCACGGAGATTCTATCTTCTCAGAATGGTTTATGAGTCGTCACTCTTTCCTATTTATGCTATGATGCCTGTGCTGGTACTATGATCAACTATCTGAAAATCATTTGTTCTTATTTAGGAGCTCACCAGATCAAGAGGCACCGTTAAATTCCAAGACATCGACGAGTAAGAAGATGTCCCTTATATTTAAAAAAATGTTTTCGTAAATAACTTTATCTTGATTGTAAGTTTTGTCATTTCGTACATTATACCCAAAATCGGTTATACTGGTTTTCTAAATGAGGATGAATATGGTTCTCCTTTCCTCTACTTTGTGAGAAATAATCCCTTTCAGTAATTCCATATTGCTGATGAACTAATTTCTTTTTCTTCATAAAACTTTTTTTATGGATGAAGTATTCTTTCGATTCAGTCCCACATTCTCTCTGAAAGTGATCCTAATTACTTTTCTGCGCATCCACGAACTTTGAATGATTACGGATTTTGTGTATGTTTTTTAGTATTTGTGTTTGTCATAACTTTTCTCTCCATGCGCAGCCCTCTGACAATTCAGAATTTGTGTTGGGACATATGTCCGATCCTTGATTTCTGGTTTCGAGTATGTTGAAACAAAAAAAGAAATGTACTACGCCTTTTTAGGCAGATTTCTTAGCGCTGTGGAAAAGAACCATATCAGGAATTACTTTGGGTACCCTAAAAAATACTTTTCAAAATAACTATTTTGTCTGCTAACAATATAAGAACTTTTCCTTTGCAGCAAGCACTATTTTTTTTTTAGATGAGGAAGATGGTTGGGGGTGCGGTCATAAATTAGAAGTCACTTCTTTAGACACCGTCTCAGAGTCAACCCTGATGAAGGCCCACATTGTAGGCCGAAACGTCGGCACATAATTAAAATAGCACTTGTTTTAAATGTGTGTTTCTAATTTATGACCGCACCCCCCAGCCATCTTCCTCATCTTATTTCTCAACGGTCAACAAAAACTCCATCATTATTTTTTTTAAAATTTTTAATTAAACCTTTAAACCTCCCAACCACAGTTGTCTCTTGAGTTGACATAGATGAAAATCAAGAACCATTGAGTTTTAAATTTGAAATGAGCGGGTAGAAATAACCTAACTGGAACCTTCTCATAAGAAAACAAAACTTTCCCTTGACGTATGAAAGTGAATATGGCGGTTGACGGTTACTTTCAGTTTACTGTCAACTTCCTCAGTTAGTTATAAGTTTAGTATAGGTGTATTTAGTTTAGTCATGTGCTAGTGTTTAATACTTTAAATGGAGAGATATTTATTTCCGAGCGACTATAAAAACATTCCTGAATCTATATTAATGACTGACATATGAAGGTAAAAAAACAATTCCAGGAAGACATCAACAGGTAGGTTTGTAGTTTTTATTTAAATACATTTTAAATTTTCAGAGAGCTCTTTATTTTTAACTTTAATTTTAATATCGCTTCTTGGTTATCCTGTTGTCTATCACAAGCTTCCTCCATCTATTCTACTCAGAACATCTCTGAGAATAAATGCAAGAAAATTCTCAGGCCATATTAATACCATTGTCTTGTGTTCTTTCACCTTTATGTTAGAGTACTAACCCCCTATTTGTATTTCCTTTATTTTAGTAAATGTTTAAACATTATCTATTCTAATTTATTTTTCTTATTAAATAATGCCATTAGCTTTACCTTTACAAAATTTGTGATCATATTACATTTTAATATAATTAATAATTAGTTTATTTCTTAAGACAGATAGAACCTTCAATACATTGATCTTTCATTTTCCGTAAGTGAAGTTAAAAGCTGTTACTGTCGTTTTCCTGAATATTTGAATTTTAATAAGTGAGGAAAAGTAATGCAGATTCACCTATTTAAAAAAAATATGGTTATATATTTAAGTTGTTTATTATTATCTTTTATCTCTTTAATAATTCATTTACCATTAGTTTTTTTACCTTATTGAACGATTGGATCAAATGTATGTGGTGTATATTAAAAGTAATAATTATTGAGTAGTAATTTTAAATGTTCATTTTAATTTTATTTATGTTTATTGTCAAGTTGAGTTAAATAATTCAAAATTGTTACCTACATTATTTATTGAATTATTTCTAAAAATTTATCACTTTAATGCCAACTTTTAAAATTATTTAATTATATATATTTGTTAATCTCTTTACATTAACATCATTTTGTGTTTCTTTCACTAATTTAGGAGGTTGATTATAATTAGATAAATCTTGAAACAACTTGAGTATTCTCATTGCAATTAATTAAAATTAAAAAAGCTCTAACTCAGGTTGAATATTCGAAAATTGGTTTGAATTAAATGGATTTATCTTATTCCGGTGGATGAGAAAATGAGTACCAAGTTTGATATTTGAAAGGATACATCTAGTGTTCCTACTAATATTTAGTTATCCACTTATACTAAATATAAATGTTAATGCACGTAAATCACTTTTTAAATTTTATGTTAAAAAGTGACTTCATTTGTTTTATTTATTTATTATTATTATTATTGTTTTTTAATCGCAACTGCGTTGCTGCCCTTCCAGCGAATGTGAGGTTTTATTTTTCTCTTGATCAGCGTCCTGGATTTTCAGTTTAAAAGATCTCTCGGCCATCGTCTTGTTGATTTGGATAGTGATGTGTTGAAGAGTGAAATGCATTTTATTTGTTGTGAATGTAAGAATTTACTGTTGTGATTTGAAACATACCATGGTGCTTCATAAAATTTTGGATTGAGTTGTTTATGTGTATGTGTTTTGCAGAACCCTAAAGTTCTGCTCCGTATGTCCATATTAGTCTCAGTATATTCGTTTATATTAGTCGCTTGTTTCGTAAATTTAGTCTTGATCTGTAATCCAATAGATGTGAAAGTTGTTTATAACATCTTGTTAATTCTTGTCGCTTTAATTTCGTATGTATGTTCCATGTTAGTTTTTTATCCAGATATAGTCCTAGGTATCGTAAGTAGGTTTTTGAAGCTACTGCATTGTTGTCGATTTCCACTGCTGGGCAAGTACCTTTCCGCAGGGAAAAGCTCACATGGCTAGATTTGGAGGCATTAATTCAATTTATTTTATTGGAGGCATTAATTTATTTTAAACTAAGTAAAACATTTTTTTCCATATAGTACAATTAATTTATTATATTTTAATTTTAATTTAATTGAAGATAGTACTTTTTATTTGCTCTTTTCTTTTGTAGTTGGCACATCTCCAATGAAAGAGATGGAGCATGTAGAGCTGGTGTCGGAGATGTGCCGTGTGGAGCACATGAGTACTGCCGAACGGCTGCAGCTTGCCAGGAGGAGGAGGGCAGTGCAGTTAAAAAACTGGGCTCAGCGAGAAAGGGAATGGCTAAGAAAAAGACCAAGGGAAACGAAAAGCTCTAAACCAGGAATCAGATTCAGCGATAATGTGATCCTACTTGAGGCTGCATCAAGAAATGATATAGCTGAAGGTGTGTATAATCTCTTCGTTACACATATTGGTCATTATTATTATTATCGGGTCTTAAGAAGTTTTGCACGTATGCTGTAGCTTTTTTTTTGACACGAAACAGCCTTAAAGACCACACAAATATCATTTCCCCCTAACTTTGCCCACACGTTCCACTCTTTTCCTCTCTTCCCACCTTTTCTTCATTCGCTCAGACTGGACTCTTCTCTGTTCCTCGCTCCATACTCTCCCCTTTCTCACCTCTTTGGCACTCACAAGGACCTTTATCTTCCTCAATTTCTCCCTATACTCATCTCTATTGACACAATCCTGTGTTGATTCCAAACCTCACTGTCCCTTTCCTCATCTGCTGAATGTATCCTCCGGCCCCTTTATATCCCAACAATTTTTCGAAGATATCTCTATTTATTCTGTTCGGGCTCATCCTTACCATATGCCCGTAGAAAAACACAGCCTCCTTAATCTAATGCCCATTTCCAGGTCATCCATTTCTTTGTAAAGTTCTCTGGTAGGCCTCAGCCTATATCTCTCTGGTAACTTTACTGGCCCATAAATCTTCCTTAAGATCATCCTCTCAATTCCCAAAAGTTTCCTTAAGCTAGGAAGAGAAGCGGTCTCCATTCCATACATAATAACCAGTTCGACAGCGGTGTTATAGTGCCTTATTTTCGCTTTTATTGAAAGAGCCTTTTTACAGTATAGGCCAATGGTGGCAAAGCTGAGTCCATCTTGACCAGCCTCTCCTCCATACCCTTTCTCTCGGACCCATTATTACAAATAATTTCCCCCAGATATCTGAAGCTATTGGTGACCCTGATTTCTCTATAGTTTGTTTTAAATGTTTTTTCCTGAAAGTTTTGATCCGTAGTCATCAACTCTGTCTTTTCGAAAGATATCTGTAGCTTTGTTATTTATTTATTTTTTTTTTTTTAAATATTGACATAAAAAGAAAAACAAAACTTAAACATTCTTCTGTTTTATATGCATTGTATATCTTTAATATTTTGTCATCTTCAACTACATCATCTTTAGCCAAATATTTAATATTTCCATATGGAATTACTTTTTCTTATTTTATTTATGGAAACTTGTTTAGCTCGTATTGTTTTAAATTTAATGTGTTTTTTTTATTTTTTTATTTTGTATTCAAAATTTATTTTTACGTTATATAAGTTTCTGGTATAATGTTCTATTTAATTGATATCCTATGGTCTTATTGTTGAAGTAATCTAAAGCCATAACAATACTCCGGGGTGTGCTTTAAATGCCAAATATCCTTATTTATCATGACAATAGCTGTTGGCCTCAATATATATATATTTATCATGACAATAGCTTTGGCCTCAATATAACAATAGTAGTTTAAAAGTAGAGCATT
This sequence comes from Piezodorus guildinii, assembly GCA_023052935.1. NCBI lineage: Eukaryota > Metazoa > Arthropoda > Insecta > Hemiptera > Pentatomidae > Piezodorus > Piezodorus guildinii. The sequence continues at coordinate 13,436,767 of CM041294.1, read as the reverse complement.
GCCATGATGTCAGTTTGAATAAACACTAAAATAAACCTTTTTATTTTCTCTCATTTATCTCGTTTATCCATCTCTTTATTTTTTTTTAAATTATTAAAATATTTAAAAGTACCTTAATAATTAAATAGTATTACATTACAAAGAAGAAGATATGACAATTGTGTTCCCATTTTCTTTATGAACATTTATCATTCTTGATTATGACCAAATTTCATTATAAAAACATTTTTGTAAAATATAATTTCCGTTTTTACTGAAAACTGTGAGTCAACAAATTTATGCAAATTGTATAATTTATTAAAGTCATTTTTTTTTTTTTATAATTCAGAAACCATCTCTTTAATATCAAAAGCTAGAGTTTAGATAAAACAATTTCAGGTCTTTTTTTTTTACCTATTACTTTATTTTTATTATACTTATTTATTTAATTTTTTTGTTGAATCATAGGATAATCATTATTCAGCATTGTTTATATAAATATGATATAATGAAGTATTATTTAATAAAAATCCCAATTAATTTGGTGAATGAGGTGAATGAGGACCCAATGAATGAGGTTCCCAATGAATTTTTGGTAGATTTATCATTTTAATAGATAATAACTTATATTGAGGATGTATAGTCGACTGTAGAAACTATTATAGGTGGAATAGTCAGGAATCAGTCATTTTTTTTAATTTTGCCACTCTAATTTTTTTAATTTTAAAAATTTTTCAAAAAAATGACTGATTCCTGACTATTCCACCTATGATACTAACTTCTTTTTTCTATAATAATTGTGAACTGTAAACAATATGTTTTCCTCTTATCAGGTTTTTCTATCCAACCAAGAATTAATTTTTGGTAAAATATTAAATTAAAAAATAAACAAATGTTTTACCATAGAGTATATGACCATAATGAAAAAAAAAAATTATCTTTTACCTGATTCCTATATAGTTTGATTTTCTGATTATGAAAATAATAAACAAATATTCACCCTTTTTATTTATTGATTTTTGTAATTAAAAGATTACTTGGAATAAAGAGGGAGAGTGTGTGATTCATTTTGAGAAAATCGAAATTGACTGAAGCATTCTTGAAACACATTTGATAAACTAAACATCTACATTTCTAGCAGATAGTTTTTATCCTTTAGTTTTACTTACTATATAAAAATAATAATGTTTAAAAATCCATTATAGAAAAAAAAAGTTACTATCTCTTTTTTGGCGATGAACTTAACAAATCATCATGAATATTATCAATGAAATAATAATGTTTGTGAAATCATCAACTTTTATTTTATTTTTTTTCTAGTTCGGAAGTTACTAATGAGGGGAGTGAGTCCAGACTCAACAAATGAAGATGGGTTAACAGCTTTACACCAGGTTAATTTTTTTTTATATATATTTATATTATTGAAATATTTAATTTTTTAATTAGTAAATGTAATTTATAGGTTTTTTTAATTATTATGTAGTCTTGGCTAAGGTTATTTAATTATAATAAGATTAGTACTATTATGAAAGTTAAAACTAAAAACTTATTATTTTCTTCTGCCCATTCTGCTCTCTTGGTTCCGTATTTCTTTCTTTTCCAACACAGGTCTTCCTTCTTCTGTGACCCCAATGCATTATTCTCCACGAGTTCGGAGCTCTACCTTCTTTCACTGCTTCTGGCAAAAGACGCCTTTCCTGGAAAATACATACAGTCATCTCCTTGTAATTGGCCATTTTCATTCTCTTCTCTGATTGGGTATCTATTTTGGGCCTCCTTGATCTTTATTTCTATTTACTTTTTCATAATTAACATATCACAACAATATATATTAATATATTGTTGTGATATAATATATAGGTATAAATAATAATAATTAGAAATAATCAAGAAGGAGCGATGTGATCGGCCAATAAGAAAAAAGGAAAGGAAATGAGAAGATCAAGAAGGTGTGAGGCGATCGGCTTCCGGGAATAGAGAGCACTTTGTTGTCAGCAGCCAATCAAAATGGATGCGTGCGTGCGAGTTTTTTTGCAAATTCCTTCTACGGTGAGCCGTCAATGAAGCAAGATGATTGGATTATGCCACAAACCATTAAATCATTTTGAGTTCAAATCCATATTCATATATTAGTGCACTAATAATACGTTCTAATCAAGTAATTATGAAGACATCATTGAAAGGAAGGAATGGAAATTCAACTGAAGACATCTGAATCAGATAATTTATAATAAATTTTATTTGCCAATATTAGTTTTTTGTTTTTTTAGTTTAAGTTATGTATTTAATTGTAATATATTTTTTAAGAATATAAGTTTGTTATTAACCTTAGCCAAGATTCAGAGTTATTAATTTGAAAACCCTAAAATTATCATTCACTTTACATTTTTCATTTAAAAAATTAATTATTATATTTCTTTAAAAAATAAAATATTATAACAATACATATATATAAATGTTTTGTTTTTTTAAGTTTAAATTAAGCATTTGGTGAGTGAATCACTTTAAAATTTAAAATGCTATAAATTTCTAATTTAACAAACAAAGATATTCCAGTTTTTTTTTTATCTTCTTTATTATTTATTTTTAGTGCTGTATAGATGATAATGAAGAAATGATGAAACTCTTGCTTGAGTTTGGAGCTAACGTGAATGCTGAGGACAGTGAACGCTGGACACCACTACATGCAGCTGCCACATGTGGTCACTTACATCTTGTCAAACATCTTATTGCGAAGTTAGTAAATTTTATTTGTGATATTAATGATAATTCATAGCAGCTAAAATAATTATAAAACAATATATGTGCTTCAGTTCATTCCTGTAACCTCCGTCTTAATTTAATATTGCTTTGTTATATAATTTTTAGTATTAAAATATTCGAGATACGTCTAAGACTTGTTTATGTTATTAGTGGTGCTGATTTACTAGCAGTAAATGCTGATGGAAATATGGCCTATGATATTTGTGAAGATGAAGCATCTTTAGAAGAAATAGAAGGAGAAATGGCAAGGTCTGGTGTAACACAAGCTTTAATAGATGAGACTAGAGCTGAGACTGAAAACTTGATGCTTGCCGATTTAGCAGAAGAAGCAGCTCGTGGGGGCGATCTTGAAATTCTACTTGATGATCAGGGTGCCACTCCCGTATGTGTTATTTCATTATCTACCTTGTATCATTTTATCTGATATATATAATAAATATATAGGTTGTGGATGTTAAGGCATTTCCTTAAAATTCTTCAGTTTCAATGAGTGCCTGTTGAAAAAAAAAAAAAATTAAAAAACAGACTTTATTATTGTTGTTGTAATTTTGTTATGTAATTTAACTTTTTATTCTGAGCTTCCTCTTAATTTAAATCTTTCACAGGTTCAGACACAGCGCACAAGAACATTTTTTGTCAATATAAACTGTGATTATTTTAAAAAAGCAGCTGATAACAATTTACAGTCGCTTATCGGTTTTTCTCAAATTTACTGTGTTACATTTGAAAAATTATCCAAAATCCAATCAGATACGTTCATTTTCAAAATATTATCTAATCGTTAAATAAAATCTGAATGCTGTGTATCTAAATGATCAAATAAGAATGTATGTCTTCAACTTTATTTTTTTGCTCTCAATAAATTTAAGAACTGGCTGAATTTCCCTCATCCAAAGTTTTCAGTACGTTGCTCTAAGAAAAATTTAGCGTTATGAGTGTTATAAAGAAATCAATTTTTGTAAATCTTCTCTTCTTTCTTTTATACTATCACCACACCCTTACAGTTATTATTCCCTCCCCAAATACCTATGGCCATCGCAGCCCCCGGAATTACTGCAGCACCCACTAAAGGGCAATAAGTGTGGACTATTGGGGAATAACTGCTCTACATATTTGTAATTTTTTTTTTTAATCGTAAAGTCCATTTTCCTCCATTACTTTTTTTTTTTATTTGTCTTAAACATAATTGTTTCTTGATAAATGAATTGCATTATGACAATTCCTTAATTCCTCTGGCTTTAAAGAAAAGAGATAAATACTATTAAATAAAGTTAACATGTATGTATCTAAATTATCATTCATTGTCATTCAGAATCATATTGAATCAAATGATTTTATTTTTAGTTACACGTTGCTGCTGCAAATGGTTACCTTAGGGTAGTTGAGTTCCTTCTTGATCACCACGTTTCAACTGATGTCAAAGATGTTGATGACTGGCAGCCTGTACATGCTGCTGCCTGTTGGGGTCATGTGAGTTTGTTTCATCTTCTTTCTTATTTTTTATTTAATAATGCTTAATTTTGTATTAACCTATTATATCTCTTTAATAGTTAGAAGTTCTGGAATTATTGGTACAAAATGGAGCTGATCTCAATGCAAGAACTAAACATGATGAAACACCTGCTGGTATGTCCTTACTACTCTTGATTACATTTTAATTTTTCTGTTGAATCCTTTTAATAAAATAAAAGTGTTCTTTTATCAAACTATTTGGTTGGAAAATTAGTTAATTTTATTTCAAATTAATGTTATCGTTAAGTTGAATAACTTTATTTCCTAATAAAGTTCAAGTATATTATTATTGCATCGTTTGCCTGACTCAGGAGCACTTTGAACCTGCTTAGTTGATGTGTTAGCCTTCTTTTCCTTCCAAAATCTCTTCATCCTCTTGCTGAGCTTTCTTCGTTCTTCAGTCCAAGCTTGAATGGCCCTGGTGTTGGGTTTATCTTTAAATTGGCGATTGTTGATTTGGGTTCTGAATTTACATCTATCCCGTACAGTGTCTTCTAAGATGTTGATTTCCTGGAGATCTGTTTCAATTTCACGAAGCCAGCTATTCTTGGTTTTTAATGAGAGGGCTAGGTTGAGGATTTTTTTAGTTATTCTACCACTGTCCATTCTGATAATGTGCCCGTAAAATTTCAATCGTCTTTTCCGAAAGGTATGAGAGATTTTTTCATACTGACTATACATTTCTTGGGATGATTTTTTCTCCCGATTCTCTCTTTACAAATTGGGCCAAACATTTTTCGTAAAATTTTCCTTCCTTGTTTCTCTATGTCTTTGATTAAAGATCTGCCTCCAATAATAGAGGTTCCCAATTCTTCTTTCTTTCTTTCTCAGGAAATTCTTTCTTTATTTGCTTCTCTGTTTAAACCATGGGTGTGAATGATTTCTCCTAAATATTTGAATTGGTTCACTTAAAAGATTTGGTCAAATTTAGTTATCATAGGTCGTCCATTTAAGTATCATGAGGCTCCTTCCATGTACTGATTTTTCTCATACGAAATTTAAAGTCCCGTTTTGATGGCTATTTCATGTAATTTCTTAATGGAATTAATTGCTTCTTGTCCATTATCAGAAAGGATTGCTATGTCATCAGCAAAGGCTAGACATCGCACATTAATTCTATCTTTAAGTAGTCTGCCGAGGGTTATTCCCTTAGTTTCCTTTTCTCAGGTCCTGATAATTTTCTCCAATACGAGGTTGAACAGTAATGGAGATAATCCGTCTCCTTGGTGGACCCCATTGTTAACTACAAAAGGCTTAGATATTTCTCCGAGGAATTTAACTTTTGATGTAGTAATGTAATGATATTGTTAATATTATGTTTTATTTCTCTCAGGTAACTGGAGCTTCATCTACTTCCCGGATAAAAGTCAAAGGGAAGTAGAAGGTTTTACTTATTTAAAAATTTTCTAACAATTCTGCAGGTATCCAGCAGAACTGCTTTCTGTGCTAGTTTTAGATGCTTGTGGTCTAGGCCAAGCTCTTCTGTGCCCTCCTTCGTGCTTTTGAGGATTAGACCATTTGAAGATAGAACTATTGGAGTTGTTGCAACTTTTTCCAGGCGGTAGAGCGATTTCAGTTCTAAAGAGAGCTCTTGATATTTTCTAATTTTTTCAGCTCTAGTGCTTAACAGATTGGAGTCACATGGGACAGCAATATCGACAATTCTGGCCATTTTGTTGGTTTTATCTAATACCAAAATATCTGGACGATTATGCAGCACTCTGTGGTCGGTGATAATCTGTTCATCCCAGTAAACTTTTACGTCTTTATTTTCCAGAAGTTTTTCAGGGGTATACCGATAATAGGGTATCTCTTCACCCCCCAACAATCCCAGAGCTCTGCACAGACCTTGGTGGTAAATTTTAGCAACGTTATTATGCCTCATTAAATAGTCCGTCCCTGCCAAAGTTTCACAACCATTTGTTACATGCTGAATAGACTCGTGGGTCTTGGAGCAAAGGCGACATTTATCTGTTATCATATTTTCCTTCATTATATGCCTCCTGTATGCTCTCGTTGCAACAACTTGGTCCTGTATAGCAAGAACAAAACCCTCTGTCTCGCCAAACAGTTGACCCATCCTCAACCAATCGACCGAGAGCTCACTGTCAATATCAGGCGAATTCAGTTGATAGTAAAACCTTCCATGCAATTCTTTCTCTTTCCAAACTGATTTATAGTGATCCGCATTTTTTATTTCATGCAGCATGGGGTCTTTGAGATTAAGTGCTGTGAATTCCTCATCCAAATTTCGCATCATGTTGATGATTGAAGATGGGCATGTCAGAAAATACTGCTTCATGGAATTTTCTTGTTTTCGGCAAAGATCTTCAATTGAGATAAGCCCACGACCACCTTCTTTTCGTTTTAGATAAAGTCTATTCACAGAGGCTTTTGGGTGATGAATTTTAGCGTCTGTCATCATTGTACGCACTAGCCGGTCCATTTCTTGTAGTTTGGTAGTTGACCATTTTATTATACCAAAACTATAAGCTACTAGTGGTATTGCCCAAGTATTAATGGCATGGATTTTATTTTTGCCATTCAGATGACTTCTAAGGATCTGCTGCAGCCTTTTCTTGAACTTAAAAGTTATTTCGCAGAGCACCTCTTTCTTGGGTATCTTAATAGCTTGCTTAATGCCCAGATATTTGTAGTAATCTCCTAGAGATTGGTGTTTCATGGTCTCTCCTGAAAGAAGCTGTAAAGAATTTCTGTCCTTTATTTTCCCTCTTGTAACATTTACTATAGCACACTTTTCAAGGCCAAATGCCATACTAATTGAACTACTGAAACGAGATATCAGTTCTAGCATACTTTGTAATTGGTCTCGATTTTTAGCGTATAGCTTAAGGTCATCCATGTACAGATTGTGACTAACAATGGAACTTTGGTCACCTACTTTTAATTGGTATCCAAGCTTACTGTTTCGGAGGATATTACTCAAAGGTGCAATAGCCAAACAAAACCAGAGAGGACTTAAGGAATCCCCTTGGTATATTCCTCGACATATTTTTATAGTTTCAGTACTGTAGCTACTGCGGCCTTTACCCACTACCATTCTTGTGCTCCACGAATCCATCAATCTTCTTAGGAGGTTTACTACGCCTGGGTGCACTTTGTATATCTCAAGCACTTTGATTAACCAGCTGTGTGGTACTGTGTCAAATGCTTTTTTGTAATCAATCCAAGCCATTGACAGATTTCGTTGTTTTTTGGTGACTTGACTTGTAATAAACGTGTCCAACACCAACAATTCCTTACAGCCCCTAGCTTCTTTTTTACATCCCAGTTGCTCTGAAGGGAAGAGTCCATTATTAGCTAGATGATCATTCATTTTTGAAGAAATAATCGAGGTTAATAGCTTATATACAGTATTTAGACATGTGATTGGCCTAAAGTCTTTAGGTTCTAGATTAGGTCCTGCTTCCTTAGGTACCATATAGGTTATGCCCGATGCAAACTCCTCAGATATTTCTGTTGTCCCATCCGTAATTGACTGGAAGAGCTCCGCTAATTTTCCGTGGAGACCGGTGAACTGCTTCAGCCAGTAGGCCTGTATCTTATCATTTCCAGGACATTTCCAGTTATGCATTTTCTTAGCAGCTGCAGTAACATCTTCCTTCGTGATAACCAGTGGAGACATCGTGGGTGCTCCTTCAAGTTCATTCATTATTTCGGGCAGCCAGGAGGAGTTTTCATCGTGATACGCTGGTCGTTCCCATAGCTCTTTCTATAATTGGTTATTATTCCAATTCGCCTTCGTAGCTCAGCTATTTTTCCTTCCAGCCTTCTCTTCCAGGCAGGTTGTGTTTTAATCCCTGCACCTGGGTAATCCTTTGATGCAGCTCTCTCTATAACCTTTAAGCCTAGTGAAGTTTTAGCGGCTACATAAACCCAATGCTTAAAATCAGTTATGGTTTTAATATTGTCAACATGTTTTTCAACTATTTTATCAACCTGTTTAACTATTTTTAAACTTATAGCACTATAAGGTATTCGGGGCAGTATCGGTCTCTCTTCCAAGGGAATGCCGTACCATTTCATGTGTTCAGTTATTAGTTCATCTTCTAACTTAACTTCATTGTCAATAACTTACTGTGACTCTTGACGATCAGTCGATTCATTATGAGCTGTCTCCGGTGAGGATCTGCCAACTGTCCGAATTGGAGAGTCTCCCAAATTTCTGGCAATACTTGCGACAACCTCATCTTTTATTATTTGGAGTTCTGCAGAATCAAGAAATTGTCCCTTCATAATCACTCTCACTTGATCAGCTAGTCTTTGTGCTGTTACGTTAATTGCAGGGTTTGTTTCTAGCCAGTGACCTTGGATTCTTCTGAGGTATCCTGTTCTATTTTGTTCTAAATTTGTTGCCAAGTAGTAAGCTCGGATGACCGCTCTGTTCATTTCAGGCGTCCACTTCATCCTTGCTGGAGCTACTCTTGGTCTCTGTTGCTGAGCACGAGCGGGAAGAGTAGCCTCTTCCAAGCGCGCGTTCAGGCGATGGGCCGTAGGATGCAGTCTTGTGGTCCGTTGCGACAGGGTGGCGCCACTCGCTTCGCCAGGTCCTGAAGGAGGTTGTCGAATATTCCCGCCTGATGCAACCTCAGTATCAGGCTCGTCCGAGGCTATGAATATATTATGAGTCTCCATATTGATTATGGGAATTGCATTTAATACCTTCTGCCAGGTCTGTTAACAGGCGTCCCTGACATGGGAACAGACCCTGACCAGAAAGCCGCCCACTGTGGGATCAGTCGCTTCTGGATTTGATGCTGGTTTTGGTCCGCCCCGGGTATTTTATTTCCCCGGTACCCATCATATCTGATGAGCATTCCCCTATCCGCCACCTGAGGAGGCGTCCGATGGGAGACCAGCAACTCCACACGGATTATTATTATTATTATTATTTGTTTGATAACATTTTGTTGATGCTCTCAAATGATTTTCAGAACCTCCTGATGCTTTATCTAGTAAGAATTATTTTCAACCCATGGTATTAATTTGGTTTTAGATATTTGTGAAGATCCAGACTTGAGAGAAAGAATTGTCGAGTTAAGAACTGAACAAGAGTCGAAAAAGCTTGAGCGTAGAAGAGTGAGAAGAACTCAGAGTAATAATTCTCGGGCCTGTTCTGTTAGAAGAACCAGTGTTAGAGAACGAGGACTCACCGCTAAACGGGATGCTGCCCAAGAAGCTAGGTTCAGGCTTGTACATCACCAGGTTAGTACCAATGAAGTCTAAGGTAATATTGAGTGCTTTAGCATTGCCATTGTTCCTGTAGTTCTCGTCTCCTTAAGCTACGAATTGCGACAAATCTATTATTAGGAACTTACTTTGCATCATAACTGATCTGACATCCTCATCATTAGTTTAAAAGATTCTGAATTATAAAATGAGCTTAATTGCAAGTCAGAAACTATATATACTCATATATAAATCAAGGAGTTATTGTTGAGCTTAAGGAATTGTACCAGTTTGAAAACCTGGTGAATCCTAAGTCTATTCTGACATGTGTGGATAGTATGGAATGATAAACTTCATTGACAATTGACATATCTCAGAAAAGAGTTGACAAGTTTTAAATGTTTGAATAGATTAATATCTAAAGATTGCTGGACTTGTCCCTATTACAAATTTAGTCTCCATTTACTTATATTTACAGTTTTCGTCTATTGGATTTAAAATTGTTATGTATTTTAACCAAGGATGGAAAGACAGGTCATCGAACAGGTTACTGCCATATTTTAAGTGGGAAAGTTGTATTTGTACATTTACAATGTTTAAAAAAAAAAAAATTAACTAATCTTAATCGACAATCATGAATATTTGTTAATGTTTATTTAATTTGAGCTTTCTAAACTAAAAGAAAAGAAAAATCTTAATTCAATAATGTCCAAAATAAAATAACATAAAATTAATTATATGAGGAAGATGGTTGGGGGTGCAGTCATAAATTAGAAACACACATTTAAAACAAGTGCTATTTTAATTTTTTTTTTTTTTTTTCATCGCCTATTTCTTTCTCCTTCTTTCCATACTCATATCTTTCTCTGTTACATATCCTGACATATAATTGTTAGTTTAATATTACATTATTTTAAAATTTAAAATTATTTTTTATTCATACTGTTTCTCTTTTTTAATGACTATGTTCTTTTTAGACATTACCTATACTCTTAACTATGTTTTTAATATATAACGTCATATATCACTTCAAAATTGTTCATATTTAAAATTTTAATTGTTCACATATTTTTCCTTTGTCATTTGTTTCATTTGCTTAATCTCTCTTTATATGTTCCTATTACAACATTATCATCTCAATTCTTTTTACTTCCATACTTTATAACTATCATCTTAATTTTGTTTATTTCCATATTTTATAACTTTTTTTTTTTTGGCTTGTCACGATCATGTGCTCCAGGACCTTACTAATCACAGGGAGGAGGCATATGGGCCTGTATGCTTTTGGCATCTCCTTATCCTTACCTCCTCCCTTGTAGAGCAGTATCAACTCCGCAATCCTCCACTTGCTTGGGAAGTGTCCCTGGTCCAGGCACTCATTGAGGATACCCAAGAGCTCCTCCTCAATGAGGGGGACACTGTTCTTGAGGATTGCGGCGTCGATCGAGTCGAGTCCTGGAGCTCTCCCGGTCCTCTGCCTATCCACGGCAAGACGAAGGTCCCATATGTCCCATGGTGGGCACAGGTCGGTACCAGGTGGGTACACCGTGGTGCGTCTAACCATCTGGTCATATTCAGTATCCTGGGACGGATCATCCCTGGGGTATGTATACTCAATGTACATCGTGGCGGCCTCCTCCAGGGTGGTTGCCCGGGCATCTCCTACTCTAATAGCCGCCATCGTTGTAAGTGCCTTCACTTCTTTATAACTGTCATTTTATTATCATATTACATTTAATTTTATTTATGTTCCCATATTATATTACTGTCATATTATTATTATATACCTAACGCATTACTAAGTCTATATATTACATTGGTTGTTATCTTGTTTCTTTTAGCCCTGATGAAGGCCCACATTGTAGGCCGAAACGTCGGCACATAATTAAATAAAATAGCACTTGTTCTAAATGTGTGTTTCTAATTTATGACCGCACCCCCAACCATCTTCCTCATCTAATTTCTCAACGGTCAACAATAACTCCATCATTTAAAATTAATTATGGTTAGGAGGAAGATTTTAACAATTATATAAATAAATAAAAAATTATTAATGATCATGAATTAATAGCCTTGGATAATGATAACTTAGACTGTTATTTATTCTCTTTATTTATAAATATGTAAAATATATTAGACTGTCAACTCAAGCTCTAATATGAAATCATAATTATTGATAACATTATATAGCAAAAAAATAAATTTAATAGTAATGTTTTTAATATAATTAATAAATATAAATATTAGATTGCAGTTATAATTAGTAGCTTGTGGTATTCATGGATTAATCTTCACTATTGGTCGCAAGTTAACAAATAACAGAAGTGAATAGTTTTTTTTTTTTTTTTCAACTGTAATAATATTATTACTTAATATTTCTTTATTTCCAGATTAGCTGCATAAGCCATACATGGGTTTTTTTAAAATAAAATAATTATCATTAAACTGGTTACAATTGAAAAAGTTGGGGGTATAGTCTCATTCAAAAGACACCCCTAAACATCATAGATTTATAATTATTCCTAAGAATTGAATAATTAAATTAAATTGATAACAGAACGAAAAAAAAAATAAAAAATAAGAATTAAAGAAAGAAGGAAAAGTAATGAATGTATAAAATAATAATAATTTTGAGGCAAGAATAGGAAGTATAAAAGTAAAATCGATTTTAGTCTAGAAAAGAAAAAATGATAATATAAAAAGAGTTAATTAAAATAAAAATATATATATATATATATATTAATAGAAAACTAATAAAAAAATGAATAACTCCTGTTCAGTGATACAACCATACTTGCAGAGTACACTTATGTGCATTCCTTTAAGCTTTTATCTTCACCTTATTTTTTAAATAAAGTGTGTTGCCTTTTGTGTTTGCTACTAAAAAATAAAAATAAAATTTTTCTTTTATTCCTGGCTGGGAATTACTTCCAGAGTCATTAAATGTGTTATTGCTTTGATCAATGCAAACAATGATTACGTGTCATTATGTTTATCTAAATGCCTTGCTATATTTATAGATATTACTTGTCTCACTGCAGTAACTTGAATATCAACTATTGTTCCCTTGAATTGCAGCTATGCCACAAGTTGATCAGGTGATATTTTAATTTTTTTGTTGTGACAAATCATGAATGGATTGCATTAAATATTTGGCAATGGAAAGCATATTATTTTATTAGCAATATGCTTAGTATTAACCATCTGCTGCCTGGTGAAGTTTTGCAATACAGTATCTGGTTTATTTAAGTTTTTATTCAAAAATATTACAATCTGCCACTTACTTACAATTAATTATTGTTGTAATTATACTACATTAATGCAAGATAAGAGTTGTATTATTAAAAGCAGGGCCAATAACAGTCAACGTTTAAATTCAAAGCTACAAATTAAGTTGTTTTTTTTTATACCTTTCTAAAAAATAAAATAATAAACTGCAGTGTGTTTAATCTGTTTACTATCATTAAAAGATAAATATAGACATAATAATATTGAAGTCATAGAATCAGTTATTATTTTAGTTCTTCAGTCATTTTACCTGTTTCTATAAAAACAAACATTTAATAATATTAATAATGGTTAATACCAAAGAGAAACAGGTTTAGCGTAAAGTACTCCCAGCATTTTCTTAAATGATTTTTGTCTTAAGTGGGAACTAAGTAGCTGCCTTTTAAAAAAAGTTGCCATCAATTTAATAAAAACTTGGTTTATAACCCATTAGCTAATTAAGTAGTTGAATCATCACTTAGATGTCAGATAAATTAGTTGCTTTAGATTCTATGTTGGACTTATTAAATTAAATAAGGCAAAATTTAAACAGTTTATAATTTCAAATATTTATCCTTACAAAAAAAAAAAAATAATATATATATATATATATATATATATATATATATATATAATTTTATTTTAAATGATTCAGCTTTTAGGTCATTAAACTATCACTCCTTCTTAATTTTCTTTATTTGGACGTTTCGATCCTCCATCTATGTTTATACATAGGATCCTTTTCATCACTGCAATTAAACATAATTGGTTACATTTTGTGGTATGTTGGTTACATTCTCCATAAACCATCTATCTATAGCCAGGTACAATATATTATAAAAACATCTTACCAAAGAATTTCATTGAGCACCAGCACACCACTCAGGCCCTCTCCCTTATATATATATATTATAATATGCTTATTTTAAAAATAATATTCTTTTAAGAAAAATCAATTAACACAAATATTTACTTGATTATTACTCAATTTACTCTCAGGGTATGGTATGGGTTCTTGACAATCAGGCACATTTTTATTATTTAACATTTTAATTATAATAATCACTTACAAATATAACACAAACAGTATGCAGGCTAACTATAATTATTCTCCCTCTTCAGACAGCAACTCCTACCTCCCCAGCTCCCCACTCGAAACTGACCATGACCAGGTATCTTTCTTCTACCTGGGTTTTTACCTGTGGTGTCCCTTTCATCCAAAATGGAGGTTATGTTTACAAACAAACATTCAAATTTGAGCTGTTAATTTTTATTTTTATTCTATTTTGTATCTAATAGTTAGCCTGCCTAAAATAATATTTAAATAATAAATAAATAAATAATTATATACTTTATAGAAAAATGGGTGTATTACAATATATATATATATATATATATATATATATAATAATAATCAATTTATACTGAGGTTGAAAAGGCCATCCCTTTTTCAGAAGCATTCGGGCTATAGCCATCAGTGGATTCCAAGAGACGACTTGCCATTTTTCATGACAGCTTGATGTATTGTAATATATGTATCAAACTTTTCATGTTGGCTAGAATAGGTTATAACCTATTGGTATATAACTTACACTAGTTGTGATTCATATGTTAATAGTAACATAGGCCTAACCTAATGAAAAAATGCAAGAATCCCCAGTTTTGCTTAACCTATTTTGTTTTCTTAAGATTTATTATTAAGTTAAACTTATGAAATGACTTACATCATTCTTTTGTTGTTGAATAAAATATAATTTTAAATTGTATAAATAAATTTCTTATCTTTAAGGTCCTGCCTACCATCGACATTCCTGATCTTGGGGCCAAGATTGCAGATACAAATATAGATAGTGCTGACAGCGTAGTGGCGGTAAATGAAGGTGACTCGAGTGGCAGGAAGGAACCCGATGGGAAGGACTCAAATATCATACAAGCATCAGAATCCAAATCATCCTCTCCTGTAGGTAAGATAGTAATAATATAATGTATCCCTGTCAACTTGACCTCTCTGGTACCTTGTGTATGTGTTGCTCTGTTTGTGCTAGTACGCACTTGTTTGTATGTTCCTTAGCATTTTGTTTGTGTAGTTGAGGTGCCAACTGAAGCTAGCTATACTACTGAAAGTAACGGTAAAATTAACATTCATGTATCCGTTACAATAAATGCTGGCACTCTGGCAGAGTTGAAAAAGCAGAGAGCACAGAATAGAACCAGCCCTGACATATCGTCTGTCGTTTCTCAAGCTACAATATCTGAAGTTGATGCCCCACAGGGCTTCAATCAGGTAATTTTACTATTCATTTTCATTTTTTTTTTTAAATAAAAATATTTTATGCACTTTTATGGTTAGTAAAATAATAAATGCTTTTATTCCAATTTAAAAAAAATTGCTTTATGTCTAGAGGAATTGTATTTTGTCATTAATTATGTTTTGCTTATTTCCTCTGTGATTATGTCCTAATCTAACTATCCTATTTTAGTGCTCCAGTTTAATAATTATAAGAAAGCACTGATTGCTTAAATACCGTTATTAAAATATTCACCACACAGTAGATTATTATAGATTATCATTTTGAAGTTAAAAACTACATAAATCTATATCACTATGAGGGAAAACTTCTATTATTTAAAGAGAAATTTCTATCAGCATTATCACTGTTAATTAAAATTGCATAATAAGAAATTTTAATCAGAACAATTTTTTCTAAGGTTGAAAAGGTTGCTTTTGGTGTCATTTGAAAAATATGTAAGTTATTAGGTTTGACTACTGCTACTTGTATTTCCCATTGAAATATTCATAAATTTAGCACCATTTTTATTCTGATGTTATTTGTATTGGGTTATTTCACATGAAATGTCCATTTTTATAGTTTCTGAAATACATAAAGGATTTTGCAGGTCTCTGTTGTTTTCTTCCGAATGTTTACATATTTAAAGTAAACAGTTACTAATCCTCTGTCTTTTTATTATAAACATTAGCTTCTCAATCAATTACCCACTTCTTAGTATACCTCCTAATCTGAACATGGAAACACGCGATTTTCGAGTAATATTTTTGTACGAGTTTAAAGTTCAGCAGCTGAGGCCGCTATAAATATTTGCAAGGGGTTTGGGAAGGAAGTGTTAATGAACGGACCATTCGCTGTTGGTTTGCTAAGTTTTCAGCTAGAGATACCGACTTGGAAAACTTGCCCCGAGGAAGACCTCCGTCCTTGATAGACAAGGATATCCTCAATCATACAGTAGAAGGAAACCCCTACCAAACAGTTCAAGGACTCTCAGCACAACTAAATGCAAGTGCATCTACCGTTTCCAGACATTTAAAGTGTATTGGGAAAGTAAAAAAGCTCGATACATGGGTACCTCATGATCCCACTGAGCAGCAGCAATTGAAACGCTTTGAGACCTGCATTTCTTTGCTTGCGAGGCAAAAAACCGAGCCTTTCCTTGAAAGAATAATTACCTGCGATGAAAAATGGATCGCATATGACAATCAGCGTCGGTCAGGGCAGTGGTTGAACTGAAAAATTGATGGTTACAGTATGGTGGTCCATGGCTGGGATAATTCATTATTCCTTTTTACCTAGAGGTGAAACCATTACCTCTACAACATACTGCAATGAAATTGACCAAATGCACACAAAATTATTAAAAAAACAACCTGGATTGGTAAATCGGAAGGGTCCTATACTCTTACACGACAACACCAGACCCCATGTTTTAAAACATACTTTGCAAAAATTGAAAGAAGTGGGCTACAAAGTTCTTCCACACCCACCATATTCTCCCGACTTGTCTCCAACAGATTACCACCTGTTCAGGAATTTAGACAACTTCGTCAAAGGAAAACTTTTTGAAAATGATGATCAAGTGAAAAGTGCGTTTTCAGATTTTGTTTCACTTCAAAGCTCAGAGTTTTTCAGTTTGGGGATAAAAATGTTGGTGTCACGTTGGGAAAAATGTGTAGAAAAAGAAGGTAAATACTTCGAATAAAATTATCTTGTTTTCATATCGTATTTTTAATAACAATTCTTTACCTTGAAAACGGACATTTCATGTGACACAACCCCATATTATATCAAAACATTATAATAAAAATTAATGTTATTTCAGTATAATATTTAACTTATATCTTGTTATTTATAAGAAAGAATTGATAAGTGTGTGAAATTGTTGATTTAATTTTTGGAGTTCACTCTTTGAGACACTTGCAATTTCATTGATCAAAATTAGTATGTTTTCTATTTTCCTGCATGCATCTTTTTTAATTCTCGCAAACCAACTGATAGGTAAGGTAAATACAGCAAAAAAAAAAGTTTTAAAACATCTATTCATTATTGTTTTATTTACATATTTTGTTTAATTGATGATATTCCAGGTAAAGAGGTTTTCTGGGGAAGCTAGTGAAAATTTTATTGAAGATGGCAAGACTCGAAAATGTTGTACTCTTCTGTAAGAGTTTGTTTAATTATTATTTTTCATTATTCTAATTAGTTAAGTCTGGATCATTTAAGAATCTAAGCAAAAAAATATATATGAAAGTAAAGAAGATATCTGAAAAAGAAATCCGTTCACCTAATGTAACAGTATTACCAATTTATAAGGCATAAAAATTATGTCTGAATGGTATGTTCTCAATTAACTACCAAGGAGTGAGGTTGTTGTACCTGATTGTTTCAATATTTATGGGACCATCTACTCTTGAAGGTTGTATCTACTTCAAATGTTTACATATTTTTCTTGTTTGGTTCTAAATAATGTATATTTTATGTATGAGGTATGAAAGTGAAATTATGTTTTGGTTATTTCAAATTATATTAAATGCTCTAATTTTAATAGTTGTGAATGAGTATTAAATTGGGTCTAATATTTAACTTATATAAAACTTCATTTACTCAGTGAAAATTCCTGCCAATGAATCTGATGTTCTCTATGTTTAATATTTTTTGATTGTTTTATGTAAAAAATTGGTTCATTAATCATTAATTATTCTTATAAATTTATCTTATTTAAAATGAAATGCTTCCTTATTATATATTTTGAAAAAGAAAAAAGTATTTATCATAGGTAAGATATTGCGAATTCAAAAGTCTTGGGAAAAGTCTGCTAATGCCCAATCAAATTATTTTACCCATTTGTTTTTGTTTTGATTTACCTAATTAATACTTCTTAGTCCCTTCCTTAATATTTTTAAGTGTTATAAAATTATTTAAAAAAAAATACAAATGTTGGAAGTCTTTAAATTTATCAATAATACCATACCAACTAAAAATAAATTGTAAGATTTCATAGAATTTTATTGTGTAATATTTAGTTTTGAGATATTACTAATTTCTTATGAATTCACATATTGTATAGCCTTTTATATTATATTTTTTCTTTTTCAAAATTCCTAATTAATTTGTAAGTTGTGCCTTTTCAGTTTTTTAAGTACGTTTTTTTTTGTAAAATCGTTAATATCTTATATTGATGTTTCTTTAAGAATTTTCTTACATAATTTTTTTCTGATTTAAATAATTACACGTTTGCGTCTGTATATTTTGATTTTAAGAATTTTCCATGAATTAAATTTTATTAAAATTATATACTTTTTTATAACAACTTAAAAAAAAAAAAGTTAGTATGTAGGACTCAAACTGTAGATGGTTTAAATTTGGGTTTTCTAAGAACCTAGTTCTTTCGGCCGTTCGGAAATTCTAATATGAAGTTGGATATTAAGTGAGAATGTTTTATTATAACAGAAATAATTAAAGTTACTAAATTAAATCGTTGAAGACTGTTTGTTAGACTTAATCTTTTGTAGGATTTTTTTTTTTATGTTCATAGTTTGAGCTTTCCCCCCATTCCTTGTTTGTTCCTTGCCTCACTAATCCATTCCTTTAGTAAGTTAATCAAATTAACTGATCTAGGCCTATTGGTGTTATCCTTTAACAACTCTAAGGAATCATTGCCATCTTCTTTAAGTATTATTATTTAAGTGGCCATACTTTAAATTATTATTTTAATTCTGTTTTTTTTTCTTGTGATACAGTTTCATATTAACCTCTTTAAAAATTTTTCATTTATTTTCCCTTCTAATCATAAAATGTCTCTTCCTGAAATTCATAATCATTAATGTCATGGCTTAATTAATTATAATTTGTCGCTTGAATGTTTGAAAGAAAACATTAGTCAATTTAACGAACAATATATTTCATTAAATAAAAAATAACTATAATTTACATTAATATGTTTATTTATGATAACAATTATTAAAAATTGTTCTTAATTAGCTAGTGTTTTTGCATATTTTTGTTTCTTGTTATAAGAATAAGACTGTGATAAGCAGAAATTATCTTTGTTATAAAAAAGAAAAGAAAAATCTGTATTATTAGATAGGAAATTTAATTTATTAAAGATTATTATTATCCTGTATCCTTTAAAAACTTATTCCTTGCCAAGCATTCCAGTCTAAGATAAAAATAAATCATTTATTGTATAAATAAATTATAAGCTTTATGTGAAAGTAGTGCAGTATGTACACTATGTGTATTATTGAGGTATAAACTTGTAGATATAAAATTTATTATTGATTTTGAAAATCATTTATTGTTAGATTATACAGTATTTTCTTAATACCTTTAAAAGTGGTTGTGAAACTGTGATTTTTTAAAAGAGAAATATTCTCTATGGTTATCATTTTGGGTTTTATGATGAACAATTATGTAAATTGTAATTTAAAGACTGAATTTTATTTGAATTATTTACCTATCCTTTCACCTTTTATTGATCTTAATTTATATTGCAATGTAACACCAATGTTGTCAGTTGCAGCAATTAACTGTCTTCCACTGATTGTGTAATTTATAAACACCATCTTTAATTTATAGTTAAGGGAGGTTCTTTTTCCTTAATTTTAGAATATTGTATTGTATTGTATATGGTAAAAAGTATATAAATTTTTACTACTTTGTGATTTTTCTTTTGTTTATTTATGTAGTGTTAATAGAAATTGGTGTTGGGTTATATATTATTTGCAAATAAGAAACAAGATAGTATGTGTACCTTCATAAAATTTAATACTACTTAATCCGCCAATGTTTACCGATACTATTTATTATGTGATATCATTTAAGCTGTATTAGTTTAATTTATTATTTTGTTTCTTCTGTCAATAAAGTTGAATTGGTGAGAATAACAATAGTGTAATTCCTATATCAGTTTTTCGAGATGTTTTTAATCAAAGGTTTTGGTTATTTACTGAATTGCGATGAATTTATTTAATTTTTGCCCTCTCTTTGAGCTTAGTGGCTTTCAACCTACTAAAACTGTATTTGTTCTAAAAAGGCCAATATTTGACTTTCAATGATGCTGTTGTCACTCACCAATTAAATTGTTTATTTATTATCAGTCAACAATACTTTCTTAGGTACCTTTATTCCATATCATTGGAATTCCTCTAATTAATTCTGTGACGGTCGGGAAAAAATGGATAACTCGAGTTATATCAAAAATGAGTTAACTGCAGGTATCGCTCCCTCAGACCGTCTCCCACGTCGTGTTAAATTGGTTAAAGAAATTTCTTGCTGGAAGAAATTTCAGGTGGAAAGAAAGCTATATGTTATAACTCTATTTATGGTATTACGTAAAGTTTAAGTCGCTCCCCTGTAAAATGAAAGATTTTGACTTAAACACTTATTCACGACTGCCACAGAATTATAATGTAATTTGTTCGATAAATATTAGGCTGTTCTACAAAAGAAATCTTGGATATATTTTTTTAAACAATTTATTTAATTTCCAGTCATCGCAACGTTTCAGCCTCTTGGGCCATTCTCAAGCTTCTGTAATCAATTAAAGTTTTATTGCATTTATACATTTTCAACATCTAATTACAATATATAATAAATTGTTTTTAATAATTATATCACCTATCATGCATATCCATGTTACATATCAATTCATTTCACTGCTTATCAGCAGCATCGTCATAATTTTTAAAAATATCATTTTTCAAAAAAACCTGTACTCAAAAATATCATATTATACTTCATCATCAATTAAAATGTAGAACGGCCCAATATTTATGGAACAAATATTTAACCAAAAGAACAATGATGAGAAAATGTAATTTGTTTATTTCTTGCCAGTTTCTACCCTATTATTAATTTATTCACTATTCATAAATCAAAATTAATTTTCTTCCTTATATTTATTTAACTTTAAAAAAAATAAAATTGTATATTTCATACAATAAATAAACTTACTATTTTTTTTTTTTTGTTTGATATTCATTCATACTAATAATATCTAAAGTGAAATAAGTTTAAATATCTGTTTTATAAAAAAAATAAATTTATGGAACCTATTAAGAAACATAGTTTTTATAGATTACTATTATTCTTCTGTTATTAAATAAATTTTATTCCTAATCTAGCATGCCTATAGCCATAAAATTATTATATTTAGGAACCTTTTAGATAGATTTATTAAGCAGGTTTTACAATGATGAACAATAGGGTTACTCACTACGTTTGCTATAGAATGCTATTGTGCTAAACCCATAAATTTTATACAGGAAATAACTGTAGAAACTCGACGGGTTTAGCAAAATAACACAAATAGCATGCTATAGCAAACGTAGTGAGTACCCCTAATAGCTTAATTAGATGTTTATATTTAGCAGAACTAGATTCTTAGTATTATAACTACTCAATTATTGAATATTTTCTCATCTCGAACCTTATTGAACTAATTTTATGATTTATAAAAATGAAATTATATTAGATATATACATATATATTTTTTTTTAACATGATATACAATGGTTTGCAATACATCTTAATATTTACAGGCCTAATTAACTGTGATTAGACGTCTTATAATTTTATTTAGATACTAAGTATATGTTTGTCTTATAGTTTGATTAATATAATAATTAGCTAGATAAGCTTAAATATCGTACATTGTTGCATTTATTAGTACATCTAAATATGTAAAGTAATAACTTTTGAAGGTGTACTTAATTAGATTATTAAGTTTATGTATTACATTTAAATATATGTATAAGTTGTATATTAAAATCAAAAGAAAAAGGTATTAGGTTTCTTCCTTTTTTTTTTTTTTTTTAGTTTCTATTTTTTGTTATTTTTAATATTTGTTTATTCACAAATCTTGTTTATTTAGTTCTCTATCATTTTTATTATAGAAAATATTTAAAATAAAGTTTGATAGATTGAAAATGTGTATATTTTTGTTTGGGAAATCATCATCCAATATATCCAATTCTCTTTTATTTTTCCTTGGAAGTAATCTTCCAATCGTAAGAATGAATTAAAACCATTGAGGAATGGTAATAAAACATATATAAATACTATATATTTAACAAGTATATTGCTATGTTTTTGACCGGCTGCTTTTCTAAGGCAGCGGTAACTTCAAAACAGTAATTAATATATTTAATTTGATTATATATTGTACCTTTCGGAACCATTGGATTTCCTTTCCAAAGGTTTCGTGTTTATCAGTTCCAATGGGTGGCATGCAGGGGAAGATTAAATTACTAACAGATATAAATTAGAGCAATTATTATTAAATATAACTATGACATAGATTTTAGGCTTACACAATTTCCAGACCTATGATTGAGAATACTGAGGGGTTCGTTATTATTATCTTTGCCATACAATATAACATTAAAAGGTTATCTTAAAAACACAGCTACCGAAGATGGTGGAATTGGCCACTACTAAGTTTCGTACCCCAGCGACTTGGCTCTGCTCTGGCAGCTCTCTGGTCTCCGGCAGACTTCTTTTCGACCTCTGACTCTTTTGTGGCTCGCCTCGACTGCCGTTCTCGATGATAGGACCCGTCTTGTCTCTCACTCCACTTCTACTGCCTCTTCTTGTGGATCGAACACCCTCGTCACTTCTATCCCCTCTTCTTTTCCAAAAAAGTCTCATATTTTGGAATTTTCCAATCTTTTATCGAACAAAGGAAGGCAGGGCTGATATGGGAGTGCCCAGTCCAGTCTTTGTTCAGCCTTGCGGCTGGGGTCTAGAATGTTCTTGGGGTATCACGCTGCCCATGGGAAATCTCATGGGGGGGTATGTACAATCCTTTTAACTTTTGCTGAAAAAGGCTTATAATAAACCTTTACTTGACTATTTCAAATTTATTTAATACTGAACTTATTCCCTTCAGTATTCTCAATACATAACAATATATCAAATCAGGGCATTCTCTTTTGAAAATTCTATCAATTGGGTTGGCAAGAAAGTGATTTCGGCTTGCACCAATAGATAGCATTGTGTTTGTTTTGTTATCCTTTTGTTAATGTAAGAATTTGTTTCTTTTGAGATGTTGTAGTTGACACTCTTAGGTTGTTATAGATAGAAATTATGTGTAATTTTATAGAACAAAAGTTTACAACTGTTAGATTACAGTAAATATAAACATGCAGTGCCAAGATAAGCATTTTCGACATGTTTTACTTTTTTTATTTTCATATAGTTTAGAAAGCGGCTGAGGCTAACAATGAAACATGTGAAGTTTATGGTGTTAGTTGTTTAACAGGATGCACATGTCAAAACAGGTTCAAAAAATTTCTTTCCTGAGATTTTTCACATAAAGACGATCAACGTTCTGGTCAATCTTCTGAAGTTGATGACAAATAGAAGTAATTATTGAATTGAATCATCATGTAACCGTGCGGAAGATTGTAATGTAAAATGGTTTTAAAACTATTGAAAATCACATATAATATCTTGGATTTGTTTAGATGCTCGATATTTGTGTTCTGGTAAATTGAAAGAAATTCAGCTAACACAACATGCTCGTATATCAGAAGTGAAATCATAAATTTGGAGGATATGTAGCAGGCCATTACCTTGGGTTACTAAATTAGGGGTTATAAATAAATAGGTTTATAAATAAATAGTAAATTAGGGGTTATAAATAAATAGGTTTATAAATAAATAGTAAATTAGGGGTTATAAATAAATAGGTTTATAAATAAATAGTAAATTAGGGGTTATAAATAAATAGGTTTATAAATAAATAGTAAATTAGGGGTTATAAATAAATAGGTTATAATAATAGGGTTATAAATAAATAGGTTTATAAATAAATAGTAAATTAGGGGTTATAAATAAATAGGTTTATAAATAAATAGTAAATTAGGGGTTATAAATAAATAGGTAAATTTTATAAAAATAAAATTAGGGTTATAAATTTGAAATATAAAGAGGGGTTAAGGAAAAAGTAAATCAATAGCTTAATAGATTTTGAATACTAAAAATTCACGTGTAAAAATGTTATTAACAAGCTTAATAATTTATATTCTTATTTTTTTTTATTTTTTTTTTTTTTAACATAATCTATTGAAATTCACAACTTTACTTCATAATACAACAAGTAAATATGATAAAAGAAAAATGACATGAAAAAGACTTGTACAAGAACTACCCAATCGTAGCAATCCTGTAGCTATTCTAAACTAGAAGGTCTCGAGGCCATCTTTTCAGGCGTCTCGAAGGATTGTCAGGAATCGAAGAAGAAGCAAGAATCGAAACTAGTGGGTTAGAGTGGAAGAGAAGTATGTTATGGAAGGAGTGATATTCTGATTCGGGCCATATCAGCAACAAATGGAACATTTAGGTCTTTATGGATGAATTTATTTGTGACAAAGTAAGGAGTATTGAGGATTTTCGATTGTAGGGATTGGATATGGGAATAATTTGATGGTTTAATCAAACCCCAAAGCTCAACTCCATTAGTCCATATAGGCCTTATGATAGTCATGTAGAGGAGTATTTTATAGTTAAGTTGGAAGCTAGAGTGTTTGTCAAGTAAGTGTTGAAGTAATCGAAAGCGGCGGGCAGTTTCTTGTCGTTTCAGTCTAATGTGCGGATTCCATGTGGTACGTTTGTCAAGGAGGAGACCTAGGTAGCGGATCTGTTTGACAGGGGCAAATGTAATATTATTAAACAATACTGTAGGGCAGGATGTCATTGGTTTACGGCAGAGGGTAAAGGTGATTTGGTGAAATTTGTCTGAATTTATTTTTATTCTCCAATTCTGACACCATACCTGAAGGTCTCTAATGTAGGATTGTAGGTTTGAGAGGCAATAGTAGGATCGTTATTGACTGATAACACCCAAGTGTCATCAGCATACCTAGAAAGGAAAGTGTTAGGATTGGTTGGGATGTCAGCTGTATAGACTGTGAAGGGAATGGGTCTGAGGATACTTCCTCAAAATAATTTAAAATCATAATTTTTAATTGTTACTAAATCTTCAAAATAACAATATATATTCTATTTTAGCATTTTTTTCTACTTACAGATGTGGCGACTTTATAAATAACAAGCATCTCCACTTGTAAGGATTACTTCCATGTACAAATAGGATTTAGTTTTTTTGGAATATTATCGTGAAAATTATAGAACATGAAAAAAGTACCTACAATTTAATTAAAGATGTTATCATAAAAATAATTCAGCTTTTGATAATTTAATAGTAAACTATATTATAATTATGGAATATTGGATAATAGTTTACTTTTTTCTTATTTAATATTTAATAAAATTCACATTGATATAAAACAAAATAACATCACCTATATCAAGCTTCATCCGAAACTTATTGTGAAAAAAATTGGTACTTCATTGGTTTTCCTTGAAAAAAAATAGCTCAGAATTCTTAGGAGGGTAGGGGGAGGGGGGTTTAAATATTCTATAATCAAACCATTTTTTTTTTTTAACCTTCAAGAATCTATAGTATATGAAGGGAATGTAAAAGGTGAAAACAGGAAGTGGGCTAGTAGAAAATTTATCGATGGAATTCTAACCTGTTTATTAAGTTCGGCCCAATGGATATGTGAAGTGGTTGGTATTTACAATTTTAAATAAGAATATTAATTTTCATTTATTTATATTATTTTCTTAGTGGAACTATCTTTGTGAATAATTTTAGATTTTGTATTAACAAAATCAAACACGGTCAACGCTCATGGCACAGTTGTTAACTATCCTAAAATCAAGTTCTAACAATTATGAAATAATAAACGCATTTACATCTAATATATTGTTATCAGAACTTACAGAATGGACCATACGGAAGTCAATCGGAAAGATGCTGTATGCAGTGAATTTAATCTGCCTATTTACTTCGAAATGCAACCTCAATTTTTCCTATAAAATAATAGCTAAAATTATTGATTTGTTTTATTAAACTAAAGTTCCCTACATATTTGATTGCATATTTTGAATTTTTTCTTATTTAATTCTTACAAATAGTTATGTATATCTTAGAATGCTTACGCTGAACAAATTGTTTTTCTTGATGCCATTCTCAAGTACCACCTTAAACAACGAAGAGTTTACTTTTTGAACCTGAAATTGAACAGATGTAATGCATATTTGACTTTTTTCAGATTTTTGACTTGATGAAAGCTTAAAAAGAAACTATAAATATATTTACTGGAAGGAATTAGTCCGGGTGGCAGTCAGTAAATGAAACAACTAAATAGTTTCAACTATTTATTGCTTGCCAACGTTTCAATCCTCCTCAGTTTCTATGCGCCCTGATGATGACCCACAAAGGGGGTCGAAACGTTGGCAAGCAATAAATAGTTGAAACTATTTAGTTGTTTCATTCACTGACCGCCACCGGAACTAATTCCTATCAGTAATTCTCAACGGTCAACTAATTATATTCACTATTATAATAATAATAATAATAATTCTTTATTTATTCTGGGACAAGTCCCTTTAGAATAATACAGCAGGAAACATAAAGTGGACTTAAGACTATAGTCTTAGAGTATAATACAATAATTGAAAACAATAGAATTGAACTGATAACCAGAACAAATAAAATAAAATAAAAGATAAATTCTAATAAAAATGCACAAAAAAGAGAAATAAATGTATGTTAACATGAGAACAATAAAAAAAAAAGAAAAAAAGAACTGATTTCTTTATATATTTTAAAATAAAATATACAGAGAAAAGAAAATTACAATTCTTCAATGCATATTAACGTAAGAACAAAAAATATATAATAATATTTAAAAAGAACAAAATATTACATGTATATATACATACACACACATACACATATACATATATACATACACACACACATACAATATATATACACACACATCCACACACATATATATTTATATACATACAGTCTTAAAATGAAATATAAGAAGAAAAAAAATTAACAATTCTTCAATGTATGTAAACATAAGAACAAAAAAAAAAATTCTTCTGAGTGTTTGTAAAATAATTTAATCTTACTTCTTTTTAAACACTAAAAGAAAAATTTTAAAATAATATTTTCTGTTAATGGAAACGAGAAAAATTATAAATATAAATATAAATATAAATTATAAATATATTTATGTGAAAAATGTTGGTGTATATTGTAATATACTCATTTTTTTTTATATATAATTATAGTATTCATTTATTTATTATTTCATTATTGTGTTAGGCAGGCTAACAATAAGATGAAAAGTAAAACTTAAATTTAAATAACAGCTCCTATTTTGGATGCAAGGGGCATACCCAAGAAAGGTCCCTGGCAGGTACCTACCAGGTAAAGAGTTTTAGTTTGAGTGGAAGTTATGACCTGAAAGAGGCAGGAGCTGCTGCTGAATATGAATAGGGATCATCTTGGTTAGCCTGCATATTGTTTGTGTTATTTTAGTAAGTTGTTATGATTAAAAAGTTGTATAATAAAAATTAGCCTGATTGTCAAGAACCCATACCATACCCTGAGAGTAAATTGAGTTTTAATTAAGTAAATATTGAGTGAAATGATTTTTCTTAAAAGAATATTTTTGAAAAATAAGTATATTATAATATATTATCATTTTCTGATTGATGAATTCCCAGTTATTCATTCATTTTTACTTTCACTTACTATATATAGTAAGGGGAAGTATTGCGATCGTGAAAATTTTCGAATTCCAGTTTTCAACGGAAATACACGTTTTAGGGTCCCCTGAGTCCAAATAACCAAGTCCCGCAAAAAGGTCTGTGTGTGTGTGGTAACTCCCGGGCGGAAACGGTAAGTCCTATGAAACTAAAATTTCATATTTAAGACAACTATACGCCCGAGACGTGACAAAACTTTTTTCATCAAAATGAGCTTACCAGAAGAGGCACTTTATACCATGCATTTTGCACCTTTTTTCGATTTTTTCAAAAACGGTTCCGACGATTTTGATTAAACTCGCTATATCGATGTAAAATTTAATGGGCTTTAATATCATGTAGGTTTTATTTGGATAAAAATGGTCTGACAGGGCTTAAATGCCGATATTTTAAATTTTCTACCCCTAAAGTACCTTTAATTTTGTAGATTCAATAATAATAACTAGATTATCTTGTTAACGCTGATGAAAAACTGGTAAATATATAAATTGAATAAATTCGATACCCAACTAAAGGAGAAAACAGAAAAAATATTTTTTAATGCAATTTTTCATTTTTGAACATAAGAGGAGTAATATACATGTATGATATACCGTTGGAAAGCTAAAGATTTTAGAAAAAATATCATCTCATACACAAGCTTTTAGAAGTTAATAGAGAGTGATGAAATGAACATAAAACTAACTGATAATTTTAGATAATAATATAATAGATTTTTTAATAAAACACATGTTTCTATATAAATTTAATTGGATTAATTCCTTAATAGTTTCACGTATTTTTATCTCTAACTGTATTTGAAAATTCGTTCATTGATTTTAAAAATCGAAGTAAGTGAAAGTCGTGTGTTGCCCGCACCAGATTTTTCTAATTCAACTTTTTATTTAAAACTTACTTCCTCTCATTCGTCGACATGATTGCACTATACATATATATAGTTTTTATTTCTAAGACTTTTTGAAATGTGGAAATATTTTGTCAGCAATAAAGTGATTGTAAGACAGCTAAAGGCATAAGTTGAACTTTTGGTCTTACCTTTTTTTCAGCATTTGCACAATATTCTGCCATCAAGTAAAGATTGGAAAAAGAGAATAATATCACGAACAAGAGCCCTGCATATTTAACTATTTTTTTTTCAATGATATACTGAGTAGTTTTGGTTCTCTCTTGGAATTCGGTTATCAAGTCTCCACTAAAATCAATGAACGATATATAGAAATAGGTAATAATCAATAAATTCTGTAAGGAGAAAAAGGTATTGATGTTGTCAGCTGTATCACAGATGGTACACAATACTTGAATTGAAGTCTCCGACTGCTTTTTGCCTATATTCTTATTAAAAAATTTCTCCACTGCTTCTAATAGTGCGCCTAGGATTGAAACCAACATCAGAAAGTGTAATTCTATCAGTAGGGAAAAAAATATTGAAAGAAACATCAAAGGATAATTATAGAGCATATTGTTTTGATCCAGTTGCATTCTCAAAATACAGTACATCAGTATCTTGGACGTTAAAAATGCAAAAAAGAAAATCCATGTTTTATAAAACGAAAAGCTATTGTATGAAATGCATACATTATGCTTTGAAAACACTGCTTCTATTTTCCAAACATTCTGTAGACATCTGTGGAGGAGTTCATTTTTCGTTAAATATCGATAAAGATTCACACAAATAAGAATGCTCAAGATCAGCATTTGTAGGTTTTGAAAAAGTAGAGATGGAGTTAGTTTTTGGATTGTGCTGATGTTCATTTGGTAAATATTTGACAGCACCAGGCAAACATTTACTGCTACTGACCAAAGGATCAATCTCCTTGGAGATTGCATATTTTTGTCGAGAGGTGAAATTCCGAGAGCTCTGGACGTCTTCCAAAATGGTGACATGAATTTTATAAATGAAGCCTTTACCATGTCGTGGAAAAATTATATAAAATAAAAAACGAAGCGTATACTCGGACCTTCACTATTAACAGTGAATAGGAACTGGGCAAAAATGGAAGATATTGATCAAATAATCAATAGGTTTGTACAAAATGATTGGTTGCATTGCTTAAGAGTTGTTAGGTTTTTCAAATACTAGTTTTATTTGAGAAAAGCCTGACTCTTTAACATAGTTTTACTACGTTTCGGTGGCTACTTTTCTAAGGCAGCGGTGACTCTGAAACTGTATTGATAATAATAATATATAAATTTTCGATTATCATTATGTAAAACTATTTGATTTCTTTTCGAAAAGTATCATGTTGATCAATTCATTATTGGGATCAGGAGGCATAAAGGTGTATAAAGTGATTATCTTAAGATATACATTTATTTATAATATATCACTTATTATTACACATAAAAACATGGTACTCAAAATACAGCGAGGCATTGTTATTATCGAGAGTACTGAGGTTCCGATTTTCCACATAAAATAACACAAAACTACCTTTGGACATAACTGCAAAATTGTTCCCTGGCTTGACCCCCGACCTCCTCCTTCCGCGGCAGGGCTTCCGTTTCCTTTTCTGTCCGAGCTAAGACTCCCCTCAGGTAAAGGTCTATCTCTCCTAAGCAGTGGAGGGGTGCAGTTTTTTGCATAGGCCTTCTAAGAACCCTTCCTGCTTGTCGCCCGGAAACTGCTCTATTTTATACAATTCAAAAATATTACTTCACCTTCCAGTATTCTCGATACATTTAATGCGAATAAAGGACCCCAGGTGGATCAAGGCAGTTACCGAATGGACACCTCTCGGAAAGCAACGCAAGCAAGGAGGGCAACTCAAGAGATGGTCGGACGAAATTAAGAAACAAGAAGGAATATCTTGGCATAGGAAAACAGAAGATCGAAAATATTGGAAATTAAAATGCCAAGAAATTGAAAAACCAGCGGTGAACTCATAACCCAGAAGGTACGGCTGGTCACCTATCAAGACTGTTCCTCCTTCAGGAGAGGCCTACACATTACTAGAAAACCATTTTATTTTTATTTATTTAAACATAAAAAATTTTTATTTAAAAAAGTTTTTTTTGTTTTTTTGTTTTTTTTTGATATTTTATTAAAAACGATGTTAGTAAATTTTATTTAAAAAGTTGTATACAATATTTGGTCACATTGTTTCTTTTTACTTATATCAATTATTAAAAGTGTTTTAAAATAAAAATAAATATATATATATATATATATATATATATATATATATATATATATATATATATATATATATATAATATAAACTTTATGTATCAACAAAAATTGTAAATATGTGTAAATAAAGGCTTATCCTATCCTATCCTATTCTCGATACATATCAGTTTACATCCTTTTCAAGTAAAAAATCAAAATGAAGGAGCCTATGTTTAATCGTTGGTTTAAAATATTGCCTGGGATAAACATTCTTTTTTACAAGCATCCATTATAAGTTTTATCATTGTGTCAGTTCATAGTTCCTATACGATCTTATTCATGTTCTAATCATTTCACAGAGTTGGGACACATTTCCTCCCGAAGTTTCATCAATCGCTTAGTTTGACCCTTCCTTAGTTGAACAAAACCAGTTTATTTACCTACGATATTAGCAAATAAATAGTTATTGTTCATACTAATGCCTAAAAATCAATATTTTTAAAAATTTCATTTCGGAAACAATTGATCTAAATCAGTTAATGAATGTTAAAAGGGTAGATATCCTCTAAATTTCACTTTTCGGGATACATAAGTTTTTTAATGTATCTAAGTTAATGCCGTATGTTTATAGCGCACTCAGTAATTCACTCTGCTATTTTGAAGAAGTCACAGTCCTATAGGAAGCAATTCATGTAAGCAATTCTTCAATAAGAAGATGAAGATAATTTATGTTCCTCAATTAATTTTAGAACAGTTCTTATAACAGCATTCAAATAATACCCCTCATGAGATAAATACTAAAAATCTGGTGCAGGCAATACACGACTTTTACTTACCTCCGTTTTTAGAAACGATTAAAGAATTTTCAAATACAGTAAGAGATAAAAATGAGTGAAACCATTAAAGAATTAATTAAATGGAATTTCTATAGAAACATGTGTTTTATTAAAAAATCGATTATATTATTATCTAAAATAATCAGTTAGTTTTATGTTCATTTCATCACTCTTTATTAACTTTTAAAAGCTTGTGTATGAGATAATATGTTTTCTAAAATCTTTAGCTTTCCAACGGTATATCATACATGTATATTACTGCTCTTATATTCAAAAACGAAAAATTGCATTACAAAAATATTTATTCTGTTTTCTCATTTAGTTGGGTATCGAATTTATTCAATTTATATATTTACCTGTTTTTCATCAGTATAAATTACATAAATTAATGGTACTTTAAAAGAAGAAAATTTAAAATATCGGCATTTAAGCCCTGTCAGACTATTTCAATCAGAATGAAACCTGCATGATATTGAAGCCCGTTAAATTTTACATCGGTATAGCAAGGTTTAATCAAAATCGTCGGAGCCATTTTTGAGAAATCATAAAAAGGTGCAATATGCAAGGTATAAAGTGGCTCTTCTGGCTCTTGTTAGGAATTTTCGTTTCCGCCCGGGAGTTACCACACACACAGACCTTTTTGCGGGACTTGGTTATTTGGACTCAGGAGACCCTAAAATGTGTATTTCCGTTGAAAACTGGAACTCGAAAATTTTCACGATCGCACTACTTTCCGTTACTATATATAGTAAGTGAAAGTAAAAAAACTGGCACAGAAATAATTAGTAAACACCAATAGTGCTATTTTCGCCAGTAAATTTTGGACTTCATCAAGACAGACAATACCATAAAACAGGGACCTTTATCCGAAATTTCTGTGGCTATTACTATTTTCTCTCTGTTACCATCTGTCTTTTTTATAAATATGAATTAAAATGCCCTATATTTCTTCACTTTTATATATTTTCTTGTAATGTATGTTATAAAATTAGGTTTTTTGGACTTTACTCATGCTCGATGAAAACGATGAAGCCTTCTTTCATTTGGTCAATACCTGCTCTGCTTTGGATCATCGTCTTGAGCGGAAACACAGTAAAAATTAGTGAAATAAATAATAATTAAATTTTGATAAGTGGAATATATGATGTCAAGAATAATATATTCCCCATTAAAGTAATTCAATTTCAGTTAAAACTCCATATTATTTATTCACTATTTGTGGGTAGAGGGTTTGAACACTCGTTATTGATTATCTCATAATGGTGTTTACGTTTTCTTGTTATTTCAATTGAACCGCATTCCCTTACTGCCTTAGTGACACAGTTGTGGTGTCCAATGGTCTCAGACAAGTCACTCTTTTACGGTTTTCGAGGGCTCCGGTGGCTCGGTAAGCCCTACTGCTCTGAGGAATCATTGCCCTGGTGGAAAGCCCTGGTTGACATATTGCTCATAACCATCATCACTGCGATTTCAATACTGGTTTGTTTTGAAGATCGGTTGAAGCATGAGAGGATATCCACGTTCGTGTCCACTTTAGGTATCGTCGGCAACAATTTCTTGGCCAGCAACTTGATCCTCCTCAACCTCCGAAGGAACCATCCGCTGGGTCCCGTGGTCAAGTCTATTTACTCGTTGCCCTTTTCTCAGCCGGCCAGTAATCACATCGGTTGGCTCATGTATGGCTTTTGCCTCATTATGGCTAACTTGCTTACCGACATATTCGTGTTTCCCATGTTCAAGGTCGTGAAGCTGTTCCCAGTCTTCTATCTCAGTGATGTCCTCATCTACTTGTTCCTGGCACAGTTCATCATCCCGCTGTTGATGATCGGCGACAGACTGTCTAATATATCGCTGTCCCTGCGATGCCTCGAGAAGAGAGAATCTTTCGACTCAATGCCTCAGTTTGACGAGCTCTTTCAGGTTCATAGACAGTTAATAAACCTTTGCACTCGATTGAAGAAGATTTTCTCGTGGCCATTATTAGTTATAGTCGCATCCAAATTGTTTGGTGCTACAGCTTCCGTTTACAATTCGGCATGTGTTTTTTTCGGCTTATTTAAAGAAAGGAACTCAGTTACTGAGTCATTTTCGTCTCTGATAGGTGCAACAAATGAAATATACGTGATATGGTGCGTCATTCACTCTGCCTGGATTATCACAGAAAAGGTTCTTAATAATTTGCATAGGTTTAAAAAGAATTAAGTTATACTTTTTCTGTATCATTTAAATAATCCATATGTATTTATGAGATTTTCTTTTTACTAATAGCCAAGTGTATCAAAAACTTAATTTAACTAAATACTGTTAATAAAAACTATGTATAATAACATACATGTGTTTATATATATAATATATATATATATTATATATAAATATATATAAAGTATATATATGGTGAATCATATAACGAACTTTTTTTAATTTTTACTTTGAACACAAAGAAAAGTAGACCTCATTTTTCTACATAGTCTCCTGATTTGGAAATACATTTTTCCCAGCGCATAGGTAATTTTCCAATCCCGTGCTCATAGAATGAAGTATGTTGTGTCTGCAGCCAATTGAGCACGTAGGCTTCAACTTCATCGTCACTGACGAATCTCTGACCTCTCAAAGCTTTCTTGAGTGAACCAAACAGATGAAAGTCACATGGTGATAAGTCTGGACTGTAGGGAGGGTGTTCCAGCGTCTCCCAGCCCAGTTGCTCGAATTTTTCTCTCGTCAGGGCCGCAGTATGCGGGCGAGCATTGTCCTGAAGAAGAATCACTTCTCTCATCGGTAGATCCCTTCTGTTGCGGCGATATGCAAGTCTGACTTCATTCAATATGTCACAGTAGTATGCGGCATTGCTGGTCCTGCGTTCATGCAAAAAATCAAGATGCAGCAAGCCACGCTGGTCAAAAAACACGAAAGCCAAAACCTTCCCAGCTGACAGCCGTGACTTGGCTTTCACTGGTCCAGGTTCCCCTTTCAGTCTCCACTCCATACTCGCTTGTTTTGATTCAGGGGTGTAATGGTACACCCAAGTTTCATCACAGGTGATAATGTGAGTGAGAAATGAGGCTCCCTCAGCCTGAAATCTTGCAAGAAGACCTTCACAGACCTGCAAACGGCTTCTGCTCAGCTGTGAGAAGTCGAGGAACCCACCTGGCACACACCTTACAAAACCCTAGCTCCTCTGTGAGTATGGAAAAAGTGCTTCCATAGCTTATCCCAACCTCACTTGCAATGGCACTGGTGGTTAGACGTCTGTCACCTTCAATAAGCTGTCGAACACGGCTGATGTCTGCTGTGATGCTGGAGCGGAGTCTGCGGTCATGGCTTTCATTCTGAACACGATCACGACCCTCTACAAACTGTTTATGCCATGCAAACACTCTGGCACGAGAAAGTGTCTCTTTCCCGAACTGTACAGTCAACCTTCTCAAGATTTCAGCCGGTTTTACACCTTCAACAGCAAGAAATATGATGATAATACGTTGCGCAATCGAGGGGGATACATCCTGCTCAGACATCGTCACGACGGTAACTGGTGAGTTCGAGGGCATGCGCCCGCCTGCATCCCCCACTCCTGGCATCCCTACCCAACACCTCTAAAAGCGGGAACGTTCCCGCACCTTCACTGGGCTTCCAGGACAAAAAGTCTCGTTTATACTTGATTCACCCACGTTTATATATATATATATATATATATATATATATATATATATATATATATATATATATATATATATATATAATATATATATATAGTCCGAATAATTAGTCAACTAAAGAACTAATTTTTCTGTGGATACAAATTGAAATTATCCTAATTCATTATATAATATTATAAATTTTCCAACTATGGAATTAAAATTTTACAAATATATTAATTTTCTGACATACCATCTTTACAGGTTAAACAAGTCAACGGAGATTTTTACACTTTATGCATTAACGACGAGACCCATTCCCTCGTTCAGAACGTAAGTAGCAGGTTCTCTAGGATACCTCACTTATTTTATAAATCCTTTATACTAAGTTTAATAATTTCTTCTTCTTTTTTAATTATTTTAATAAAATACTAGGAAGATGACATTTATCTCAAACGCGCTTTTAATCACCTATAATAAATAAATAAATCCTAAATTTCAACCATCCGGTTTATGAAAACAAAATGACGAACAAAAAAAATAGCAAATTTAATACATTAAATGCAGCACGAATGCGAGAGATCATCTATTACCAAAATCACTCTCTGAATTTATCTAGCTATATTACTTTCATTTATATACATATGAAATATATAGTAATATACCTTTTTACTTTCAGTTACCAATATATGAAATCTATAATAAAGGAATTTTCGAATGCGATTTTCCTCTGGAAATACTCGTTTTAGGGTCCTCTGGTTCCAAATGACCAAGTCCCGCAAACATGTCTTTTGGTGTGTGTATTTGTGCTAACTCCCGGGCAAAAACGAAAAGTCCTATGAAACTGAAAGTTTATATTTAGGACATTTATATGCCAGAGCATTGGCATGGGAGGCTGTTATGCTAGCCACCCAGAAGTGATTATTGTTGATAATAATTTCTAGTATTAGATTATCTAATCTGAAACATTTTCAGACTTACGTACTTAAAATAAATCAACAGAAATTTTTTTATATCCAATGATTCACCATTAGTTCAATTTGAAACATCCACGGTGATTCGAGGAGCCCAGAAGAGGATCTCGACCGAGAGCCAAGTCATCGGGAAGTTCCGCTTTGGCTTCTAGAAAACCACGTGATAACACTATACTGAGCAGATCTGCACTAAATCAATATACGATCAATATTCAGCTGTGCCATCACCTGACACACACTTCCGACATTAGTTCTTGCACTGCATGAGGCAATATACTCTATGGTATATTGGCCTATGTGGCGAACTCCAACATCCTTGCCATGTCCACACTCTGGACATTCGAATTAATCGATTATGGGATTAATCGGTTTGGAGAAACGAATGATCATTCGAACTGAATCGTTTAACGTTAATCGAGGGAATTTTTTTTTTTGCTCATCACATAAATTATATGCACATTTCCACCTAGGCTCAGCCAGCTCAGCCATCATAGAGACTGAGAAAGGATATTGATCATTCGATCATTCGATTATTTAAATCATCGAAGTCCGATCATCCGATTATGACGATCATTCGATTATGCCCACCCCTAGTCCACAGAATGGATAAAAAAAAAGAGCAGCCAAAAGACTACATAAGATACATAAACGATTCTGATGGAGTGCGCTCGAGAAGAACACTAAAGACCAGATTTCGAGACAATGTATGCGATCGCCTCTGAAAGCTGGGAATAAGTATCACCAAGGCAGAAGATAGAGTGCTGCCGGAAAGGTTGGTTGGGAATGCTAATGCAGCTATATGGGTCGGATGTGACGTTAGAAGAAGAAGCTTCGCAGAAAGTACTATTGATTAAGCATCAGACGAAGTACGCAGAAGAAGGTCGCTTCGTGTATCAATGATAGATTTATATGTACTCAATGTAAACCTTATTTCCATTAGATAGATAGATAGATAACTGTTTTTATTTTTTCTTTCAGTATATTACAACAAAAATATAACATACAAAAAACATTAATAGAACTATGGTATTTTAGACCATCTAGTCCGGAGCCGACCTGTTCAATTTTACAATTTATATAACACTAACTATATAGATATACAATACACTACACAATAACAGTAAAACAATCTCACTCACAGATTCAACTATTTCATTATCAAGCTCAAAACAATAACAATAATAATAAACAATACATATATATAAATATATTACAATTTTTAAATATAGTTAAACTCTTTTGTAAGTTTATATCTGTAGGGCCATGCTATTTTACAATATTTATACACAGCCATCCAGTTCTGTCCATTAAGATAGTTTATTACTTCATCGGTGTTTAAATAATTCTTTCCGAAACACCTTATTCTAATTTCGGATAAAATGGGACATGTGGCGAGGAAATGAAAGGTATTTTCTACTTCTTTTCTATTACAAAGCGAACACATCACATTGTTATTTGACCAAAATTTATTATAGTTGAGGTATACCAATTCACATCTAACTTTAAATATCCATTTCGCCCAATTAAAACTTAATTTTGTATCAAACAAATATTGCGTCCCATTTTCATAATCTAAGTTTTTATATACAAACATTTTCTGTGAGACTATAGCTCTTTGTAAAAATTTTGATCTATCAGACGAAGTACGCAGAAGATGGTCGCATCGTGTATTAATGATTTATATGTACTCTATGCAAACCTTATTTCCATTAAATCTCTATCAACGATAACCTTGTCAGAAGGTCGAAATTATTGTCGATGAAAAATGGTTTGCCAATGAGATTACTGAAATAGATGAGGAAATTATCTTATTGGAAGGTCAAAACACTTACTTAATATTTTTTTACACTGAGTGTTCCTTGGAAGCAGAAACCATGAATGATGTCTTATGACCGTACCTCTGATTTATTCTTATATTAGGAATGATTGGTACTCAGTCAGAAATTATTAACTACCTAATTTATTCACAAGGGTTGAACTTAAATGAGTCCTGAGAAAAATTTATCGGTTTATTTTATAAACCGCAGCAACGACCAAAATTCAAAGATCCATAAGACTACATCAGTGAACTGAAAATTTACTATTAATACTTAATAAAATTTAAATATATTCTTGGTTCCTAAATAGATTTTAATCCTCACACAAGACTGAAACGACAAGAAACTGCTCAAAGATATCGATTACTACAACACTTACGAGACAAACGTTCGAAACTTCCAGTACATTACAAAAGACTCATTTACATCACAATTATCAGACCTATCTGGACATATGGAATCGAGCTTTGGGGCTCTACGAAACCATCTAATTTCTCCCGCATCCAGTCGTTACAATCCAAAATCCTTCGCAAAATCCTGAATGCTCCTTATTTTGTCACAAATCAACTCCTCCATAATGACCTTAACATCCCATTTGTTGCAGACATAGCCCGTGATAGATACTCCTCTTTCCATTCTAAACTCCCTGCCCATACAAACCCACTTGCCCGTAATTTATCTTCCTCAGATATCCCTGATAACCCTCCAAGGCGACTGAAAAGAAGGTGGCCTCGGGACCTACTGTATTAAAATAGTGAAGTGCCTACCACTGGGTGGTTCTTTCTCAAGGCATTTTCATGACTTTTTATATTCATTCTACATATTTACTTATTTTATTCTTTAGTACAGTTGTAAATTACTATAAATAAAAAAAAAAATTAGATTTTGAAAGATTATAGATTATTTTTTGTACTATGAATCACAACTACTTGAACATACTTATTAACAAGTTGAAAACAATTTTCAGATGGCGATAACATCTTTCTTAGAACAACGGATATCTCTGAATTTTTCAGCTCATGGATTTTTCGGATTAGATCATTCTTTGTTCCGTTCGGTAATATTTTTTATTTAGACATATATTTAAATATTGTAATTTTTTTTGGTTTGTACCAAAAAATAAAATTTTCTTATTTTTTTTTTGCAGATATTAGCAACAATTGCCAGTTACCTTTTTATAATAATCCAATTCCAAATTCGCAGCAACATGGAAGAAAAGAAAGCTCTCCGTTTAAAAAATCAATCTGTTTCTCATAATTTGTAAAGATATGTTTATTTATTTTAAAAAAAATATATATATGTTTTTATTTCCCTCGCTCATGCTTCTCTGTGTTTAATCCCCAAGGAAATTAATGATAAGTAAATTGATAACCCTGTAATTTTCTCTGGAGTATTACTTACAATTCAATTGTTTCTGAGATATCGACTTTTTTGAACATCTGTCTCAGTTATGTAATGTCAAAATCATGTAAAAACATTTTTTTATACCTCATCTTGGGAAGTATTAGTTTAGTAACTTCCCGAGATAGATGTTTGAGAAAAATACATTGTACACAATTTTGTAATTATGATACTAAGTCATATTATGAGAAAAACCAGTTATCTCAGAAACTATTGAATGTTAACTGCTCTATTTGAGCTATTTTTGAAGTGAGAACTTCTAACAGGCACGTTATTGCGATTTTCTGGCAGGAGTAAAATCGTTGATTTCGTAACCATGATAACATGCTCTAGACTGGCGCATGCGCTCTGTGTATACCTGTCCATTAGAGATAGGATAACGATATTAAATTCCGTGAATGTTATACTGGTTTATTTATTTGTCACTTTATGCTACTATGGCTAATCGGACGATGCTACAGTGGGAGTCCTAAATTTTGCCTATCCAGGTTTTATTAGGATAGGGATCTTTAACGAGTACTCAACATCGTACAGGCTCGGGACCACCTTTTAACGTCCTCTCCGAAGGAAGGCATAACTAAGGATTTTTTACTTCCATTAAAAAATCCTAGGACCACCTGCGGGTTTGAACCCGTGACCTTTGGCATAGGAG
The DNA here is from genome assembly GCA_023052935.1 of Piezodorus guildinii. NCBI lineage: Eukaryota > Metazoa > Arthropoda > Insecta > Hemiptera > Pentatomidae > Piezodorus > Piezodorus guildinii. The sequence goes on along the minus strand of CM041294.1, from coordinate 13,396,705 downwards.
GTTGTTATGCTAACCACCCAGCTACAAGTGATCCCATGTTATACTGGTTTAATATCGGCACAAAAATATCGATATTTATGATACTTTATTTTAGTATTTAATTGAATTAAAGTGAGTTGCAAATGAATTAGTAAAGACATTGCACTACCTTCTATGTCTTAGATTTAACCTCTTACTGTATATAAAGTTAATATAATGAATATCTTACTTCTCTTTACTCTAAAATATCGATATTTGTAAATATTAATAAAACATTACTTTGCATGAAAACATTTAAACATACAAAGCAAAATTATGATGATCTTACTGCCAGTATTTAAATCGTAGTAAAGCGAAATCGAAAAAAAATACCTTTAATCATACAAGCATAGAAATATGAAAATTAAATACATTTTAATAATATAGATTTCAGTTAAGCACAATGTATATTTCATTACTAATTAAAACATATGATTTTTGTTTACTTGGGAGAGAAACTGAGGTTATCTCTGTGAAACAACTATAAAGCTTAATCCTAAATGACTGAATTTCCTTAATACATATGGCAGGTCCATAAAAAAAATGTGGTATGTGTCCCACCAACCCACACAGTCTACAGTCACATTTAGATTACGACGATACTTCAAGATGATACATCTCTACAGGGTAATGATGTTTTACAATTAAATGAAACAATAATTAAAAAAACAAAATAAACATGCATTCTCAGATAAATCTACTTTAACAAAAGTACTCTTCCTTCCAATAAAATTCCTGCGCAAATCAAGCATTAAAAAAAATAAAGTCTTCAATTCTATCGGCAGTCCCTTTGACTACCTTACTTTCAATTTTTATTTATTTATTTTTTGTTTAAGAATCTTTTTTATATGTAAAGTTTGTAGTTTCCAGTTGGTAGTTTTGGTATCTAAATTGGTTAATTCCAAGGTATAAAAAAAAATCTGGTGCGGGCAACACACGACTTTCACTTACCTCAATTTTTAAAATCAATGAAAGGATTTTCAAATACAGTTAGAGATAAAAATAAGTGAAATTATTAAGGAATTAATCAAATTAAATTTCTATAGAAACATGTGTTTGATTCAAAAATCTATTATATTATTATCTAAAATAATCAGTTAGTTTTATGTTCATTTCACCACTCTCTATTAACTTTTAAAAGCTTGTGTATGAGATGATAATTTTTCTAAAATCTTTAGCTTTCCAACGGTATATCATACATGTATATTACTGCTCTTATGTTCAAAAACGAAAAATTGCATTAAAAAAATATTTTTTCTGTTTTCTCCTTTAGTTGGGTATCGAATTTATTCAATTTATATATTTACCTGTTTTTCATCAGCGTTAACAAGATAATCTAGTTATTATTATTGAATCTACAAAATTAAAGGTACTTTAGGGGAAGACAATTTAAAATATCGGCATTTAAGCCCTGTCAGACCATTTTTATCTAAATAAAACCTACATAATATTAAAGCCCATTAAATTTTACATCGATATAGCGAGTTTAATCACAATCGTCGGAACCGTTTTTGAGAAAATCGAAAAAAGGTGCAAAATGCATGGTATAAAGTGCCTCTTCTGGTAGGCTCATTTTGATGAAAAAGTTTTGTCACGTCTCGGGCGTATAGTTGTCTTAAATATGAAATTTCAGTTTCATAGGACTTACCGTTTCCGCCCGGGAGTTACCACACACACACACACACACAGACACACACACAAACACACACACACACACACACAGACCTTTTTGCGGGACTTGGTTATTTGGACTCAGGGGACCCTAAAACGTGTATTTCCGTTGAAAACTGGAATTCGAAAATTTTCACGATCGCAATACTTCCCCTTACTATATATAGTAAGTGAAAGTAATAAGTATAAAAAAAAAAAGATAAATATGATTGGTTTTTTTTTAGTCAAATTTACATTTTTTTTTAGTCAAATTCATAATTTTTTCAATCAAAGTCATAATTTTTTCGATCAAATTCATAATTTTTTCTATCAAATTCATAATTCTTTCAATAAATATCATAATTTTTTTAACCCATTATGTATTTGATTGAAAAATTATGAATTTAACTGAAAAAGTTCTGTAAAACACAACATTATTTTAACCACCACCCGAACTTTCTTATCGTTCGTACTTATCATACGGTCAAATGTTTAATATTAAATTTTGTTATCTAATAATTTTACTCTTATCTTATTGAACGAGACAAGCAAAAATTATTATTAATATTCTTATGTAATATATAGTGTTGAGTGTTTGAACATGTTATATATGAAGTGTGAAAGGTTTTGTCAATTAAATCATGTCAAAAAAAGAAGTATCCTTAGTCAAAAATGTACGATCGCAATACTTTTTAATTACGAAAAATGTACTCTTTTTTGTTGAGCGAAATGATATGAATTGAACATTAAAAGTATTTTTTTTTAAATACTTTTATTTATTGAAATTTTTCAACTGTACAATATTTGTTCAGCAGGTCTCGAGACCACCGTCTTTTCAGACGCCTCGGAGGAATATCGGGAATAGAAGTCGATGAGAGAATACGGACAAGCGGGATTGAATGGGCGGCTAATTTGGAATGAAAGGAGGTGTACCTTTTTTGGGCAATTTCTGCAACTAATGGGATATTCAGGTCTCTATGGATGAGTTTGTTGGTAACAAAGTAAGGAGCGTCTAGGATTTGACGAAGGATTTTGGATTGCAAGGATTGGATGCGGGAGGAATTCGATGGTTTAGTGGAGCCCCATAGCTCTATGCCATAAGTCCAGATAGGTCTAATAATGGTTGTGTAAATGAGTTTTTTGAAGTAAAGAGGGAGTTTTGATCCTTTGTCAAGTAAGTGTTTTAATAGTCGATATCTACGAGCAGTTTCTTGTCGTTTAAGTCTTGTATGAGGATTCCATGTAAGACGTTTGTCAAGATGAAGTCCAAGGTATCGTATTTGTTCTACAGTGATGAGTGGGGTATGATTAAAGGAAACAACGGGACAGGAAGTCATAGGTTGACGTCGTAGAGTGAAGGTGATTTGGTGGGATTTATTTTGATTTTCCAATTGTGACACAATTCTGCAATGGCGGATACACGGCTCTGCAGGATTCGGGAAGCAACAATAGGATCATTATTCACGGATAGCACGCAAGTGTCATCAGCATAAGTAGAGAGGACAGTGCTTGGATGGATAGGGATATCAGCTGTATACACCGTGTAGAGAATTGGGCCAAAAAGTAAATTTAAATCAAGTTTTTTAACTATTAAAAAAAAAATTATTATTTTTGACCTTCACCCAAATCATCACTTCCTTCAAATGATATGAAACTAACGTATATTATATATATATATATATAATATATTATATATATTATATATATTATATATATATATATATATATCACTATATTATTCTTCGGAATCAATATACATTCACCTAAAGCAATCAATGATATACATCTATTATATGATTCGACTTATTTATTCATAGGTTTAAGTTGAGCTAATGTTGTTGACCGATTGCGTCCCGTTCCGGCCGAAACAGTTATGAGGCTTAAGGTAGAAGTTCTTGCTATCAAAAAAATTCTAAGCCCTTTTTTGCTGACTGGAAGGTACGTAAATGTATACGAAACATAAAAACAAATAAATAATTATTCTTGCCATGTTTCTAGTTGTCTTTTTATTTTTACGGTAATTGAATATTTCTTTATTAGATACTTGTCTAAGTCACGCAAAAAGGTCTCTTTGTGTGTGTGTGGTAATTCTAGCACGAAAGCGGAAATTCGTAAAAAACTGAAATTTCATTTTTAAGCAAACTATACGTCCGAGATGTTACTGCAACTTTTTCATTAAAATCGACTAACCAGAAGGTAGCTTGATACTATGCATTTTACATTTTTTCTCTGTATACGCTGGGCTATCCGTGAAAGAACAGTACTTCCAAGTGAAAACTCAAAATTGAGGGTGGTTCAATTTAAATAAATTAGTGGACTGTATAGAATTAAAATTAAAAAAATAATGGAAGAAAACGACGAATCTCAATACATTTAATACACTAAAATACATATATAAACAAGATAAGAAACAAATTAACCTAATAAATTTATATAAGAAAAAAATTAACCTAATTATGATTAAACAGCTGTAAAAAAAATGTAGGAAACAAAATAAACCTAATTCAAATATTGAAGAAAATAGGAGAAACAAACTTAACTTAATTAAATGCTTAAAGATGTAAAAAATATAGTTATCAAAATTAAACAGTTTCTTGAATTAGAATTAAGAAATTAAATGTTCCATTAATAGATAGGCTATATTCACGTGAAAAAGTCCAGTTGAGTATTGTAGAAAATCTCCGCAGGGCGGCTTGGACGAAGTTCTCAGGTATGTTGAACAACCGCAGGGCGGCTTTTCCAAGTTCCAAGGGGAACGATGAGAAACTGAAGAACTTCGTTTACAAACGTACTAAGTATGAGAGCAGACTCGGGTCTAAGCTCATCTACCCTTTAGACCCTAGCTTAAGACCCCCCGCCACTAGGCGGTAATAAAAACAATTGAAGTACGATCGTCTTCTTTTTCTTCTCTTCTATTCAAAACTTTTAATTATATTTAAAATAAAGATTTTTAAAACATATAAAAAATAAAGATTAATACAAAATGATCGATTGATAAATATCATAAAAATTATACAGTTTTCTTTTTTTTTTCATGAAACAGTCATGAAACCTCATCAGGCCATAACATATGGCGTGAACGGGCTCTAAAAATTTTAATAAAATAAGTAAAATTTAATAGGCTTTATTCGTAGGTTTCATTCATTCATGAAAATAGTCTGACAGGCCTAAAATGCCGTTTTTTCGTATATTTCTCCTCTAAAGTATGTTTAATTTTGTATATTAAAAAAAAAAAGGGACCATATCATCTTAATAGTATTGGAAGGAACGGGTAAATATCCAATTTTGACGAATTTGATAACGAACTACAGGAGAAAACAGCAAACATATTTTCTTTTTCTTTGGTTTTAAATGTAAAAACAGTAATATAGATGTATAACGTACCGTTAGAAAGCAAAAGAATTTAGAAATAAATATTATGTTATACTACACAAAATCGTAAAAAGCGAGCTATAGTGATGAAAAGCGGTTAGAACAAAGTGATTATTGTACATAATTATATAATACATTATTTAAAAAGACACACCTTTCTAACGAAACTCAATATAATTATTTTACCTTTTTCTTTTCTAACTTTGTTTAAAAGTTCTTAAAAACGGAAGTAATTCATGAGTTGCGCAGACCGGATTTTTACAATTAGCTTCGGATTTCCCATTACTGTCATTTAACTTCTAATCTTTAAAAATAAAATTGATGAAAAATGTCATCCCAACAGTAAAGAATATTGATATTTAAAAAATCTGGTGCGGGCAACATACGACTTTCACTTACCTCCATTTTAAAAACCAATGAAAGAATTTTCAAATACAGTTAGAAGTAAAAATACGTGAAACTATTAAAGAATTAATTAAATTAAATTTCTATAGAAACATGTGTTTTATTAAAAAATCGATTACATTATTATCTAAAATAATCAGTTTTATCTCATTTTCATCACTCTTTATTAACTTCTAAAATCTTTAGCTTTCCAACGGTATATCATACATGCATATTACTGCTCTTATTCAAGTTCAAACCCAAAAAATTTCATCAAAGAATTTTTCTCCTTTACTTGTTTTTAAATTCACACAACTTATATATTAAGCTGTTATTTATCAATGCTAACAAAATAATATTGTTATTTTTATATAATCTACAAAATTAATGGTACTTTAGGAGAAGAAAATTTAAAATATCGGCATTTAAGCCCTGTCAGACCATTTTAATCAGAATAAAACCTACATGATATTAAAGCCCATTAAATTTTAAATTCATAGGGCTTACCGTTCCCGCCCGGGAGTTACCACACACACACACACACACACACACACACACACACAGACCTTTTTGCGGGACTTGGTTATTTGGATTCAGGGGACCCTAAAACGTTTATTTCCGTTGAAAACTGGAATTCGAAAGTTTTCACGATCGCAATACTTCCCCTTACTATATATAGTAAGTGAAAGTAAAAAATTAGAAATGAATTAGACATTTTTGGGGTTTCATGATATCTAACGTATATAAATAAATATTTTATGAGAGAAGTTGGTTCAGGGTGCAGTCAATTTAACACACAATTAAGCGTAAACTTAATTTATCGGTGCCAACGTTTCGGCCTAAAATATAGGCCTTCTTCGGGGTGGTTGTGTGAGCTGAGATATACATTTTTTTTTTGTTTTGCTGCGACAGGCCGTGTGGCCACTAACCGCGCTTTATGGTTACTTACGATTCTACGATCCTCAATGACATTTATAGAGCAGAGTCATCACCCTTTTTTGTGAGAGGCCGCCAGTTGGCTGATGGGTCTGCCATACCCAGGGAGGTTGTGAGTTAACCCCCTTTTAATCGTGTGCCTGAAAAAGTCCTTCCTGGGCTGGGATTTGAACTCACAACCTTGGGCGTAATAGACAAGTACGCTAGCCATACGGACTCAAGTATACTCATATACGTTTCTAAAATAAAATATATTCCGAAAATTTTCACAACTGAAATACTTTCTCTTACTATATATTCCATATATAGGTAAGTGAAAGAGAAAAAATAAAATATTAGACTGATCATGAAGTGATAATGGTTGACTGTGTGTATATATATGAGAGAAGTTGGTTGAGGGTGCAGTCAATTTAACACACAATTAAGTGTAAACTTAATTTATTGGTGCTGACGTTTAGGCCTAAGTTATAGACCTTCTTCGGAGTGGTTGTGTGAGCTGAGAAGGCGTCAGTCAACATACTTAATCGATACCTAATCATCCCATTGTTGTTGACTGACGCCTTCTCAGCTCACACAACCACCCCGAAGAAGGCCTATAATTTAGGCCTAAACGTCAGCACGACACAGCCTCCTATGCCAAAGGTCACGGGTTCAAACCCACAGGTAGTCCTAGGATTTTTTAATGGGAGTAAAAATCCTTAGTTATCCCGTCCTTCGGAGGGGACGTTCAAAGGTGGTCCCGAGCTGTGCGATGTCAGGAACTCGTTAAAGATCCCTATCCTAATAAAACCTGGATAGGCAAAATTTAGGAATCCCACTGTAGTATCGTTCGATTAGCCATAGTAGCATAAAGTGACGTTAAATAAATAAACACATAGCATACAACGTAATCTACTTTTTAATTGCAACCTCCAGCTCACCAAACATTTGGGAGCTTTTAGCAGTGTGTCTATATCTAAAATATACAAACAGATATAACCTCAGTTTCTCTTCCAAGCAAACTAAAAGAACATATGTTTTAATTAGTATTAAAATATACATTGTGCTTAATTGAAATCTATATTATTGAAATGAATTTAATTTTCGAATGTCATATTTCTAAGGCAATATGATCAAGATACTCTTTTTCATTTCGTTTTACTACGATTTAAATTTTGACTATAAGATCTTCAGTATTTTGCTTCGTAGGTTTCAATAATATTTACAAATATCGATATTTCAGTGTCAAGAGAATTAATATATTCATGATATTAACTTTATATACTGGAGGTAAGTTATTAGTTATCTGCCATGTCATTACTCATTTTATTTTTCAACTGATTTTAATTTCATTCAATACTTAAGGAACGATATTATAAATATTAATATTTTTATGTCGATATAACACCGGTATCGATAACACTCTCGGAAATTGATATCAATCTCTAGTAGACAGGCCCCAGCCAAAAATCGCATAACGCGCCTAAAGAAGTTTTCACTTCAAATAACCTTAAACGTTTTTCCTCCAATCATATAAAATGTTTTGTTTTTTCATTCATAGATAGCTCAATGGATGGGATACATAGAATTAAGAAACTATTTTAATCAAAAGCATTTTTTTCCAAACTTCAACGGCATGTGTTTTATAGTAGATTTGGTACATATTATGTAGAGCCATGTTAATTTAATATGCTTTTTATTATTTTCAAATAAAAATCGGATACTATTAATTGTGATAATAATTAAATCTATTTTTTATTATCTAAAATATTATCTTTTTAAAATTTTTTTTTTGTGACACGAAACGGCCTTAAAGACCACGCAAATATCATTTCCACTTTGCCCACACGTTCCACTTTTTTTTTTCTCTTCCCACCTTTTCTTCATTCGCTCAGACTGGACACTGTTCCTCGCTCCATACTCTCCCCTTTCTCACCTCTTTGGCACCCACAAGGACCTTTATCTTCCTCAATTTTTCCCTATACTCATCTCTATTGACACAATCCTGTGTTGAGATTCCCAACCTCACTGTCCCTTTCCTCATCTGCTGAATGTATCCTCCGGCCCCTTTATATCCCCACATTTTTTCGAAGATTTCTTTATTTATTCTGTTCGGGCTCATCCTTACCATATGCCCGTAGAAACGCAGCCTCCTTAACCTAATGTCCGTTTCCAGGTCATCCATTTCTTTGTAAAGTTCTCTGGTAGGCCTCAGCCTATGTCCCTCTAGTAACTTTACTGGCCCATAAATCTTCCTCAAGATCTTCCTCTCAATTCCCAAAAGTTTCCTTAAGCTGGAAAGAGAAGCGGTCTCCATTCCATACATAATAACCGGTTTGACAACGGTGTTATAGTGCCTTATTTTCGCTTTTTTTGAAAGAGCCTTTTTACAGTATAGGCCACTGGTGGCAAAGCTGAATCTTTCCATCTTGACCAGCCTCTCCTCCATACCCTTTCTCTCGGAACCATTATTACAAATAATCTCCCCCAGATATCTGAAGCTATTGGCGACCCTGATTTCTCCATACTTTGTTTTAAATGTTTTTTCCTGAAAGTTTCGATCCGTAGTCATCAACTCTGTCTTTTCGAAAGATATCTGCAAACCGACTCTTTCTCTTATCTTTTTCAAATGTAAAAAAAATATTTTTTTATTTTTTATTTATTTATTTTTTATTTTTTTGTTCGGGTTTCTTGTCCACTTCAACTTCGCGCCTTTGTATGTCGGTTTCTCGAATTTTCGGTGCATGTTCTATCTTCCTTCCTGGGTTTCTCGGGCCAGGGGAGGGATGAGGGCGAGGAATTAATGTCGAAATAAAAGCCCTCCCTGGCACGAGATTCGAACTCAGATTTATTTTAACTATATCAAATCCATTATCCCGTTGCTAAGCAACGCACTGATTTTCCACGTGCGTTAATCAACTCAGCCACCCCGCCCCCGAATAATATTAAATATTATCTTATGATAAATAACAACTAACAATTATACAAAACTAGTATAAGATGATATATTTATGAAAGAGCTAAGCATGTATTACTTTTTTTTCTGCAATGAGAAATAGAATATGGTTTTATTCTGAAACTTGGGCCCTTAAGAATAACATAAAATGAGGTTAGATATCTGGTCAGAATGCATTGAATAGATGAAGTAGGGATAGAAAGAGAGAAAAAACATATACAACAATTGATTGTGAAGTTAAAAACCACTAATTTTGAATAGTTTTGGAAGGAAAAGATTCTGTCATTATAATAAATGGGTACTTAAAAAACAACAACAAAAATATAATTTTAAGTTTACAATAAACGAGCATCTGTTTGAAATAATATGTGTAATGTTGTATGTATTAAAATATACGGTTTAATGTATTTATAATCCGCCTATTGTCACCGACTGAGCGACAGGTGTGGATGTAAAAATAAAATATAAAAAAAAATAATAATAATAATTATTTATAAAAAAATTATGTCATTGTGTGTTGTATGTTGAAAAAAAAAATTAAGGTACATTAGAGAAAGAAAATTTAAAATATCGGCATTTAAGCCCTGTGAGACCATTTTAATCCGAATGAAACCTAAATGATATTAAAGCCTATTACATTTTACATCGATCAAGCGAGTTTAAACAAAATCGTCGGAACCGTTTTTGAGAAAATCGAAAAAAATGCATGGTATAAAGTGGCTCTTCTGGTAAGCTAATTTTGATGAAAAAGATTTTGTAACGTCTCGAGCATGTAGTTGTCTTAATTATGAAATTTCAGTTTCATAGGACTTACCGTTTCCGCCCGGTATTTACCACACACACACACACATACCTTTTTGCGGGACTTGGGTTATATTTGACTCAAGGGACCCTAAAATGTGTATTTCCGTTGAAAACTGGAATTCGAAAATTTTTACGATCGCAATACTTTCCCTTACTATATATAGTAAGTGAAAGTAAAAATATTATAATAAACACGTGTTTTCTGTTAATAATAGAATTCTTTAATAATAAGGTCCCAAGGTAAGAAATACAGCTTAAAATCAGTTCTAAAATTATTTGATGATTATTGCGTACCTAAAATAAATGTATATATGGAGTCTTACAAATTTAATTAAACAATCACCAAGACAAACATTTGATAGTTATCTAACAGAATTAAAGAGTCTTAATTGCAACTTTGAATCTGCAAATCCCGAGTGTAAGGCTTCATTCTCAAATAGAATGATAATAGACCATACAGTGCGTAACTGCAATCCAGAAGTACAAAAATTATTGTTAAAAGAAACCAAAATACCATCATTGGACGAAGTGACACAACTGTCCCGGGCAACCAAGGTAGGGGTAATGTCCGAAGTAGGGATTGCAATCCGGTGTCATTTCCAATCCGGCCGGATCCGGTCCCAAATTTCATCAATCCGGACGGATCCGGCCGGATCCGGAAGGTGTGACTAAATCAGGTCGATTTTCACTTTTCTGTCCAAGATGAACTGTTAGTATGTTATTCGAATATATACTATATATATATCGAATATATATGTACTCATAATAGGAAGTTTATAAAATAAAAGTTATGTTAGGATTAGATATGGAGCAAAAAAATTAAAGTTTAGTAGTTTAGGTAACTAGTAAAATTTTAATGGCTATTCAAACAGTCGGCTATTGATTGATTTGCTGAAAATAAAGACTATTTGTTATCTACCACTCTTTTTCCAAAATCAAAATTTATTTTTGATAATATATACTAAAGTTATTAGTACTTATGTACTATTTAAAAAACAAATATTGTAAGTAGAATAATTTAAAGATTTATACTAATACTAATCAGACATATTCACCAAAATATGATTGTGCACATCATTAATATAAGAGTTTTTTTGTAATTTTTAGCATTCTCAAATAATTTAAAATTATTGTTAACGCAATTCTCATCTGAGTTAATTACGCAAGGATAATTATATAGGATTTTATAAAGTAACTTAATAAATTAATGGAGCTATCTGAGAAAGTGAAGTATAGGAAGACGTGAGCAGTAACGTAGCTCAGTCTTCCTAGATTTCAATGGATTTGTAAACATATAATTCATATAATTCAGTACACTTGAGTGAGTCAGCACTTGAGTGAGCAATTTCTCTAAAAAAAAGTTAGAGTTGTTTTAGAAGTTCCTCTACAGACAACTTATAGGATGCTATAGCTCGCGTATATCCAAGATAATATCTGTTAACTTACATTTAGGTGAAGCACCGACAAAACAAAAGCACATGTACTGTCTCGTGAAAAACGAACGAATGATGCTGGACTGAACCAATGACGTGATGTAATTTGGCGTCAAACGACACCACCATACATATAAACCAAATGTAACGCATTTAAAGTACTTTTTTTTTTATTAAACTGCACTATTTTTGGCCAAAAATTGCCATCATCGGATCCGGTTACCGGATCCGGTTAACGTATAATGATGCCGGATCCGCCGGATTACCGGATCCGGTTTTCCGGATTGCAATCCCTAGTCCGAAGACGAGGCACAGGCTTCAGTTAATGTGATCAATAAAGAAACTAAAATACGTTACCGAAGAAACTCGGAATATGAATACAAATCTATGAAATGCGGAAACGTTCATAAACCTAGTCAATGTCCAGCTTTTGGTGAGAATTGTATAGTGAGTCACCGTGAAAATGATGCAAAGGGTTTCTGATTTGTTGATAACGATTTTGACAAATAAATTGTTATAAATTAACATATAAATTTTTTAAAAGATTAGATCAAACTATTAATTAAATTATTAAATTAATGTTTGAGTATATATAAAAATTAAATACTAAGAATACTTGAGGATTGTATACAGGTATGAGTGACTTTTGTACATATACTTATTGATTCTTTGTATATGTATATTCTGTCGATATACCAGTCTCTTTTAAAATCATGCATTGTGTAACCTCTTTGAATTTCATTTTAAATTTCTCTCTTATAATTTCATGCAATGTATTATCTGCAATGTATCATCTGACGACTAGTGGTCAAGTCAGGATTTGAATCATGTCGGGCTTAAAATCACATCGGATTTTTAATCACGTCGGGGTCACCACTTGTCGAGGTATGGTTGTTATTATAGACAAGAAAGAGTATCAGAAGGCCTCGACAATTGCGTATTCATGCAAGGAAGAGAGTTTAATGGAGAAGACATGCAATGAATTAGAAGAGAGGACTGGTTAGGACGGATTACACTCTGTGTGGTAGAAGCACTCTAGTAGTGTGGGTTAAGAATGATTTCGCCCTGCGTGGTAGTAGCACGACAGTAGGGTGGATAGGAAGAGAATTCACCCTGCGTGGAAGTAGCATGACAGTAGCGAGGATCAGGAGGGGATTCGCCCTGCGTGGTAGTAGCACGACAGTAGCGTGGAAAAGGAGAGAATTCGCCCTGCGTGGTAGTAGCACGACAGTAGCGTGGATCAGGAGGAAAATCGCCCAGCGTGGTAGTAGCACGACAGTAGCGAGGGTCAGGAGAGTATCACCCTGCGTGGTAGTAGCACGACAGTAGCGAGGGTGAGAAGGAGAGATGGAACAAGAAGGAAGTGAGATAAAGATAGACCAGATTGTGTTACAAAGGCAGAGTAAATCTGACCTAGGGAGATACCCGCTTGGGTGATCTGAAGAGCTGAGCCAGCTCTTGGGGATGTTAGTCATCCATGTCGATAATTGACAGTGAGAGCTTTGCTAGCAGACTAGGGTCTTGGCCCTAGGTCAAATTACCTTGAGTGCTTTATTTATTCTCATAAAACAGTTATATAGATATAAATATTTACAGTGACATTAATTAGTAACAATGTACAATATAATTGGATATAGCGTCTTCTTATATTTGACAGTAAGTCATATGGACGCCGCTAGCGCAATCTGTGAGCGAGCGTGTGTAGCATCCGCCACAATTCTATTACTATTTTATAAATTTATATTATAGCCTGAATACACTGAAAAGCTAGATCTATGCCAAATAGTTCGAAGCAGGTGTTAATTAATAAAGGATTTCCCTCTAAATGTTGACTGTTTCAAAATTTATTTTTGAAGTGCATATGTATTTTACAGACCATGTGTTTTTTTGCATTTGCATCATTTTAACTGTGGATTTTTATTTAATTTGTTTACTGTAAATGGGGTTTTAATATTTCCTTGTTACTTTCACTTACCTATTGGACTGTGTCACATGAAATGTCCGTTTTTAAGGTAAAGGATTTTTATTAAAAATACGATATGAAAACAAGATAATTTTATTCCAAGTATTTACCTTCTTTTTCTACACATTTTCCCCAACGTGACACCAACTTTTTTATCCCCGAACTGAAAAACTCTGTGCTTTGAAGTAAAAAAAAAAATCTGAAAACGCACTTTTCACTTGATCATCATTTTCAAAAAGTTTTCCTTTGACGAAATTTTCTAAATTCCTGAACAGGTGGTAATCTGTTGGAGAAAGTCGGGAGAATAAGTTTCTGTAGCCCAGTTCTTTCAATATTTTGCACAGATGTTTTTGAGCGCCGTCAATATTGAGGCATGTATCTAGCTTTTTTACTTTCCCAATACACTTTAATTGTCTGGAAACGGTAGATGCATTGTATTTAGTTGTGCTGAGAGTCCTTTAGCTGTTTGGTATGGGTTTCCTTCTACTGTATGTTTGAGGACATCGTTGTCTATTACGGACGGAGTCTCTCGGGCAAGTTTCAGTCGTATCCCCAGCGAAATTTAGCCACGCGAATGTCCTTCATAACCAAGTCCTTCTCAATCTTGGAAATATTCTAGCGGCCTCAGCTGCTGAATGGTCGAGTTTACACTCGTACAAAAATATTACTCGAACATTGCGTGTTTCCATGTTCATATTTGGAGGTATACCAAAAAGTGGGTAATTGATGGGGAAGCTAATGTTAAATACAGAGGGATTATGACTGTTTGCTTTAAATATGTAAACATTCGGAAGAAAACAACAGAGACCTGCAAAATCCTTTATGTATTTCAGAAACTATAAAAACGGAATTTCATGTAAAAAACCCAATATTTTAGAAAATATGTCTTTATTTCTAAAGTTGTATAAGGTAATGGAGTATGATAAAGTGGAAAAACTAGCGATGTGAGATTACGAAGTTGGTAAGTGAAATCGTTTTTGACCTTCAGATTTTTATACCAGGTAATCTTTTAACTTTATAGTATGTACGCGGCTTATATCCTATTAACAAATTTAATCATGAGAATAATTACTACCTATCTGTAAATGATCAGTTTGTGACGGTAAGTCCCTAAAACCATCCTTTATCAACTAATTAAACCTCGTTAATTTTATTGGTATCGCATCAGCCACACAAAAGGATTGAATAATTAATAAAATATCTGATTTAAATTACATGAAATTTAAAAAGCTGCTTTGAAATCCCTCCTCTAACACGAAATTAAAAAAAATAAATTGTTTTGTTTTTTCGTTTTAGATTTTTTCCAGAGCTTTGGGATTATTCAAAGGGGTTATAGTGACCTGGTCTGAACTAATGGACATAGCTTTGAACAAATTCTTGTAAATTGTTATCAACATCTAAACAAGCATTTGCACAACAAAAATATCCATCATATACTCAATTAGAATGTCTTTACAAGAGGCCATTCACACAGCGAGGTATAATTACACAAAAACTAAGAATTTTGTATATATGACTAGCTGACCTGAAATACGATGTCCTCTCTGAACTTTGTCTTCGTGAAATCGGTCAAGCCGTTCACGCGTGATGCGATGACCAAGGGAAAGGGTGGTTCATTTATATATATATATATATATATATATATATATATATATATATATAATAAACCATATAACAGTAAACCCTACTTTTTTAAACTATGCTTTCTCCTCGTTTATAACGAAATATTCTCTTTAAAGAATTAACGAACTACTTTTGTCGGCCACAGATTGAATTTGTTCGGTTATTACGAAAAAAAAGAAGAAAAAAATTACGAAACGTCTTAATTCCCAGTAAAGAGCGGACGCTTCTCTGTCCAAATCCTTACCTCTTCCTTCTATTCAGCTAATTCAGTAATTCACAGTCTGTGACAGCTTCTGGTTTCTAGTGTTTCAGCTAGTTTTTCTGTTTTTATTACTTGCTTTAATTCGAGTTTCGGGATACTTGTAGCTGGGTGCTAGCGTAACAGCCTCCATGCCAAAGTCACGGTTCAAGATCCCTTCCTAATAAAACCTGGATAGGCAAAATTTAGGACTCCCACTGTAGCATCGTCCGATTAGCCATAGTAGCATAAAGTGACGTTAAATAAATAAATAAATAATAATTCGAGTTTCGTACGAGGTCAAGAGAAAATCCATTGATTTAAATACATTAAATTTTTTTTTATCATTTCAACTTTATATGAATTGCTGTGATTTTAACATTGTAGGTTCCTTTTTCAGTATTTTGAATGATGGTTTATGTTAATCTTAAAGTAATTATGTAAAATGTGAAATAAGATAGATATATGTACATAGTGCATAGTTTTAACTGTTTTGTAGTCTCTAAATAAACATGTGCCTGTATTGAAAATATTTCTTTTTAACCACCTGGATTTATACCAAGACATATAACATAATACAATATATTTTCGGATATAACGAACAGAGAATTTTTTGGTCTCTTGGAGTTCGTTAAAACGAGGTTTACTGTGTATATGTATACAAAAAACTTTTTACCAAAGTAACTTTTCTCTTTTTCTATTTCATAACATTCTTCTCCTGACTGATGTAAACATAACAAAGAAAGAATTAGAGAAATCGTTCAAGCCGTTCACGCCAAAGTCGGTACACTATCTACCAAAGTACATATTCTCTTTTTTCTTTCCAAGGGTAAAGGCAATTCATTTTTATGAATATATATATATATATATATATATATATATATATATATATATATATATATATATATATATATACACACATACAGATTGATAGATAGATAGATAGAAAACAATGTTTATTCTGGGACTGGGTCCCTTTAGAATAACAGGTTTGTACAGTTTAAATATACAATATGTCTGGCCAACAGACAAGATGAACATGATTAACTACTATTTACAATAATCGATGAATTTGTATACAACACAAAGTAAATAAAATAAAACAATCTTCAGAAGCTAATTTATGTTAGAAAAAAATGAGAAATATATGAGTCGATAACAGAATCCAAATAAAAAAAGAAACAAAAAAAAATTAAATAAAACAAAAATAATTAGTAACATTGTACTAATACTTAGTATTCTTAAAATAACATTAACTCTGAAATAATAAAGGATCTATATCAAACCAAGAATTAATGAAAGATAAAACATAAATAAAAATAAAAAATACAAATATAAGAAATGAAATCTTCTAGTAACAAAAATAACGATATAAAAAACTAAACAAATACTGTAAATATTTAACCAAAGGAAAGAAATTATATACAAATATATTTCATATTTAAAATTTATGTCAGGCAGCGTCATTTTGGGATGTTAGAAGGTGCTGGAAAAGAAGGAATTTAAATGTAGAAAGGGAAGGAGCCTGACGGATGTTTGATGGAAATATATATATATATTACCTATAATATATATTATTACCTTTAAAATATTTTTATAAAGCAACTTTTCTCTTTTTTTCCTTCATAAGATCCTTCTCCTGATATAAACATAACAAAAAAAGAATTAGAGTAATCGGTCAAGCCTCACTTGTTCAAAGTTCAAAGTTCACTCGTGGTGCGATGGTGAGGGGAAAAGGCGATTCATTTATATATATATAGATTTATACTAGGAAAAAAATGCAATTAATTATGGTGTAATTAAACATAAAATAAATCAATTTGTTTCATGAAGGGCTTTCATGGGTAAACAAACGTATATTTTTTCTCAAAATATTGCTGAAGTCATCAAAACTAAATTTACTGTTGGCATATTACGTCCATGGAATGAAAGTATGAGCAAGTACTAAAGAAACGAATTGAGCTATACTGTTGATTAAAGTTTACATTTTACGTCCGGTTTGATTTCCAACCATTAACTAAACGAACCAACCAAAATTTCGGCAGTTATTGGAAGAGATATGTTTGTGTGATTTTCTGACTACTGAGATTCTTGCCGACAATCCTTCAATTAATTTTCGATTAAACTGAAAAAAAGTATTTCACAATTTGCTGGCCTGTAAATCCTACTCACTGAGATTCATAATTACAAAGTACTCCACATTCTACATAATTATCACCTTTCTATTGGGTTGTTTCACATGAAATGTCGGTTTTTATAGTTTCTGAAATACATAAAGGATTTTGCAGTTCTCTTTTGTTTTCTTCCGAATGTTTACATATTTAAAGTAAACAGTTACTAATCCTCTACCTTTGTATTATAAACATTAGCTTCCCAATCAATTACCCACTTTTTAGTATACCTCCAAATACGAACGCGATTTTCGAGTAATAGTTTTGTAGGAGTTTAAACTCGGCCATTCAGCCGCTGAGGCCGCTAGAAATATTTGCAAGGCGTTTGGGGAAGGGAGTGTTAATGAACGGACCATTCGCCTTTGGTTCGCTAAGTAACTTGGACCGACTTGGAAAACTTGCCCCGAGGAAGCCCTCCGTCCGTAATAGACAACGATGTCCTCAAACATACAGTAGAAGGAAACCCCTACCCCTAGTTAAAGGACCCTCAGCACAAATAAACGCATGTGCTCTACCGTTTCCAGACATTTAAAGTGTATTGGGAAAGTAAAAAAGCTCGATACATGGGTGCCTCATGGTCTCACACTAGACCCCTGTTTCAAAACATACCGTGCGAAAATTGAAAGAACTGGGCTACGAAGTTCTTCCGCACCCACCATATTCTCCCGACTTGTCTCCAACAGATTACCACCTGTTCAGGAATTTGGACAACTTCGTCAAAGGAAAACTTTTTGAAAATAATGATCAAGTGAAAAGTGCGTTTTCAGATTTTGTTTCACTTCAAAGCTCAGAGTTTTTCAGTTCGGGGATAAAAAAGTTGGTGTCACGTTGGGAAAAATGTATAGAAAATGAAGGTAAATACTTATCTTGTTTTCATATCGTATTTGTAATAAAAATCCTTTACCTTGAAAACGGACATTTCATGTGACACAACCCAATAGTTGTGTCAAGACCAAGACTCTGTATGCATTTAATAGATAATTGTAATATTTTTTTTTTTTAATATTCGTTTTCAATTAACTGTTTTATTTTTTTTTTTAGATCACTATCAACTTTAAGATCTTGGTTTAGAATTTCTACTTCCTACATCATAAGTATTATTGAGGCATACTTTTTCATATCAACTTGGAACTCACCCGCTGCTAAAGTTCATTATAAATTATATCATTTGATTGTACCATTATACAATCTCTATGAAGTTTCAAGAACTCTGTACACATTTCATAGTTGTTCAGAAGAGGTAAAGTGCTTATATATCAACATTTTTTTACCATTCCCATTTTAAGCATTTAAATTTTGTTTTTAATAAGTTTACTAAGTTGATATAATTTGACAACAACACCTACAATATTAACCCCAATGAAATCTGTACAATCTGTAATATGAACACATAAGAAACCATATACCATTTAATAGCAGCCTGTCCAATATATTCAACATCCCTCACGCTAATAATATACCAGAAAGCCTATTTCCTACAATATTAACTATTGATGACCCAATAAAAATCAAACTACTCTATTATTATTTAGTTAGCTCCTTAAAACTAAGATCATTTGTAATAAATGAGTAACATTTATTAACAATTACGAGCTACATTAGAAATAACCAACTATTTATAAAATTAATAATACTGTACCAGTCAATGTTTCATAATAATGCTTACGTAATAGATAATGTTTGTACTATTGCAAAGAACTATTTTAATCCATAATCTGGTTTCACACAACTCTTTTAAACTATATTTCTATATCAATGATCATTTAAAATCTTAATATTTAATATCATTCACTCCGATTTTATTTAAAATTTTATTTATGTATTTTATCTATATATTAAAACTTTGTATTTCAAAGACTATTTAAAATCTAAAATACTTTAATACTTCTATATAAATAATAATAATAGGCTCACCGAACCCGAAGGTTCGATGCCGATACCAACTAACTTCGCCTGTACAGACTCGTCCAATGTTCACCGGTCAAGCCCAAGCCCCCGAGTTCAGCCTTAATGCAATCCTCCCATCGACGCTTCGGCCTACCTTTCGGACGCCTACCAGTCGGTTCAGCGAATACCAACTTTCTCGGAATCCGTTCCTCACCGAGCCCAACAACTTTATGCGCCCATTTGAGTCTCCGCGATGCTATCAACTCAATTATATTCACAGGGTACAAACTCCGCAATTCCGCGTTGTACAACCTTCTAAACTCCCCAGTGGCCTCATCACTCTTCGGATCAAATATTTTACGCAGTACCTTATTTTCGAAAACCTTAAGCCGTTGTTCATCCTTCAAAGTAAGCGGCCACGTTTCACATCCGTAAAGAACCACCGGAATAATAATAGTTTTATAAATTCTAACCTTTAAGTTTTTAGACAGAAGCAGCGAGCTAAGTAATTTAGCAACTGAATAATAACACGCATTTCCCACCTTTAACCGGGGCTTTATTTCTTCCTGGATTACATTTTTTCTTGTTATCATTGAACCTAAATACTTGAATTTCTCTACGTGTTCAAAATTATGCCCTGAATATTAATATTATCAAGATCGCCACCATTTCGGCTACTAATAATATATTTCGTCTTATCGGTATTTAATTCGAGACCTATTTGTTTACCGGTTTTTATTAACACACTAATACTTCTATATAAGATAAAAAATAAAAAAAATTATATAAACCTGTATAAAAATAATTTGTTACTTTATGTTTATTTTATTTATTCTACTATGATGTTTAATACTTATCTATTATCCTATTGTGATTTGTTGCGTTTCATGTTTATCACTTATAATTGTTATTAATTGCTGTTTGTAATGTATAGCCTGACCAGGCTCTATTTTAAGGGGAAGCCCCAAAGACATATAAACTCATTCTATTCTATTCTATTCTAATTTGACTATTTTAATCTCTGTTGTTCCTTTCAGGAGATGTCTTTTAAAAAAAATCTTTACAGACTTGTTCTGTCGGACCAATCAAGCAGACTCGCACACAGCGTTAGTATTTATAACTTTTAACTTGTTCAATACATTTTACCCAACGTAAAAAAAGGTACAACTTAAATATTAAAATGGCTAGGAAATCAAAATTTTAATTCTTTTTTTGCTTGAAGATTTTGAAGTCCTCAATCAAATCCTTAGGAAATTTCTGATTCTTTATTTATCCCAATATTTTATGAATAGAAGATAAGTTAATAAATAATTTAAATCTGATTTTTTTTTCTTTTTAGTAAAATACAATGGGTATCATAATGGTACTAATTGAAAATTTTGTGAAAATTATATTAGTTTGATTTTAGACTATAGACAGAGGAAATTTAGAAATAGGATATTTTTTGTCTCAATAATGTATCCAAAAAAAACAATTAACAATCCAAAAAAAGTTTTGTTGTATCGATGTAAAATTAATTGGGCTTTAATATCATGTAGGTTTCATTCTGATTGAAATAGTTTGACAGAGCTTAAATGCCGATATTTTAAATTTTCTTCATCTAAAGTACCTTGAATTCTATAGATTCTATTAAAATAATGATATTATCTTGTTACCATTGATAATTAACAGCTAAATATGCACGTTGAACGAATTTGATAAACAACTTAAGGAGAAAACTGAACAAATAATTTTTAATGCATTTTTTGTGTTTTTGAACACAACAATAGTAATATAGATGTATAATATACCGTTGGATAGCTAAAGATTTTAGAAAAAATATTATCTGATACACGGAATCGTAAAGAGTAATGGAGAGTGATGAAAAAACGATAAAACTAACTGTTGTTTGGGTTCCCGAAAAGGGAAATTCATGTTGACTGAGCTGCAACCTGGCGGCTTGTCAATGAAGCTTCAGCGCGCCAATTTCGTTTTTGAACATAAGAACAGTAATATAGACGTATAATATACCGTTTGAAAAATAAATACTTTAGAAAATATATTATCTTATACTCAAGCTTGTAAAATTAAATAAAGAGTGATAAAAAGCCGATAAAACTCACTGATTATTTTAGATAATAATATAAATGAGTTTTAAATAATTATAATTGTAATTAATTCTTAAATGGTTTTACTCATTTTCTCTTTAACTGTATTTGGAAATTCTTTAATCGGTTTTAAAAATGGAGGTAAGTGAAAGTTGTGTGTTGCCCGCATCTGATTTTTTAATAATAATAATGAAATAATTGTTTACCTTAACCACAAAGCATTATTGGTAGCTCTCAGCCCACAGCTCAAGTTTTTACATTCTTTTTCTTCTTTTGCTTCTCCCTGTAGTGCCGTATCAGCGTAGGGGAGCGTTCAGCCACCGGCTCCAATCCTCTCTATTCCCAGCTAGGTTCCTGGCCTGGCGGAGATCTTTCTCTCTTCCTCTGCAAAGCCTGTCCACGTACTCCAGGTAGGACATCCTTGGTCGCCCCCGAGGCCTTCTCCCATCTGGCACGTAATCCATGGTTTTTAGAGGATCTCTGTGATCCTCCATTCTAATAACGTGGTCGAACCACTTCAGCTGTCGGGTTTGCAGAATATCCTTTAACGGCGCAACCTCCATTTCCTGGCGTATCCGCTCATTCCTGACACGATCTCTTCTTGTCTTTCCGACTATTCTTCGCAGGAACTTCATTTCAGCAGCTGTGACTCTGCTCTCCTGCCGGTCCGTCAATATCCAGCTTTCAGCTCCGTATAGTAGTATAGGCAAATATACCGACTTGAAGATATGGAGCTTAACACCTCTACCCACCTCTCGCTTCTCTACTACAGTATTGCATATCTGATAGTAGACTGCATTTGCCTTCCTGATTATATTTGATATTTCTGAGTCTACTTTCCCAGATTTTTCTATTACTGTGCCGAGGTAGGTGAAATCCTGTAACCACTTCCATTTCCTCTCCGTTACAGTATATATGGACATCTTCCGCTTGCCTTTCCCCTACTTGTAGAATCTTGCTTTTGCTGATATTGATTTTCAAGTTTTTACATTCTATTGTAGCTATTTCCGTTTCTGGGCATGTTGTCTCTTCAAACACATATTTAGCACTGTTTCAGAACAATCAAATCAGACTTGTATACAAAAATAAATAAATAAATACAAATATAAATACGTTCTTAAGCGTAATATCCAGCATTATTGTCAAAATAATGTAAAATTTTTATATTTATAGGTGAATAAAAATACTTTTAATGAAAAATTTTATGAAGTGCTGTTGAAATCTACATAAAATAAATGAGAAAGCGTTGAACGTTGAACAGGAATTTATTTATTTAACGTCACTTTATGCCACTATGGCTAATCGGACGATACTACAGTGGGAGTCCTAAATTTTGCCTATCCAGGTTTTATTAGGATAGGGATCTTTAACGAGTGCCTGACATCGCACAGGCTCGGGACCACCTTTTAACGTCCCCTCCGAAGGACGGTTGAACAGGAATGAAAGTCCGCAAAATATTTTCCCTTATATATTTTTTTTGGATTTTTCATAATTTGTCTGTTGCACCTTTTAGATGGATTCTCATTAGTTAAAAAATTGTCCCTGGAATCTAAACATGTCTTATAAATGTTAGAAAGAACCTTAAAATAAATATTTTTTTTTTTATTTATAATCATAATATATTATTATTATCATTTTAGGCAATGATCAAAACTCGGCTTAATATGAAGAAAGCCATTACTTATACTGCCTGTGGATTATTTCCTTTGGATCCAACACTCATTCACTCGGTTTGTATTGTTAACTTAACACTCTTAGTAAGACATTTTTTACTGTACAGCCAATCACAAGAGAGAAAAAACTGATGAATTTTTGACAATAGTGGTCACTAGGGGTGGGTATAATCAAATGAAGATTATCGGCTCATTCGATTACTTCAATCATCCGATTAACGGATTAATCGGTTTGGAGAAACGAATGATCATTCGAACTGAAACGTCTAACGTATTTAACGTATAAGAAGATCGAACGAACATTTCCTTTTTTTTTTTTTTTTGCAACTTTGCATAGCTCAGCCATCATAGAGACGGGTATTTTGGCATATTGCCTCTCAGAAAGCATATTAATCATCCGATTACGACGATCATTCGATTATGCCCACCCCTAGTGGTCACTGATACCAATGTATATTTTAATATCTCTCAGAAGTTTCCTTATTTATTTTTTATTTTGTCTACAGATTTTAGCATCAGCACTTAACTACCTGGCTATTCTGTCTCAATTTTCTTCTGTTAAAACTCCACATTTGGTGTGATATTTATTTTTATAAATTTTATATAATTGTTGTTATTAGTGCGAGCATTAACTATTAAATATAAAACAAAAAAAATTTGTGGTTTGTTTGTTCCCCAGTTCCTGTTCGAATATGAATATAGATTATCCATCAGGATTTATATTATTTTGTAAATAATTGTAGTTGAGAAAAAAATATTCTCAAATTTGCTTTGGCAATATGCAGGTCGCTATGCTATGTCAAACGGATTTTCGTCATCGAATCTGCATAGTCCTTTCTTTTTTTTTAAAGACAATAACAGGCGTTAATTCTGTTTACAACCACGTTTTTATCATTTTATCTATTTCGGGAAAGACCTTGTCCTAGGAACCCGCGATTCTCGATGTTAAATTATTGGGTAGAGTCTTCACACCCAAAACGGAGATTTGAACTCACATGATCGACTTGCGAGCTAGGTAATAGTAATATAGCTGCATTTATTACTTTCACTTACATATATAGTAAGGGGAAGTATTGCGATCGTGAAAATTTTCGAATTCCAGTTTTCAACGGAAATACACGTTTTAGGGTCCCCTGAGTCTAAATAACCAAGTCCCGCAAAAAGGTCTGTGTGTGTGGTAATTCCCGGGTGGAAACGGTAAGTCCTAAGAAACTGAAATTTCATATTTAAGACAACTAAACGCCCGAGACGTGACAAAATGAAGCTTACCAGAAGAGGCACTTTATACCATGCATTTTGCACCTTTTTTCGATTTTCTCAAAAACGGTTCCGACGATTTTGATTAAACTCGCTATATCGATGTATAATTTAATGGGCATTAAAATCATGTAGGTTTTATTCTGATTAAAATGGTCTGACAGGGCTTAAATGCCGATATTTTAAATTTTCTTTCCCTCAAGTACCTTTAATTTTGTAGATTCAATAAAAATATCTATATTATCTTATTAACGCTGATGAAAAACAGTTAAATATATAAATTGAATGAATTCGATACCCAACTGAAGGAGAAAACAGAAAAAATATTTTTTTAATGCAATTTTTCGTTTATGAATATAAGAACAGTAATATACATGTATGATATACCTTTGGAAAGCTTGAGATTTTACAAAAAAATATTATCTCATGCACGAGCTTTTAAAAGTTAACAGAGAGTGATGAAAAGTCTATAAAACTAAGAGATCATTTTTTATTAGATAATAATGTAATACATTTTTTTATTAAAACACATATTTCTATAGAAATTCCATTCAATTAATTCTTTAATGGTTTCAATCATTTTTATCCCTAACTGTATTTGAAATTTTTTTAATTGATTCTAAAAACAGAGGTAAGTGAAAGTCGTGTGTTGCCCGCACCAGATTTTATTTTTATTACATTTTCATATTATTATTTATTACTTTAATTAGAAAGATTTTGTTTTGACCTCTCTCATGCCTGATATACCAATTATAACAAATGTTAACACATCTGCTTATTGTCACGGGCTGGATGACGTTGTAGATAAAAAAAAAATAAAATAAAAAATAATGATAAGGAAAAACTTTGTTTTGTTTCATAGTATGAGTATGAGGTATTTACTATTCTTAGAAGACTAATTTTATTTTTATTCTTATTTTCATCATGTTTCATAAGTTTCTGCTAAAAAGAATTATTGACTCCTCAGAAATAATTTAAAAAATCTGGTGCGGGCAACACACGACTTTCACTTACATCAATTTGTAAAATCAATGAAAGAATTTTCAAATAGAGTTAGAGTTAAAAAAAATTAAATTTCTATAGAAACATATGTTTGATTCAAAAATCTATTATATTATTATCTAAAATAATTAGTAAGTTTTATCTTCTTTTCATCACTCTCCAATTACTTTTAAAAGCTTGTGTATGAGATGACATTTTTTCTAAAATCTTTAGCTTTCCAACGGTATATCATACATGTATATTACTGCTCTTATGTTCAAAAACGAAAAATTGCATTAAAAAAATATTTTTCTGTTTTCTCCTTTAGTTGGGTATCGAATTTATTCAATTTATATATTTACCAGTTTTTCATCAGCGTTAACAAGATAATCTAGTTATTATTATTGAATCTACAAAATTAAAGGTACTTTAGGGAAAGAAAATTTAAAATATCGGCATTTAAGCCCTGTCAGACCATTTTTATCTAAATAAAACCTACATGATATTAATGCCCATTAAATTTTACATCGATATAGCGAGTTTAATCAAAATCGTCGGAACCGTTTTTGAGAAAATCGAAAAAAGGTGCAAAATGTATGGTATAAAGTGCCTCTTCTGATAGGCTCATTTTGATGAAAAAAAGTTTTGTCACGTCTCGGGCGTATTGTTGTCTTAAATATGAAATTTCAGTTTCATAGGACTTACTGTTTCCGCCCGGGAGTTACCACACACACACACACACACACACACACACACACACACACACACACACACACACACACACACACACACACACACACACACACACACACACACACACACACACACACGACCTTTTTGCGGGACTTGGTTATTTGGACTCAGGGGACCCTAAAACGTGTATTTCCGTTGAAAACTGGAATTCGAAAATTTTCACGATCGCAATACTTCCTCTTACTATATAAAGTAAGTGAAAGTAAAAATACTCCAGACCTATCGAATACATCGATAGCACGAATATTTTTATATATTTGAACATATTTAATTCTTCATTAAATTAATGTCCGAAATTACGTATGAAGGTGATTCGTTAGACTCTCTGGTTGTCAGATTTGTAAATGGGTTATAGTTAGGTCACATGGATCTGCAAATGGTTTTCGATCCACAAGATACTAATCTCAGTTATTCGGTCATTGAGATAATATTTGACTAAGACTGATTCGGTAATACCAGATAATGTCCCTTATCAAACATTTCCTAAATGTGTTTGCATACTTTACTTAATGCTAACCACTATGTTTTTCAGCAAACATACGTCTTTGCTGAAATATTTTGTGCGATTAATATTTCAACAAAGTGGTGATAGCTTCATCAATAATTTTATCACCAAGTGTTCAAGAGTAATTAAGCCCTTTAATGTTTAGGAACACTATAAAACTAAACGAGAGTAAAAATATCAAAACAGTACTGGAAGGGATTAGTTCGCGTGGCGGTCAATAAATGAAACAAGTAAATAGTTTCAACTATTTATTGCTTGCCAACGTTTCGACCCCCATTGTGGGTCATCATCAGGGCTAAAAAAGATACAAAGAAATACAATTTCAATAACATTAAATACAATTTTATATAAACTATTGAGATAGAAAACGTCGGTATTACATTTAAAAAAAAGAAGAAATATATATGTAAAGAAATCAATTAATTAAATTACAATGGCTGTAGTATAATTATGAAAGGGCTATACGTGGGAAATGCAGGTAGAACGGAAAGTACGTACCGTATTTATGGACAGGATCTGACAATAATTACTACAATTATAATACTACCATACAAAGAATTAATGAAATTTAACATATAATAATAATATTTTTTTGTTTATAATTATATTCGTAAATTATAACCTTTATAATAGTATAACCAGTGATGGAAGATATATATGGAGTAAAACTGACTGTACCTCCCAACTAAATTCTCCCCAATTATGTTAAAGGTATCAAAGATAACAGGGTGAAAAAAAACTACTAATCGAACATTATAAAATACACTCATTGCCAAATCATACAGGTTAAAATCTTATAGATTCTTATAATAATGTCAAAACCACCGTTACTTCCCTAACAATTCCTGACCATAATTCATCCATGATATTTGTATATAGATCCCTACCTTATATTTCACATCTCTCTGAAAATATTTAAAGATCCCTTAAATTTTCCTTACTTTTCTTAAAACTAGGATTAAAGACCCAGAACAAGATTTCTCACCTTTTTAACAATACTAAAGGACCCGATTTCTCCTCCATATCGTTCCAATATTTTCTATACCAAACTGTACCTAGTTTCCATTCGCCCACGATGCGGTACGTATCTCCACTCTACTCCATATTTTAATGTTTTCTATTTTTTGTGAATATTGATATCTTTATACATTTTCTTTAGCCATAATTTGTTCTACTAAAAGGAATTAGTCCGGGTGGGGTCGGTAAATGAAACAATGAGTAGTTTCAACATTTTAATTATATTTCATCATAGGTTTGCGTGGAACATTGCCCTATTGTGGGTCATTTTTTGCCAACGTTTTTACCCCCTCTTGTGGGTCTATATATAGTTTCCATTCGCCTACAACACGCCCTGATGATGACCCACAATGGGGGTTCGAAACGTTGGCAAAAAATGAACTGTTGAAACTACTCAATTGTTTCATCCACCGACCGCCACCGGACTAATTCCTTTTAGTAGAACAAATTTTGGCTAAAGAATATGTATAAAGATATCAATATTCACAAAAAATAGAAAACATTAAAATATGGAGTAGAGTGGAGATACGTACCGTGGGAAACTAGGTACAGTCTGGTAGAATGGGGGTAGGTAGGATGGAAAGTACGTACCGTATTTATGGACAGGAGTTTTGAGGCTAGAGGGTTTCAAGAGGATATGGAGAGTTTATGCTGTGATATGAGAGTTTTAAGGTAATTTTTGGTTTCACCCACATAGGTTACATTGCAATCTGAACAAGAAATTTTATAGACAATATTGGAACGATATGGGAGAGTAATCGGGTCTTTAGTACTGGTAAAAGGGTGAGAAAGTTTGTCCTGGGTCTTTAATCCTAGTTTTAAGGAAGATGAGGAAAATTTAAGGGATTTTGTAATATTTTCACACAGATGTGGAATATAAGGTAGGAATCTATATACAAATATCATGGGTAAATTATGGTCAGGAACTGTTAGGGAAGTAACGGAGGTTTTGACATTATTATAAGAATCTATAAGGTTTTAACCTGTATGATTTGGCAATTAGTGTATTTTACAATGTTCAATTTTTTCACCATGTTATCTTTGATACCTTTAACATAATTAGGGTGGATTTAGTTAGTGGAGGTACCGTCAGTTTTACTAAATATACATCTTCCATCACTGGTCCTACTATTATATAGGTTATACATTACGAATATAATTAAAAAAAAAAAATCTTGTATTATAATTATATGTTGAATTTCATTAATTCTTTGTATGGTGGTATTATAATTTTAGGCATTATTGTCAGATCCTGTCCATAAATAGGGTCGCACTTTCCATTATAATATCCATTCCATGCATTCCCTACGTATAGCCCTTTCATTATTATACTATAGCCATTGTAATTTAATTAATTGATTTTTTTACATATATATTTCTTCTTTTTTAATATTTTAATACCGACGCTCTCTATCTCAATAGTTTATATAATGTTGTATTTAATGTTATTGAAATTGTATTTCTTTTGTATCTTTTTAGCCCTGATGATGACCCACAATGGGGTCTAAGCGTTGGCAAGCAGTAAATAGTTGAAAGCATTTAGTTGTTTCATTTACTGACCGCCAGCCGGGCTAATTCCTTGCAGTAATTCTCAACGGTCATAATTACACTGAATCATTGAATTTTCATATAACATCTTTTCTTCCATTCCTTTATATTCACTGATTGTCATCGTTTTTACTTTTTTTCAATATTTATAATATTTATTTATATTAGACAAACTGATCCGAAAAAAAAAGAATGGAAAACTGGGATTCATAAAATGAACTTGCAAGATTAGTAATATTGTAAATATTAACTACTTTATGAGACAAAAACATTTCAAATAATCTTGACAGTCATATTAATGGACATCATTTTAGGTTGGAGTGTTGCCAAACTGAACCAAAATCACTAGGTATTTGTAACTGCAGCGACAACCTAAAATTTTTATAAATTAAATAATTTAATAAATAAGCTTTATTTCAATTAAATTAAATTAATTTATATATATATATATATATATATATATATATATATATATATATATATATATATATATTTATTTATTGGGTTGTTTCACATGAAATGTCCGTTTTTATAGTTTCTGAAATACATAAAGGATTATTAAATTGTATTATAAACATTAGTTTCCCAATCAATTACCCACTTTTTAGTATATCTCCAAATATGAACATGGAAACAGGCGATTTTCGTGTAATATTTTTGTACGAGTTTAAATCGGCCATTTAGCAGCTGGGGCTGCTAGAAATATTTGCAATGCGTTTGGGGAAGGGAGTGTTAATGAACGGATCATTCGCCGTTGGTTTGCGAAGTTTTCAGCTGAGGATACCGACTTGGAAAACCTGCCCCGAGGAAGACCTCCGTCGGTAATAGACAACCATGTCCTCAAACATACAGTAGAAGGAAACCCCTACCAAATAGTTAAAGGACTCTCAGCACAACTAAATGCAAGTGCATCTACCGTTTGCAGACATTTAAAGTGTATTGGGAAAGTAAAAAAGCTCGATACATGGGTACCTCATGATCTCACTGAGCGGCAGCAAGACCCCATGTTTCAAAACATACCGTGCAAAACTTGAAAGAACTGGGCTACGAATTTTTTCCGTACCGACCTTATCCTACCGACTTGTCTCCAACAGATTACCACCTGTTCAGGAATTTAGACAACTTCGTCACAGGAAAACTTTTTTAAAATGATGAACAAGTGAAAAGTGCATTTTCAGATTTTGTTTCACTTCAAAGCTCAGAGTTTTTCAGCTCGGGGATAAAAAAGTTGGTGTCACGTTGGGAAAAATGTGTAGAAAAAGAAGGTAAATACTTCGAATAAAATTATCTTGTTTTCATATCGTATTTTTAATAAAAATCCTTTACCTTGAAAACGGACATTTCATGTGACACAACCCAATATATATTTTTTTTTTTTACTCAAAATGGTTACATTTACCGAATGTATCAGAGCATAGTTGATGGGGAAGAAACCACAAGCGGTAATCTCCATACGCTGCTTCATAGAGAAATAGAGAATGAGCTTCTTCTGAATGGAAAAAAAAAGGATTTAATTCAGTGGAAAAAACAATATAATAAATTTATTGTTCTGGACAAGCATTTTATTTTCAGGAAACAGTACATAATAATACCTTTTTAGACAGCTGATTGGTTGGATCTTCAATGGCTGTGGTGTATAATTTTGAATCCAATCTCTTGGCCTAGAAAAACATTTTTTTAAACTTTTCAACCATTAAAAAAAATAAAATAAATAAATGAAATAAAAAATAAAAAAAAGATTAAACGTATTTAACTATTTTTTATGTGATAACCACTTAATAATTTTTCCAGTAATATGTTAAAAGAATCTTGTGAAAATGAATAATCTTGCTCAACGTTCAGTTGATGAAGAGATGTCCCAATTCTAAAGTTTTTGATATTTGATTACCTTAAGCTAATTCTAAGAACAAATTTTTCCCCTATTATTATCATTTTTATTTTCACTTACTATATATAGTAAGGGAAACAGTATATATATATATATATATATATATATATATATATATATATATATAGTATATATAGTAAGGGAAAGTATTGCGATCGTGAAAATTTTCGAATTCCAGTTTTCAACGGAAATACTCGTTTTAGGGCCCTTCAAGTCCAAATAACCAAGTCCCGCAAAAAGGTATTTGTGTGTGTGTGGTAACTCCCGGGCGGAAACGAATAGTCCTATGAAACTGAAATTTCATATTTAAGACAACTATACGCTTTAGACGTTACAAAACGTTTTTCATCAAAATGAGATTTCCAAAAGAGCCACTTTATACCATGTATTTTGCACCTTTTTTCGATTTTCTCGAAAATGGTTCCTACGATTTTAATTAAACTCGCTATATCAATATAAAATTAAATAGGGTTTAACATCATGTAGGTGTTAATGAACGGACCATTCGCCGTTGGTTTGCTAAGTTTTCAGCTGAGGATACCGACTTGGAAAACTTGCCCCGAGGAAGACCTCCATCCGTAATAGACAACGATGTCCTCAAACATACAGTAGAAGGAAACCCCTACCAAACAGTTAAAGGACTCTCAGCACAACTAAATGCAATTGCATCTACCGTTTCCAGACATTTAAAGTGTATTGAAAATAAAAAAGCTCGATACATGGGTGCCTCATGATCTCACACTGGACCCCATGTTTCAAAACACCGTGCAAAAATTGAAAGAACTGTTGAAGAAGTACAATAATAAGATGACAGTAATAAAATATGAGTACTGTTATTTTATTGTTATGTTTTTGTTTCATTGTATTGGTTGTTATCTTATTTTTCTTAGCCCAGACGAAAGTCCAGAATAAAGGCTGAAACATAAAATAAAAGTTTATCTTGTTAATGTGTTTTCTTGATGACTGTAACCTAAACCAACTTTTCCATCATTTATTCTCATAACTGTTAACAATAAACCCATCAATAATATAACTTTGGTTAATAATCTCTAATCCCTCCCCTTCTCCATCCCGCAAAAAACAGATTTTTATTTTGTTTTGCATTTAATATTTAAATATTGGAGGTGCGGTCACCAAAAAATTAAGTTTTTTTTTTATTTGTCTGAATTATGGGCCTTCATCAGGGCTGACTCTGAGATTTTCTCAACAAGTCATCGGTTGCTATCTTTCTTAGCCCCTGCCATAAGAATTCATAATGATGGAGTTGTTGTTGACCGTTGAGATTGTATGGAGAAGTTAGTTGAGGATGTGGTCACCAAGAAAACACACCAATAAGACAAGCTTATTTTAAAATTTAAATTAGAAAGACTAAATATTATTGTTTTGTTTTTAAAATATTTTTATTGAAATTTACAACTGTACAACAAGTAAATATGTGGTAATGATAAAATACATGAAGAGAAATGCCCATTGGCATCACTCCACTAGGTAACTAAACTAGAAGGTCTCGAGGCCACGCCTCGTAGGATTGTCAGGAATTGCAGAGGAAACAACGATTGAAACTAGAGGATTAGAGTGGAAGTGGAGTTTGTCATGGAAGGATTGATACCTGGTTCGTGCCAAATCAGCAACATATGGGATGTTAAGGTCTTTATGGATGAGTTTATTTGTGACAAAGTAAGGAGCATTGAGGATTTTTCGAAGGATTGAATACAGGAAGAATTTGATCGTTTCGTAGAGCCCCAAAGCTCAACTCCGTAAGACCAGATAGGCCTTATGATGGTGATATAGATGAGCCTTTTGTAGATAAGTGGAAGTTTGGAGCGTCTGTCCAGTAAGTGTTGTAGTAAGCGTAAGCGACGGGCAGTTTCTTGTCGTTTCAGTCTTGTGTGGGGATTCCGTGTTAGACGTTTGTGAAGTAGGAGTCCTAGGTAGCGGATCTGTTCAACTGGAACAAGCGGAATATTATTAAAGGAAACTGTAGGGCAGGATGTCATGGGTTTACGACGAAGGGTAAAGGTACTTTTGGTGGGATTCGTTGGAATTGATTTTGATTCTCCAATTCTGACACCATATCTCAAACTCTCTGATGTGGGATTGAAGAGTTTGAGAGGCAATAGTAGGATCGTTATTGACTCATAACACACAAGTGTCATCAGCATAGGCAGAAAGGAAGGTGTTGGGATGGGTTGGGATATCAGCTGTATAGACTGTGTAGAGGATGGGTCCAAGGATACTACCTTGAGGGAAATATTATTGTTAAAAATCAAAATGTAGCTCTATTATTTAATATATAATATTTACCTCATCTGACATTGAGGTTACCGTAGAAACAAGTCTCCACAGTTGATAGCTTCGAGCTAAACAACGTCCCAATGAAAACCACTTTATAGACCTAGATTCCATTTCCGGAAGGACTACTATCAAGAAATACAAGTCTAGAGTGGTGCAAATGAATATGTTTCCAAAAATAACGAAAGTGGGTTTGGAAAATAGTTCATGTATCATCTCGGATATCTCGACAAATGAGGTCGATGCCTCTATGAAACCTTCGAAGTCGGGCGAAGGAAGGGAAGATGTCGTGGCCTTGATGAGGCATGATAGGTAGCTGCATAATGCCACTATTTGCATCTCGACACAGTTAACACACCAATGTGTCAAGTAAAATCCGACAGCCCTTAGGTAGAGTTGCAAGGTATTATCGCTGTATTGGTTGTAATTGGCGATAGAGGTTACGAAGATGGTAGCTGCTCTCAGGACAACATCCAGAATTATTGTTGCAGTGCAATATTTAAACTGCAAACAATTTAGAATATTGCAGCTTTACGTGCTCAAAATAAAACTTTTTTTTTTCAACACCATTTATTAAAATTTACAACTATACATTATTACAAAACAGACCTCAGGAATTAGATAAATGTAACAATATTAAAGTACAAAGTTTACAAAGGAAAAAAAGTGAGCCAATAGTCAACCTTACATGTTGATACAGCTGTGAGCTATGGAAAATTAGTTTGTACAGATAAAAAAAGATAATTTAATTATATATTATGAAAAAAATTATTTAATAAATTGTAACTAAAAGCCAAATGATTTTAAATATTAAAGTCTTGATAATGGGGAAAAAGTCCCGAAACGTTGACTACCACATATGGCAATTTCTGTAACAATGAAAATAAAAAAGATTTGGAAGAAAAAATGTGCTGTTTTAATATGAGCAAACAGTTCAGAATATTGCAGCTTTACATGATCGGAGTAATACTTTTTACTTTCCCTTACTGTAGTAAGGGAAAGAATTGCTATCGTGAAAATTTTCTAATTCCAGTTTTCAACGGAAATACACATTTTAGGGTCCCTTGAGTCCAAATAACCAAGTCCCGTCAAAAGGTCTGTTTGTGTCCGTGTGTGGTAACTCCCGGGCGGAAACGGTAAGTCCTATGAAACTGAAATTTCATATTTAAGAAAAATATACGCCCGAGACGTTGCAAAATCTTTTTCATCAAAATGAGCTAACCAGAAGAGCCACTTTATACTTCGATTTTGTTTAAACTCGCTATATCGATGTAAAATTTAATGGGCTATAATATCAGTTAGGTTTCATTCGGATTAAAATGGTTTTACAGTTCTCAAATGCCGATATTTTAAATTTTCTTTCTCTAAAGTAACATTAATTTTGTTGATTCTATAAAAATAACTATATTATCTTGTTACCACTGATGAAAAACAGGTAAATATATAAATTGAATGAATTCGATATCCAACTAATGAGAAAACAGAAAAAATATTTTTGTATGCAATTTTTCGTTTTGGAACACAAGAACAGTAATATACATGTATGATATACCGTTGGAAAGCTAGAGATTTAAGAAAAAATATTATCTCATACACAAGCTTTTAAAAGTAAATAGAGAGTGATGAAAAGAAGATAAAACTAAGTGATTATTTTAGATAATAATATAATAGATTTTTTAATAAAACATGTTTATATAGAAATTTAATTTAATTAATTCTTCAATAGTTTTACGTATTTTTATCTCTAACTGTATTTGAAAATTCGTTCATTGATTTGAAAAATGTAGGTAAATGAAAGTCGTGTGTTGCCCTCACCAGATTTTTTTTTAGTCTTGATAATGGGGAATAAGTCCCGAAACGTTGACTACTACATGTGACAATTTGTGTAACAATGAATATAAAAAATATTTGGAAGAAAACATGTGCTGTTTTAATATGAGTAAACAATTCAGAATATTGCAGCTTTACATGCTCAAAGTACTACTTTTTTTTTAACACCATTTATTGAAATTTACTACTATACTTCGTAATAAAATAAGTAAATATGATAAAAGAAGAATGACATAAAACAGACTTGAAGAAAAACTACCCAATGGTAGCACTCCTGAAAGTACTACTTAAAAAAAAAAAAAAATGTATTACAGCTTCATTATTTATTAGATTAAATGAAAGATTGACTTCGAAAAAGGATAAGTTAGGATTTGTATTGTCTCAGGGTTCTATTTTATATAATAAAGTAGAACATTTTATAATATTATGATTACGTACTTTCATCTTGTTATTTTTATTGAATCTACAAAATTAAAGGTACTTTAAAGAAAGAAAATTTAAAATATCGGGATTTAATCCCTGTCAGACCATTTTAATTCGAATGAAACCTAAATGATGTTAAAGCTCATTAAATTATACATTGATATACAGAGTTTAATCAAAATTGTCGGAACTGTTTTCGAGAATATCGAAAAAAGGTCCAAAATGTATGGTATAAAGTGGCTGTTCTGGTAAGCTCATTTTGTATTTGGACTCAGGGGACCCTAAAACGTGTATTTCCTTTGAAAACTCGAACTCGAAAATTTTCACGCTCGCAATACTTTCCCTCACTATATATAGTAAGTGAAAGTAAAAAATCTGGTGCGGGCAACACACGACTTTCACTTACCTCCATTTTTAAAATCAATGAAAGAATTTTCAAATCCAGTTAGAGATAAAAATACGTGAAATTATTAAGGAATTAATCAAATTGAATTTATATAGAAACATGTGTTTTATTAAAAAATCTATTATATTATTATCTTAAATAATCAGTTAGTTTTATCTTCTTTTCATCACTCTCCATTAACTTGTAAAAGCTTGTGTATGAGATGATATTTTTTCTAAAATCATTAGCTTTCCAACGGTATATCATACATGTATATTACTGCTCTTATGTTCAAAAACGAAAAATTGCATTAAAAACATATTTTTCAGTTTTCTCCTTTAGTTGGGTATCTAATTTATTCAATTTATATATTTACCTGTTTTTCATCAGAGTTAACAAGATAATCTAATTATTATTGATGAAGCTACAAAATTAAAGGTACTTTAGGGGAAGAAAATTTAAAATTTAAGCATTTAAGCCCTGTTAGACCATTTTTATCCAAATAAAACCTACATGATATTAAATCCCATTAAATTTAACATCGATATAGCGAGTTTAATCAAAATCGTCGGAACCGTTTTTGAGAAAATCGAAAAAAGGTGCAAAATGCATGGTATAAAGTGCCTCTTCTGGTAAGCTCATTTTGATGAAAAAAGTTTTGTCACGTCTCGGGCGTATAGTTGTCTTAAATATGAAATTTCAGTTTCATAGGACTTACAGTTTCCGCCCGGGAGTTACCACACATACACAGACCTTTTTGCGGGACTTGGTTATTTGGACTCAGGGAACCCTAAAATGTGAATTTCCGTTGAAAACTGGAATTCGAAAATTTTCACGATCGCAATACTTTCCATTACTATATATAGTAAGTGAAAGTAAAAATGGCTTGAAAACGGGAAAGGAGGGCTAAATATTAATGAAATTAAGGCAATAATAATAAATTGCTAATTACGATATTATGAATGATAATACAACACAATATAATTTTAATAATATAATGTACTATATATGTATGTAATACTATATTGTAAAACCTGCACATCCAACTGAGTAAGAAAAGTTTCAACGTCTAATACTGTTGCAATGATTTTTTTATAAATCCCACCCATTGAGAAGCTGATCACTATCAAAGCTGCGACTGAAACGTAGAGTGAGAAACATAGGCCAAAGTACATCTCGCCAGCGAAACCTTCGAACTCTTCGGCATAGAAATAAAAGAAGTAGGCGTTCGCTGTCACTAAACCAAACAGTGCAAGTGGAAAAATGACCCAAAAAATAGAAATTTTGAAGTTATTACAAAACGGGAAAAGTCCAGATACCCGACAAACCCAGAAAACGGGAGACATTGCAGCGTATAGCTGTGAACTATCCATTTTCGCGAGGCTACTGAGTTTATCGAGCGACCGTGTTGCTCATTGAAGGTTTTCTGTCCTTGTGTAGTGAGCGTACGGAGAAAATTAAATCAATGCATTACCATTTTACTTTCACTTACTATATATAGTAAGGGGAAGTATTGCGATCGTGAAAATTTTCGAAATACACGTTTTAGGGTCCCCTGAGTCCAAATAACCAAGTCCCGCAAAAAGGTTTGTGTGTGTGTGTGTTTGTGGTAACTCCTGGGCGGAAACGGTAAGTCCTATGAAACTGAAATTTCATATTTAAGATAAATATAAGCCCGAGACGTGACAAAAACATTTTCATCGAAATGAGCTTACCAGAAGATCCACTTTATACCAAGCATTTTGCACCTTTATTCGATTTTCTCAAAAACGGTTCCGACGATTTTGATTAAACTCGCTATATCGATGTAGAATTTAATGGGCTTTAATATCATGTAGGATTAGGATCTTTTTTCATCGCCTATTTCTTTCTCCCTCTTTCCATACTCATATCTTTCTCCGTTACATATCCTGACATATAATTGTTAGTTTAATATTACATTATTTTAAAATTTAAAATTATTTTTTATTCATACTGTTTCTCTTTTTTAATGTCTATGTTCTTTTTATATATTACCTATACTCTTAACCATGTTTTTAATATATTACCGTCATATATCACTTCAAAATTGTTCATATTTAAAATTTTAATTGTTCACATATTTTTCCTTTGTCATTTGTTTCATTTGCTTAATCTCTCTTTATATATTCCTATTACAATATTATCATCTCAATTCTGTTTACTTCCATACTTTATAACTATCATCTTAATTTTGTTTATTTCCATACTTTATAACTGTCATTTTATTATCATATTACATTTTATTTTATTTATGTTCCCATATTATATTACTGGCATATTATTATTATATACCTAACGCATTATTAAGTGTATATATTACATTGGTTGTTATATTGTTTCTTTTAGCCCTGATGAAGGCCTACATTGTAGGCCGAAACGTCGGCACATAATTAAAATAGCACTTGTTTTAAATGTGTGTTTCTAATTTATGACCCCAGCCATCTTCCTCATTTGAAAGAATATAATCTTTTTAAAGTACTTCTGCTTAAATGATATTTTTAGTTTTATTTTCTTCTGGTAAAAGAACATATTGATTTTCTCTGCAACCCGATCTAGACAATGCGACATATAGTTGGCCGTGTGAAAAGCAGTCTTGACGTAAATCGATTTCTACGTGTTTAAATGTTACCCCTGTGATTTATTAATTGTTATGGCAAAAGATAAATTTACAAGAAACTGAATTATTTTAACATTAAAAGGTAAATCATATGGAATCATTGGGATGCCAGGCTAATATCCCCCGTTTTTTCCACATTTTCCACTGATTCTTCAGATTTGCAGCGTGATGCTATGTAACTTAAAGCCTTCCTTGATAAATGGACTATCCAACACAAAAATAATTTTTCAATTCGAGCCGGTAGTTTCTGAGATTAGCGCGTTCTAACAAACAAACTCTTCAGCTTTATAATATTAGTATAGACCATCCGTTGCTCGTGACTTCGTCTCTGTCTATTTCTGTTATTACGATCGCTAGTAAGAAGTTTTTAAAAGAATATATTTTAAAGTACTTCTGCAACCCGATCTTGACATAAATCGATCACTACGTGTTTAAATGTTTGCCCCTGTGATTTATTAATTGTTACGGCAAAAGATAAATTAACTGGAAATTGAATTATTTTAAAATTAAAAAGTATATCATTTGGAATCATTGGGGTGCGAGGTTGATTAATTTCCCCGTTTTTTTCAGATTATCCCCTGATTCATCACTCCTATTGGTCGCAGCGTGATGTTATGTTATATAGCCTATAACCTTCCACGATAAATGGACTATCCACCACAAAAAGAATTTTTCAATTTGAACCAGTAGTTTCTGAGATTAGCGCGTTCAAACAAACTAACAAACTCTTCAGCTTTATAATATTAGTATAGATTTAGAACAACCTAATAGCACCATAAAAAAATAAATCACACATAAAATACTGCATAAACACCTCAAAATTGCTCTGACTAACCATCTAGACTCAGCACAGCCATAAATAACACTGGGCCAAGGGCCACTTGCGTCATAAGGATTCTCTCCATATTGATCCTTCTGAAGTGAGACCATCTCTTTATGTAAACACCTTGCATATCTCCTATTTTCACAAAATTTAACCTTGGCTGTGTAGAGGTTTCAAAACTAAACAAGTGTCTCTGAAATTCAAAGTTTGAATCAGGTTGTGACCGTGCTTCAAAGATGAGCAGTAAGAAAACAAAACGAAAAAACTATTTTTCAAGTGCGAACCCTACAAAGAAAAGAAGAAATGATTTGATGCCTGGTTTAAAAGGATTTATATGTACTTGCAATGGCAATATGAAAGGATGCATAGCAGAAGCTTTGAATATTTTGGATGAATATGATTCTAAATTAAATCCTGAAATGAATGTAAATTTGGTTAATTAACTGCTTACAATTATTTAAGTAACTGTTTGCTAAAGATGTTTTACTTGTATAGAATACTGATGAAATTGAAGAAAGCGAAGATATTGAAAAAGCCCTGAAGAAGGAGTTGAATAATGAAAAAGAACAAAAAAAGGAGGAAAAAAGGTTTAGAGTTATTGAAACTGGAATTAATAACTGCATTTTTATTGGAACCACTGTAAGTTACATTCGGTCAAAACAATCGAAACTATTTTACTGCTTGAACATTCTTGACAGATTTTTTTTTTTTTTTGAAACAGCGAGGCATTTGTGTTATTAAGTAATTGGATACTTTGTATTAGCACATGCTGAATAAAATTGATTTTTCTAGACAATGCCCTCTTTGATGACAACTTCCATAACGCGTATTATTACCAATTGATTTCATTAGGACGTTTAGCTGTGAATTGTTATTTATTGTCTATTTTATTACAGTTGCTGTTCTTAACTTAAATTAGAATTATTCTGTTGTTTTTTCTCTGTGAAGATGTGGCTCCTCATAAAAACCATTAGTCATATAATATTGACTAAAACATAAATAAAATCTATTGTTCATCTTATTATAATCAAACTTTTCCAACAGATTAGTTTAAATAGTAATTAAAGACAATTATCTGCTTGATACACATTTTGTGTATTTATTCTATGATCACCCCATAAATATCTTTCATTATGATTAATAATGAATAATATTGCAGGTTGACAGTGTTGTTGAAATAGTTGAAACAATTGCAAAAGATATTGAGAGTACAAAAGTTTCCAAGAGTAAAAATCTCATTCGGATGCTGCCTGTGGAAATAACTTGTAAGGTAATCTATGATAAGATATTCTTTAAAATATATATACATTGAACAAAATCCATCCATAGGAGACCATAGAGGAATAACATAATCCTCTCATTTACTCTACCCATCTCTGTTTATTTCTGAACTTAAGCCAATGTTTAGGATAGAATAGCTATTTGGAGCACCTGTGGATAGAGTTGACTAATTTCAGGTTGATAAGTTCTGATAAAGGGAATTAAAATTCCAGTGCTGGGAGTATTTCCTTTATAGCACTGACAGCAGTTCTTGACAAAAAAAATAAAAAACCTGTTATGAGGGTCAAGGAGTCCAAAATAAATCTTATGAGGTCTTATAAGAAATATTATGAGTGAAACGTGAATATAATTAGATCTCATTAAATTAATACTATTAAGTAATTGGCAAAATAGGGGAAAAATAAAAGTTCAATTTTTTTTCCTAGTTTATTACTTGAAACTGTAATATTTTATTAAATATAAAAATAATATAAAGTAATTAAATACACAGTTTTGTTCATTTGTTTAACGTCACTTTATGCTACTGTGGATAATCAGACGATGCTACAGAGTGGGTGTCCTAAATTTTGCCTATCCAGGTTTTATTATGATAGGTATCTTTAACAAGTACCTGACATCGCAGAGGCTCGGGACCACCTGTTAACATCCCCTCCAAATGACGCCATAACTAAGGATTTTTAACTCCCATTAAAAAATCCTAGGACCACCTGCAATACAATACACAGTTTTCAAGTAATTAACATAATAGGAGAAAAATTGTGCTTTTATTTTTAGACTTTTTGGAACAATTTGAGATAATCATGTTAAAACTTGTTATTAGAATCCTAAAAACATTCATTAAAACTTATTTACCAAGACTTGTTCCTGAGTTGTCTGAACTACCAGGTAAGCATTACGATGGCTTAAAAAGAAACCACTCCCCTGCTAGCCAAATTTTTTTGCATGATGATTGTCAGTTATCAAATGGTTACATGTCATCTTTTTTTGTAAGTTTAAAAGGGCTTATAATAGTGTCAAGTGGGAGTAACTCTGCCGTGCCTAAACAAGCTGGGTACAACAGGTTAATCATTGGCCTTGTCCTTAGGTTGTTTGTTGGTGCCTAAAAAGATCTTTAAATAAAATTTAAGTATTTTTTTTTTTTTTACTTGATCAATTATATTTCTTGGTATTTGTCTTTTATTCAATGGCATGATCTGGAGCTTCACCAAGAAACCTTTGAGGCATATTAAATTTAGTTTATTTAGCCAGTGTTTTAAGAAATTTTATATTAGAATATACGCTATGAGATAAATACGATTGATTGGAAAACACATAAATGGAATATGATAAAGATATACTATTTTTTTGTTCCTTGTAGGCATTCATTGACGACATCAAGAAAGCAGCATGTAGTATTTTTGAAAAGCACTTTAAATGTGATCCAGTTTCCTTCAACATAATTTTAACGTAAGTTTAATAAAAGTAACTGTAGTGTTTCGAACAGTTTTTGTTTTTATGTAGTCTGAGAATAGCTAGTATATATATACATTTATTAAATAATATATTAAAGATAGATGAATTTTATAGTAATGGAAAATAAATAAATTGACAAATAATAAAATACATTTAAATGTTATTTACCTATGCTGATGACACCTGCGTGTTATCAGTTCAAAAAGATCCATTTGTTGCTTCACATACCCTGCAAGCCCACATCAAAGACCTAGAAGTATGGTGTCAAAACTGGAAATTAAAAATAAATTCCAACAAATCCCATCAAATAACCTTTACCCTTCGCCATTAACCTTTGACTTCCTGCACTACAGTATCCTTTAATAACTCTGAACTAGTTCCTGTTGAACAGATCCGATACCTAGGACTTCTTCTTGACAAACGCCTAACTTGGAATCCACATACACGACTAAAACGACAAGAAACTGCTCGCCGCTTTAGGCTACTTCAACACTTACTAGACAAACGATCAAACATTCCTCTGAACTACAAAAGGCTCATCTACATGACTATTATAAGACCAATCTGGACTTACGGAGTAGAGCTTTGGGGCTCTACTAAACCATCAAATTCTACCCGCATCCAATCCTTACAATCCAAAATCCTTCGTAAAATCCTCAACTCTCCTTACTTTGTCACAAATAAACTTATCCATAAAGATCTTAATGTTCCCTATGTTACTGATTTGGCCCGGACCAGGTATCAATCCTTTCATGACAAACTCCATCCTCACTCTAACCCATTAGTTTCAATCCTTTCTTGCTCTTCAATTCCTGATAATCCTCCGAGGCGCCTGAAAAGGAAATGGCCCTGGGACCTTCTAGTTTAGAATATTTTTAGAGTTCTTCCAATGGGAAGCTTCTCTACATGCATTTCATGTCATTCTATTATATAACACATCAC
Source organism: Piezodorus guildinii (assembly GCA_023052935.1). NCBI lineage: Eukaryota > Metazoa > Arthropoda > Insecta > Hemiptera > Pentatomidae > Piezodorus > Piezodorus guildinii. The sequence goes on along the minus strand of CM041294.1, from coordinate 13,353,516 downwards.
ATTTACTAGATGTATTTTTATTGTGAATACAGTTGTAAATACCATTAGTGTTAAAAAAAAAAAAAAAAAAAAAAAATATTATTTAATAATGATGGAAAAATGGTTGTCTGTAGAATAAATAATTGGAGAAGTTGATTGGGGGTGAAGAAGTAGAGTCATTCAAATAGACCAAATAAGGAGACTTGATTATAACACCAAGTTCTCCAATCAAATACTTAAGAATTCTATAATAAAAGTAACTGACTGTTTTTAAATATTTTATGTTTCAGCAAGAGGAGTAATAGTAATTTAGAACGGATGGAAGTGATTGAAGAACTCGTTCTTCTAGTGAAAGATAGGAATTTGAATCATAAAGTGAATTTGAACTCACCAGTGAAAAGTGTTATAGTGGAAATAATCAGGAATATTTGTTGTTTGTCAGTTGTTAATAATTTTCAAGATTATATGAAATTCAATTTGATTGCTCTTGCATCTAATAAAAATCCTGTTAGCTAAGTATGATTTTTAATGCTATGAATTTCAAAAAATATTCATTGAATAAAGATCATCTAAAAGTTCTTGGTTTTTATTTATTTATTTATTTTTTTTTCATTGCCTAAATGATGACTTATATTTGATTTTTGCTATATTTTAAATATAAATATAAAATCATGTTTTCTTGAAGTCTTTAAACCAGTTAAATATTGTTTTTTGAGTGAATTAATATAATTATTATTAATTGAAGATTTTGTTTTTAAATATCTCTGTTATACCAGGTCGGTTCACTTGTTAATTTTTTTTTATATAAATATTACAATGAATATAAAGCTAAAAAAAAAATTAAGTATCTATCTTATTTTGACATTTCCCTAATTTTATTTCTTGAATCTATTCTTTGTTTTTTTTTACATATTTTTCAGGTTCTTAGAGTAATGTTTTTGTCACACTCAACTTTGTTGGTGTTGCTACTTGCAAAAATTGGCCAACTGGTTCCACATTAGGAATTTGACGCAAAAATGCGCTGTAGCTCTGTTGGTGATTCTTGGATTGCAAATTTTGTGACAGTTTCCTTATCAGAAATTTAAGTTATTTATTGTTTTATAACATTTGTCACTAGGGCCTACCATTCAGAAACTATATTGGATTTAAATGATAAATGTTACCATTGTACATAAATGATTAAAAACAAATTCTGTTCTGTGATTATTATTTTTTTTTTTTTTTTTTACCTTCTTCACTCCATCGATCCATCTGTATGCCTGCAAACTCAAATTCTTGACTGGAAAAAGCAGTAGAATACAGAAAAACATATCGATGATATATTGTTTTTCTCATTCTGCAAGAAATACTAAATTAATGCATATTTATAGAAAGTGGTAAGAAACATGTCACTCAAAGTATTGCCAATCATTGCAACATGTGGCCAAGTATTGTCAAATATCTGCTTGTAAAGACTTTTCCCTTGAGAACCCTGCTTAAACACATTGATTTTAGTCAATAACTATCCTCCATTATTGTTCAACTGCTCACGATGGTGATCATCTTAAACTCATAAGGCACCTAATATCCTTGTATCTGGATCATTCCTGATGTTTTAAGACATTTTGTGACCTTAGTGTCATCTATTAGTAATGGTTTTCCAAGTTCAGCTAGCATGTGACATGTCTTCATTAAGTAAATTCTCCAATTCTTTTGTCTTATAAAATTTCTAATGGATCAGTGTTCATTATTTCCAAGGTTAGAATTTTTAGTTTCTTAGCTGCAAAACCAGTCTTAACAATTCATTTCCGCTATAGGACACTCTACAAGAATTCTATATGATATAATTTTACACAATACTCTTAACATAGCACAAAACTAAACATTTTTAGTAGTACATAAAAAAATTGTTTACACTGTGGCGAACTAACTTGAACTAAACCAGTCCAAGGTTACTGTCAGTAGTTTCTTGAAAATCGTATTACCAACTAAATGCAATGCTCATAGTAATGGCGCTGCCATATTTTAGGAAACAGCAGTGAATACTTATTCAAGGTACTAATTCTTGTGAATGATTACAATTTTACAACTAAGAGCAAGCTTAACAAACAGTTAAAATTAAGATGGATAATATAAAATATTGGTGTAGCAGTAATTTCATTACACACAGAGAAACTCTCTCTGAATGAACCTTGCTCTGGTATGAAAAGTTGTCCTTTATGATCTCAAAGGCTTGGGCTTAAACATTGGCTAAATATATATATTTTAAAATGTTCTCTGATTCCGAATTATTCTTATGATGAAAAGAAAAAATGTTTTTAATACCGTTTCTAGACTAACAGTCGTGCAATGAGGTGATCAGGCTGAGATCATATTCATCCACCAGGTTTTTCCCCCATTATTGGGTACCCACTATATACAGGCTGGGTCTGCCCTCCATAGCGAATCACTCCCTCTCTCCCTCCAGCGATTAGTTAATGCTAATTGTTAATAATGAATGCTGACCATATTATATACAGAACATCCTTACCAAAAACCCCTGATACTGGCTCTATCCTATCTTATGATTAATTCTATCAAAAGTATTTATGTTACTTAACTTATGACATATCTGCTCATATTTTTATTTTGATGATAATTTAGCTTATTTTAAATTATCAACTATTTTTACATAATAAAATATGATGACCAGGAAAACAATATCTTGGCTCCTATTTCAGAAAAAAAAATTTTGGACTTAGTTTTGGTAATGCTATTTTTTTTTTCTCTATTTAAACCATCAACAATAAAATAAAATAATCTATTTTAGTTAACATAACTGTCACTTTTGTATATTTTGTAAAACTCCATATATAGCATTTTATTTTCTATTTTATCTGTTATTTCACTTAAATACTATTATAATTTATTTTTGTTTTATAATCCATTTTTTTGGTCATGTACTTCTTTTTTTTTTTGTTATTGGTGGTGACAAACTATTTAGGTCCTTTCCTAAAATTTTTGGATTTTTTATTTTCTGAACGACAAATAAGAAACGCGAAAAAAGACAGCTCTGATGAATGTATATTTAATTGAAACTACTCTTTTTTCTTCGACTACGGTAGATTTCTTTGAGATTTAGACGCAATCCCACAGGTCATTCTTCAATGATTCATGGAACTCAACATTCTATCAGCATATTAATTGCAATATTTTCCCCAATATTATATTTTCTTATGATTCAGCCTGAACTGTGAATTATATACTCTTATAATACATATAAATAAACAAGATAAACATACTTAAATATAATATATAACAAATATGATGGTGTCGAAACCAAAGTGAGAAAAAAAAAAAAAAGGACCACACATTATATTTTTTATTGTGACTATTTGTTAAGAATAAGCCATTTTGTATGAATCTACAATATTACTTTTGTAATTTCTTATGTTCACGACAAGTAGAGCCCATGTGTGTTTCTGAAAGTAATTTATTATGTGAAGTATAGTAATTTTATAAAATTGTATTGCATGAAAAATGTTAAGTAATAAAAACTTATTTGTTAAAATATAATAGTTTATAATACTAAATAAGATATTTATACAGATATTGATATAATTTTGATTTCGAAACTGATTGCAACAAATAAAGTGAATGATCAACATTGAGATACGATATACTAGGACACCCTAACTTGATTTTTTAAGTTTTAATAATATGGCAAATTGGAAATACTCAGTTAAGAAAAATCTGAGAGACAATTGTCCTCATAAGTTATTGCAGTCAAGATTGTTTCACTTAGTAACCTATCTCAAAGAGTCCAGCATCTGAGTAATAGGTATTTAAATTTAGGCACAAATTTGAGAGTTCAGATCTTGGATTATAAGAACATGAGGTCAATGAGAAACAGTTCTCACGAACCAGACCAGGAAGTGACTTCAGCTTTCTAGGCGTAAAGGTGATCAACTGTTAAATTTCAGAGTTTATGTTATAGAATCATATTTGAATTAAAATGATATTAATTATTAATGAAGAATTTTTCAAAAAAAAAGTACTAACAGATTTAAATGATGAAATCCTTATAAATTCATTTTTATCATGTTCCAGAAAAAAAAATTAATATTAAAATCAAGTAATTAATAATAAAAGAATAATGATAAATACAAATTTGTAATCACAGATTTTATTATACAGACATTTTTAGTAGAGCATAAAATTTGGCAAATACATGTATTACCAAAAAAGATCACATTAGTTACCCAATAGCTATAAACTTCTTAAATACAATGTAAGAAAATAAACTTATTGAACTATGAAACAAGCAGATTAAGGCTATTAATATTAATTCTTATATTATGAGATATCTAACTAGGGTACGATCCATCTTCATAATACAAGATTTTCAACACCATATTCTACTTTTGGCTGGCAAATTTATCAACAAATTGCCTTAATTTATCTGTATCTTGCAGTCCAACAAGTCGCTCTTCAACTTTTCCATTTCTAATAGCAATAAGCACAGGAACTGAACCCACCTGTAAAGATATATAAGTAAATATTTAATGTATACAAAATTAAAGAATTTAAGCAAGTTAAAAATCAAACTAACATCATAATCAAGTGCAAGTTCTGAATTTTCATCAATATCCACTTTGGCCAAGACAACCTCTCCTTTTTTCTCAGCAATCACATTTTCAATTCTTGGAGTAAGAGCCTTGCATGGATTGCACCATCTGAAATATTCCAATAAATTAATCCTTGATGGTTAATACAATTGGCATTGATATATCCTATACTACAAGGGAACCTACGTAGCGAAGAAATCCACAATTACAGGTTTCTTGCTGTTTTTGACACGCTCGTTGAAATCATTCAAATCTTGAACTTTAAATGATTCTCGACATTGGGTGCACACACTAAAGTTAATTTTTTTTATCTGCCATAATGGCACTTTACGAATGGTTTTGAACATGTTTTAGAAAATACTTTTAATCAAATAATTTCAAAAGGACACAAAACATGAAACCTCCACAGGTGTTATCCAAAATCAGCTGCTGAGTGATAAGAACTCAATGTTGCCAATGAATGGCTTTTTGTATTTTATTTTCCTTTATTTATCGTTATTTATGATAAAGTGACTAAATTTCAGAAATTCGTTTGGTTGCACACTTAGAAAAGTTATAACTGTCTTCCAAAATAACTCAGTGAAACACAAAGTAATTGATTAATTTTAAGATAATTATTAATAGTATTTTAACATGGTTCTTATCAGATTCTTGAAAGCAGTTTTAAAATAGAAATGGGAAACAGTAACAAGATTTGAAAATCTTCTTAAAGTTATGCAATTCACGAGATACTTAATATGACGACTTCATTGATATGGTATCACTGATAGTGGTGTGACAGGGAGTCTGACATTTGTTTGAACTCAGTCTCTCAGGAGACATCTACCTAGGTAGGGTCTTTGTATATATCTTTGTCTAATTATTTATTCTAAGTAACATTATAGTCTTAATATGTCAGAAAACCAAAAAAGTGCTGTAAGAGTTTGGTGTGATGGATGGTAAGTAAAAAAATTGATATAATTGTATTATTGTCTTAGAAAAGTATATTTTAATCAGTTTTTCCTTTTAAGTTATGACATGGTTCATTTTGGCCATGCTAATTCTCTTAGACAAGCTAAAGCTCTAGGAGATGTGCTTATTGTTGGTATACATTCAGATGAAGAGATAGCTAAACACAAAGGTCCACCTGTCTTTACGCAGGAAGAAAGGTATGTATCGGGAGTACTCTTATGATTGTTAGTATAAGAGTGAGATATAAGGCATAATTTGAATAATGTTTTAGGTACAAAATGGTCAAAGGAATTAAGTGGGTGGATGAAGTTGTCAAAGATGTGCCTTATATAACTACGTTAGAAACACTGGACAAATATGACTGTGATTTTTGTGTACATGGAGGTATTTTCACTATATAAATATTTGTTGATGAATAGTTAGTATGCTATTAATGTTCCAAATATATTTTAGCTGTTTTAAATTCAAAACAACTAAATGCTTACAAAATTTCTTTTGCTGTATGTGGATGTAGTATTCGTCTTGTATATGCAATTTTTATAGATTTGTGTTTTTGATGAAAAATTAGATTTTTAAGAAAAAACATTTTTTTACTTTTATCCAGAAAAATCGCTGAAAGCAATGAAAGTTAACTTTCACCTAATTTTTTTCTGGTTAAAAAAATGAATAGATGATAAATATTTATTTTTATGTAATTAAAATATATCAATATAAGTTATAAAATCCAAAGAAATTTACAAGTCAAATATATTATCTCTTTTTAATGTTGGCAAATTAATATAATAATTATTCTCTGAAATTTGATTCATACATTGAAATTGGCATAATGTGGCTAGAATCGACTTTTGACTTGTGAAGGCTTTTATTTTCAATTTATTTTACCCCTGAGTATTTTCCAGACTGTTAGATGACTCACTGGCATCCTAAACTAGTTAGAATCTAATTACATAAATTGGCTAAATTATCCTAAAATAGTTATTTAAGAATAGATGGTTATCTATTTAATAAGTAGTGTTTTATTTTTCATGAATTTTCCAAATAAAATTGTTTCCTTTTATTACTATTGAACTTGAATGATTTGGACTAATCGGACTAATATAATTATTAATTTAATTACTATTATTTTATTTTTCATTATCCATTGTTATTTTGTGTCCTTTTATAATTATTAAACTTAATGATTGGAACTTATCGATGTAATAAATTATTTAATAGGTATTATTTTATTTTCATGAATTTCCATTGTTATCGTGTTTATTTTTATTCTAATTAAACATAAATGTTTGATTTTATTTTCTATCTATAATATCCAAATTTTCTTCTTTTTTTTTTGTGAATATTCGATTTTCTTTTTTCTTTTAATGTTTACAAATAAATCATAAATTCTACAAACTCAGAATGAAATGAGAACTTTAATTTAAATTTTATTTTATTTTAACTTTGAGTAGTTAGAAAAATCAGGTCGTAACCTCTGCTTATGTCTATTGACTATGAAAAAAGATTTTCAAATGGGAAGGATGAACTTAAATGTAAAACATTTTAATAAATATTTTAATTTTTAAATATTAATAAGCTTTAAAAATATTTAATGTGTTGTAGAGTTGAAAGTATCGATTGTAATGATATTTTATTAATTTCTTTCAGATGATATCACACTCACTGCTGATGGTGTTGATAGCTATCATTTAGTCAAAGCTGCTGGACGATATAAGTAAGTTTTAATGAGTCTTTATTGTTTACAAGTTATATGTACATGCATATCTCCTAGCACCGATATAAAATAACATACATGAAAGAAAATATTTACATAAATGTCTGTGATCTGTGTGAACATGTATATGTGTGTGTTTATATATGTATATATGTATATATATATATATATATATATATATATATATATATATATATATATATATATATATATATATATATTTTTTTTTTTTTTTTTCCCCTTCATTTGATGATCCATTGAGTGAGCATTAGCTCAGTCAGGCCATACATGACGTATATGTGTAATCAGTTATTTGATTTTATCAATATTGTCTTAAATGAAGTGATTGGTATTATCTAATAAAAGTGTCTTGTGTTGTCCTGTCCCCTCTTTATGATATGCTATCTATTATGTCAGACCATTTAAAAACCCAAATAGACAGCATTTTCAATTGACTGTGACATTGATTTTAATGATTTTCTAATTGATAATGAACATAATTTATTATTCCTTTAGAAAATAATTTATGTTTATTACTTAGTTCTGTCACTTAAGTATGCGTTTTTAATTTTTTTAAATTATAATCTGTCTTATTCATTTTAGATAAGGTATCAAAACGATGAATACTAATCCTTCTGCTTTAAATATAGATTGATCATTCACTTTGGAAATATTTGTATACACTTTATTTTATAAAAGAGTTTTTTTATACATATTGGCTTGTAAAATTTCTCTGCTTCAGCTTCTGTTGTAGTTGCCATGTATATAATTCAATATAATTATAATTAATATATTTTTTAATTTGTTGATATATTATAATAATTACCCTATTAAATAAAAAAATAAAATTAAAACTAGGTGTTTTGAAACATAAATTAAATTTTTGAAAAACATAAATACATCATGAAAAAGTAACCAAGCTGTTAAAGTCACTTTCTTATAATTTTTTACTTAACTATAATTACACTAATATGGAATATTTGTCCAGTTCCTAAGTGAATTTATATTGAAGGATTTACAAGATGCAACAATAGGGTTTAATTTTTTATTTATAACTGTAACTAATATTTACATCCTATGATAAATAGAAAGTGATAAAAAACTATTTAGATCTCAAGTCCATTATAAAATTCAATATCTCAAGAGTTTTTATCTATGTCTTTTATATACCGCAGTTAATATTAATATGGCAAGCCTCTTAGCCTTTGAAGAGATTAGATACCAAAATGTGTAATTTTAGATAGGATTGTAAGATTACTAGTCAATTGATTCTTTGTATCATTATGATCGATAAGGATGAAAAGATTCTTTTCGTTTATTTTTGCTTCATTGAAAATCCATCTAATCTCCACATAATTATATCTTGTGCTTATTTTTTTGCACATGTCGATAAATAATAAGTAAAATAATACTTCGTTCACTTTTTAAGAAATTCTTTTAATGTTAAATGTAATTTTCAACTTTCATTTTTAAATGAAGCAACTATCTATGCTGATGACAGCTGCATGTTATCAGTTCATAAAGATCCATTTGTTGCTTCAAATACCCTTCAAGACCACATCAAAGACCTATAAGTATGGTGTCAGAACTGGAGAATAAAAATAAATTCCAACAAATCCGTTCAAATAACCTTTACCCTTCGCCGTAAACCTTTGACTTCCTCTCCTAAAGTATCCTTTAATAACACTCAACTAGTTCCTGTTGAACAGATCCGATACCTAGGACTTCTTCTTGACAAACGCCTAACTTGGAATCCACATACACGACTAAAACGACAAGAAACTGCTCGCCGCTTTAGGCTACTTCAACACTTACTAGACAAACAATCAAACATTCCTCTGAACTACAAAAGGCTCATCTACATGACTATTATAAGACCAATCTGGACTTACGGAGTAGAGCTTTGGGGCTCTACTAAACCATCAAATTCTTCCCGCATCCAATCCTTACAATCCAAAATCCTTCATAAAATCCTCAACGCTCCTTACTTTGTCACGAATAAACTTATCCATAAAGACCTTAATGTTCCCTATGTTACTGATATAGTCCAGACCAGGTATCAATCCTTTCATGACAAACTCCAATTTCAATCCTTTCTTCCTCTTCAATTCCGGATAATCCTCCGAGGCGCCTGAAAAGGAAATGGCCCCGGGACCTTCTAGTTTAAAATATTTTTAGAGTGCTGCCACTGGGTAGTGTCCCTACATGTTTTTCATGACAGTTTTGTATATTACCATCACATTTACTAGATGTATTTTTATTTAATACAGTTGTAAATATCAATAAATATGTTAAAAAAAAAAAAAATGAAGCAACGTTTTTAAGTTTCATTTATATACTACTGAGTAATAATGCGGATTTATTTGAAGATTTAAATATGTTTATTTTAATATTAATATGATGTAGATGATAAAACACTGTAAATTATTACACAATGGTTTATTATTTCCAGATAACTATATTAGGGTATATAACTGTTTGTATAGCTGTTTAAAGGCAATTAACATATATGAAAAGCAATAAATAATTCAAAAGAAAATGGTCTATCCCTACTGCTAATTTCAAAACTCTATATCTCTGCTATTTCTAAACCGATTTCAATGATTCCTTTTTCATTTTGTAAAAAATTAAATTCTCTATTGAACTGCTCTTTTTTTTCTTTGTTTGTTTACTGAGTTATGAGTGTATATATAGGTGACATTTCAATTTTTTTCTGTTTTATAATTAATAGCGGTGTGCTGATTCTAAAACTCTATAAAAAAAAAAAAATATTTATTTTCAAAATTAACGAAGTTACAAGCGTACATATAGGCAAGATTTCAATTTTTTCTCTATTTTAAAAAGTAACTAAGCTATATGGATAGGTTTCAATTTAAAAAAAAAAAATTATTCATAGCTTCTCGGTAAGAAAACACTAATATCATTTTTCTTAATCTTCAAAAATAACTGAGTTATTGAATTATATCACTTTTTAAAACAAATTTCCACCATTTTAAAACTAATCAGCTGATATCAGCATCTAAGTGTATGGATCATTGTTGCATGGCCTTGTATTTTCGAGCCGAATTTCATAAAAATTGGTCCAGTAGTAACGCAAAAAACCCGCGTACGGCAGCTATTTTTTTTTTTTATCGTTATTCAGATTCTATGTATATTGAAATGTAAGTCTTCAAATTTTTATGGTGGGGGTAGTTTTTTTTTTTTTTTTTTTGGTCAATTAAAAAGGTTCATTATTGAAGACAATAATAACCAAAAAGTCGGGGAAAGAAAAAAAAGTATAAATTAAGTAATAAATCATTACATAAATGAGAATGTAAAGGGATCACAAAAATTTAAAAAATATATATATTTAAAAATGAAAACTATTTGCCATCAATGATACAGTTTACTTTTACCTTCATTCTCCATTTTAAATCAATATCAGGAACTAATTTAATGGATTCTCTGGCTCCATGTAGTTAAGTTTCAGCATATTATATTGATTATACAATAAAATAAATTTTATATTTAAGAGAAGTTGGTTTAGGGTGCAGTCAATATAACACACAATTAAGCGTAAACTTAATTATAGGCCTTCTTCAGGGTGATTGGGTGAACTGAGAAGGTGTCCGATCACCCTGAAGAAGGCCTATATATAATTTAGGTTGAAAAATCAGCACCAATAAATTAAGTTTACGCTTAATTGTGTGTGTATATTGACTGCCCCCTGAATCAACTTCTCTCATATATATACACACAGTCAACCATTGTCACTTCATGATAAATTTTATATTATATATCCAACTCAGACACCTTTTTTCAATAAATTTAATAAATTGAGAATAAAGTTATATTAAGATGGAAATATAGATATTCCGTATTGATTTCATATTATATATATATATATATATATATAATATGAAATATTATATATATATATATATATATATATATATATATATATATATATATATATCCTGTCCAGTTTGCTATTAATGGATATCTGTATTTGTTGTCCTTCATAAATTGAAAACTGTATATTTTATTTCTAATTTATTTCCTTTTATTCCAATGACTCAGCTCAAAATTTTACCATATCATGGTGAAAGTTTTACGTTTTCTTAAATCAATTTTTTTGTATTATTATGTAATAGATTATAATAAAGGTTAGTTAACCTTCTTCTGTTATTTATTCTTGGTGTATGTAATCTTTTTGATTTATTTCATCTGTCATTTTAGCTATTGTTTTGTTATTTTATGTTTTTTTTTATAATGAACTCAGAGAAGTAGAACGTACTAGAGGTGTCTCAACTACAGATATAGTTGGAAGAATGCTACTCTTGACAAGAGAACACTTTCGTCGGGGAGAAAGGGAATATGAAGTTGAAAGAAGGCAGTCAACTTCTCTCGGTCTTGATCACACCGCTACTGTACCTTTTACTGCATGTTCTCAGTTCCTACCTACATCTCGGAAAATTATTCAGTTTTCTGAAGGAATGGAACCACAGGTAAACTTTTAATTTTACTATAATTTTATTTTAAATAGTTATTAACTGATGTGTATTTACATTATTTTATTTTTTAATAATAGGCATATCATATTGGTTAGATAGGTGGTACGATTTTTTTTTTTTTTTTGCATTTTTTACCCGCTTCTTTTCAAGTTATCTATATTACATAATTTATGTTTGATTCTAGCTCTTACCTGTATTGAGGCATTTCGGCTTAGCAGTCATATTTATAAAATTAAAAAGATTTACTTTATAAATTAATACATAAAAAAACAAATATTATTGATGCAAGAAACTAGTACCCTAAAAGACCGGCCGGCCACACAATGGAGTCAATTTATTAATTTTTTTAATAAACTCAATAGAGCATTTTACCATGTCAGTTTGAAAAAAAAAAAACTGAAATCCTCATGTTAGTAGATGCATAAAAGTTTAGGCAGTTAGATTTGTGTATAAAGAAGTGTAATTTCAATGATCCAATGGACTCTTAAAAAAATTGTGTATAACTTAAATTATATTCTTTCTGAGTTGTAGGAGTACATCTACAATAATACCAAGCACTGTGCTTGTTTACAAAAAAAAAAAAAAAAAAAAAAAAAAAAAAAAAAAAAAAAAAAAAAAAAAAAAAAAAAAAAAAGTCGTGCTTTATAGAATGAAATAGAAATCTTGAAGAAATTTATTGAAAGAAAATGTTCATTCCTTAAGTTAAAATTTAAAAATTAAATCCAGATATTCCATAAAAAATCTATCAAAATTTTCTAAAATTTGGTTTTATGGGCTACATCAGTACTTTTATTTCAGAACATTCCTAATTATTTTATTTAATGTGCCTGAATTTTGAATCTGATATGTGGTAGCTTGTTAAATACTATTTCATAAAATTATGGTTGGTTCTTCATTGCATTTCTGTGTTCAATTAATTTGAGGATCCTTCATTTCCTGTTTGTGATGTCGTCAGCATTTTTTCCCAATTTTTCAGAAAGGTGATGTTGTGGTGTACGTAGCTGGAGCTTTTGACCTTTTCCATACTGGGCATCTTGATTTCTTGAAAAAGGCCAAGGAACAAGGTGATTTCCTGATTGTAGGCCTCCATACAGATCCTACCGTCAACAGGTTTGTTTTTATTTTAATTTAGTTTTATTCTTCTGAATTTACGGCGAATCCTCAATGACATTCCCTAAACATTAAATATTCAATACATTTGACTAGATGGTTGACTAGATTTTTGAAAATAAATTTCAAATACCTAACTTTTCCATTCTCCGTTAATTCTAATTTATTTTATAGAAATATATTAGGAGGAACTTCAATTTGGTTTAATGATGCTGAGGGGTGATGAAGTTCCCATTTTTTTCTTATAACCTACTTTTTAATGTTTTAAAACTTCTTGAGTTTTTCTAAATATATTTATATCACTTTTCTTAATGCTAAAACCTAGTTTATTGAAATTACGAATATAATAAAAATCATTAGGTTTTTTTGGGATGTTTTAAATAATATGTAAAATCCATGATATTTAGTGAGACTTTCAGGTAATCTATTTTCATGAAAAATTAGCCTTAATCTTTATGGCCCATAAAATTCTAGTTTCATTTGGAAGTTTGTTTTTGAGTTATAAATACCTCTTCTGTACTCTCTCCCAATGACCATTTTAGGAGACTTCGTTATTTGGACTCTGGGAATCCTAAAATTGAAAACTTAGGCTCTGAAATTTTCATAATAGCGACTGTTTCCTCTAATATTTATTTCCTGGATAAGTTAAAAAAAAAAAAAAATTGTTCCTCCAGTATTGTACCCTTGTGTCTATGGTTGGTAGTCACAAAGATGCTAACCCATATATTATTGGGGTTATTTTGAATTATTAATATCATGCTAATCTTTTTTTTTTTCAGGTATAAAGGCTCTAATTATCCCATCATGAATCTTCATGAGAGAGTTTTGTCTGTTCTGGCTTGTCGAGTAAGTATTTTAAATTTTAAGTGTCTCGTTAGATTGGTGTGAATTTTTTTCTAATAAATTTTTTAGTATGTCAATGAAGTGGTGATTGGAGCTCCTTATGCAGTTAGTGAAGAACTGATGGCACATTTTAAAGTTTCACTTGTCTGTCATGGGTCTAAAACACCAATATCGGATGATACAGATGGTTCGGACCCTTACGAATTACCCAAGAGAAAGGGTATTTTCAAACTTTTAGATTCTGGAAATTCAACAACAACGGAAAAGATTGTTGAAAGAATAATTAAGCACAGGTAATTTTTTTAAAAAACTTTTTGCATATAGTAAATATTTAAATAATATGATAATTTATTATGTGTTTAGCAAATGATTCTATAGTTAATAAGTGCTGTAAATTAGTAATTGGCGATTTAATTTTTATTTTATTTTTTTTAGGTTATTATAGTTTTTAAATTTAGATATTATCTAAACAAGATAGTTGTAAATACTCAAATAAATTAATAACCATAACCAAATATCCATTTAATAAAATATGAAATACTTTTAAGAAACTAAAGGAGAGGTAGAGCAACGGTGTATCTCAGTGGGTATGGCATTGGTGTAATAGGTCCCAATTTCCTGTTATGGCAGGATGATTATTTATTAGGCTATATCACCCAAGGATTGTCCCTGAGGATGGAAAACCTTTGTGGGGTTTACTCAATCTCTGTAATATGGGTACCCATAATTGCGGAAAAAACCTGACGTATCATCTCTGCCTGATCATTTGTTCCAGGTAAAACCCTGGCCTAGATATATTACAGATCTTGTCTAGGTTTCTAAGAAACTGCTGTTGTATCCTCAGACATTACTATATAATCTAAATATTATAATATTAGTAGACACCTATCTTTGTACTGTGGGCTGTGTTGATTTTTACCTCATTTTTATCATTTAAATTTCATTAATTAAAAGATATTGATTTTTCTTTATTTAGTTATTAAGGCATAATTATTTACAGATATTAAATTATAATTTATTCTTCCAATATTTGTTTACTTTGGGTTTTAAAATTAACATCATTTGTTTTTTTAAATATATTTTTATTTTACAGTCGGATTATAGATGATCTATTGGAATTTTTCATTGTTTTTTAAAATGTCTCACATTGTTTTCCTTGGTCAAAGATACCTATTGTGTCTATTATTGTTATTACCAGAAGGCTGAAAAAAAAATTAGTTATTGTATAAAGCTATATTGATCATTTTTGTTGCATGAATTCTGGATGACTTTTGAAATTTTATTTTATATGGTATATGATTGACTCCTTTTGATTCAGACCGATTCCTCTTCGGGAAACCAGTAATATTATTTTTGCAGCTGTGCTCGATACGTTGGAGAGGAGAAAAAAAAACAACAGCTGTTGTTTTAAGGTTCATTTAAAACTACATGCTTAAAGGCTGCGATACACGGTGAGAATTAGAGTATGTGTAGGTGAGGTGAAAGCAAGTATTGTATGTGTTCACGAAAGTAGCAGGAGAGGGAGAAGGCTTATTTTTTAAAACTAAATTTGGATAATGACATCAAATATTACTATTAAAAAAAATCCTATAATATCATTAAATATTATTTTTTTTAAATGATAGAAAAACTGAATGATAAAGTTATATCAGAACTAACAAGTGTAATATACACATCATGAAATCGTGTTTTTTAATGTAGAAACTAAATTTTAAGAAATTAAACATTATTTATAATAGAAGGTAAAAATAATAAATGATGAACTACTGAAGGAATTAGTCAGGGTGGCGGTCATTAATTACAACCTATTGCCAGCATTTTTTGGGGAGGAGAGACGGAGTCTAGATTAAATTATACATTTTATTTGTATAATAGAACCACTATTTAAAGCCCCATTAGGTTATTTTTATATAAGCATAAAATGTTAAAAATGAACTAATGAAATGGTGTAGTCATTAGTTGGACTCTAAAATAAATTTTATTCCAACTACTTTTGCTGTACCAGTTTTTGTATTGAAGTGAGTACCAATGTAATTAGGAGTTTAAGTAAATACTCTATTCCATTATTACTTTTTTAAATAGCTTATTTAAATTACCCAAACAAATGATTTATTTCTTAAAATAGATAAATCAACTAAAATAATGCAGAACAATGATAAGAAATAACGATAAAAAGTTTAAGAATATTCTATCTTTTCCACCCCTCCCCAAATATGTATTACATGCTTAAGAAAAATGGTTTATTTATGTTAACTAAATTTAAAAAAAAAAACATTATTTTTATACCTTAAATTTTATCAAGTTAAAAATGACTGGATAATTATGAATATAATTGGTTCATTTATTTTTTTTAATAGTCACATAATAAAAAAAAAAATTATAAATCATAACAAAGATAAAATAGTTCTTATGGAAAACATCCTCCTTGGCATAGACTGTGATATTTATAGCTAGATAAAAAAAATAGAGCAGATAAGTTATATCATTCTGATTGAGAGGTCATACACACGACATAAATCTTTTACACTATAAGGAATTTCTGAACCCTACCAGTAATCTGACTCTCCCTCTCACAAACACATTTATGAATACTTAATATATTTTTATAATTTATATATATTAAAATTACGTTTCATGCAACTTACATGAATTAATAAATAATAAATAAATTCATAATTTTTACAAATGTCTAAATTATTACTACCAGATCGATACTGTAACTCTTGTATATGCAATTTTATAATAAGCTTAAGGCAAAAAAGCAGCAAAAGACTCATAAATTCGTTTCTCTTACCATTTCATGAACCATATATTAAAACTAAAATATTTTGAACAAAAATGTATGTCTATTAGGAACACCATAAGTGAAAAAAAAAAGATTTTTTAATTATAAGTTATGGATTTAAATCCTTTTGGCACTATAGTCTAAAGCAAAAAACTTATTAAGTTATGAAATAAGACGATAAGTTGAAAACCAGATATAGAAAATTTGTCTCTATACAATTCCTCTGTTGACAGTTAACATTCTGCATATAATTACCTCACAATTAATTATTTATTTAGTTTTGTAAAAATCATAAGAAAAATTAAAAGAAGGCATTTCATGCTTTATTATTATATATTATATATACTTACTATATATAAACTTCGCCAGTTTCCACTCGCCTACCAGACGCCCTGATGATGACCCACAATGGGGATCGAAACGTTGGCAAACAATAAAATAGTTGAAACTATTCAGTTGTTTCATTTAATGACCGCCACCCGGACTAATTCCTTCAGTAATTCTCAACGGTCAACTAATTATATCCACAATAAATGATGAAGTAATATAGAAAATTCGTTAATTGAATATTTATTATAATATGTTGAAAGTATGTGATATTCACTTTCACCTACAAATCAGGAATTTCACCTCACCTACACATACTCTAATTCTCACTGTGTATCGCTGCCTTAACTTTATTTATTTAATAATAATATCCTTATAATAAAATAATATATATAGTAAGTATATATAATATATAATAATAAAGCATGAAATGCCTTCTTTAATTTTTCTTATGATTTTTACAAAACTAATAAATAATTAATTGTGAGGTAATTATATGCAGAATGTTAACTGTCAACAGAGGAATTGTATAGAGACAAATTTTCTATATCTGGTTTTCAACTTATCGTCTTATTTCATAACTTAATAAGTTTTTTGCTTTAGACTATAGTGCCAAAAGGATTTAAATCCATAACTTATAATTAAAAAATCTTTTTTTTTTCACTTATGGTGTTCCTAATAGACTTACATTTTTGTTCAAAATATTTTAGTTTTAATATATGGTTCATGAAATGGTAAGAGAAACGAATTTATGAGTCTTTTGCTGCTTTTTTGCCTTAAGCTTATTATAAAATTGCATATACAAGAGTTACAGTATCGATCTGGTAGTAATAATTTAGACATTTGTAAAAATTATGAATTTATTTATTATTTATTAATTCATGTAAGTTGCATGAAACGTAATTTTAATATATATAAATTATAAAAATATATTAAGTATTCATAAATGTGTTTGTGAGAGGGAGAGTCAGATTACTGGTAGGGTTCAGAAATTCCTTATAGTGTAAAAGATTTATGTCGTGTGTATGACCTCTCAATCAGAATGATATAACTTATCTGCTCTATTTTTTTTATCTAGCTATAAATATCACAGTCTATGCCAAGGAGGATGTTTTCCATAAGAACTATTTTATCTTTGTTATGATTTATAATTTTTTTTTTTATTATGTGACTATTAAAAAAAATAAATGAACCAATTATATTCATAATTATCCAGTCATTTTTAACTTGATAAAATTTAAGGTATAAAAATAATGTTTTTTTTTTTAAATTTAGTTAACATAAATAAACCATTTTTCTTAAGCATGTAATACATATTTGGGGAGGGGTGGAAAAGATAGAATATTCTTAAACTTTTTATCCTTATTTCTTATCATTGTTCTGCATTATTTTAGTTGATTTATCTATTTTAAGAAATAAATCATTTGTTTGGGTAATTTAAATAAGCTATTTAAAAAAGTAATAATGGAATAGAGTATTTACTTAAACTCCTAATTACATTGGTACTCACTTCAATACAAAAACTGGTACAGCAAAAGTAGTTGGAATAAAATTTATTTTAGAGTCCAACTAATGACTACACCATTTCATTAGTTCATTTTTAACATTTTATGCTTATATAAAAATAACCTAATGGGGCTTTAAATAGTGGTTCTATTATACAAATAAAATGTATAATTTAATCTAGACTCCGTCTCTCCTCCCCAAAAAATGCTGGCAATAGGTTGTAATTATTGGATCTTAATGCCTTCCAGCTGTTCCGACCACTCTACTTAGAATTTCTCATTTACAGTTGTTCCATGTTCCATTTATTGTAGGAATTGTAGAGTGGTCGAAAATGAGTTTTATCGGTAATACCCAGTGGGATTTTCAATTTAATAGAATATCAATTAAAGTAGTATTCAATACTTTCAAATCTTTTTTCTTTTCCATATCCTCTGAATAGAATTTGGAATCCTTAGAATTTATAAATAAAAAAAAATAAAAAAATGTCTAAGACTTTTTTTATCAATAAATTTTCTATTTTGTAAAAAGTGGTCTAAAAAGAAATGGTTCTCAGTTGGTGAGAGGGGTTAAAGAGTAGAGTGGGTGCGACAGAGTTTATAGCCAAACTCAAACTATTTTTGTTATGAGACATGTCCCCAAACATGGTCATGCAACAGAATGGGATCCTTCTGTTTGACTAAAGAAGGCTTCATTATTATTGCCAATTTCTGATGCATTACATCAGTTTGGTTACAATACAATTCACCATTCATGTTTTCACCAGGATTCAACAAACTGTAGTGAATCAAACCAAATGATACCCACCAAACAGTAACCATCATCTTTTGTCGATGATTTGGGGACTTTGGAAAATATTGTGCTGAATCTCTTTTGTCAAGCCACTGACCTTCATTGTCTGCTTTTATTGTACAGGATCTACTTTTAATCACAAGTCACAATTCTATAGAAAAATGGATCATTGTTGTTTCAGTAAAGAAGCAAGGCACATATTTCATAACACTGATTTTTTAGTTAGTCATTTAATGGATGAGGAACCCATCTTTTTCGAGTTTTTCACTTTTCCAGTCTCCTTGATATGGTCATGGATGGTCGATTTGCATTTCCTTGCAAACTCTTGAAGAGTTCTGAAGTTTTCTTCCACCAAAGCTCCTAGAACAGCGTCATCAAGTTAAGAAGTCCTTCCACAACCTTGTCCTTCCAGGCTGAAGTCTCCCTCTGAAAATTCTATGAGCCACCATATTCATTTGCATTGGTGCACTCACTAATACTGCCCTTACCCCTCACATCATTGATGTTTCTGACCATTGAATAATTATAACTTCTTCTTCTTCCAGTGGCGCGACCGACCATGTAGGCCATAAGCCTCGCGCTATAATCTTCTGTGAGATTAAACTCATGTTTCACGATGCATTTTGTTGTGTAGGGTCATCAGTCCGTATGCCTAATTTTGTGAGTGGCCACCATTTGGCTGACAGGTCTCACATACACAGGGAGAGGCTGTGAGTGAATCCCCATTTATTTACATCCTTATTAAAGCCCCGCCGGGAATGGGATTTCAACTCACATCCTTTAGCATGAGAGACTAGCGTACTAGCCATTCAGCCACGGGCTCCCCAGAATAATTATAACTACCCTTCCTATTCATCCGCTCATAGTCCTTAAGGAATAGTGCACCAATGCAAAATAATAGAGAGACATTTTCTGAAATATATCAGGAATAAATAGAGCAAGTTTTTAAAATTGATTTTTGTAGAATATTTTAAAATTATATATCTTGGACATATGGTTTGAATATAAGATTTATTGTAAGACAAAAAAGACAGATTGAAGATATTGAGATAGATTGAAATAATTTAATTAATGAAGAATTTCTCTTTTTCTTTATAATTATCAAATAAAATTGAATATTACACGTATTAAATTTTGTAAAATCAGTTTACTCGAAGATTTTTAAAGGTATATATAACGCACTTTATTATCAGTTATAGTTCCATCTTAATGACTCTCTTGCTATTCATATTTATTTTATTTACAGCTGTGAATTAAATGAGACATTACTAAGGTCAAAACGATGCACTGAAACATTTTCGAAGGTCAGCACAATGTATCCTAATGTTTAATTGAAAATTAATTACGTTGAGAATATTGTTTTGAGAGTTTTACGCCCTATTTACTCCAGCCAGGGCATTAGGGGCAGAGGGGAATTATCTTAAGGTCATTGATCTATTATACAGTAGTGGGAAGGTCGATAGTTATCAGTTTAACCCCTAGTGAACTTTTACTTCTTCTTTTTAATTTTAATTAATAATTTAGATTTTTTCCCTAAAATTTTATTGCGAAGTGTTTGGGCAAAACGATGAAAAAGATGTGACAAATATTTTTGCTTAATCTATCAATGAAGGAGGGGCATTGTTTAGGGCATTGGTTCCCAACATCTTGCGAGCTATCATTGCAAATTTATTTTAAATTACCCTATTGAAAAAAATCTGAAAAAAACAGTTAAATATATAAGTTGAACGAATTCGATAATCAACTAAAGGAGATAGATAACTGCAAAAATATTTGTTTAATACAATTTTATGTTTTTGAACTTTGAAGAACAATAATATACATGTATAACATACTGTTGAAATGCTAAAGATTTTAGAATAAATATTAACTTTGACACACTATTGTAAAAGTTAACAGATTTGACGGAGTTAAAAGTTAATTATCTTTATAATATCTAATAAAACACATGTTTCTTTTAAAATCCAATGTAAATATTACTTTAACAATTTATTTTCGTTTCTAAATTTGTTTCAAAATTCTTTAATTGATATAAATAACGGAGGTAAGTGAAAGTCTTGTGTCAGATTTTTTTTTTTTTTTTTTTAATCCTTATCTAATCCTTTTTCATTGCATTTAAATTTAGAATATTTATTTTAATAACTCTTTTTTCTATTATGGACAATATTTAAGTATGCTTTGGAATGAAATTAAATTGGAACCTATTAAATTGCAATTTTCAAATTGCTCTTCAAGCTCAAGTCCGTGTTCTTTTGGTGAAATCAGGTATATGTATACCCAAAGTTTTAATTTTGTAGGTCCTTCTCATGGTACTAATTGGATAAAAGGATCCACGAAAAAATTTTGTTGGGAACCATTGGTCTAGGAGAATATAGCACTAGATTACTGTTTTTTCTGGCCTTGGATTCGAACCCCAGCTGTAACAGAATAATTATTTATTCTGTTATTTCAGCGTGGGTTATCTTCCTTGGGCATACCAAGTCTGTATAACGTGGCTATCTAATCAACCGGGAGGAGAGACTTTTTTACTGATAAGCGTGATCTGGACCTAATCACCTCCTGCGACCACCATTTGCCTAGAAACATAGAAACATCTGTATATATACTGAATCCAACATCCTTCTTAGATTGTAGCGGTACAGGTTTTTTTTTTCTTTTTCTCTTTCTGTATATACTAATGAATTTTCTTAAAATCCCCTATCTAAATTTCGCTGCTCGGCAAATAAAAGATCATGATCAGAGGGGTTACCTGTAGCAGGGTGGCTAGCATAACAGCCTCCAATGTCAAAGGACCCGGGTTCAAACCCGCAAGTGGCCCTAGGATTTTTTAATGGGAGTAAAAAATTCTTAGTTATGCCGTCCTTCGGAGGGGATGTTAAAAGGTGGCCCCGAGCCTGTGCGATGTCAGGTACTCCTTCAAGATCCCTATCCTAATTAAAAATGAATAGGCAAGATTTAGGACTCCCACTATAGCATCTTCTGATTAGCCTCAGCAGCATAAAGGCACGTTTAAAAAAATAAATAAGCAATAAACAATGTATTCGGTTCTTAAATCTGTGCCTAGCATATACTTGAACAGTTTATTTTAATCGCAGACACTAAATCTTTGGTCCATTATTTTAACCACAAAAAATTACTGTTAGTCTGATGTACCTTAAAATTAAAGCAATGATTAAATACTATATCAATTTTAGGAAATATTCAGTATTTTTATTAATTGTTTAATCTATACTAATATTATAAAGCTGAAGAGTTTGTTTGTTTGTTTGAACGCGCTAATCTCTGAAACTACTGATTCAAATAAAAAAATTCTTTTTGTGTTGGATAGTCCATTTATCGAGGAAGGTTATCAGGATGCGACCAATAGGAGTGAAGAATCAGTGGAAAATATGGGGGAAACCCAGAACAATTAGGGGAAAAAGAACCTCGCATCCCAGTGATTCCAAATGATTTATCTTTTTATTTTAAAATAATTCAATTTCCCATTAATTTATCTTTTGTCGAAACAATTAATAAATCACGAGTGTAAACATTTAAACACGTAGGACTCGATTTACGTCGATTTCATATCTGTTTCGTGGGTTGGTTCCTATGAAAATACATTCAATTGTTTTTTGTTTTTTTTTAATTATTACAATTGGCTAAAAAAATATTAGTTTCAAGAACATAATAGAACATTATTTCTGAATTCTAAAAAAACGCGAATGATTCAGGTGTAAGGTTTCACCCACAAATATCAATAATTCTCATTTAGGTTGCCAACGGTTCGTGACGATTATTTTTACATATTAAGTGATTATGGGTATAACTACTTCTACTTGACAGGAACAAGTCTAGACCGGGCTTTACTTAATAACAAAGAATAGCTAATAGATAATATTTATTATAGCCACTCTTACCATAAACGCACATAAATGAATACGAAATGCAATATTCGCGAGCAAAGCTGCGGGTCACAGCTAGTTGTTTATAATTGCATTTAAATTTAGAATATTTATTTTATTGTTTTAATAACTCTTTTTTATGTCATGGACCATGTTTAAGTATACTTTGGAGTGAAATTAAATAGGAAGTTAGCAACCTTTGGAAAGAACTGCAATTTTCAAAGTCTCTTCAAGGACTTGAGTGTTCTTTAGGTGAAATCAGATGTGTGTGTATATATGTATTGTTCCATTTCTGTATTTATCACACTATATCTGAAGAACATTCGAGTGGGCTGAGACCGTAATCTACTACTTTTGTGCAAGCTTTCTTGATACAACATAGATAAGTTAGAGTATCTAATCAGTTGTTTCATAGTTCTGAATGATTTGAAATCTCACAACTTCCTGATGCTATCTCAATCTACATTACTGTTCGTGTAATACGAATTCAAAGTCGTATAATAAGCATTGTTTAATTGTATATATGTTTATAAAGTTTGAAGAAGGTCACTAACCCCTGTGTCTATTCAAATTATTCAATATTTTAGCTACGTCATGATGAATGAATGAATAACTTATTTGCTTTCGGGATAATCTGCGTTCAACGTAACAATATAAAATACAAAACATATTTCAATAAAAGAGGTAACAAGATATAAATTTACGACATTATCAGCTCTAGGTACATTCAACAGTAAAAATTACAATAAAACTTATAAAAAAACAAAGCAATAACAATAAATGAATAATATAATAGTGCCCAATATAATAATTATATAAATATATTATAAGAAGTATTTCTCAATACAGGCATGTAAAGGAGGTGATACACGGTGAGAAATAGGGTATGTGTAGGTGAGGTGAAATGGGGAGCGTGCTGGAAAGTAGGTGGAAGTAATAAATATCGTGATAGTTGTTGATGTACTATATCACACTTTCATCTACTTTCCATAACGATAATTAAGAACAATATCATTCGTTATATTATTGTGGTCAAACATTAACTAAAAATAGTTCATTTATATTCATATATATTTAATTGTGTTTCTAGATTCCAAATAATAAACCCGAAGGTTCGATGCCGATACTATCAAATTCTGTCTACACAGACTTCCCCTTAGTCCAAATCACCAAGTCCCGCAAAAAGGTCTGTGTGTGTGTGTGTGTGTGTGTGTGGTAACTCCCGGGCGGAAACGAATAGTCCTATGAAACTGAAATTTCATATTTAAGACAAATATACACCCGAGACGTTACAAAACCTTTTTCATCAAATTGAGCTTACCAGAAGAGCCACTTTATACCATGCATTTTGCACCTTTTTTCGATTTTCTCGAAAACGGTTCCGACGATTTTGATTAAACTCGCTATATCGATGTAAAGTTTAATGGGCTTTAATATCATGTAGGTTTTATTTAGATTAAAATGGTCTGACAGGGCTTAAATGCCGATATTTTAAATTTTCTTCCTCTAAAGTACTTTTTAAAAGTTAATAGAGAGTGATGAAAAGCCGATAAAACTAACTGATTATTTTAGATAATATTATAATAAATTTTTTAATAAAACACATGTTTCTATAGAAATTCTATTTAATTAATCCTTTAATGGTTTCACTCATTTTTATCTCTTACTGTATTTAAAAATTCTTTAATCGATTCTAAAAACGGAGGTAACTGAAAGTCGTGTGTTACCCGCACCAGATTTTTTTATTAGTGGTTATTGGTAGAGGTTACTACCGTTAATGTGAACATTTTCTTTGAATGTGTTTAAACAGGGTATTAATATGACATTTTTTTATAATGGTTTATAAGACTTTCAGAGATCTTTTAAAATACTGGTGAAACGTAAGGACACCAAGAGTTCCACGCATTGTTATTTGATTTAGTCTAAGCAGGTCACTGCTTCCTGTAAATGAATTATCAAATAATTATATTAGGTTTGAGCATCTCTAATTTATTTATTTAAAAAAAAAATATATTACCAGAGTATTGTCTGGTCTGAAATTTTGGTGCTACAGACATATGACGAGATCGGAAGAAATAAATTGCGTATAGGATTGTTTGGTTTGCAGGAGTTTTAAAAATCCTCGAAGTGAATATTAACTCAGTCAGAGGATTCGGTTTGTGTAATTTATTCAGCTTGGTAATGTGTTCGGCCAAGAAGGTTAGCAAATTCGGCCTTGGTTATCTAATTTAGATTCATTTACGTATTTACGCGTTCATACACAAAGATGTGTAAATACTGCTGCTATATTTATTTATTTTTTCACCTAAATAGATAATTATTTTCCTTTGAAGTTCTCGTGTAATTCTTCATTTTTCGAAACGCGTGCTTTCCGCAACTAAATCTCATATTGAACTTGACCAGTTTTACCGTAGGGTAACCTGTGTTGTAGTGGCTATCATTGTTTAAATTTATATTGGAAGATTAGACATATAAAAATAATTTATTATAATTTAACACATAACATGTAACATAATCTACTTTGAACTGCAACCTCCAGCTCATCAAACATATGGGAGCTTTTGCCATGTGACTATATCTAAACATCCTCCCCTTTAAGTATTGATACACTAACTTAAATTTACAAAATAAATAATATGGATATTATAGCTGTAAGGAACATAATACAATACTAATATCTAATATAATACAAATACAGGAAACATTGATTAAATATACAAAAAAAAACAATACACCTATATTCAGCAAACATAAATCAAGAACACAACATAATATAAGATACAATAAAATATAAACACTAATCTAAGTAATTTACAAAAATTAACAGTTTTAGACAGAGACTGACAAGTCTCTTTAATCTGGAAATCTTACAGGCCTTCTTATTATTCTTCCTGGCATAGTTGGGTAACCTTCATAACCTTCCTGGTTAACTACAAAATTATTATCAGCATTATCTCTCCCCTCACTACCCAAACTATCCTCAGCTGTTACATTTAGGTTATCCCCATTTTCATTATTTTCTAAATCTTTTTGCATACTACTATTATTATTTATGTCAGGTTTTGGAAGAAGGTCATCATTGCGAATTGGTAATTTGGTTCTTAGGTGTCTACACATTAATAATTGAGCAGGAGAACTAGTTAAACCTGCTACTGGTGAGTTTCTGTAATTTAGAAGGTATAAATTAAAATCTTGGCCACTAACCTGACATTTTTTTAACATAGATTTGACAATACCAACGTACTTTTCTGCAAGGCCATTGCTCTGAGGATAATGAGGGCTTACTGTTTTAATTTCTGTAGCCCATTTCTGTCCGAAATTTTTAAATTCGGCTGAGCCAAAAGGGTTGTTATCTGCAATAATGATCCTTGGAATGCCAAATCTTGCAAAAATAGGCTTGAGTGATTCTATGATAGTTGCACTCGATTTATCTTTTATTGAGATTACTTCCACCCATCTAGAGTAGTAATCAACAAGGATTAAAAAAAAATTCCTGCCAAATTCAGCTATGTCAAGCCCGACCTTATAAAATGGGATATTCGGAATATCATGAGGTAGCAGCTCTCCTTTTATTTTACTCCGTTGAAATATTTGGCACACAATACAACTTGAGACCAAATTAGTAATATCTGACATTATTCCTATATCTAAACAATCATAACAGCCTGTTATGCCCAAGAACGCGGATTCATATCCGTAAGATGATCTTAAAGGAAGTAAAAAATGGGTGATGTCAGGTACAGATAAGATTCCTTTCTCAATTAAACCTGGATATGCAAAATTTAAGACTCTCACTGTAGGATCGTTCGATTAGCCGCAGTAGCATAAAGTGACTTTAAATAAATAAACAAACAACATTTTAACCGTGCAACCATTGTGTACGTACGTAGACAAGAGAGATCAGAGAGGCGAACGCCCCCCTCCCTTAAGATTATTCCGACAAATGAAAATAAAAGATAATAAAGTATTAGGATTAAAGGTGTGATTATAGTAATAATAATAATAGATTTAGCGAATCCGAAGGTTCGATGCCGATACCACCAAATTCCGCCTACACAGACTCGTCCAATGTTCACCATTCAAGCCCAAGCTCCCGAGATCAGCCTTAACGCAATCCTCCCATCTCCGCTTCGGCCTACCTTTCGGACGCCTACCAGTCGGACCAGCAAATACCAACTTTCTCGGAATCCGCTCGTCAACTTTACTCGCCCATTTGAGTCTCCGCGATGCAATCAGCTCAATTATATTCACAGGATGCAAGTTCCGCAATTCCGCGTTGTGCAACCTTCTAAACTCCCCAGTGGCCTCATCTCTCTTTGGACCAAATATTTTACGCAATACCTTATTTTCGAAAACCTTAAGCCTTTGTTCATCCTTCAAAGTAAGCGGCCACGTTTCACATCCGTAAAGAACCGTTGGAAGAATAATAGTTTTATAAATTCTAATCTTTAAGTTTTTAGATAGAAGCCGCGAACTAAGTAACTTAGCAACTGAATAATAACACGCATTTCCCACCTTTAACCGGGACTTTATTTCTTCCTGGATTTCATTTTTTCTAGTTATAATTGAACCTAAATACTTGAATTTCTCTACGTGTTCAAAAGTATGACCTGATACATCAATATTACCAAGATCCACACCGTTTCTGCTACTAATCATATACTTCGTCTTATCGGTATTTAATTCGAGTCCTATTTCTTTACCGGTTTTTATTAACACACTTGTATTTAGTTGTATGGTTTCCGTGTCTTCACCTAGCAGTACCAGATCATCGGCATACCCCAAAACCGGAATCTTGTCACCCATATTTAAGCCTTTCTCGGTATACATCACCTTTTCTATGACATATTCTAAAGCTATATTAAATAACACAGGTGAAAGGGGTGTGATTATAGAGTGTTTTTAATTCCAAGCACTTGGTATCTATTTTATATGTATTGGGTTGTCGGGAAAGTTCATAGAGAAATTTGGACAAAAATTAAAATTGATGAACAGCTTAAATATTCTTTATTTAAACTACAAAATAGTTTACCACCGTTAGCGATTACCCTTTCCCAACATCTTGGAAGGTCCATTATTCCTTTTTTCCAAAAACCACTGTCCTTACTCCTGAAGAACAATAAAAGGTCCGTTTGACGTCCATCTTCTGAAGATGTAGGATTTCTCTTGCAGAACATTTTCGACAGAACGGAAAAGATGGAAAGCCAAAGGAGCAATGTCAGGAGAGTGCGGCGAGTGAGGTAAAACCTGCAATCTGAAACTTAATAACTTTTGCCGAGTCCTTAAAGACACATGGGGCCTAGCGTTGTCTTGGTGGAATATCACTCCTTTCCGATTTGCCAATTCTGGCCGTTTCTCTTCAGTTGCTGCCATTGATCTAACGGGGTGCAGTAAAAGTCCGTCGTATTTATAGTTTGGTTTTGTGGAAGGAGCTCAAGATGTATGGGTCCCTTCCAATCCCATCAAATACTGAGCATCACCTTTCTTGGATGCAAGCCGGCCTTTGGTGTTGCGAGCGGCGTCGTTCCAGGCAACCCCCAAGATTTTTTTTCGGCTGGTGTTGATGTAGAGAATCCATTTTTCGTCATCAGTAACCACTCGTTTCAAAAATGGATCCTCCACAATTTTTTTTCAGCAGCAAATCACAACATGAAATCCTTTTAATACCCGGCCTTCTTTAGATGATCAAAAACGGTCGATTTGCATGCTCTTAACTCCGCACCTTTCTCACGACGGACAGTAATTCGTGGATTGTTTGCGATTACCGTCATAATATCCTCGATGTCAAGAGTTGAACTCCGGTCAGCCCGAGGTAGGTTTTCCAAATTGAAATCTCCTGATCTAATCCGCGAAAACCACTTCTGAACGGTGCTAGTCAACAATTGAATCGCTGCCATACACGACACGAATCTTTCTTGCAGTTTTGGCTGCGTTTTTCTCTTTTTTTAAAAAAAGAACAGCATAATATGCCGAAAATGAATCAAATCGGCACTCATGTTGGTTTGCAAGAAACTACGCTACTGAGCCTTAATAAAGACGAATTCAGTGTGTTAACATAGTTAATTCCATGAAGGACTAAAGGCAAATAAACAAACATTAGCTTTGTGATTCATTTTTAGTGGAAAAATGAAATGTAAATTTCATTTTAAAAATCTCTACGAATTTATTGTACAACCGAATAATTACACAGTGTTTGAAAAAAAAAAAATAACTTGCATACCTCCTCCTGAAACGGAACTCCTGGTCAATGGGGTACTCCCTTAATTATTTCATACTTATCATAATACTTCAGACCACATTTACTTATTTGATTGTATGAATACAATTGTAAATTTCTATAAATAAACAAAAAAACATTTTTACTAGACGTTATCTTCGATCAACAAGATTTGCCCCCACTGTTACGTATTTGCGTCGACCTTGTACCCATATTGTTCCGAAAATATTACTCTTTGTCTTTAATACCTTGATTTTTAAGAAAAAATGGATAGATAAAATGTTATCAAGACATTTCTCCGCCTCTACGTTTGTCCTCTTTTTTTGTTTCCTTTGAATCGTTTCATTGTCATTAATTATATTTTTAATCTCTACATTATCAGCCAGAATCCTATTAAAAGGATTTTTGATGACCATGCTTACAGAACAGAAATCTATAAATTGCCTTACTAGTTGTCAAGGGTTATCAACCAATAGTTTATTATCTAGTTTTCGGTCATCATTGATTATCATGTGGTAGAAAATACTTTTTGAAAATCAGACTAATGGTTGACAACTCAAGCGATAAAAGGTAGATATCAGATATCTTGGCTGTATTCATCATGGAGAAAAAAAATTAAACTGAAAATCTGATTACAACTTATGGAAAATAGACTTTTGCTACTTATGGGCTCATATTCAATTGATTAACCACTGAGACAGATTAAGAGGTATTATCTTCCATAAGTATGTCTCAATTCTTGGTTAGGGATATCTTTGAAGAAAATAGAAACAGTAACAATGTATATATATTACCTATTATCTCCTTATTTAATTATTTATCTATGGCCATAGTATAATTTTGCTTTATAATTATTTTGTACGTAAAAAAAAAAAAAAAGTATTGAATGCATAATCATGTTTGTAATTCTAAGATGAATCCTTTATAACAATTAGTTATAAAATGCTAATTAAAACAAAATACCACTGATATAAATATTGAAATTGTCTTAAATTTATTAAATACTTCATTTAAATAATTAATTATCTAATATTAGAAAAATTATCTGGTAGTTGACATTGTAGTTATAAGTAACTGGTAGATACATTGAAAAAAAATCTCTCTTCTATATTTTTCTTTTTCTTTGTGAAATCTGCGATGACCTATCATCTGAATGTCACACTTATTTTTCATCAAAGTCAAAAAGAATGAACTTATAGTTTCAGCTTTTAAAAACTCCATCTTGACAAATGTTTTACATGGGATCCTCATACAAGACTTAAACGAAAAGAAACTGCCCGTAGGTACAGATTACTACAACACTTACTCGACAAATGTTCAAAACTTACAATTTATTATAAAAAGCTCATTTATGTTACCATCATCAGACCCATCTAGACGTATAGTATAGCTTTGTGGCTCTACTAAACCGTCTAATTCCTCTCACATTCAATCCTTACAATCCAAAATCCTAAATGCTCCTTATTTTGTTATGAATGAAATCATCCATATGACCATTTGTCGCAGAACTATCCCTAAACAGATATGCCTCTTTAAATTCCGACCCACACAAATCCTCTTGTACGCACTTATCATTCCCATCTATTTCTGACAACCCTCCTAGGTGATTGAAAAGACGATGGCCACGAGATGTACTAAATTAAATTGACATTGAAGTGCTGTCGATGGGTGGTTCTTCACAAGAAATTTTCAAGCCTATAATTGTAATTAGCCCATTTACTTATTGTATTTATTATGAGTACAGTTGTATCTATAATGTTTAAAAAACTTTTAAAGCTTAAATACCTTAATAATTTAAAATTATTAATTGGTAAGTATTTCTTTTATTGCTGTTATGAGATTAGTGGCAATTAGTTAGAATAAAATCAAATATTGACAAATTGAGAATTAATGTGTTTGGTCTCAAAGGTACTGACTGATATGGTTAGGCTTCTGCCTGAAATGATGAATGTTTTTAATTTATTTTTGAGTATTTCTTTTCTATTCTTTGATTTATTTGAGGATGCTTATTTATGGAAATCATCAGCTGTCGAAAAGGGAGCCTGTGCTGAGTGGTTAGCCTCTCATGCTAATGGTAGTGAGTTGTCCAGTTCTGGCGGGACTTTTTCAAGCATACCATTTAATGGGATTCACTCACAGCCTCTCCCCCGGGTATGTGAGCCCCGTCAGCCAACTGGTGGCCACTCACAAAAATAGATGTAGGGAGCGATGACCATATGATTATGAGAAAGTTATAAATGGGGATAAACTTTCATCGAAAAAAGGGAGTGTATTCTCCCAGCAGAATACACCATGCGGCCAAGGGTCTACACAGCCTGTTGCGCCAGCAGAGAAAAAAAAAAGTGAAAATAGTTCACGTCTCTTAAGACTTCCTACTTATGTTAGGCTCACTAACTTCACATCAAGGCAAGTTAAAAACAATGTCTATAAAACAGGTGATGGAATTAATAGCTTCATTCAATAAAATTTCTTATTATTTAATGTTAAAAATAAATCCAATGGATGGAGGTTTCTAAGAGCACTTTATTAGCGATTACTCATGTTCTTGTATTTATGTATTTCTTCAGCTTTTTGTTTAAAACTAATTGTTATTCATTATTAATCCGTGCACCCATCATGGTCGTAAATAGATTTTTATTGCCTGATTATTCTTTAACTTTACAAAACTAACATAGCATTGAAACATTTGTGTACCTTTGAAATGCATGTGGTCTTATACAAATTAAACAGCTAAACCAGCCTGTTCCAAGATGAGAAAGTTATAATTTTCAACATAAGGTATGATTTGGTTTTCAAAATACTGTAAAAATGATGTTGAAGAATACTGGTCTTTGATTTTTTTTTATGTTACTATATGGTTGTGTTATCAGTTTTTTAAAAGAAACCATCAACCCGATTATTGAATTTTTATCAGAAAAATTAGTTTCCTGTGATCATTCCAAAATCTCATATAAATAAATCAATGTTGACTGTCAAGTTATTTTTCATGGCGAATATTATTATTGTATCTAAAATAGTCTTTGAATTCTTAGTTTATATCTAAGAGACTATCATTCTAAATAAACTTAGAAATTTTAACTGACTGGCTTCCTATTTCTGTGATATATTATTGAATTATACATAAAACGTTGAAGTAAAATACTGAATTTGCTTATTGAATTTGAATAGTTTTCAGTGTCTTATAAGAAAATGTAAATGTAATGTAACAGTAATTAGAGTGTCATTCAATACTTGATTTATTCATCTATAACAAAAAAGCCAAGGAAAATAACTAACAATCACTTACTTATAGATGAGGAAGATGGTTGGGGATGCGGTCATTAAAGAGAAACACACATTAAAACTTGGTAGTAATTTAATTATGTGCCAATGTTTCGGTCTACTTTGTGGGCCTTCATCATGGCTAAAAGAAACAAGATAATAACCAAAGTAATTATTGACTTAATGATGCGTTAGGTATATCATAATAATAATATGTTGACAGTAATATAATATGGAAACATATTATATTAAGTGTGGAAATAAACAAAATTAAGATGATATTTCCATACTTTATAATTTTATGTTTGTTCCCTTATTATATTACTGTCACTATATTATTATTATACGCCTAACGCATCATTAAGTCTATAATTACATTGGTTGTTATCTTGTTTCTTTTAGCCCTGATGAAGGCCCACAAAATAAGCCAAAACGTCGGCACATAATTAAAATATCACCAAGTTTTGATGTGTGTTTCTGTTTAATGACCGCTACCCCTTTCCATTATCCTCATCTAATTTCTCAAGATGAACTATATACATCATCACTTACTTAGAGGCTTACAGCATCACTAATTTGTTGCATTTGAGTAGCTGTCTGTAGTTGGGCTTGATAAAAGTTCAGCAAATTTTTTTTTTGTCAGGTATTATCTAAGCTACTATTATGATCTATTTGGTAGACATAGAAATTTAATCATACCTATTATATGTTGATAATTTGCTAACATGCATTTTTTACGGACAGTTTTCAACAACAGGATTGTGTTTGCATTCTTTTTGGGATAGTCAATTATATACTTATGGATCTAAAAGCAATTTCTTTTAAAATATTCATAAGGTTCCAAGAATTATTATCATATTACTTATATTTAATTATTATACACATGTTTCATTGCAATTATTTATCATGATTGCTAATTAACAATTTTTTGTGGTGATGGCTGCACATTGTAGAAATTTCTTCCATTCTTTTCCTAATATTTTTTCTTTTGGTATTTGCATTTTTGTTTCCAGATTGGAATATGAGGAACGAAATTCTAGAAAGAAGAAAATTGACAATCATATAATCTAGTGAAATGCGAACTTTTAAAAAAATATCCCTGCTTACATTCCTGAAAACATAATCTCTGAGACCAAATAAGAAGATTATATGTCATAGGAAAAACATTTTTAAGTACTTAAAAAAAATAATAGAATAAATATAAAGACAAATAATTTATTCGCTCAGATAAAATTCTAAATAGAAAAATTTTTTAGTTACCATTATTTAATGTATTATTAAGTACGTTATTGTTAATATATTTATAAATATTTAACCAAATGTTGTGATAGTTTTAATTGTAAAGCTACTGTTTAGTAACTTTTTATTTATTTATTTTTTAATGTTTAATTTTCCCCTTTGAAAAAATAGTAGACTCAACATAATTTATTGCTGACTGTGTTGAAGCATGATAATATTCAGAAAAGCATGAACTAAAATCTAAGAAATTAAATAATTGAGTGAAATTTATTTTTCTTCATACTCCTTCTGTTTGGCTGTAACAAATCATTATATTTAGTCACACAAATTTTAGAAAATAGTATTGATAAAAAACTCTGTATATTACTTTTTATTAATAATTATGAACTCACTGCAGAGTGAGCAGTCATGTTTCTTTTCTAAGATACTAAATTATTTACGTCCACCAACCACACTGTAGTTGAAACATTCATTTAATGGCTTGATATATAATATGCATTTTGTTAATATAAAATTGTATTTTTTATTTTATTTATTTTTTTTACCTAATAATCAGTCTAGACAGTTTAGAAAATAAAAATAAGTAATAATTATTTGAATCAACTCACAAATTCATGATTAATTAAAATTTTTAGTCTCAAATTACTGTCTTGTGGATATTGTTATATTTCCATAGAGAATTATTTTGAGTCTACTTTTTTTCTTTTTCATGACGGTTTGCTATTATTATCTTGGTTTGTAATATCATTGTGTCTGTTTAAGTTGATTTCTTTTGAATAATTAATTTATTGTTTTCTTTAATTAATTATAATTATCCGTTCACATGTTCAAGAAATTTATTTTAGAAAAATAAATATACCGTTTGTGTTCCATAGATTGGAATGCTACTGTTGAGTAGCTCCTCTATTGTTATCTCATACATCACTTTCTTGTTTGTGCTGCACAATATGAAGTTGTACATTTAAATAGATATATTTAAAAATAATTCTTTTTATAATGAATAAACTATGATATACAATTTTCATATTTTTTTATTGGTGGTTCTCCAACCTTTCACAGTTCTAATTGGTGTGTGACTGTATTTTTAAAATATTATTTAATTGAAATTGGTGTTTGCTTCTTATGTGGTGGATTAATGTCTGTAATGCTTGTTATAATAAAGTTGTTATCAAAGTAATAATACTGTAACTAAAGAAGTGTCTTTCTGTTGGTTTGTTTAAAATATGTCTCTTTAACACTTTCAGTTTAATGACTTCTAAAGCACCTTTGATCGAAAAAGCTCCCCTAAGTACCAGATCAGAATTCTTTGCTGCTCACTACCTGGGAAAATATTTTATAACAAGATAAGGGCATGAAAATAAAAAATCCAGTTTCATTAATTCAAATATTTGTTCATTTTATTGTGATATATTTTAAGTAAGGTAATAGAAGTATGTTCAATCGAAATCTAGGGTATCAAAGAAAATTAGGATGCGTAGCAGCAACAAAAAAAAGAAAAAAAAGATGGATTTCCTTCAATCTATCTATTCATTAAACTCTTATTGTATATTAGGTTAAGAATTAAAAAGCTGCCGAATAAGGGTTTTATTATAGGATTAATGGTAATTTTAAGAAAAAGTAGTGAAATATTGGGTTGATGCAAAATTAATGCAGGTTTCCTCTATTGCAATATCTTAATTCCAATTGTGTAAACAAAGCTAATCCTAACATTGATCATTATTATACCAAAACAAACCTTATCTAATACCCTCTCTTTCACCATGAATTTGTTTAGTAAAATCGTTTTGTTCAGTGTGTTCAAAGGTCTTGAATCGAAAATGTCAAAGTGCGATTTTCGTCAAATTTATTTTTACGAATTTAAATTAGGGCGCAGCGCTGCAGAAGCGGCTCGTAATATTAATGAAGTGTGGGGTCAGGGGGCTATTAATGAGTGCACGGTGCAGCGTTGGTTCCAGAAGTTTCGCAGAGGAGATTTCGACCTCGAAGACAAGGAAGGTCGGGGCTGTCATCTTGCTCTGGACAACGACCAGCTGAGGTCAAAAGTGGAAGAAGACCCAACCAAAACCACACGAGAAATGGCGGCGGAACTCGGAACTCAAAAATTGCTACGTCTTTGCCCAGCATTGATGAATCGGAAGGGGCCGATCCTGCTCCACGATAACGCCAGACCACACGTTGCACAACCAACGCTTCGACGACTGCACGAGTTGGGCTACGAAGTTCTCCAACATCCCCCTTATTCACCTGACCTCTCTCCTACAGACTTCCACTTTTTCAGGCATCTGGACAACTTTTTGAGGGAGAAAAATTTTCAAAACCAGGACGACATTGAAAATTCTTTTCGTGATTTCATTGAGTCCAGGGATTCGGATTTTTTTTCTGGTGGAATAAGAAAGCTTGTTGAACGTTGGCAAAAGTGCATTGATTCAGATGGAAATTATTTTGATTAAATATATATGGTTAAAGTAAAGATATGGCGTATTTACAATACCTACTAAAAACCTGCATTAATTTTGCATCAACCCAATATCTACTGTAAAATCTTAGAAAAGGCTTGATAAAGTTACTATTTCTTTTTTTGCCAGTTCTCATAAGCGGGATAAAACATTCCAAATGTCAGGTATTAAATAGATTATCATAAAAGATCAAACATATATTCTATTTTTCAGGGAAATTACTGTAGTAATTTACAGCATGGCCATACTTAAATTAAATATTAAAAATTGTTTGTTTTTTCTATTAGTTTACTTCATTCATCTGTTTTCATATTGCATCATTTTATATAAAAAAAGAAAAAGAAAATCATGCAGTATTAGTCTAGGTTCTTCAACTTATTAGCCTATTTCAATTTATTGTCAATTTATTATTATACATTGGTGGAATTACTTTTGCTGTTACTTTTACTCAATGGAAAAATGAAGGATTAACTTCTCAAATTAATCGACTGACACTAGATAGTTATCATTTAGAGAATTTAACCTTTAAACTCGATTAATTAACAGTGTCACCATTACTGTCAATTGATTACTCTGAGAGCTTAATTTTTACTTTTTCATACAGATAGTTGTAGCAAATGTTTTAGTTTTAAAAAATAAGTCACATTCAACATCACTCCAGCCAACTCAATACTAATGTTGTTGTGATTTCCAAATAAATAACATTATTTTAGAAAAATTCTGTACTAATCTAATCAAGTTTAAATTTATAATTTCTAAACACAGTAGAAATATCTGCTACTTGAATGGTTTTGGTATTAATAGTGTAAGATTTTTGGCCCTGTATCAAGTTTCAGGTGGTCAGCTCTATTCATATTAAAATAAAAACATCATGAGCAACAAATTTCAACTTTTTTGTTGGTCATTTTATTAATTTTCCATTGTTTGATTGCCACTGATTCGGTATATCGTTTGTCTGTTTTATTAATCTGTCATAATAATCTAAG
Organism: Piezodorus guildinii; assembly: GCA_023052935.1. Classification (NCBI taxonomy): domain Eukaryota; kingdom Metazoa; phylum Arthropoda; class Insecta; order Hemiptera; family Pentatomidae; genus Piezodorus; species Piezodorus guildinii. The sequence goes on along the minus strand of CM041294.1, from coordinate 13,316,393 downwards.
TATATACAGAACCAATGTACTGTTTTAAAAAGTCAATTGGGAAGTAAACCATAATATATCTACGTATTTAAATTATAATAAATATTTTTCAAACTAATATTGTATAAACAATATTAAGTATTGGTTTGTTCTACTTTTAAACATTTTAATCCGAAAGAAAATATTTTTTATTTTTAAGGTAAGTCACATTAACAGATTAATGACTTATTTGATTAAGAATTATGTGTTTTGGTAATTTTTAATTTTTTAAAAACATTTTTAATGTTAGATTTGAAAGGTGCTTTGTTAAACAAACTGATTCAAATATTTCAAGTGCATCTAATTATGACATTCTGATTCACAAGTACACTTTCCATGCTTCCTCTTTTTATTTCATATATTTCAAGAGGTTTTGATATTTCTTTCAGATCATGAATAAGATTTAGAAAATAAAATTTTGTTCTTATAAGATCTTTACATTTAATTATCATTGTATTGACAATTTTTAAAAGTTAAGCATGATCTCGTGCAAATCACCTACTGGCACAACTATTGGCCTAGAAGCAGAACGGATCCTTAATATATACAGAGCCCAAAACCCTTCAAGGATTACAGAGGCACATGTTGTTTTTGTAGACAAACGTTTAACTGGATAATATTAAGAAAACAATATAGGTATATCAATGCTATGTATAAATTAAAAATTTGAAGTTAACTGTGGACCTGAAAACACTTTAAATTCCTTTTATTTTAATTGAAATTTCAGAATATTTTATTGTTGTATGCTTCTTAAGTATGAAAAAAATATGAAGATTGAATAGCTGAAAGGATAACAGAAATACGAGCTGTTGAAGGAGGCCATTCAATTGATGATGATTGGAGAATACTGTAGCAAATAATAGAAAACACAGCTGATGAATACTGCGGCAGAAATCGCACCAGTACTCGTAATGATTGGTATGACTCGGAATGTGAGGAGGCTCTGAAAGTGCGCAACAGCATGAGAACTAGGTTTCTTAGCCAGTACACCCGTCAAAACAAGGAAAGAATACCGGGACACTCATAAGAAAAAGAAGAAAATGGCTATGGATCAAAAGATAAGGAACTTAGAATTATCCCGAGTGAATAAAGAGACCAGAAAATTTTTCCATGAGGTCAAGGAAATTAAGACGGGATATAAGCCTTATGAAACCATGATAAGGAACAAAAATGGTATTCTCATAACAGACCTTGAAGAAGTAATGAAAAGATGGGAGATGTACTACAGTAAACAATTGAATCCTGTATGTAGTGAAGGTCAAGAATACAATCATGATATAGGTGATCTGGATGATGAAACCGATGAAGAAATACTCCCAGAAGCAGAGGATATAGCGGACATCATCAATACACTGAGAAATCATAAAGCCTCTGGATCAGATAATATCACGGCGGAGCTACTAAAAGCGGCTGGCCCAGAAATGAATACAGAAATAAGGAAGCTTGTAGCCATCATATGGCAGGAAGAAAGGATTCCTGAAAAATGGAAAGAACCTATTGTTGTCCCAATATTCAAGAAGAAAGGCGATCCCACCGAGTGCTGCAACTATAGGAGTATTAGTCTCCTCAATGTTACACATAAAGTATTTTCCATTGCACTGTATAACAGGCTGATGCCATACATCAAAAGTACAGTTGGCGACTATCAAGCCGGCTTTAGGAAGAACATGTCCACAATAGATCAAATCTTAACTCTTAAACAACTGAGAGAAAAGATGTATGAATTTGGCCTCTCTATATGGATCCTCTTTGTGGACTTTGAGACAGCTTATGATTCTGTGATCAGGGAGCAGCTCTACAGCGCGATGAAAGAAATGGGAATCCCTAGCAAGCTCATTCGATTGACGAGGTGTACTGTGGAGGGGAATATCAGCCAAGTCTGAATGGGCGGGAAAAGTAGCGGCACATTTGGTGACAATATTGGTCTAAGGCAGGGTGATGTATTAGGGCTGCTGCTTTTTAATCTAGCCCTACACAAAATTATCAAGGGAACAGGACTGAACCATGGCAATACTATATTTTCTAAAATGGTAAAAATACTTTTTTTTTTTTTTTTTTAAGCTGGCATAGTGATTGCACCGCGACCAGTCGGTCTATTGTGCGTCATAGGATCATACGGTGGTAGATTTAAAACATGAGTTATGTTGCAAAAACAAATTTCAAAAGGTTGTTAGGATTAACAAATTTGTTGTTTATAGGATGTTCTAGGCGGACTTCACCAAATAAAGTGAACCTTAACTTAGCTAGCCTGTCACAGTGGCAGACTATATGGAACGATGTTTCGTCCTCCATTCCACATAGTCTGCATAAAGGGGTGTTAGAGATACCAAGTTTAAACATGTGGTAATTAAGTTTGTCGTGTCCTGTATAGATAGCAGTTAAGGTTTTTAGGCATGACCTACTCATACCAAGAAGACACTTCCTTCTGCTAATGCTAGGACCATCTAAGAATTTGAGTGATTGTTTAAGTCCTTTATTTAACCAAACATACTTGATTATGTGGATGATGTTGCTATAATCGGACGATCCCAAAAGGCTGTGGAGGAAGCCTTCTACAAAATAGAAAAGGAAGCAAAAACCTTAGGACTCAAAATAAATACAAATAAAACCAAGATAATGTGCATAAAAAGGAATGAGACAGCTCCACGACAAGTCAAAATGGGAAATTATGCTTTTGAGGTTGTTCCCAGCTTCCAATATCTGGGAACAGTTATCAGTGAGAAAATGGAAGAAGAGACTGAAATAAGATCAAGACTGGCAGCAGCCAATAAAGCATATTTCTCCTTATCTAAGTTTTTTAGAAGCAGACTTCTAAGCCGTGCTACAAAAGTAAGACTATATAAATGTCTCATAAGGCCTATAGCAAGGTATGTATGTGAAATGTGACGATCAATAAGTCGATTGCACATAAGGTTGACTGCTTCGAAAGAAAGATCCTCAGGCGCATTCTCGGACCTGTCAGAGAAAATGAAACGTGGCGTCTGCACAGAAATGCGGAACTGTACGCTGATTACCGTGATTTGAATATTTCGAGCTTCGCCAGATTGCAAAGAATGAAGTGGATTGGACACGTGCTTAGAATCGAAGCAGGGGCCCACTAAATGTATGTAGGAGCACCCAAAGTGGGGCAGACCAAGAACCCGAAGGAAAGACAACGTCAACACAACATTTTATTTGTAAATTTATAAAGAATAAGATAAATTCAATGGCTTTGCCTAACATTGCTTTAATCGCGCAGCAGGCAGTAGAGAAAATTCATAGTTAAATTGATACAAAAGTGAGTTAGAATATAAATGCTGAAAGATGATTCCTAACAATTTTTAAAATATAATTGTTTGTAAAATATTCAAATGACTTTATTTACTAAGAAGATCCATTGTTCACATTTACAAATTAAACTATTACTGTCATACATTTATTAAGATTTAACAATTGGTTTAGGTTAACCATTTTCTCAAATATTAACATATGGTTATATTTCATCTTATTTTTCAGGATAACTCTTCTACCTGATTATTTCCACCACTTGGCATCAAATTGATTTATTTTGTGAATAAAGCTTTTTTGGTACTTTTTTTTTTATTATTATTTATTTATTTTTTACAAAATAAAACATTTAAAAAAAAATTAATTATATAATAAGCAATTATATAATTGTATTAAAAGAACTAATAAAAAATAATGTTTAAACTTTGAAACTGATTTAAAAAGATAAAAATTGAGTCAATGTTGGCTAGTCTAATCATAGATTACCAATTCTCAAGACCTTCGACTGTTGTCTTAAGAGCCAAGAGTGAAAAACTCAGAAATGATATATATGTCCAAAAATGTTTTCCTTTCAATTTCTGAACTTCTATCGAGAAAAAAAGATAAAAGATATGGTTGTAAAGAATTCGAGGAGTGCATTTTAATTAAATAATAAATTTATTCTAACCTCAATTTTATAAACACACACATTTATATGACTGTAGTATAATTTTTCTCTATTTCTCTCACCCACATTAATAGATGATAAGTCTTGAATCCTCAGGATATAAATAGTATGTATCTTTTTGAATGGATTTAAAGCAGATGGTTGTATTTTTTTGAAAATGTGAGTCTAAAGAAGTTTCTAATAATAATAAACCAGTCAAAAAATATCCAATGAATTATATCTGACTTTGGTGCTATTAGTTATATTCGTACAAAGCAGAAACAATTATGGCATCAAAAAAAACAAACAATTCAATTAAGATACATTTATTGACAACAAGGGAATAGGGGTTCACTATCAGCTGTATACACTTAATTAATACTTGAGATTGATCAGATTGCACATTCATTTGATAAACTCCACATCAAGATAGAGAAAAACACCATATGGGAAATAGTGGTGTGGTACACCAGTTTTCAAATTTAAAACTAATCTACTTACATGAATGCTAAACATCAATACACAATTAAAGTACAATTTAATTAACAAATCAATCTTTCAAGTTCTAAAAATGTACTTTTCTTTTAATCAACTGAGCACTCCTGGCTGATATATATAATCTTATTCTTATTTTGGAATAAGCTTTCAGATAAAAAACACTTATTTCTGGTTATAATTAAGTTTTTATCAGCTTAAAGCTACCAATTTATTAAAATATTGTTTCAGGATCTCATTTGAATCCCATAACTCCAATGAGTATTCAATATTTTGTAACCTTTGTTTTTATAATTACTTAAGTAAAATGTATTTTTGTTCAATTTGCTTGCTTTGCTGTACATATACTAAAATATAATTGGTTTTGTAAGCTTAATAATCGGATCGTATTCCCAGAACAATAATGCAATCATGTATAGTACAGTAGACCCTATCTTAATGGATATCACTGTTACTAACATAATACTGAAACAAAAATATATAATACTGAATAAAGAATATCTACTACTTGATAAAAACAATTTAAGTAAGTGAAAAAATATAAAATCTAACATTGTAACAGAAAATATGATAATAATTTTTAACATTATACAATAGAATTAAACAATAATATATATTAATACAAATTAATTTAATTTAACAACATTGGACGAAATTTATTGTTAGTAGAAAATATACACAATGTGGACACCACACTATAAGTAACTTTTACTTATAAAAAATAATAATCTTTTGGTAAAATAAAAAATTGTGATTTACTTTTCTTCATAAGGCAAATAAATAAACACACTGAATAATAATTAGACATAATACAAGAGAGAGTCTGCTGATATTACACAACATTTTAATTAAACTAAGATAAATTTTAAACAGTAAAAAAAAAAAGAATGACTAATTGCAAATAAACAGAAAGATTGTACTATTAAATACTTGGAAAAAAAAATTCTTATAATGTATCTTTGGTAAAAAGGAAGATATAGAACTAGAGTTCAGTCAGATTTAAAATACATTATATTTCATTGAAGAAATTTCTACCTGATGGTTAAGCAGCTTAAATAATTATGTAAATACTTATATTATAGATATAAATACAATTGAACCTCCATATATCAAACTTATACGTCGACATATGAGTTCACTTATTTTAGGAACATTAAGTGTTATTGATTTTATAATAATATAAATGTTATACATCAATTTAAAAAAACAATAATTAACAGAATAATGAACAGACAAATAAGTAATGAAAATATTCTAATTTGTAACCTTTGAAATTTTACCTGTCATAATAAAATTAAATATTATGTCAAAACAAAAAGCTTCAGCTGAACATTATATAAACAAGTAATCAGCGTACCTAAATCTTTATCTTTCTGGATGCACGCATTTGCTTTTAAAAACATCTATAATTAAGCCCATAATTATTTTAAACAGTTTTATAATTTATTCCACATGGTAAGGTTATTATTATGTTTCAATTGTTCTTTAACTTTAATACATAGAGGTTACACTGTATATACAATATCAAATAATAAAAAAATGTCTTCAATGAAATTCACAGAACTTCTCAAAGATGACAAACCCTGTTATTGCATTCATTAAAATACATTTATCATTAGTTATGTTCAGCTAATAATAATCCTTATAACTTATTCAACAGTAAAATCTTACTTAATTTAATATATTTAAAATATAGTATAATTTCTGAAAAAATATTTATTCTAAATCCTTAAATAGAAATTTAAAAGTAAAAAAATAATTTTATTATGATAATGCATTGCATTGCATGGGTTAATAAGTTAAAATAGATTAGTAGCAATTAGAGAATCCATAGAACCTGAATTCATTATACAACATTGAAAATAATTATTTTTTTTATTGAACAACAGATTTCTATAAAATTTTTAATTAGTCATTAAAAATTAGGCCACTGTTTATAAAAAACTGAAACCTTATAGGAATTATAATCTAATTTTATTTATAAATAGATGTTTAATTATAAACTTTCATTATTGTTATTTTCACCTTATTAACATGACATTCTAAATATTGATAAAAAAGAGCAGGTTATATCATGTATAGCATATCCCAGTTTTTCAACTTCACAGATGCACTCCCCAACAGATACCATTTCTTACTGAGTTAAACAAATTAAAATTTTTTTTTCTCAAGTGCATAGTATTACCCCGCTAACACCTAGACATTTTCATGTATAAATATTCCTTTACATTATTGATTGGAATATTGTTAACTTTGATCACAAAAAATAATTATCAATAATCTTAGCCAATTCTTATTAAAAAAAAATTGGTTGAATTGAAATAAAAGAAATTCAGAAGGAAAAAGAACTGTATATGTACAGCGTAAACGAGTACTTCATTGTATTATTTATAAACATATAAATGTTACTTACTATTATGAGTCTTTATTTGACTAATTTGATAAGAACAATAGAGAAAAAAGTATACATAAAACTGATGATAAAAAACAAATCTAATGTACACTTTATAATAGACCTGTTCCAGATCACTCGTCACTCAGTCTTACAGTACTTGCCCATCACAATCTTTATAAATGGCTCTTTTTTTTTTTGGTACAATAACAGATCCCAAAATAACTAAAGAGCTCTCCAATGGAATAACAAATATATTGTTAGTCTATTCACTTAAGTAATAAGGAAATGTAGTTTCTTAAGACATCTGCTCACCTCAAACTTCATGAGATAGCTCACTAACTAGTTGAGCAATGGTATGGAAGAATTTCATACCAAGTAACACTAAACATTGAGAAATTGATAAAACACATATATATCAACTGGAAACCATTTAATGTGGAAACTGAATGAACATTCTTCCTTTAATGGTTTTCAACATAAAATAATTATATCTTTCAATCTCATCTATGTCATGTTCCAAACCAGATTTCGCATCAAACACACCAATGACCCTCCGATTAATTTCTTGAGGCAACATACAATAGGCCATTATCAAACCTGATATAAAACGTAATGAAATATCTCTTAGCTCAAGAGTTTTGAGTTCCCTTTCCCACATTTTTTCCCCACTTTTTAAACTGTAAGCGATTATTTTTGGTTGAACATTTTCAAGTAAAAAAACGTAATCAGGATAAGGAGGAGCCAACACATGGCTTATCGTTCCAATATCTTTTATCTTTCTGGTAAATTTTTTGGCTGAAAGTGCATACACATTGATCTCATTTTGCCAGAGTTCAGCAACAAAATTATCATTATTATCAATGAGATTAAATTGTTCACTTTTAAATGAAATTTTTCCGTTTGTGTCGAATATTACAACTTCTTTTGCTGTCCCAAAATAAACATATTTTTTTGTTGGAACAGCACAGGCATAGGGAAATGGTAAATCCACCTGAATAATTTCTTTTTTCTTCAAATCTATCATGAATACAGGCCCCATTTGTAAACAAATACCGAGTAAAAGAACTAACAGAGTGTTCCCACAGAAGCATATAGGTTCGAAATAATAATCTTTGTTCGCATCTTGCCGGAATTCCAAATAGCTATGCACATCTTTGGAAACATCTATAATTTTATCGTTTTTTATACCAAGAGCCATATGGAAAGTCAAATCATCAGTACCAGCATATATCATCACAACTTCTAGAGTATTGACTGCTATGAATTCACCATTCATATCTCCAGAAATCAATAGATTAATTGTTTCACATGAGATTTGTGGCAGCTCAATTTTACTCAAGTACTGAAGTCCCTCTAAAGTAATTTTATACAAATCAACTGTAATAATATCATTAACAAACAACAGCCTATTTCTGTGAAATGCTATAGGAGAACTTTTGAGCAGAAAATTTTTTGTGTTATCTTTTTTCCAGCTATGGGCCCTTTTTTTTGCACTCATCCACTCTTGTGCAGCAAGACATAAATTAAAATCATTAGTAGTACCTAAAAAATAATAATTAAATTAATATTGATTGCCATGTAAACTATAATTTGTAATAAATTTAATGAATATTAATTTTTATAAAACCAATCTAGAAAATAATACTTCAGATTCATAAAAAAAAAAAAAAAAAAAAAAAAAAAAAACTAATACACACAACACACGACTTTCACTTAAAACTAGTTAAAATTAATTTTAGAATTTTTAAGAACATTAAAGTAGAAAAAAGAAGTATATTGTTTTGATAGAATCATTTATTTTATATTACATATTATCTATATCATATAATTATCCAATTTTATCTACTTTCTACTTTTTTGTCACTACAACTTTATATGTTAGTAATATTTTTGTAAAATCTTTAGGTTTTCAACAGTACATAATATATATATATATATATATATATATATATATATATATATATATATATATATATATATATAAGACAAAAAAAAAACAAAAAAAAAAAAAAAAAAAAAACCTGTACCACAACAATTTTTTCCCCAATTTGGGTACCCACTTTATAGAGGCTAGGTCTGCCCCAGGAAGGTATCCATACCCTAGGCTCACCCCCCCTGACTGAAATAACAGAATAAATAATATTCTGCCACAGTTGGGATTCGAACCCAGGACCCGAAGCACTGTAGACTAGTGCTCTATCCACTAGACCACGCCGCTCCATATATATATATATATATATATATATATATATATATATATATATATATATATATATATATATATATATATATATGTTCCTTATTTAGGGATAAAATAATTTAACCTGAAAAAATATTGCTGCTGTTCTTTACTTCAGTTGGCTATCAATTCCATCATATTTTACATTTACTTATTTTTTATCAATTTTACACACACAGAAACGTTTAATTATTTCAATTATTCAACAGTAAAGGTACTTGGAAAAAAATAAAAATAAAAATAAATGAAAATTTAGCATTTAAGCCCTGTTAAACAATTTCAATAAAAAGAAAACCTAAATGAAATCAAAGCCTGTTTAATTTTGTATCAATATGATTTTAATCAAAATCTTTATGAGCCATTTTTTATAAAATCTTAAAAAGGGGATAAATGTAACTTTAGTGGCTCTTCTGGATTGTGTCTTTTGATTAAAAATCTGCTGTAATAATATATACTTATCTTGCATATGAAATTTTAGTTAAGTAGGACTTAATTATTTTATATATATATTTATATATACATATATAATAAATATCATATGAAGAGCAAATGTTTATTCTTATTTGTTTAAATGTTTAACCTAAAAGTTGATGAAGAGGATTAATATTTAACATAATATTTTAAACAACATGAGAAATATTTCAATAATACTGCTATACAATCGACTTCAAACAAATATTTTAGATTTATTCAAATCAAATAGAGAAACTTAAAAGATGAGATTGATTAATTTGTTTCAGTGAATAATTTAACCAATAATAATTAGACACATAGCTTCATCATCTCACAAAGTTAATAAATTCTCAAGTTAAAAGTTATAAAAATACCAACTCGGTTTCTCTTCCTCTTCAATTTCTATAGCTATTGCACTACAATGCTCTTCCCACAGTCTGTTCTGATCAGCAACCATGCGCCAGTACTTGTTGATGGACAAACATCTCCATAATGAAATAGCATCAAGATAAGAAAATATTTTCTCGTTAATTTCAAAAGGAAGTTTGCAGATAATGTCCATGTTTCTAGAAAGTTAAGAAGGACTGGAGTAAGTAAGAAGATTAATCAGCTGCTTGTAACAAAATATTTTGTAATCTTAATCCCAAATTGCTGTAAGTATACAATCCTATATTAGAGATAAATATCTCCATATAACTCTTATCATAATAAACAAATATACAAATATTTTTATTTATTTAATCTTTACAAATGACCTTTAAGATTTTAAGCCAAATCCTATTTGGTCAATATAATTTAATACAAAGAAAATTATGTGAATGAGAGAGAAAAGAGGCACAAGAGACATTAACAAAATAAAATTAGTTAATAAAATTGAATTCTTCATAGCTTCTCTTAGATTTTGCAGCGATTGCAAGTTTAAAAAAAAAAAAACTATAATAATAAATTTAAGTTATGATAAAAAATTTACTAAGAAATGAGTGTCACAATTTTAAAGTTTAAATATAATTTGTGTAATTAAAATAGACAGTAAAAGTTATGAACGGTGAAGAGATAATGATGAAAATGTTATTGATGCTCCAGAAATATACACAAAAAAACCTATTTAATTTTAGGCGTTTATGCATGATGTGGCTCGCTGAAGTTCTGATTAAACATGTTTGAGTCGAAATGTCGGCAAAATTAAAATATTTTTAACAAGACTGAATTATTTCAATACTAATATCAACAAGACCAATTATTTCTATCTGTGATATTTAGTATTAGTAATAAACCTGAACAAAAAAGTATAAAATTACATACAGTATCTTATTATCAATATTTTAAAATAAATTAGAAGTGCTTTTATGATTTCAATAAAATAAATACCTTTACAAGACAAATTTAAACAATAAAAATTTAAAGATATATATTTCTTTTGAATTGCACCAATTTCATATAAAGGAGAATGGTAGAAAGCAAGAATGATGAATGTGTTTAATTGATCCAATCTATTATGTTTTTAATTTTTATGGAAATAAGTAATTTTATTTGAACATATGGAGAACATAATGATTAATGAGGAAAATGTAGGCAAATAAGTAATGTCTATAAGTTTTTAACACATAGCAGAAGGGCTGAAGTGCATAAATGGATTTGATTCATATTATTTATGTCAGAGAGGATATTTAGATTTTATTTAATAAGCTCTATACAATCAGGTAAAGATTAAAAATAATACCAAACAGCTATAAACCGACTTTAAAAAAATGTACAACATTAAACCGGCGTTGCCAGATAACTTTGTCAGGTATTGCAATGTCTAAAAATTATAAATCAATACACCAAGCGCCTTATTTTCCCAGGCTTAGCAAAAATCAATTACTTAGCATGAAGCAAAATTCAGTTTATCAATTTTCAACTTCAAATTTTCGATTAGGTTTGAAATAAATATCTTAAATAATGAACAAGGGAAAAACATCAATGGACAAACATGAGTACCATACCTAATAATGACAGAGAAATGTCAAATGATAAGTTATCAACAGGCAGAGGGTGTCTGAGGTTAAAACAGCTCGCCCACACCAAAAAGTAACATGGCGGTTCGCTTTAGCTGTATCCAGCTGAAAATTATGTGCCTTTTCTTTGATTAATATTAAGTCACATAATCTTTAATAATTACTAATATTAAAATCAGAATAAGCTTTAATACCCAGAATTACAGTTTCCACCACTGATGGCGTAAATTTAGTTTTTCTTTAATTTATCGATTACACGTTGTTATTTTTATTAAAAAGTAATACATATTTGTTGTAAATAAAATGGAAAAACTGTAAAACTCTAGCATAATGACTTGAGCGTTAATTCAAGCAGATGTTAAGGATGTATTGTGTATTACGCGCCCTTTAAGAAGTGGAAATGTACTTCAGATCCAGCTTCCAGCAAATAATTATGATGAAGATCAGAGCTGAAGGACTTATTCTTAGGAAAGAAAAATGGAAACAATCACGATTTTTCTTAGTAATAAAAGTTTTGAAAAAATTAAGGGGACTTTCTGGAATGATCCAAAAACACAAAAATCCGAGCAATGTGGTTAATATCAATTTTTTTTTTATTACCTCTTATTTTACTCTTCTTGTGGAGTAAAACACATATACAGATGCACTTATGTAAATAACAACACTATAAAATGTACGGCTGGGTGTAACTTTCACCGACTAAATTAAACTTTGAACTTGAACGCTACTTAAATTCTTGACAAAAGATCAATAGTATCCCGATGTACAATACGTTTTCAGTACAGATTAAGCTAACATACGTCATCGAGGGGCACATGAGCATTAAATCACGTACTGAATGCGCATGCAACTAAATTGGGAGTACAATAAATAATGGCGTGTATGCCACAGACAAAAGTTTCCGCTACTTAAATATTATTTCACTTCGCTACTATATACTTTTTTCCCATTCAAACCCATTATTAATATAATAAATAATTTTAGCAATGATAATTAATGCGAATTTTAGTCTTTCTACTATTACAGTTGAAAATAAATTTATATTTCTAATATTTTTTTTTAACGTTAATAATCAAAACTATTAGGTTGTGTCACATGAAATGTCCGTTTTCAAGGTAAAGGATTTTTATTAAAAATACGTCATGAAAACAAGATAATTTTATTCTAAGTATTTACCTTCTTTTTCTACACATTTTCCCAACGTGACACCAACTTTTTTATCCCCGAACTGAAAAACTCTGAGCTTTGAAGTGAATTAAAATCTGAAAAAACGCACTTTTTACTTGATTATCATTTTCAAAAAGGTTTCCTTTGACGAAGTTGTCTAAATTCCTGAACAGGTTGTGTTGGAGACAAGTCGGGAGAATATGGTGGGTGCGGAAGAACTTCGTAGCCCAGTTCTTTCAATTTTTGCACGGTATGTTTTAAAACATGGGGTCTTGCTGCCGCTCAGTGAGATCATGAGGTACCCATGTATCGAGCTTTTTTACTTTCCCAATAGACTTTAAATGTCTGGAAACGATAGATGCACTTGCATGTAGTTGTGCTGAGAGTCCTTTTAAGTGCTTGGTAGGTTCCTTCTACAGTATGTTTGAGGACATCGTTGTCTATTACGGATGGAGGTCTTCCACGGGACAAGTTTTTCAAGCCGGTATCCCCAGCTGAAAACTTAGCAAACCAACGGCTAATGGTCCGTTCATTAGCACTCCCTTCCCCAAACGCCTTGCAAATATTTCTAGCGGCCTCATTTTATAATACAAAGGTATATGTTTAGTAACTGTTTACTTTAAATATGTAAACATTCGGAAGAAAACAACAGAGACCTGCAAAATCCTTTATGTATTTCAGAAACTATAAAAACGGACATTTCATGTGAAACAACCCAATATAAATGAGTGTAAGCCGATGATACTCTGCACTTGAAAATGGCCCTAAATGCCAAAATGTAAATTTTTAAATACAATTATTTTCTTATGGGATTGGCCAAAAAATCTTGCAATTATTTAACCAAAAGAGAAAGTAGAATTATGGTGAGAAAAAGTTGATATAGTTCCATATTAATATATAACATAGCTTCATCTATTATTAGGTTTATTATTTTTTTTTTAAATATTTATTTATTAGAATTTAAAACTGTATAACAAGTAATACAACAAGTAAATTTGAATGAAACATAAAAAAGGCATGAAACACATGTAGAGAAAATTCCCAATGGGAGCACTCTAAAAACATTCTAAACCAGAAGGTCCCGGGGCCATCTCCTTTTCTGACGCCTCGGAGGATTGTCAGGCATTGAAGAGGAAGAAAGGGTTGAAACGCAAGGGTTAGGGTGAGAATTGAGTTTGTCATGGAAGGATTGATACCTCGTACGGGCAAAATTCATCTATTATTAAGTCATAATCTCTAAGAGCAGTGAAATAAAGTGAATCAAATGAGTTACATTTAGATTGATCGCATATTTCTTCTTTTAAGACTTAATTACATAAAAGCAGCTACGTATCTGCTTGAGTGAATATACAGTCTGATTTTTGTTAATGATTCGTTTAATTTTAGCTAGTAGGGTTTTTTTTTAAATTTTAGTAATGATGTAAAATTTCTCCCAATGAAAATTAAACCATTAAAACAGGAATTCCTGAAAAGATTAATCTGTTTGGCGCAGTTCTGCTCTTCCAGTCTAAAAAATCTGGTGCGGGCAACACACGACTTTCACTTACCTCCGTTTTTAGAATCAATTAAAGAATTTTCAAATACAGTTGGAGATAAAAATGAGTGAAACCATTAAAGAATTAATTAAATGGAATTTCTATAGAAACATGTGTTTTATTAAAAAATCTATTGAATTATTACTTAAAATAATCACTTAGTTTTATCGGCTTTTCATTACTCTCTACTAAGTTTTAAAAGCTTGTGTATGGGATAATATTTTTTATAAAATCTCAAGCTTTCCAACGGTATATCATACATGTATATTCATGTTCTGGGGTTCAAAAACAAAAATTGCATAAAAAATATTTTTTCAGTTTTCTCCTTTAGCTGGGTATCGAATTCATTCAATTTACTATATTTACCTATGTTTTTTATCAGTAGTAACAAGATAATATAGTTATTTTTAGAGAATCAACAAAATTACTTTAGAAAAAGAAAATTTAAATTATCGGCATTTAAGCCCTGTCAGATCAATTTAATCAGAATGAAACCTAAATGATATTAAAGCCCGTTAAATTTTACATCGATATGGTGAGTTTAAGAAAAATCGTCGGAACCGTTTTCGAGAAAATCGAAAAAAGGTGCAAAATGCATGGTATAAAGTGGCTCTTCTAGTTAGCTCATTTTGATGAAAAAGATTTTGTAACGTCTCGGGCGTATATTTGTCTTAAATATGAAATTTCAGTTTCATAGGACTTACACACACACACACACACACAGACCTTTTTGCGGGACTTGGTTATTTCCACTCAGGGGACCCTAAAATGTCTATTTCCATTGAAAACTGGAATTCGAACATTTTCACGATCGCAATACTTTCCCTTACTATATATAGTAAGTGAAAGTAAAAAAATTGAGGTAATATTGGATTGGTAGACCTTCAATTGTTTGCTATTTTATTTTATTGGAGGGTCCCAAGTGTTTTATATTTTTTCAATATTTTCGCAATTGTACCCCATGGTGAAAAATAATAAAAAATATTTTTTTCTCCTGAACGTATCAACCTATTTTCACGAAAAAAAAAAAAATATGTTAATTGTTTTCTGAAACAGTTTGTAAAAGTAAAAATAAAATTAGTTTTTTTTTGTTTTTTTTTTTTACTAATACGTGATTCGAATTTTTTTTAAATTTTACAGAAATATTTAAGTTGATCTCAAATGTACCCAGTGGTAAAAAATTAAAAAAAAACCCATCCTTTTGTCAGCTCTCTCACCACCCATGCTGTGTGCTAACTGGTCAAGCCTTAAGGGTTGGGATACAGGCCAGTATAATAAGGATATTGTGAGAATTAATTTTTAGAAAGCTGGAAATCGTTTTAATACCTCTTAATGGCCCTAAATAAAATTAATCTATGTTTGCGCCATCGCAGGTGGTAAGCTTAACTTTTTGGAGCCGAACAACCTCAAATTTTTTGCACGTCTTTCAGTTTTTACTTTCACTTACTATATATAGTAAGGGGAAGTATTGCGATCGTGAAAATTTTCGAATTCCAGTTTTCAACTGAAATACACGTTTTAGGGTCCCCTGAGTTCAAATAACCAAGTCCCGCAAAAAGGTCTGTGTGTATATGTGTCTGTGTGTGTGTGGTAACTCCCGGGCGGAAACGGTAAGTCCTATGAAACTGAAATTTCATATTTAAGACAACTATACGGCCGAGAAGTGACAAAACTTTTTTCATCAAAATGAGCTTACCAGAAGAGGCACTTTATACCATGCATTTTGCACCTTTTTTCGATTTTCTCGAAAACGGTTCCGACGATTTTGATTAAACTCGCTATATCGAAGTAAAATTTAATGGGCTTTAATATCATGTAGGTTTTATTCTGATTAAAATGGTCTGACAGGGCTTAAATGCCGATATTTTAAATTGTCTTCCCCTAAAGTACCTTTAATTTTGTAGATTCAATAATAATAACTAGATTATCTTGTTAACGCTGATGAAAAACAGGTAAATATATAAATTGAATAAATTCGATACCCAACTAAAGGAGAAAATAGAAAAAAATAATTTTTTAATGCAATTTTTCGTTTTTGAACATAAGAGCAGTAATATACATGTATGATATACCGTTGGAAAGCTAAAGATTTTAGAAAAAATGACATCTCATACACAAGCTTTTAAAAGTTAATAGAGAGTGATGAAATAAACATAAAACTATCTGATTATTTTAAATAATAATATAATAGATTTTTTAATGAAACACATGTTTCTATAGAAATTTAATTTGATTAATTCCTTAATAGTTTCACGTATTTTTATCTCTAACTGTATTTGAAAATTTTTTCATTGATTTTAAAAATCGAGGTAAGTGAAAGTCGTGTGTTGCCCGCACCAGATTTTTTACCTTTAACTTGAAAACGGTGCTTCTTACTGTAAATATCTCTCTTATTAAAATGAAAGAACGTTTAATTTTCTTTCCAAAAGTTACCTTAGCTGTTGAATTTGGTTCAGTGATATAGCCGCAATCCTTCGTCAGAAATAGAAACTTATTTCCATTTTTGTTGAAAAACTCAATTCATTCAAAAAGAGACCGCTGTAACTTTAAATTTGTCCCTGCAGAATGTTTTAAATCGGACGTCTCAAGCAAGTATTTCTCGCCAGCTCTAGGACGCGTGTACAGGGAAATCGATAAAGAAATATTTTTTCCGAAGGATCATTCTAGCCAAATTTGAATTTAGAGAGGCATTTAGACTTGAAATTAGACGCTCTACAACTGCCATTCAATGTCTTTTTTTTCGATTTGGATAGTTGTTTTGAAGTTACAGCTGTCTCTTATTGAACGAATTGAGTTTTTCTACAAAAATGGAAATAATTGCCTATTTCTGACGGAGGATTGCGGCTATATTACTGAACCTAATTTAATAGCTAAGGTAATTTTTAGGAAGGAAATTTAACGCTCTTTCATTTTAATAAGAAAGATATTCTCTCTAGGAAGCATCGTTTTCGAGTTAAAGGTGAAAAACTGAAACAAAATGCGAAACATTTGAGATTTTTCGGCTCCAAAAAGTTAAGCTCATTACCTGCGATGGTGCAAGCCCAGATTACTTTATTAAGTTAAACTTAAATTATTTAAGGACTATTAAGGTGTTAAAACGATTTACAGCTTTGTCCAAATTAATTCCCACAAACCTACAATTTTAGCGTTATTTTACTGGGCTAATAGAGCAGTATGATCGTAAAATCATTAGATATTACGTTCACACTATGCACCAACATATTATGTTTTATACTTATTATTATAAATATCTTCTATTGGATGTAATATTTTTTTTTCTTGGATAAAAACATAACACTATCTGTTATATTTATATTTTTATTTATTTATTTAATGTCACTTTTTGCTGCTGTAGCTAATCAGACGATGCTACAGTGGGAGTCCTAAATTTTGCCTATCAAGGTTTTATTAGGATAGGGATCTTTAACGAGTACCTGACATCGCACAGGCTCGGGACCACCTTTTAACGTCCCCTCCGAAGGACGGCGTAACTAAGGATTTTTTACTCCCATTAAAAAATCCTAGGACCACCTGCGGGTTTGAACCCGTGACCTTTAGCATGGGAGGCTGTTACGCTAGCCACCCAGCTACAAGTGATCCCTTTATATAAAATTTATATACAATAAATAATAATAAATTTATATATAATAATAATTATATATAAAATTTATATAAAAAACATAACTACAAAGATTTTTTTTGTATTAGAATAAAAGTGTAAAATTAGTTAAAAAGTTAATCTAAAAATTTATGTCAGACCTGCATGGAATCTTTGAGAAAAAATCAATATCTTCGTCTACCACTGGAACAATTCCATTTTTTATGAACATTAAAAAATATTTATTTATTAAATATAATTTATCTATCTAAACATCCTGAAGTTACAAAAAATACTGCTATTTTTATTAATTTCTTTTACGAGGATTGCATACAGGTCTGACATCAAAGCTTTTTAGATTAATATTTTAACTAATTTTAAACTTTTATCCCAATGGTATAAACAATTATATATATAAAAAAAAATCTTTGTAGTTACTTATACAAAAATGGCATACAGTGGTATGTTGTTATCAAGTAAAAAAATATTACATCCAATAGAAGATATTTAGGGAGCGGTGTGGTCTAGTGGATAAAGCACTAGTCAACTGTTCTCTGGGTCCTGGGTTCGAATCCCGGCTATGATGTGGAATATTATTTATTCTGTTAATTCAGCTGGGGATCCATCATGGGCTGTAGAGGTACAGGTTTTTTTTTTTTTTTTTTCCAAAGAGGAATCAATCTTAATCAATTACTATATAAAATACTCTATACTATTGGATAGAGGGGTTTAATTTAAAATATACTTCAATCAACCAAAATAGGTCTACCAAATAGGCCATACCTAGAATATTTGTCTGAAGAGTAATAAATTAAATATTACTAATTTAAAATACTACTACAAATACTTAGTATCTGTAATATAATGAGATATTAAAATATGATAAGCCTTTCTGGCTTAAATTGAATTAATTAATGTTGGTAAGTAGATTAAACCTTTCTCCAAAAAAAAGTCTTCCTTCTCTCCAAGATGCTCCCTCTTGAAAAAATAAAAGATTGACCAGTGTGACCATTAGTATTATTTATGATAGAAAAGTGTTTCTTGGTAAATGTTTTTTTAGTTGCTTCAACTCAATTTACAAACTCCCTAGCAAATTACAGCCGCTTCTTTTGGTTTAACTTGCTGAAGAAGGGCTTTCTTCTTGTTTATTCATTATGATGATCATTGAGGTGTTGGTAATGTGAGGATTTGAGTGGACTTCAGCAAGAATGGCTCACCCCTGATGATTCTCCAGTCTCCTGTCTTACAGCAATCGTTCTATCCTCCAAAAATTTTAACTCTCTGTTTCTTTGTAGTTCATAATGTACAGTAGCATATGACTTATTCAACATATATGCAATTTTTCTTATAGATGAACCCTGCGAACCATGAGCCCTCTCAAATCACGAGAAACACGCATATTGAAAATAAATCAATTTCCCAGGCCCAAGTAAAGTTAATACTGAACTAAGATTTGAATATCAAGATAAGATTTATACAGATAACACTGGAAAGACGGTCATAGTACAACAAATAGGATTAATATTGAAAGTGTATGGAAACTTTTTTGACCTACCAGTAACAAATGATATTCTGCTTCGTTCTATACTAATGATGATACGAAAATAAATAAATATATTTTTTTAATCTAATAATAGTATTAATAATTTCTACATTAGGAATTATTAATTTGAAAATAAATAGCTATGCAAAATAAAAGCATGCTGTATGGAAACTTTTTTGAGTGAGTGTATATTAATATGGAACTATATCAACTTTTTCTCATCATATTTATATTTTTTCTTTTGGTTAATTAAAAGTAAAATATATATATTTGGCCAATCCCAAAAGAAAATAATTTTATTTGAAAATTTACATTTTGGCCTTTAGGACGATTTTCAAGTGCATAATTACTCTACATAAAATATTTCAACTGCTTTATCAGCAGTGTTGTCAGCTTACACTCATCTATAGTTCATCGGCCATTGTATAGGGCTTTCATGTGGATGAAACATTTTATGTGGAGTAATTATGCACTTGAAAATTTCTCTAGAGGCTGAAAGATTGGACATTTTTAAATACAATTATTTTCTTTTGGGATGGGCCAAAAAATATATCTTACAAATATGTATATTGACTTTATATATAGCTGATAATTTTTCAAACTTTTACTTTGTAACCTAATACCTTCGTCCATTCTTTGATTAGGGTTCATCAAGT
Source organism: Piezodorus guildinii (assembly GCA_023052935.1). NCBI lineage: Eukaryota > Metazoa > Arthropoda > Insecta > Hemiptera > Pentatomidae > Piezodorus > Piezodorus guildinii. The sequence continues at coordinate 13,296,384 of CM041294.1, read as the reverse complement.
CCTATTCATATTTATTTTTCAGTATAAATATATAAACATTATAAAAACATTCTTTGCCGCTGCCTTAATTAATGAAATCTAAATTTAGTTATGTGTTATGTATAATCCCTATCTTTCTATCTCTTCCAGATTTGTATTATCACCTTAGGTAGGGAGAGAAATCTGAATATTTTTCTCTTGTCAGATATTGGCCTGAATGACACATCTGTCCTTCTTATTATAGAAGTTAAGTATTTCTTAGAAGTTTAAATATGTACTGATTTTCCTCTTCTGTTTTAGAAGAATCAAATCTTCATTGTTATGCATGATGTATATTTTCTTAGAAGAGTCATGAGGTATTGTTATTTTGTTTACAGGGTTGTAAGGAACCCCTCCAGGATGCTTCTTTTTTTAATAACAGCAATTTAACAAATATTATAAAAGCAAACTTAACTGGACAAAGATAACCAATTTTTCTATTGAAATTCATTTCCTTGAGTCCTAACATCCATGTCTTACAAAATGGTCTGTTTGTGTTTTTAAATAAAAAATCAATGAATTCCACAAAAAAATGTCATAGAATTAACAATAATTATATTCAGCCTACTAAGAACTGAGTGCATCCAGGAGTTTATATCCAAATTAATTTACAGTGTCTTTTTTTTGCTTCCATTCCATTGCCTACCAACTGAAATAGGTGATTATACTAATGCTACTATGTGCAGATACAAGCATAAAGGAATTAAGTACATTCTACAATTAATACCCATGTATCATAGTCTGTATTTTATTTTCTATTAGGCATTGTTTATTTTAGTCAATATAAAGTGTATTTTGTATATAATCATATCTACTTTTACATGGAATATATATTGAAAACCATAGTATGGATGACCCAGGTATATAGCTCAAGTAGAGTATATTAGGGTTAAAACTGATTCAATGTTTGTAAAATAGACTGTATTATTACTATTTCTACAACAAACAATTAGTGTCCATTATCTATGATTTTGTTGGTCGTATTAATTTCTTGGTTTGTCCTAGCTCAGTATTTATCTTTTCCAAATTTTTTTGTTTTTTTCCCCGAATACAGCCTACTTAGAAATCAGCTGTTAGGACATGTGGTATTTTATTTACAGTATATCTTATTAACTTCAATATTATATATTAATTAATGTTTTATTATTGACTTAGTGCCATGGGTAATCATTCGTCTACAATTCCTAAATTAGCTTACAATCAAGTTTAGTTTTCTTCTTTTTGATATCTTAATAGGATATCAACTGTTGTATATTAACTATTAAAAGGTCCAGCTGGTTGCGTATTTATAGAATGGTATGAAATTAATTTTCAATCTGGGACCATGTCTCTTGAGAATAACATATATGTAAAATAAAATGTGCAACGTATTAAGTCAAAAGACCAGAGGAACATAATTAATTTTTATTTGCAATGGTGAGAAGAGGAGAAAGATGGTTTAATGAAAAAAAATAAAAATAATATTAATAACTTCAAGTAGATAATTGTGTTGAACAAAACTAAAAATAAATTAATTGATTAATTAAGTTAAGTTTGAGCAATAAATTTATTTACTTTCAATCAAAGTCAGACATTTGTTTTAAAATATCAGAATCATTGAGGGGAGACAGAATGTACCATAAAATGGGGTGAATAGGAAATCTATGGTATCTTGAGCAATATAACAAATTTATTTTTTATCTTAATTAATTGAACAATACATCAAATCTTAGGTCCACGTCCCCTTTATTACATATTTACGGGGTGTGTTTTTGAAAAAAAAAAAAAAAAAAAATGTATATATATATTATATTGAGGGTGTATAGTCGACTGTAGAAACTATTATAGGTGGAATAGTCAGGAATCAGTCATTTTGAAAAGTTTTTAATTTTGCCAACGTTTCGGCTCAAGCTTGTGAGCCATCATTAGGGCTACAAACATCAGAACAAAAGAGATACATATTAATATGATAATGAAAATTTTCTTCTGAATGTAGTGACAATGATAACATTTGAAATAAAACAGAAAATATACCAACATACTTAAATATTATAGGTACAAATAATGATAATATGATACATAATCTGATGATGATAAGCATAACAAATTTTACAGAACTTTAGACTTTAATATAAAAGTAAACAAAAAAAACATATATATATAAACGTACCATTACTGAGCCATGTCCAAGCATAAACTGAAGAAAACCATAAACATAGGTAGTATGGGGAGGGGTTCGTGTAAAAACCCTGAAGGTTTTCCTCTCTAAGTGTAAATACTACAGCTTATCTTTGTTTTGAAAAAGTTTTACAAAATTATATAAAGGCAAAAACAAAATAATATATCCGTATGTACAATAAGGTTGAACATTTTTAATAGAAAATTATAAACACTAGAATCTGAGGTATTTAAAAGATCGTGAGGTATATAATAAAAAACAAAAAAAAAAAAAAAAAAATAAATAACAAAAACAAGAACCAGAGGTGTTGTAAACAAAAAGATAAATATACAGTAAATAAATAAAATATACATTACACAAGCAATTTGTACAATAAAGTGATAGAGTTATAATTTAAGGAGACGGAAGATGTTAGCATACGAGGGAGAAATTATCTCTTTGTCAGTTTTATGATTTACGGGTACTCGATCTTTTTCCATATGGATATATATAGCTTCGGAGAGGAGTCAAAGTTAAAAACTATAAAAAAAAAAGCAAAATTAAAAACTTTTCAAAAATGACTGATTCCTGACTATTCCACCTATAATATATATATATATATATATATATATATATATATATATATATATATATATATATATATATATAATATATATATATATATATATATATATATATATATTACTGTTCTTATTCATCCCACAGTAGGGGTGAATAGGAACGATATTGAAAATGTTATTGTGTTCCCATTTACATGTGGGGTGAATAAGAACAGTTTAAAATGCTTAATAAATTACTTTTTTAATTGAAATATTTTAAAGATATAAATTAGGTTTCTTTATTCACTTATATTCTAGAAATTAGATCTCTTATATTCTAACAAAGTTCGAAAACATAGTTCTCAAGGAAGAAGAAGAAATGTCAGTCAATGATGTAAACACTTAGATCATTGATAAATGAAACAGATCCCAAGAATCTGGTAGATTTAGATAATCCGATTCGCTCTTTCAACTTCACTGGGGCTAAAATAATACTTTTAATTCCTCTTGAGTTGGGACAAACCTGTAAGTTTGCTTGATTCTTTTGTAAAACAAACCGATGTATCTTCCATCATCAGGCTCTATAACCTTATAAACATAAAGTAAAAATTTCTCAGCTTTTTTTTTCAAATACTTTAATAAGATAAAAGTTGCCAATTGAAATGTCATAATTTGTGGATGATGATTTAAATCCAGGTTCATCTTCTGATGTGCTTGACAACACCAACTCAGCATCACGGTCTTGCAAAGAATATTCATCTGATGTTTCTTCTGACAGAAAACAGCTGTGTTCCCATTCACCCCACACTTGAAAATGTGGGTGCCGTAACCTAAAAAATCTGTTGCTAGGAAACTATTGCAAATAATATATTGAGCAAGGCATTTTATGCAAGAAGACAATTTGAAGAACAGTAAACAGATACTAAATAAGCTATGTTGATAACAGTTTATACTTACAGGTAAAGTTTGTGGGAGAGAAAAAAATCATAGAAACTAGTACAATTTTTCACAGGTTTAACTGATAAGTTTAAAGGACTAAAAACAAATCAAAACCATATATTCGAATTATTCACAGAGTGACTATCCAATAACAACATTAATTCATGTACGGTAAAGAAAGTGGCTTTCAAGCAATTTTGAAATAATATTGAACTTTCGTTTCAATACACCACATTTTACGATATTGAAACATATGGGACTTGAACGATGAAAGAAAAGAAACATGGCGGATACAGGTAGGTAAGGGGATTCTAGAAGGTAGTAGAGTAGACAAAAAAGGAATGATCAAAAGTTTTATTTCTATGGGTAGAAATTTAAAATTCAGAATAGCACAATCTTTTTTTTAGAGAGCGGGCTGATGATTTAAATTGCAGGAGACTGTGGATGTAAGGAAGGTGCTGGAAGTTAATGGTTTGGTAAAGGTATTGTTCTAGGAAATATTGTCTGTGACTGAGGGGAAAATAGTCTAACATGTAAGTTAAGGGGCTTAACTTACACTTTTATAAACTCAAATTAATGTTTTAATCAAATTTCACACAGGTAAACACAGGTAGTGGATGTAATTAGTTGACCGTTGAGATTTACTGGAAGGAGTTAGTCCGGGTGGCGGTCATTAAATGAAACAGCTAAATAGTTTCAACTATTTATTGTTTGCCAACGTTTCGACCCCCTTTGTGGGTCATCATCAGGGCACATGGTGGGAGAATCTGTTGGAGTTGGCAAACAATAAATAGTTGAAACTATTTAGCTGTTTCATTTAATGACCGCCACCCGGACTAACTCCTTCCAGTAAACACTGGTAGTTTGAATTTCTTGATTTTACCAAGAATTAATGAGATATCTTTAATTAGCTGCTTTTTTTTTTCTTTGGACTACATCTTTTTCCCAAATATTTATTTTCTAAGATATTCATCATTGGAGGATGAGCAGTATTTGGAGCTAACATATTTTTTGTGATAATGTTTGGTATCAATTAAATATGTTTGAACTTTTTTGTTTAACAAGAAAACTAATTTAGTTAATAAATTTTAGTTATGATAAAATCCACACGGTCTAGGAGCCTTAGTTGTCCAAAACAGTGATTAAAAAAAAAAAAAATTAAATTAATTGTATTTGATAAATATTTTCACTTTAACAGTTATTGTTTCTTTATAATGTATTCTTTATATATATATATATATATATATATTAGCTTAGATCAATCTTCTACCCATCAACCTCCAAAATATTACTTCTACCCACCTAAGCAAAAGTCGCCAATCAAAAAAAAAAAAAAAAATCTGTTTCTCAACATTATGTCAAATTTCTTATCATTGAATCTCACACCAATTTAAGATTTAACATGTTAAATTCATTTTAATTAAATTTAAAATGAAGCCATAGTTTAGAAATTTATTTACAAACCTCCATAATTTTCAATAAATAATTCTTGATTATCTTTTTGTTAGTAAAAATCGCATATAGAATATGAAATTACTTTCTATATATCAATATAATGATATTGAAAAACATTTTGGGGTATATATATCTCATGATAACTCATAAAAACTGTATAATACAATTTTGTTTGTTAAAAAAATTGCATTAAAAAAAATATGTTTTCATTTTTCTCCTTTAGTTGCTTTTCGAATTCGCTCAACTTGCATATTTAGCTGTTTTTTATCAGTGGTAACAAGATAATATAGTTATCTTTATAGAAACAACAAAATGAAAGGTACTTTAGAGAAAGAAAATTTAAAATATTCGGCATTTGAGCCCTGTCAGACCATTTTAATGAGAATGAAACTTACATGATATTAAAGCCCATTAAATTTTACATCGATATAGCGAGTTAAATCAAAATCGTCGGAACAGTTTTCAAGAAAATCAAAAAAAGGGGCAAAATGCATAGTATAATAAAGTGGCTCTTCTGGTAAGCTGATTTGAGCGTATATTTGTCTTAAATATAAAATTTCAGTAATATATTTTTAATTTCACTTACTATATATAGTAAGGGGAAGTATTGCGATCGTGAAAATTTTAGAATTCCAGTTTTCAACGGAAATACACGTTTTAGGGTCCCCTGAGTCCAAATAACCAAGTCCCCCAAAAAGATTTTCTCAAAAACGGTTCCGACTATTTCGATGAAACTCGCTATATCGATGTTAAATTTAATGGGCTTTAATATCATGTAGGTTTTATTCTGATTAAAATGGTCTGACAGGGCTTAAATGCCGATATTTTAAATTTTCTTCCCCTAAAGTACCTTTAATTTTGTAGATTCAATAAAAATAACTATATTATCTTGTTAACGCTGATGAAAAACAGGTTAATATATAAATTGAATAAATTCGATACCCAACTAAAGGAGAAAACAGAAAAAATAATTTTTTTAATGCAATTTTTCGTTTTTGAACTTAAGAGCAGTAATATACATGTATGATATACCGTTGGAAAGCTAAAGATTTTAGAAAAAATATTATCTCATACACAAGCTTTTAAAAGTTAATGGAGAGTGATGAAAAGAAGATAAAACTATCTGATTATTCAAGACTAGCTGTGTCACGCAGCTTTGCTCGCGAATTTTGCATTTCGTATTAATTTATGTGCGTTTATGGTGAGATTGGCTATAATAAATATCAACTATCAGCTACTCTTTGTTATCATTTAAAGCCCGATATTGACTTCTTCCTGTCAAATTTACAATAGCAAACCAGTAGAAGTGGTTATACCCATAATCACTTAATATGTTAAAAATAATCGTCACAAACCATTTTTGAAAAATAAATAACAATTGAATATATTTTCATAGGAACTTTCCTACACTCGAAACAGATGTGAAACGCAATATGCTTAAAAGGGTCGGTCACCTGTATGTAGTGACCAGCCAGATGCCCTTAAGATTTTGTAATGAGAGTAAAAAACAACCTTAGTTATGCCCGCCTTCGAAGGGGACATAAAATGGTGGTCCAAAGCCTTTGCGACTCCATGAACTCGTTAAAGATCTCTACCCTAACTAAACTTGGAGAGGAAAAAATTAGTCATCATACGATTAACCATAGTAGTACAAAAGTGACGTTAAACGAACAGATAACAACAGTAATATGCTTAAATATATTTGTTATAAAATTTTTGTACCTTTGCTGATACATATCAGATTAAGACAATTTTACGTTTAGGTTGTTCAACCACTTTTTGGGCGAAGATTTTCAAATCCTGCCTTATTGCAAATCTAGGCGGTAAGACGAACCTCCAGGAAAAATTGTATCCTCACAACCATAGTAATTTTTTAGATACCAGAAAATTGAGTGGTACTTTCTTTTATAAATATAGACATACAGCTAATAAAAGTCCTAAATATGCTTAAAATAATAGTTCTGATTATTATACTCGAATAAATCAAAAGAAATAGTAATTTTTTTAATTTATTTAAATTTATAAATGTATATGCTTCAAGGTAATAACAATTAAAGTTGAAAATGCCTCTTGAAATAAATCATGACTTAACAATATAGATAATAATATAGATTGATATAAATATTTCCTCGTTGTGTAACCTTCTATACTCCCCAGTAGCCTCATCTCTCTTCGGACCAAATATTTTAGTACCTTATTTTCTAAAACCTTTAGCCGTTGTCCGTCCTTCAAAGTAAACGGTCACGTTTCACCGTCGGAAGAATAACAGTTTTATAAATTCTAACCGTTAAGTTTTTAGACAGAAGCTAAGTAATTTCGCAACTGAATTATAACACGCATTTCCCGCGTTTAACCAGGACTTTATTTCTTCCTGAATTTTTTTTTTCGTTATCATTGAACCTAAATACTTAAATTTCTCTGCCTGTTCAAAAGTATACCCTGATATATCAATATCACTATGATCGCCACCGTCTCTGCTACAAATAATATATTTTGTCTTTTAGGTATTTATTTCGAGTCCTATTTCTTTACCGGTTTTTATTAACGGACTTGTATTTAGTTTTTTAGTTTCCGTGTCTTCCTTTAGCAGTACCAAATCATTGGCATATCCCAGAACCGGAATTTTATCACCCAAACTTAAACCTTCTTAGTACATGTCACTTTTTCTTTGATATATTCTAAAGGGACTTCGTCTGCATCAATTTCTGTTAATATGATTGCTATTAAGAAGTTTTTAAAAGAATATATTTTAAAGTACTTCCGCGTAAATGACATTTTTAGTTCTATTTTCTTGTGGCAGAAGAACATACTGATTTTCTCCGCAACCCGATCTCGACGTAAATCTATTCCTACGTGTTTAAAAGGAAAAATATAAATTAACGGGAAATTGAATTATTTAAAAATAAAAGGTAAATCATTTGGAATCATTGGGAAGCGAGTTTTTTTTTCCTCCCAAATTCCCCCGTTTTTTTCCCAGATTTTCGACTGATTCTTCCCTCCTATTGGTAGCAGCGTGATGTTATATAGCCTATAACCTTCCTCGATGAATGGACTATCCAACACAAAAAGAATTTTTCAATTGGAACCAGTAGTTTCTGAGATTAGCGCGTTCAAATAAACAAACAAACAAACAAACTCTTCAGCTTTATAATATTAGTATAGATAATAATATAATAGATTTTTTAATAAAACACATGTTTCTATATAAATTCAATTTGATTAATTTCTTAATAATTTCACGTATTTTTATCTCTAACTGTATTTGAAAATTCTTTCATTGATTTTAAAAATGGAGGTAAGTGAAAGTCGTGTGTTGCCCGCACCAGATTTTTATTTATAATTTAGAGATTGGTGGTTAGGTTAAGATTGTCTAAGTCTGAGGCGGATTCCTGACCCAGAAACTTGCATTAAATGCGCAAAATAGAAAGTAGATAGACAAATTTGATAATCATTCGAGTTGACCGATAGTGAAGTTGATGAGGACTGATGCTTTTTCATTAGTTTAACTGTTTGTGCAATGCATTGTCAGAAGTTCTACAAAGGTCTGGATGTTTGGTGACGATAAACAGATAAACCTGAAAGGAGATAGATAGATAGAAAAGTCTGTTTTTATTTTTCAAAATTACATCAAAAAGCCAATAAACAAATAAAAAAATAAACAAATTACAAATTACGAAATACAATAATAAAAATCAGACACACTACATGGTCTATTGACCGTCCGTGGAGTCTGTGTTTATTAACAAAATTAATCTTTAATCTATCAATATAAATAATCAATAACAAAATAAGAAACCAACACTTCCCATGTTATTTATGTACTAAAATTAATTCACAAATAGTCAAATTCACAATTAGTTAAATTTAATATAACAAATTCACTAATAGTTAAATTCTCTCGTTAGTAACATTCTATAAGGGAAAGCCGATCTGGAGAAATTAACTAACGCCAGCCAATCTTTTCCATTTATCAACTCTAAAATTTGATCCCAGGTTAAATTTTTAGAATTAAAATATTTTTTTCTAAACTCAGTAAGTATCGGACAGACAGCCAAAAAGTGAAAAAGATCTTCTGCTTCATTTGTATTGCACAAACTACATTTATTATTTGTTTTCATGAAATGTTTTTAATTCAGGTTTAATACATCACCCCTCATTTTAATTACCCATCTAATCACCTCCAGTGAACATTTGTCAGTAATGTAATTTACTGTGGTTAAATGTGGATAAAAGGGAGAAGTTTTAGAATTTTTAACTTTAATAATATTTTGAGTATAAATATCTTTTTGCATTTGAACCCTTAATGCTGCTAGACTATTTTTCCATAATTTAATATCATCACAGTTAAATAGATTTAAGTTAAAATTTAATCCATGCGATTCTTTCAGATAAAGTATGTTTTTGAACTATGCTATTTTTTTCTTAACTATATGTAATGCTAATATCTTTGGATATCTATGTGGTGGTAAATTCAAAATTTTAATAATATAATCGGAATGCATCTTTAGGGTGAACATAAATATTGGATCTATTGTTGTTTCAAAATGGAGAAAATGAGTTGGAGTATATTTTGGCAATTTAAATAGTTTTTTAAGAAAAAATCTTTGTAGTTTTTCCACGGCATCATGACTAACCCCACCCCAGACTTGTGCTCCATAGCACATAACTACCCTATTAATGGAATTAAATATCTCCAACTTTTTTTAAAGAACTATATCTTTGTTTTCCATAAACTGGCCCCAAAAGGAAGGAGTTTGTCAAGACGGACCAACCAACTCGTGTGAGATCTACATGGCACCATGACCATGCAGACTCCTAGGACTGTTTATTATTTCTAATTGTAGACAGGAGCTGGGAAGGAGTAGAGAACACGAGCTGAGGAAGCGAGCTAAGACAGGGAGAGTAACGGGCCAAGAGATAAGGCCCATTGAAGGCCCCTGAGGAATGCGGCCCCGCCCGACAAACTGGAATCCACTCTTACCGGACCCCTTCCTCCTCTTTTCAAAACTGACCCAGACCCACCTCGTCAATGGGTTCTCTTATATCACATCTTCTATGTCTTCTTCATTCTCGTTGGTCTTCGCCTCCTCAAGTTCTGCAGGGCGGCGGTGGTCGATCGGAGGACCCCTTCCCCTCAGTGATGCCTCTTGCGGTCAAAACGAATGGTGCCAACGTAACCGGAAAAGTATTGCATTTTGTCCCGCCTCTAACCATCCTTATGACAAAAATCTGGTGCGGGCAACACACGACTTTCACTTACCTCCATTTTTAAAATCAATGAAAAAATTTTCAAATACAGTTAGAGATAAAAATACGTGAACCTATTAAGGAATTAATTTAATTGAATTTATATAGAAACATGTGTTTCATTAAAAAATCTATTATATTATTATCTTGAATAATCAGTTAGTTTTATGTTAATTTCATCACTATCTATTAACTTGTGTATAAGATAATATTTTTCTAAAATCTTTAGCTTTCCAACGGTATACCATACATGTATATTACTCCTCTAATGTTCAAAACCGAAAAATTGCATTAAAAAAATATTTTTCTGTTTTCTCCTTTAGTTGGGTATCGAATTCATTCAATTTATATATTTACCTGTTTTTCATCAGCGTTAACAAGATAATATAGTTATTTTTATTGAATCTACAAAATTAAAGGTACTTTAGGGGAAGAAAATTTAAAATATCGGCATTTAAGCCCTGTCAGACAATTTTAATCAGAATAAAACCTACATGATATTAAAGCCCATTAAATTTTACATCGATATAGCGAGTTTAATCGGAACCGTTTTCGAGAAAATCTTTTTGGGGGACTTGGTTATTTGGACTCAGGGGACCCTAAAACGTGTATTTCCGTTGAAAACTGGAATTTGAAAATTTTCACGATCGCAATACTTCCCCTTACTATATATAGTAAGTGAAATTAAAAATATATTACAATATTTTCATAAAATATCAACATTTAGCCGAAAGTCTATTTTTCAGTGTTGAACTACCACTATAAACCCTCGAATACCAAATGTATCAAAATTTTAATATAATAGTAAACACCGAACTTCACCTCCCAGTATCATAAATTTAAAATTTCCGATTACAGCAAACTGGCCCGACATATTGGTATATATACAGATGGTTCCAAAACAATAGGTAATATTGGCTTGGTAGTTTATATTCCGTGGTATAAATATTGTGAACAACATGAACTACCTCATATTTGTAACACTGAATGAAATGCAATATCACAAGATCTTAAATTTATAAAACTCAGCCTCTACTGGCTAAGACCAGTGATGCGGCTGAGAGCGAGGCGCTGGGATCTCTTGGATTCCGCTTTATATAGTTATGTTTGTTTATATGATGTTTATTTATTTGCCAACTTTGTATTTATCTCAATTATAGGATGTTGTTTTTTTTTATTTTGTTTTATTTTATTGTACATATAAATGATTTTTTTTTCTATTTTATGTAATTTGACTTTATCATTATTTTCTGTATATATTGTATGCATGAGGTCCTATATCACTATTACTATTGTTCATTCTGAAACAGATTGTAATATTTCTCAATAAATAAATATTAAAAAAAAAAAATTATGATTATAGATTTATAATATCAACCATTAGTTTGAGCTTCTAATTATATATTAAAAACAATATTAATATAATTTAAACAAACCAGGTATATTATACATCTATGTTATTGTTATTATGTTAAAAAAAAAAATAATACATTTAAAAAATCTGGTGCAGACGACACGTTAATTCCAGGTACAGTCATTAAATCACATTAATACTTGATTTGTTGTGCCAACGTTTCGATATAAATTTTAGGACATCTTCAAATCTACAAAACAAAAGATAACAACCAGTTGCTTAAAACAATATATAAGAAAATAGAAAAATGTAATTTTAGGCAGTATAAAAAGAAATTATAAATACTAAGTTATGATAAAGAAAAATAAAAAGACGATAACAAAAGAAAACAGTAGTTATAATAATTAACATCGATTTTAATAATTTTTTTCAAACTTTCAGTCTTGAGAATGGGGAAACAACCCCGAAACGTAAATAGATGTGAATGGTTGTGAAATAAAATAGATAAACACAAAGAGAAGTTAAGGTGTGCACATTTAAGTGTTAATATTAAGAAAAACTTCCAGAAAAATTAAAAAAGAAAAGAAAATATTTAGTATTTTAACAGAAGGTAAATAATTCCATTATGGTGTGAAAAAATGTTACATATATATGACGTAAAAAATATCAATATTTCCATGAAATGAAAAACATTAAAATATGATATATAGTGAAAAAGTATATATACAAATCTCTATGTGAGATACATTTAGTATAAGGAGAAATTTAAATCAAATATAAAATACGTATAGATTGTAGGAGGAAGATCACTACAACGATCAATTATAGATTAGGGCGATCGAAGTGAGGAGAGGATAACAACTATGTATTTAAATATATAACTATGTTCGTATGACGGAACCCTCCTAATGGTCTGAGGAAAAAAATAAATAAACATATATATATATATATATATATATATATATATATATATATATATATATATATATATGTATAGTTATATCAATTAGAGAAAAGTCTTTATCTCATATTATTCAATGGATATTGCTCATGTCAATTTTAGATAGTGCATTATAGAGTTTAGAACTGAAGATAACAAAATGATACAGTGTCTAGGTCGGAGACAAATATAATTGGCTATCCATCCTGTTAACTGATCTATAACAATTTGTCATTCGTTTGGTTAATAACTTGAGTAGTAATAAAGTAGTGATCTATATCGATAAATATTACGTGTAATGATCTCAGGGAGAATGAGTGTTGTGGAATGAATGCTTTCTCAATTCACTTGGTTCATGAATATGTATTACTAGACGTAATATACGTTAATAAAAATAAACGAGTACCATCTTATTAACGATTGTACTACTCAAATGTTTGGTCTTTTTAGATTAAAAACTGTAAGTAATACAATTTAAAAAAAAATCTTGTGCGGGCAACACACGACTTTCTTTTGCCTCGGTTTTAAAAATCGATTAAAGAATTTTCAAATACAGTTAGAGATAAGAATACGTGAAACTACGTATTAAAGAATTAATTAAATTGAATCTATAGAAGCATGTGTTTTATTAAAAAATCTATTATATTATTATCTAAAATAATCAGTTAGTTTTATGTTCATTTTATCACTCTCTATTAACTTTTAAAAGCTTGTGTATAAGATAATATATTTTCTAAAATCTTTAGCTTTCCAACGGTATATCATACATGTATATTACTCCTATAATGTTCAAAAACGAAAAATTGCATTATTTTTTCTGTTTTCTCCTTTAGTTTGGTATTTAAAATATCGGCATTTAATCCCTGTCAGACCATTTTAATCAGAATGAAACCTACATGAAATTAAAGCCCATTAAATTTTACATCGATATAGCGAGTTTAACCAAAATCGTCGGAACCGTTTTCAAGAAAATCGAAAAAAGGTGCAAAAAGCATGGTATAAAGTGGCTCTTCTGATAAGCTCATTTTAAGATGAAAAAGGTTTTGTAACGTCTCGGGCGTATATTTGTCTTAAATATGAAATTTCAGTTTCATAGGACTTACCGTTTCCGCCCGGGAGTTACCACACACACACACACACAAACAGACCTTTTTGGGGGACTTGGTTATTTGGACTCAAGGGATCCTAAAATGTGTATTTCCGTTGAAAACTGGAATTAGAAAATTTTCACGATCGCAATACTTTCCCTTACTATATATAGTAAGTGAAAGTAAAAAAATGTAAATTTAGTGAAACGATTATGGTTTAATAGATCTTTTTACATTTTGTTATAAGAATTAACTATTTATTTCAAAAAGGTTTATTTCCAACCCTACCTCATCTTTGGACCGTAGAATATTCGGCAGCTATGACTGATGACCACTAACTAAAAATCAAGGAGGAATTAGTCCGGGTGGTGTCAACGAAAGAGAAACGATTAAGTAATTTTTAACTATTTACTGTCGGCCAAAGTTTCAACCAACATTATGTGTCATCATCAGGACGATTATTAGGCGCGAGATCACAACAATCTGATAAGAACTTTATTTCAGGACCATATAAGTACGGGAAACTGACAAGAAGAGAGAAATTCGAAACTGACTGAAATATATCTCCATGAACCAAGAAATGGTGAGTTCGCGCATAACAATCGCCCTGATGATAACCCACAATGTGGTTCGAAACATAACTTTTATTTTTATTTATTTGACAAGTAATATACAAATGCCTTTAGGCATATATTGTAACATTGATGACAATTACGAAAAACCTCCTTCAGGATTCTTCTGAATTCGTGAGCGAAGAAACCTCCCAGTGAAGGCACTTCTTGGCGTGGAAGATCTGCTAAAGAAGTAGGTCTCTGCTCCAGAGCCGTTTCAGTCTCTTTGGTGGGTTTTGTGGTAGTGTATCAGTCAGTAATGTTTGTACCAGTAGGTTTGGATGTCCAGCGAATGAGTCGTGAAAATGTTTGTAATATTTTTTAATGATATCCGTTACGATTAATATGTTGAGGTCTTTGTGTAATGATTTATTGGTTACGTAAAAGGGACAGTGAGTGATGCAGCGGAGGAATTTAGATTGAAAGATTTGAATTGTTTGCAAGTGTGATCTTTTGCATGAGCCCCACACCTGAGTACCGTACGTCCATATAGGTTTAAATAACATGTTGTATATGATGATTTTGTTGCTTAGTGATAATTTGTTTTTATGGTGAAGAAGTCGTCTAAGTATCGATAGTCGATGATTCAGTCTTTTTTTTTTAAGTAGTTACGTGTGATTTCCATGTCAGGCGTCTATCCATTGTGAGTCTTAAGTATTTTGTTTCTGTTTGTTTGAATAACTGAACATTGTAAACTGTTAGAACCAGAATGCCTAAGCGTGAATGTTACTTGACTTGATTTCTGTATGTTTATTTTAATACGCCATTTATCAAGCCAATCTTGAAGTAAATTAAAATGAGTTTGAACTTTGTGTGAGGCTATGGTCGGATCAGTACTTATTGAGAGTATCACGGTGTCGTCTGCGTATGTTGCAAGTAATGTGTCGGGTGTTTGTGGTATGTCTGAAACATTAGGTTCGAAACATTGGTAAACAATAAAGAGACCACCTCCCGGTTTAGTTTCCTCCAAAACCTTTCAACTGCAAACTACTAACGCCATTATTTAAACTAAAAATGTTTATTTCAGGTACCCATCTCATAAAGCAATTCGGCTCAAGGCACCTTTCCTCTTGAGGTGGCCTTTCCGGTACTAGCTCCTCTTCTCCTTCAGCTCCAAATTCTTCTAGTGATTCTCGGTATCACAGAAAGTTTCCTTCATTAACCTATCGAGGAAACTAATGCTCTATGTGGAATACTCCTCGCTCATGGTTGCGGTCGGAAAACCACATCTGGCCCGGTGAGGATGAACATCCAGATTTTCTTAGAAACATAGAGGCTTCTAGAAGTCCTGGAGGAGCGATGTAGCATGTAGCCCAGATTGAACAGTGATGAAGTATTTTCTAGATGAAATTATTATCAATATTACTTGACTCATTATCAATTGATTTTTTCCGGATATTTCGGCCGGGTATACCAACAATCACAGCCTAAGATATCCTGGCAATCTGTCTGTCATTCTTAGATAGAGGTCGAGATACTTCTTTACCTTTCTACTTCCTGTAATGCTTTATGAGGATGTAACATATTCTCTTGCGTATCTTAGAAGTGTTGATCTCTGAATCACTGGCCGAATGAAGTGCAGGTTCAAAAGAAGGATGAAGTAATACTTTTTAAATAAGTGAGTATTGCTGAATTGTAACGGTAATGGTGTTCATTTAATTTTTTTTTTTTTAGGGGAAAAAGTTTGAAGTAAGAAACCAAAAAGCTACAGCCCTCGATAAATCTGAAGTTTAAACTTGGCCAGGAAGAACTGATCCACGGCAAAACAAAACAAAGCAATATCAGTCACAGCCAGATTCAATTATTTACTTAAAACATAAATCTCCTTTTAGTAAATCAATAAGTACTAACTAACAAGCCATAGAGTCCTGTGAGGACCTGAGTAAAAAACCATATGTTCTTAGCTCATAGGTATGAAGGCTTGACCAAGACACATAGAGGCTTCCTGAAGTCATGGAGGAGCAATGTAGCATGTAGTCCAGATTGAACCGTGATGGAGTATTTTCTTGGTGAAATTATTATCAATATTACTTGACTCATTATCAATTGATTTTTTCCAATCGGCCGGGTATACCGACATTCACAGCCTAAGATATCCTGGAAATCTAATCTGTCATTCTTAGATGGAGGTCGAAATACTTCTTAACCTTTCTACTACCTGTAATGCTTTATGAGGATGTAATATATTCTCTTGCGTACCGTAGAACTGTTGATCTCTGAATCACTGGCCGGACGAAGTGCAGGTTTAAAAAGAAGGATCCTGGGTTCCAGAAACCACGTAAGCTCCTCAATAAATTGTCATTTTCACTGAGTATCTGTTGCCCTTAAAAGCAATAGTTTGAATATCAGAACCAACATGATTATTGTTCCACTCTTTCTTCAAAAGTATTGTCGATCCTCGTCACACCATCAGTGTTTGCTGCACCAATATTCGACCATGTTGTTGTAGAAGGTTCGAAAGGTGACCTATCTGTTTATTAATTGTCGATAATTGTTTAACATATCTGATTTTAAATGTGACGGCACTGTCCTCAATACTTACTCGGATGACACAAGTGTGTTATCAGTCCACAATGACCCAACCACAGCATCCCAAATCCTTCAGTCCCACCTCACAGCCATCGGGGAATGGTGTCAGAACTGGAGAATCAAAATTAATCCAACCAAATCCCACCAAATTACCTTTACTCTTCGCCGCAAACCGATGATCTCCTGTCCCACTGTTTCCTTTACCTCACCTCACTCACTCCTGTAGAACACATCCGATACCTAGGACTCCATCTTGACAAACTTCTAACTTGGAATCCTCATACAAGACTTAAACGACAAGAAACTGCTCGTAGATACCGATTACTACAACACTTACTTGACAAACGTACAAAACTTCCACTCTATTACAAAAAGCTCATATATGTTACCATTATCAGGCCCATATGGACATATGGGATCGAGCTTGGGGGCTCTACTAAACCATCTAATTCCTCCCTCATCCAATCCTTACAATCCAAAATCCTTCGCAAAATCTTAAATGCTCCTTACTTCACAAATAAAATAATCCATAACGACCTTAATATCCCATTTGTTACAGACCTTTCTCGTACCAGATATACCACTTTTAATTCCAAACTCCCAGCCCATATAAACCCTCTTGTCCGCAACCTATCAACCTCACATATTCCTGACAACCCTCCTAGGCGATTGAAAAGAAGATGGCCTCGGGATCTACTTACTTAAATAAACATCGAATTTCTACCACTGGGTAGTTTCTTCACAAGCCTTTCACGCCCTTTATTCTTATTCAACAGTTTTATTTATTGTATTTATGTTAATACAGTTGTAAAATTCAATAAAATATGAATAAAAAAAAAAAATTTTTTTAGTTACATAAATTGACACAAGACTTTTTGTTTTTTGTTCTTTTGTTAAGAAGATGTATGTTTTCAAAATTAAAATCGTGTTTATTAGCTATACTATGGTTATAGAGCGCTTAAAAATATAATAAAAAAATAAGAGAAAGGTTTATTCATAATATGTATACTCTTCAATACTAATAATTGATATTGAAAAAAATTAATCAGTTTTGAAATCAGCAGTGGTGATAGACCATTGTCCTTTGAATTATTTATTACTTTTCATATTAGTTAATTAAGATTGGGAATACAGCGTGATTATTCATATTCACAAAAAAAGGAAGTCAAATGGAATGTGCTAATTATAGACCAATTAGCCTCCTATCCGTGGCATACAAAATGTAATTGTGGAGGAGGAAGCAGGTTTTCGCCCTGGCAGGCAGACTCAGGATATCTTTGTCATCAAAAATATATTCGAAAAATCATGGGATAGAGATAGAAGCACATATTTCGCATTCCTGGACCTTAAGGCTGCTTTCGACTCGGTAAAACGTGAAGAAATATGGAACGCCCTTGTAGCGAAAAATGTACCAATAGATCTTATTAACTCTGTATACACTGATTCTAAAGGAGGGGTACGGATTAATGGAACAGAATCTGCACCTTTTCCCATTGATAAAGGAGTAAAGCAGGGAGACAGTCTTAGCCCGCTTCTGTTTACGGTGTTTATGGATGAGATCCATAAAATTTGTAAAAGGCGAACTGCACGAACAGTGCTTGGTAAGTGGAACATGAGGACGATACTGAGCCAGTCACTGTTATACGCTGATGATGTCGTCCTTATTTGTGATACGAAAGACAAACTACAGCAAGCTCTTATAGAATGGCAGGAAGAACTTCAGCGAAAGGGAATGACCATAAATGTCTCCAAGAGCAAGATACTGGTCCTGTCCCGAGATGAAGAGGAGACTGTGGATGTGATTTGTAACGGCGAGGCTCTCGAAGTAGTTGAAAACTTTCTCTACTTAGGCTGCAATATAAATAGACAATGAAACATATATTACGAAATTGCAAACAGGATTACACTATAGGCAATAGTATTGTTGGCCATCGATCGAGATGTGGAGCTGGAGACGAAGCTCCACATTTACAAATCTGTATACCTCCCACTCTTACCTACGGGAGTGAGGGCTGGGTAATGCTGGACAAGCAAATAAGCCAAATTACTGCAGCTGAAATGAGGTATTTACGTAGGGTCGCAGGAAAAACGAGAAGAGACCGCGTAAGAAATGAAGGAATTAGAGCGAAGCTGAAAATTCCTGCGCTGAAAACCATACTCGAGAAGCGACAGCTAAAATGGTTTGGCCATGTTTGTCGAATGAATGAGGACCGCGAACCCAGAAAAGTGTTGGAAGCTCGACCCACTGGAAAGAGGCCGCGCGGAAGGCCTAGGATTTTGTATGACGGATATATCCAGAAGATCGGAGGGAAAAGATTGCAGGAACTGAAACAGCTCTGCAGAAATCGTGAAGCTTGGCGACATTGGATCGAGGCCTCTCCACGCTAGTAAAGGCACATAGGAGGAAGATAAAGAAGAAGAAGATATTAGTTAATTGCCTTTAAACAGCTACGGGTATATAAACAGTTATATAGTATATTATGTATATATAATATAGTTATTTGGAAATAATAAACCATTGTGTAATAATTTAAAGCGTTTTTTCCTTTTTACTTTCACTTACTATATATAGTAAGGGAAAGTATTACGATCGTGAAAATTTTCGTATTCCACTTTTCTACGAAAATTCACAGTTTATGGGTCCCCTGAGTCCAATAACCAAGTCCCGCACAAGGTCTGTGTGTGTGCGGTAGCTCCCGGGCGGAAACGGTAAGTCCTATGAAACCGAATTTTCATATTTAAGACAAATATATGCCCTAGACGTTACAAAACCTTTTTCATCAAAATGAGCTTACCAGAAGAGCCACTTTATTGCATGCATTTTGCACCTTTTTTCGATTTTCTCGAAAACGGTTTCGACGATTTTGATTAAACTCGCTATATCGATGTAGATGTAATAGGGCTTTAATTTCATTTAGGTTTCATTCGGATTAAAAATGGTCGACAGGGCTTAAATGTCGATATTTTAAATTTCTTTTTCTAAAGTACCTTTAATTTTGTGATTCAAAAAAATAACTATATTATTTTGAGACCACTGATGAAAAACAAGGTAAATATGTAAGTTGTGCGAATTTAAAAAACAACTAAAGGAGAAAAAAGAAAAAAAAATTTAAATGCAATTTTTCGTTTTTGAACATAAGAACAGTAATATACATGTATGATATACCGTTGGAAAGCTAAAGATTTTAGATAAAATATTATCTCATACACAAGCTTATAAAAGTTAATAGAGAGTGATAAAAAGCCGATAAAACTTACTGATTGTTTCAGATAATAATATAATAAATTTTTTAATAAAACACGTGTTTCTATAGAAATTTAATTTGATTCATTCTTTAATAGTTTCACTAATTTTTATCTCTGACTGTCTTTGAAAATTCTTTAATTGATTTTAACAACGGATGTTAGTGAAAGTCGTGTGTTGCCCGTACCAGATTTTTAGAGTTTATTCAGAACTCATTTTATTTGTTATGTTAATACCTCAATCTTTTTATAACACGTCTGTTTTTATGCAGAGAAGTAATATTCCTTAAGAGGAATAATTATTAAACCCATTCGAGACGACGTTTTTTTTTTTTACACGATCCCCAGTAGCTGATTTTTTTTTCTCTTTGTTAGAAAGACTTCAAATAATTTTTTTGATTTTTGGTAAACAGTAAAACCAATGCCAAATTTTGTTTTCCTGTTCTTTACACAACTACGGTACGACTAGTTTTCTCAGAATAGCTGATAATTGCACATTACTGTAATTGCACACACGGTGTGCAATCGGTCTCGAATAAGTTAAGGAAAAATTTAATTTATGTATTTCCGTATCAGTTATATTTTGTTTTGTTTTTCAAGATACAGTTCTAATATGACGTGTTGAACTTGATAAAAAAAATATAAGAGATTGGGAGGATTTTCTTATCTGTCACATTGTTAAGAACTAGCTGACAAACAAAAAAAAAAAAAAAAAAAAAAAAAAAAAAAAAAAAAAAAAAAAAGAAGATATGACATAAAACGAAAAGAATTCTTCTCCTTGTTTGTGTGTGCTGGTAAAGGTGTTTCTAGGCAGTTGTCATCTTTCGGAGTATTATCGTAAACAAGATCAAATTTATTAAGTTTCACTTGATATCACTTCTATTGGGTTGTGTCACATGAAATGTCCGTTTTCAAGGTAAAGGATTTTTATTAAAAATAGAATATGAAAACAAGATAATTTTATTCGAAGTATTTACCTTCTTTTTTTACACATTTTTCACAACGTGACACCAACTTTTTTATCCCCGAACTGAAAAACTCTGAGCTTTGAAATGAAACAAAATCTGAAAACGCACTTTTCACTTGATCATCATTTTCAAAAAGTTTTCCTTTGACGAAGTTGTCTAAATTCCCGAACAGGTGATAATCTGTTGGAGACAAGTCGGGAGAATATGGTGGGTGCGAAAGAACTTCGTAGCCCAGTTCTTTCAATTTTTGCACGGTATGTTTTAAAACATGGGGTCTTTTTTACTTTTCCAATACACTTTAAATGTCTGGAAACGGTAGATGCACTTGCATTTAGTTGTGCTGAGAGTCCTTTAACTGTTTGGTAGGGCTTCCTTCTACTGTATGTTTGAGGACAACGTTGTCTATTACGGACGGAGGTCTTCCTCGGGGCTAGTTTTCCAAGTCGGTGTCCCCAACTGAAAACTTAGCAAACCAACGGCGAATGGTCCGTTCATTAACACTCCCTTTCCCAAACGCTTTGCAAATATTTCTAGCGGTCTCAGCTGCTGAATGGCCGAGTTTAAACTTACAAAAATATTACTCGAAAATGTTTGTTTCCATGTTCATATTTGGAGGTATACTAAAAAGTGGGTAATTGATTGGGAAGCTAATGTTTATAATACAAAGGTAGAGGATTAGTAACTGTTTACTTTAAACATGTAAACAGTCGGAAGAAAACAACGGATACCTGCAAAATCCTTTATGTATTTCAGAAACTATAAAAACGGACATTTCATGTGAAACAACCCAATATATTATTAATTTTTTATATTCTGTAACTTCATGTTCTGTAACATAATTTATAATATGCAATAAAAATACGCGTTGTATCGCAAGAGGGTACGCGTAGAAATAAATGCACCCATTGCAGGGTTACTGTAATGAGGAAAACCGTAACCCAATATATTATATGAATTGAATAACTTTTATTTTAATTTATATAATTATATTCTTTTTGAATCAACCAATGTGAAAATAATTAACCATTCTGTAATAATTTGCTTTATTTTTCATTTATTGCTATTATCATATTTTTGTTCTTAATAACTATGTGTCAAATCAGCTGATGCGCTCATTATTGTGTATATATTTTATTGTAATTTTATGTTGTGTAAATATGTATGAATGTAGTATGTTTGATATCATTCAGCAATACTATTAATGTCCAAATTGGGACAGATTGTAAAATTTTCTCAATAAAAATTGTTATTAATGCTCTAAAAAAAAATAACTATGTGTTGAACTGTATTAATCGTTGTAATCATTAAAATGTTGATAGAGGCAATTGGGGACTTAGTAAAGTACCTGTTTGCTCTAGGATAATTACAGCACTTTTGGTTCTTTGATGGTCATTTAACAGTAGAACTGAGCTAGTACATGTTCATGAGGAGTAATATCGGCCTTAGGACCAAGTCGTGTACAAATCGTGACGGGAATTTTCACTAAAAGCGGTATTTTATAAGACAGGCCCCGGGCGATGGTGTCCGATGAGGGAGCTGTGGTTTATTTTAGGTATTTTAAAAACGTAAATACGAATGGAACAGAATTCCATAGTCCGGTCAAGTTAGACATTCGAAGGTACATAAATTCCCACTTAGCTGAAATTCAGACGTGTGGTAATCCTAGTTACACACGACTTTCACTTACCTGCGTTATTTATATCAATTTAAGAATTTTTTAACACATTTAGAACGAAAAATAAATTGTTAAAGAATTATTTACATCGAGTTTTGGGGTAGTATAATGGCTTGAAAAACAACCTTTCATGCCAAAGGTCACGGGTTCAAATACGCAGGTGGCCATAGTATTTTTTTATGGGAGCAAAATAATTCCTAGTTATGCCGTCCTTCGTCGGGGACGTAAAAAGGTTGTCCCCAGATGTCAGATACTCGTAAAGATCCCTATCCTAATTAAACCTGGATTAGCGAAAATGAGCAATCCCACTGTAGCATAGTCCGATTAGCCGCTGGCCGCAGTAGCATAAAGTGACTTATTTTAACAACGGTTGTAGGTGAAAGGCGTGTCGCAATTTTGGTTTATTATACAATCAACCTTTGTAATCGACAAAAAAAAAAAAAAAAAAAAGAAAAAAATTACCCCTGCTCAAAATTTGAGAGCTTATGTTTCAAGATGCGTAGAATGCGAATAACAAATAAAAAAAATTGGGGGTCACCCCTAGCGTAGTGGCTAGCATAACAGCTTTCTATGCCAAAGAATATTTAATGGTAATCCTAGTTACCAGTGAATTATTTCAATTCGTATCTTTTTAAAAAGAGAATCGAGTCAAAAACGGAGGTTCTCTTCCATTTTGATCCGTATCCTAGGTACAATAAATGTCAATTGTTAAGAATCCTTTCAACGAGAATGTAGAATTAACTAAGAATAAAAAACAAAAATTTAAACAGTCCTTAAAATATGAAAATCGGGCATATCCTTTGAAATAGTAAATTAGTCCTTTTCGGGCGTGTGATTGTAAATGTTTTGTAAGTAATGTAATTCTGAATTTTTAGTGAGGAATATATTGTTTAAATCGTTTTCAATTATAATAAGAAATATAAGTTAAATGCAAGATTTCAAAAGAAAATGATTTTTTTTTTAATATTGCTCCACCACTGTGTATAAAGGAGTATATAGCATTTCCAAGTCAATTGTAACCTTTTCCAAGTCAAATGTAACATTTTCCAAGTCAAATGTAACCTTTTCCAAGTCAAATGTAACCTTTTCCATTTCAAATGTCACCTTTTCCATTTCAAATGTCACCTTTCCAAGTCAAATGTCACCTTTTCCATTTCAAATGTTACCTTTTCCAAGTCAAATGTCACCTTTTTCTTCACTTCTAGCCTTAAATATTCCTTTTTATTTATTGAAAAAAAATTAGTTTAATTAAAATTATGACTTTTTTAATAATTTTGGCATATCCTATCGCTATTTTTTTCTGTTTTTTAGATACTTGATATCAAGTTCTGTTTTTTACAAACTATTATTTAAAAAAATTAATTATTTTCTATTTAGTTTCAAGATAGTTGTTGGTTTTGAATTTTTAGAGGGGAGGGATACTTTTTGGGAATAATTAATGTGTTTTCGGGTATTATAATTACGTTTTTCGAGATGTATTTTTTTATCGCTCGCGTGCATATTAACTCGCATTTACTTTTAATGTTTTTTATTGATATAGGATTAATTAATGTGTTTTCGGGTGGATATGATTACGTTTTTCTAGCGGTATTTTTTATCGCCCTCGTTTATTTTAACTAAAATTTACTTTTAATGTTTTTTATTGATATAGGGATTAATTAATGTGATTTCGGGTGGTTATGATTAAGTTTTTTTAGCTCTATCTTTTATCGCTCATGCGTATTTCAACTCGCATTTACTTTTAATGTTTTTTATTGATATAGGGATTAATTAATGTGATTTCGGGTGGTTATGATTAAGTTTTTTAGCTCTATCTTTTATCGCTCATGCGTATTTCAACTCGCATTTACTTTTAATGTTTTTTATTGATATAGGGATTAATTAATGTGATTTCGGGTGGTTATGATTAAGTTTTTTTAGCTCTATCTTTTATCGCTCATGCGTATTTCAACTCGCATTTACTTTTAATGTTTTTTATTATATATAGGGATTAATTAATGTGCTTTCGGGTGGCTATGATTACGTTTTATTGAGCTCTATCTTTTATCGCTCATGCGCATTTCAACTCGCATTTACTTTTAATGTTTTTTATTGATATAAGGATTGATTAATGTGCTTTCGGGTGGTTATGATTACGTTTTTCGAGCTATATTTTTTATCGCTCATGCTTATTTCAACGCGCATTTACTTGAATTCTTTTTATTGATATATTAATTAATTAATGTGCTTTCGGGTCGTTATGATTACGTTTTTTTAGCTCTATCTTTTATCGCTCATGCTTATTTCAACTCGCATTACTTTTAATTTTATTTGTGTTTTTGCAGGTTCTGATGACGTTTTTGATCTGGACTTTACATCGCGATTGCGCATTTATCTTGATCACTTTTCATTTAAGTTAAAATGTGCACTAGCTTTAGAAAAATATCATAAACTCTATTAGTATTCCCAAAAACACTATAAACGATCCCTCCATCGAATATTTATGAAATAGGAACAGTAACTTAAAATGAGTAAAAGCGATAACAAATAAGGTTCAAATAATGTTATAAGAACACCTGAAAATAGAATAAACGATACCTCAATTATTTATAAAAATATTTAGTTGAAAAAACGTACTAAGGTCGCTAAAAAAGGAACTATAACTAATCCTTTTATAAAAAATAATAATAAAAATAAAAAAAAACTAAACGATGTATATTCCAGCAACGTTATAATGAGAACCAAAAAAAAAAAAAAAAATCAATCCCAATATAAAAAAAAAACAAAAAAAAAAAAAAAAAAAAAGGCGAGTTGAAATCCGCAAGAGTGATAATAATAAAACTCTTAAACGTTTTCATAATCCCACTAAAACACAAGTATAGATCCCTATAACAACGTAATCATAACCACCCGGAAGCACATTAAGTAATCCCTATATCAATAAAAAACATTAAAAGTAAATGCGAGTTGAAATACGTGAAAGCGATAAAAAAAAAATAAATAAAAAACGAATTTATAGGACCCAAAAACACCATTATCAACCCATATATCAATAAAAACCATAAAAAGTAAATTTTAGTTAAAATAAGTGAGAGCGGTAAAAGTACAGCTCGAAAACCGTAATCATAATCATCCGAAAGCACATTAATTAATCCCTATATCAATAAAAAACATTCGAAGTAAATGCGAGTTGAAATAAGCATGAGCGATAAAAGATAGAGCTCAAAAAACTTAACCATAACCACCCGAAAGCACAATAATTAATCCCTATATCAATAAAAAACATAAAAAGTAAATTTTAGTTAAAATAAACGAGGGCGATAAAAAATACCGCTCGAAAAACGTAATCATAACCACCCGAAAGCACATTAATTAATCCCTATATCAATAAAAAACATTAAAAGTAAATGCGAGTTAATATGCACGCGAGCGATAAAAAATACATCTCGAATAACGTAATTATAATACCCGAAAACACATTAATTATTCCCAAAAAGTATCCCTCCCCTCTAAAAATTCAAAATCAACAACTATCTTAAAACTAAATAGACAATAATTAATTTTTTTAAATATTAGTTCGTCAAAAACAGAACTTGATATCATATATCTAAAAAACAGAAAAAAAACAGCGATAGGATATGCCAAAATTATTAAAAAAGTCATAATTTTAATTAAACTAATTATTTTTCAATAAATAAAACGGAATATTTAAGGCTAGAAGTGAAGAAAAAGGTGACATTTGACTTGAGAAAAGGTGACATTTGAAATGGAAAAGGTGACATTTGAAATGGAAAGGGTTACATTTGACTTGGAAAAGGTAACATTTGGCTTGGAAAAAGTTACATTTGACTTGGAAAAGGTTACAATTGACTTGGAAATGCTATATATGACATTTCCTGAAAAAAAAAAAAAAAAAAAAAAAAAAAAATCGGTGATTGATACCTTTCGGAAAGGTAAAAAAAAATATATATATTTTGATTTCCTTTCTTCCGCTAAAAATTTTTGTTTAATAATCAGGATCATATCATTTTTTCATCTCTTTGACTCCTTAGAATCATGGAAAAATCATCATTATTTATTACACATTTTACTATTAAAAACATAATAAAACCGGAAAAAGAGGCTTTTAAAAAGTCTCGAAAACCGTTTAAATTGAAAAGCTAAAAATTTGATTTCCAAAAGGCACTATATCCACTTTAGAAAATTTTACAGGAAACGCAAAAATCTGTCATTTATTTATTATTGGACGAATTCACGTGATTCTTTTTTTAAAATTAAAATCAAAAGTTGATTTTTAAGTGTGTTGCCAACTCATTTTTCCAAATTATTGTACTTTTCCGATGATTTTAAACAATATAATACGGATATAGTACTTTTTGGAACGAATTAAAAGGGATATAGTGTCACAGCTGATAACAACTAGAGTTGGAACAAACCCTCGCTCTGATGAAATCAGCTGATCTTTTAATTAAAAAGTATTTAAGTTAAGGGAGGTTACAAAAAGATTGATGGTGTTATTGGTTATGTATCTTAGTCTTGTTCAGTTTGTGATACATGTTTATTATATTAGTTTGGTTTTGATTTATTAATGAATATTGAACCCGTAGGGGTAAGTTTATCTTTGATGTTTAGTTTTTTTTTTTTTTTACAGTAATCGTTCTAAATGTGATTTATTATAAAATTGTATTGTAACCTTTTAGGTTCAATTACCAGATGTGAAAATAAAGAAGTTTCAAGTCAAAAATGGTTACTACTCACCCCCCTCCGCTGAGCTAGCACTTATTTAAATAAATAATTATATAACGTAAATAGAGACTTTACAATAGTACTTTTTGGAAGAATATAACGCGAGATAGGGAGTTACCTGTGTAGCAGGGTGGTTAGCATAACAGCCTCCTTTGTCAAAGGTCACGGATTCAAACCCGCATGTAGCCCTAGGATTTTTTGATGGGAGTAAAAAATCCTTAGTTATGCCGTCCTTCGGAGGGGACGTTAAAAGGTGGTCCCGAGCCTGTGCGATGTCAGGTACTCGTTAAAGATCCCTATCCTTATAAAACCTGGATAGGCAAAATTTAGGACTCCCATTGTAGCGTCGTCCGATTAACCCCAGCAGTATAAAAGGACGTTAAATAAATAAACAAACATAACACGAGATAAGTTGGTAACAGCCACTATAACCTTCCCGATACAACAATAGTGATCACTAACGTCTTTATATCGTTAATTACTAAGTTATGTATATTTCCTTATTCTCTCTCTAAGAAATTTCTTTCTTTGTTGGTTAATTACATTGATTATCTATTCTTCATAATGAAAGTGAATATTCAATGGACAATTTATCTATTTATGGCACTATAATAAGAAAGTATGTAATTATGAAGTTTGTTTTGAACTTGTATTTACTATTTGTGTGAATTTAGCAAATTTAACTATATTATTAAAGACATGTCAACAATATTTAACCATAGATGGTGACAAATAATTACTTTTGAGCTTTTATTTAACATTAAAAAAATCGACTACTAAGTTAGATCAGGCACGGATTTTCTTCACATATTTAGGAAGTTCGTGGAATGCTAATTCCAACTATTTGCTGCATCAAATGACATTATTCTATTAAAATGTGAGTTTCTGAAAAATTTTAAACCAAATTTATGTTGCTGTTAGAAGAAATAAAAAACTTAATTTAAATGACAACCTACGAGAACCGAAGCAACGCAGTTGTTTAAAACGGCCTAAAAACTGATTATTACGTTAAAGCCATTGAATAAAATAATAGTGGTGATTCAAGACATGCTAAATGAACCAATAAAAATGCATAAAATGATGAAAACAATAAATTAATGGTGATATATTACGGTGTTAGTTGCTTCTGCGTATAGTAGGAAATATAGTACCTTTTGGAAGGATATGAAAGGAAAGGTTATATCTGTTTACATAGGATATAGTACGTTTTGGAACGAAACATGAATATAGTACCTATTGGAATGAAATGAAATGTGGATTTAGTACCTTTTGGAATGAAATGCAATTTTTAAAGGATTTTTATGTATTTTAGATAAAATTTGATGACGGATTTATCTAAATCTAAACCATTAGAATATATATTGAGGATGTATAGTCGACTGTAGAAACTATTATAGGTGGAATAATCAGGAATCAGTCATTTTTTGAAATTTTTTAAATTTTGCCAACGTTTCGGCTCAAGCTTGTGAGCCATCATCAGGGCATCACTGAGCCATGTCCAAGCATAAACGTTAAACATAAGCATAAAGAGTTTATGCTTGGACATGGCTCAGTAATGCTCTGATGATGGCTCACAAGCTTGAGCCGAAACGTTGGCAAAATCTAAAAAAAATTCAAAAAATGACTGATTCCTGATTATTCCACCTATAATTACATTAGAATATAATAATAATAGGCTTAGCGAACCCGAAGGTTCGATGCCGATACCACCAAAGTCCGCCTACACAGACTCGTCCAATGTGCACCATTCAAGCCCAAGCCCCCGAGATCAGCCTTAACGCAATCCTCCCATCTACGCTTCGGCCTACCTTTCGGACGCCTACCAGTCGGATCAGCAAATACCAACTTTCTCGGAATCCGCTCGTCATCGAGCCCAACAACTTTACTCGCCCATTTGAGTCTCCGCGATGTAATCAGCTCAATTATGTTCACAGGATACATGTTCCGCAATTCCGCGTTGTGTAATCTTTTAAACTCCCCAGTGGCCTCATCTCTCTTTGGACCAATTTTTTTACGCAGTACCTTATTTTCGAAAACCTTAAGCCGTTGTTCATCCTTCAAAGTAAGCGGCCACGTTTCGCATCCGTAAAGAACCGTCGGAAGAATAATAGTTTTATAAATTCTAACTTTAAGTTTTTAGATAGAAGCCGCGAACTAAGTAACTTAGCAACTGAATAATAACACGCATTTCCGACCTTTAACCGAGACTTTATTTCTTCCTGGATTTCATTTTTTCTTGTAATCATTGAACCTAAATACTTTCTCTACGTGTTCAAAAGTATGCCCTGAAATAGTAATATTCTCAAGATCGCCACCATTTCGGCTACTAATCATATATTTCGTCTTACATTAGAATATAAATATCTCAAAATATCAACTTTGAAAAAAATGTCCTTTAGTATCTTTTGGAAATCAACGTCTCAATTATTTTTATTTGATACCAAATTGATCTTCCAAGTTTGACTTAAAAAACCCTTGGGGGCAGATTTACCATACTTACTCGGCTATATCCTTTATTTCAAATTGGGGGAGAAGTGATCCACATACCTGATTTGTAGATCTGAACATCGGACTAACTAAATGGCTGACCATTTTGGACTTGCATAACTTAGCGAAGACAGTGGAGGACGACCGGAGGAGCTAGGAAGTAGCCCTGGAGGACATAGTGATGATCTTATTAATGAGACGCAGCCCCTCCAGGAGTGCTTGCCGCCACATCCCTCGCTTCCAGGAACAGAGCGGAATAACCGCACTGAGCCGACAATGAGGGGCAGCCATTGGGCAAAAACCGCGGATTCCTTCTTCTTGCTGCCTCCCTCTCCTACGCTGGAATGGTAGGAGTGCGCTCCGTCTGCAGTCTGATTAGCAGTCTTCTGGTTTAGTCCTCTCGCCTTTATCCATCATCTTGTCTTATACGAGCTATATATGTATACATTTTGTATACCGAATGCAAAGAAACCTATGCAAAAAAAGCCTCCCAGGATGTGACGTTACTAAACATAAAAAAAACTCTGGTGCGGACAGCACACGACTTTCACTTACCTCCATATTTAAAATTAATAAAATAATTTTCAAATACAGTTAAAGATAAAAATACGTGAAACTATTAAAGAATTAATTAAATTGAAATTCTATAGGAACATGTGTTTTATTAAAAAATCTATTATATTATTATCTAAAATAATCAGTTAGTTTTATCTTCTTTATCATCACTCCCTATTAACTTTTAAAGCTTGTGTATAAGATAATATTTTTTCTAAAATCGTTAGCTTTGTAACGGTATATCATACATGTATATTACTGTTCTTATGTTCAAAAATAAAAGATTGCAGTAAAAAAATATTATTTCAGTTTTCTCCTTTATTTGTTTTTTAAATTCGCACAACTTACATATTTAGCTGGTATTTATCAATGATAACAAGATAATATGGTTATTTTTATAGGATCTACAAAATTAAAGGTACTTTAGAGGAAGAAAATTTAAAATTAAAATTAAAATATCGGCATTTAAGCCCTGCCATACTATTTTAATCAGAATAAAACCTACATGATATTAAAGCCTATTAAATTTTACATCGATATAGCGAGTTAAATCAAAATCTTCGGAACCGTTTACGAGAAAATCGAAAAAAGGTTCAAAATACATAGTATAAAGTGGCTCTTCTGGTAAGCTCATTTTGATGAAAAAAGTTTTGTCGCTGACTTGAAACGCTGAATGCACGAACTAGAAATACCTGAAGACAGCTCCATTGACGAAAGATGGAATAAGTGCAGCAAATTAATCAAGCTGCAGAAGCAATACAGGGATTTCAATAGAAAGGAAGTCAATCTTCTTGGTATGATGAACATTCGGCAGATGAAACGAAAGGATAAAATGAAGCATACAGTGCCATGTTGCTGAGGCGAAGTGTAAAGCTACTCAAAAGTACCGCCAGAAGTGACGAAATAAAAATCGTCTGCATCGTAAAAGAAAGAGAAAATAGCAAAATGAAAAGCTGGAAGAACTCATGAGAAACAAAGTGCCGGAGAGAGCCGAAAGCTTATAAGAAAAAAAAAATTAAATAATGTCTGAACACAGCGTTTCTAGGAAAGGTTTCGGATCAAGAAGCATCGGAAGGCTCAAACTATTTTGGGCGATTTCTGCAACTATTGGGATATTCAGATCTCTATGGATGAGTTTGTTGGTAACAAAGCAAGGAGCGTCGAGGATTTGTCTAAGGATTTTGGATTGCAAGGATTGGATGCGGGAGGAATTCGATGGTTTAGTGGACCCCCATATCTCAATGCCATAAGTCCAAATAGGTCTAATAATCGTAACATAAATGAGTTTTTTAAAGTAAAGAGGGAGTTTTGATCGTTTGTCAAGTAAGTGTTTTAATAGTCGATATCTACGAGCAGTTTCTTGTCGTTTAAGTCTGGTATGAGGATTCCATGTAAGACGTTTGTCAAGATGAAGTCCAAGGTATCGTATTTTTTCTATAGTGATGAGTGGTGTATGATTAAAGGAAACAACTGGACAGGAAGTCATAGGTTTACGTCGTAGAGTGAAGGTGATTTGGTGGGATTTATTAGGATTTATTTTGATTCTCCAATTGTGACACCGTTCTGCAATGGCGGATAAATGGCGCTGTAGCATTTGGGAAACAACAATAGGATCATTATTCACGGATAGTACCAAGTGTCATCAGCGTAAGTAGAGAGGACAGTGCTTGGATGGATAGGGATGTCAGCTGTATACACCGTGTAGAGAATCGGGCCTATACTACCTTGAGGTACACCGGCCGACTAATTGAATACTGAGGAGCAGGAGAGGTTATGATTAACTTTAAAAGTTCTATATTTCAGGTAGGAGCGGATTATTAGGAAATATGTCGGGGAGAGGAATTTGCGGAGGTTGGAGAGCAGTCCTGGATGCCAAACTCGATCAAAAATATAAATTTTAAGATTGAATATAAAACATTTAGCACGAGCTCGAAAGTCCTAATGCTGAGTTTGAACCTTTTAATAAATTAATTATTCTTGAACCACACAAGACTTCTAATAATCACTTTGACTTTTATCGTAGGTTTTGATATCCATAAGGTTTGTTTATAACAATTGTAGATAACTAGAAATTAAATATCTGAGCTTTATGACTTAATATTCAATCTGAATTTACGACGGAAACGTTTGATGTTTCCTTTGAATGCTGTAATCTTGGATCGGTATAATTTATATCACCGTATCGTTTGCTAAATAGCGAGTTCGGAAGAGGCCTTCGAAGGCGAACAATGGAGACATTAAGAGGCCTCTGATGGCCAACTGCGAACATGAAGAAAGAAAAATAAGAACTGACAGAACTAACGGTACACTATAAGAAGAGGCAAATCAAGTGATTGTGCCAATCGGGCGGGGCTGTAATAAGCTATCGTTATGGCTCAATCATAGGGAAATCCTTTCTGTGAAACTCCGTATCGATATCTGTCACCATAGGTTATTCCTCTGTGGCGGCTGGTTCTAAAGGCAGGGCTCCAAGAGGATATGGCACTCTTTTCAATTCTTCTCAGTATGATAAACTTTGGTATCAATTTAAACAACTTCTTAAAAAACATAAGATAAAAAAATAACGTTTCCTAGCAACAGACTCGTAGTTATATTTAAAAAAAATCTGGTTCGCGCAACA
Organism: Piezodorus guildinii; assembly: GCA_023052935.1. NCBI lineage: Eukaryota > Metazoa > Arthropoda > Insecta > Hemiptera > Pentatomidae > Piezodorus > Piezodorus guildinii. Next base: position 13,263,233 of record CM041294.1, on the reverse strand, counting down.
CACGACTTTCAATTACCTCCGTTATTAAAATCAATTCAAGAATTTTTAAATACATTTAAATATACAAATAGATTGATAAAGAATGAATTATTTTGAATTTCAATTGAAACATGTGTTTTATTAAATAAACTATTATATTTTTATCTACAAAAATAGTTAGTTTTATCGGCTTTTCATCACTCTTCAAGAACCTTCAAAATTTCGTGTATAAGATAATATTTTTCCTAAAATCTTTAGCTATCCAACGGTATATTATACATCTATATTACTGTTATTGTGTTGAAAAATTGCATAAAAAAATATGTTTGGACTGTTTTCCTTTAGCTGTATATCAATTTCTCTCAATATTTATATTTACTTCTTTTTATCAATGCTAATAAGATGATGTTCCAATTTTTTTGAAATCTACAAAATTAAAGGTACTTTAGAAGAATAAAATTTAAAAAATTGGCATTTAAGCCCTGTCAGACTATTTCAATCAAAATAAAATATACACCATATTAAACCCCATCATATTTTGCATCGATATATAAAGTTTAATCAAAATCGCTACGGCCGTTTTTGAGAAAATCTTAAAAAGGTGCAAAATCCATGGTATAAAGTAGATCTTCCGGTCAGCTGATTTTGATGAAAAAGTTTCTGTCAACATCTCGGGCGTATACTTGTCTTAAATACGAAATTTCAGTTGCATAGGAATATTAGTTTTCGCCCGGGAGTTATCACGGACACAGACTCAGGGGACCTCAAAACGTATATTCGTTGAAAACTGGAAGTCGAAAATTTTCACGATCGCAATACTTTCCCTTACTATATATATATTTCATATATAGGTAAGGAAAAGTAAAAAGAACTACGCAGTCCAAAAAATATACTCCATTTATACAATTTCAATGGTGAAAAAAAAACTGCCATTTTACTTATTGTTCCTTGTTTTATTTCTGTGTGCGTTTTTAGTTAAGGAAAAAATTAAACAAGATATTTCATATTTGTATATATTAAATTCATATAGTTGTCTTAAATATGAAATTTCAGTTTCGTACAACTTTTAGTTTTTCAACTTGACTTACCACAAACGGACACACACACTCACACAGACTTTTTTGCGGAACTTTAGTATATTTCCGGTGAAAACTCGAATTCAAAAATTTTCACGATCGCAATACTTATAGGTAAGTGAAAGTAAAATGAATTATCATAACAGTGTTTGGTTTAAGAGACCCATTTTTACATTAAAAATATAAGTTATTTTTTCAAATAAAACTTTTTGGTACTTCAAATCATAGAATATAAATTTACCAATAAGCCAAAATACATTTTCAACCCATTTTAGGTTTAATTTAAATTTTCCATAAGTTATCTTTTAAAAGTTTTCAATATAGCTAAACGGTTTCATGATTTTTGGAATTTCAAAAGGTCAAAAAGTAACGTTTCATAGCAACTTACTCCTAGTTTTATTGTAAAAAAAAAAAAAAAAAGAACAATACAGTCCAACAAATATTTTTTAAGAATAAAATTTGAATATCGAAAAAAAAAACAACAACTGCCTTTTCCTTATTCCTTATTTTTCTTTGTTTATTTCTTTTACGTTTTCGATTAAAGAAAACATTAAAAATTAATAGACGTACCTTAAATTTGCAGTCTTCTACAAGTTAGCGAGTAATACATGGTCACGTTTAAACTCAATATTCCAAAATCCATTTTCAACTCAATTTTTATTAAACTAAATGTTCCGTGTGTTATCTTTTCAAAGTTTTCAATATAGCTAAACGGTTTCATGATTTTTGGAATTTCAAGAGATCAAAAAATATCGTTTCATAGCAACAGACTCGTAGTTCTGTTTTCTTTCGTAACTTAATTTTCCGTCTGTTATCCCTTCAAATTTTTCAATATAGGGGCCACCCATAGCGAAGTGGTTAGCATAACAGCCTCCTATGCCAAAGGTCGCGGATTCAAACCCGCGGGTGGCCCTAGGATTTTTTAATGGGACTAAAAAATCCTTAGTTATGCCGTCCATCGGAGGGGACGTTAAAAGGTGGTCCCGAGCCTGTGCGATGTCAGGTACTCGTTAAAGATCCCTATCCTAATAAAACCTGGGTAGGCAAAATTTAGGACTCCCACTGTAGCATCGTCCGATTAGCCATAGCAGCATAAAAGTGACGTTAAACGAATGAACAACAATATACCTGAACGGTTTCATGTTTTTGGAAATTCAAAAGATCAAAATATAACGTTTCATGGCATCTTACTACTAGTTTTATTGTAAAAAAAAAAAAAAAAAAAAAAAAAAGAAAGAACGATCCAGTCCAAAAAATATTTCCTATAGGTAAAATTTCAATAGCAAAGAAAAACTGCTTCTTCCTTATTTTTCTTTGTTTTATTTCTTTTACGTTTTCGATTAAAGAAAACATTAAAAAATAATAAACATACCTTAAATTTGCAGTCTTCTACTAGTTAACGAGTAATACATGGCCACGTTTAAACTCAATATGCCAAAATACATTATCAACCCATTTTTAATTTAACTAAATTTTCCGTGTGTTATCTTTTCAAAGTTTTCAATATAGCTAAACGGTTTCATGATTTTTGGAATTTCAAGAGATCAAAAAATATCGTTTCATAGTAACAGAATCGTAGTTCTATCTTGAAACCAAGGATGAACCATACAGTCCAAAAATAAATTTTCGTAGAAACATTTTCAATTAGGTTGAAAAAAAAAAATATATTTTACTAGCTGTAAAACTAAATTAATATATCTTAAATTCTTATTTGCATGAGAAGAGAAAGAAAAAATGTATAGAGAAAAAGCAAAAAATAAATTAATAACAAAATTAAAACTAAATTAATCGATTTATTAACTTAAACTTGATTGAGTTGCTATAACACAGCATACCAATTATTTTCTATAGGAATATACTGAACGATAAAATTTAACTATAAATACAATATTTTTTTTCTTTTCTACTCTTTTTAATTTTTTTTTTCTCTTTTCCTTCTTTACCGTTTCTTTCAGATACATACATCTACTATACATATACACCAAAGATTAAAAAAAACAAAAAATTATATATTCATCATAAAACATCATATTTTGTTCTTTCTCTTCTCTGCAAATAAGAATTGAGACGTTGATTTCCAAAAGGTACTGAAGGACATTTTTTACGAAATTGATTTTTTACATATTTATATTCTTCTCATTGAGTTTTAACTAAATCTTAAATTTGATTGTATTTAATGAACACTCATGTCCTTTAATAACGTGATTTAGAAATGCTATTAATTTCTTAAGATACTTATTACACATTTATTTTTATTCCAAATCATAACAGAACATTTCATTTCATAACTTTAATATGGTTTTATTAATATAGTAAAGAAATAATTCTATATTTTAATGCGAAAACAATCAAATTAGCTGGTTTAATAATATAGTAATGAGAGATTTTCGCGGTTTCTGTAAAATTCCCCAGAATGGATATAGTACCTTTTGGAAATCAACGTCTCAATTTAAGATATGTTAATTTATTTTTATTGTTTTGGAAGACTGAGTGAGTAAATTGAAAATTTCAATTAGTGTTTAGCAACAGCTAGCAAAATAATAATTTAAAATTTTATCCATGGGAAATATTTTTTGGACTGTATAGTTCTTTTTTTTTCACAATAAAACTAGGAATAAGTTGCTATGAAACGAAGGTTGGAAATGTATTTTGGTATATTGTGTTTAAACGGGATTATCTTTTACTCGTTAACTTAGAAGACTGCAAATGTAATGTATGTTTATTTATTTTTAATTTTTTCCTTAACTAAAAACTCAAATGAAATAAAACAAGGACAAATAAGCAAAATTACAGTTCTTTTTTCGATATTCAAATTTTATTCCTAGGAAATGTTTTTTGGACTGTATCCTACTTCTTTTTTTTACAATAAAACTACGAGTATGTTGCTATGAAACTTTACTTTTTGATCTTTTGAAATTCCAAAAAGTATAAAACCGTTAAATAAAAAATGGGTTGATAATGTATTTTGGAATATTGAGTTTAAACGGGGCCATGTATTACTCCCCAACTTGTAGAAGACTGCAAATTTAAGGTATGTTTATTTATTTTTAATGTTTTCCTTAGTTCAAAACGTAAAACAAAAAAAAATAAGAAAAGGCAGTTGTTTTTTTTTCTATTGAAATTTTATTCATGGGAAATATTTTTTGGACTGTATCGTTGTTTTTTTTTTACAATAAAACTAGTAGTAAAATGCCATGAAACGTTATATTTTGATCTTTTGAATTCCCAAAAACATGAAACAGTTCAGGTATATTGTTGTTTATTCGTTTAACGTCACTTTTATGCTGCTATGGCTAATCGGACGATGCTACAGCGGGAGTCCTAAATTTTGCCTATCCAGGTTTTATTAGGATATCTTTAACGAGTACCTGACATCGCACAGGCTCGGTACCACCTTTTAACGTCCCCTCCGAAGGACGGCGTAACTAAGGATTTTTTACTCCCATTAAAAAATCCTAGGGCCACCCGCGGGTTTGAACCCGCGACCTTTGGCATAGAAAGCTGTTATGCTAACCACTACGCTATGGGTGGTCTCTATATTGAAAAATTTGAAGGGATAACAGACGGAAAATTAAGTTGGATGATAAATAGGTTTAAATATATTTTGGCATATTGAGTACAAGCGGGATCATGTATTACTATGTTACTATATGTTCCTCATAATAATACTTTTTTTCATCCTAATTGAAATTTTTTGGACTGTATGGTTCATCTTTGGTTTCAAGATTCAAGTTTTGAAACGATATTTTTTAATCTCTTGAAATTCCAAAAATCATGAAACAGTTTAGCTATATTGAAAACTTTGAAAAGATAACACACTGAAAATTTAGTTAAATAAAAAATGGGTTGAAAATGTATTTTGGAAAATTGTGTTTAAACGGGATCACGTATTGCTCGTTAGATTGTAGAATACTGCAAATTTAAGTTATGTTAACTATTTTTTCCTTTGGTCTTTTCATCAGTCAAATTTTATATTTTAATTATATTTGCTATCCTTAAAAATATCACAGAACGGAAATATTTTTAGATGAGATATATATGTATATATTGTATCGCAAAAGATTGAAAACATAAATTGAAATGTACAAGTCTTAACTAGGCCTCAGACACTAAGATTTACTAATGATCCCAATCTACAGGAGCATCAACAATAATTTATACATGGTTAGAAGTTACACCATCTTGCCCTCCTGACATAATTCCACTCTTAGGAGGAAGCGAAAGATAAACCAGATGCTATTTGAAGCGGAAATAATGAAAAGGAAGAAGAGAGATTAAAGAGGAAATGGCGCTGCTAGAGGAGCAATAAAGAGTAGGGCCATAATTAGACATGTAAAGCTGCTCTCTGGCCTGAAAAGCGAATTAACGACTGAGACGAATCATCCAAAAATTAGAAGAGTTTATTTCTCCAAGAGGGGGTATATGCTACTAATACATATATACGTTCTAATAGTTGGAGATGCTATAATTTAATTTTATCAGGTTATTTAAAGATGCTAAATCACCAGGATTCCTTTTTTTTCTTGGGTTGCAGCTTCATTAAATACAATGTTTTTAAAACAGTTTATTTATTCATATATCTAAAAACATCGGGTGCTCGTGCACACGACTTTCACTTACCTCCGTTATTTGTATCAATTTAAGAATTTTAAACAAATTTTATTAGAATTATTTACATTGGATTTTAATAGAAACATGTGTTTTACTAAATAATCTATTATATTGGGTTGTGTCACATGAAATGTCTGTTTTCAAGGTAAAGGATTTTTATTAAAAATACGATATGAAAACAAGATAATTTTATTCCAAGTATTTACCTTATTTTTCTACAAATTTTTCCCAACGTGACACCAACTTTTTTATCCCCGAACTGAAAAACTCTGAGCTTTGAAGTAAAACAAAATCTGAAAACGCACTTTTCACTTGATCATCAAAATGTTTTCCTTTGACGAAGTTGTCTAAATTCCTGAACAGGTGGTTATCTGTTGGAGACAAGTCGGGAGAATATGGTGGGTGCGGAAGAACTTCGTAGCCCAGTTCTTTATATTTTTGCACGCTATGTTTTGAAACATGGGGTCTTGCTGCCGCTCAGTGAGATATGAGAGGTACCCACGTATCGAGCTTTTTTACTTTCCTAATACACTTTAAATGTCTGGAAACGGTAGATGCACTTGCATTTAGTTGTGCTGAGAGTCCTTTAACTGTTTGGTAGGGGTTCCGTTCTACTGTATGTTTGAGGACAACGTTGTCTACCGTCGACCTGCAAAATCCTTTATGTATTTCAGAAACTATTTAAACGGACATTTCATGAGAAAAAACCTAACATTATTATCTAAGACAATCAGTTTGTTTTATCGAATTTTCATCACTCTCCGTTACCTTTTGCAAAAGTTAACTATGAAATATCGGCATTTAAGCCCTGTCAAAGCATTTCAATCAGAATGAAACCTACATGATATTAAAGCTTATTAAAGTTTACATCGATATAGCGAGTTTAATCAAAAATTGATTTCAGCCTCTTTTGAGAAAATCGTAAATAGGTGCAAAATGCATGGTATAAAGTAGATCTTCCTGTCAGATGATTTTAATGAAAAAGTTGCTCGGGCGTAAAGTCTTAAATGTGAGATTTCAGTTTCATAGGACTTTTCGTTTTCGTCCGGGATTTACCACACACACACAGATCGTTTGCGGGACTTGGCCACTTTGACGCAGGAGACTCTAAAACGTGTATTTCTGTTGAAAACTGGAATTAGAAAATTTTCACGATCGTAATACTTTCCCTTACTATATATTTCATATATAGGTAAGTGAAAGTAACTAGACATTAAACCATTAGACTCATTACATTAGACATTATACGTGACAATAGAGTTGGAAACGACATGTCAATAGCTGCCTTACCTGTTAGTTAAATTAATTAAATTAAAGCCTTCTAAGGGGTACTGAGGGGTAATTTCCTTCACCATGCATATCGAGTCTGCTGATGCAGTTTTCTGTAGCACATTTGCTTATTGTCAGGTAACTTGTCAAAGGTGAAAAAAGTGTATATATATATATATATATATATATATATATGTATATATACTCGTATATATAATAATAATAATAATAATAATAATAAAAGGCTTACCGAACCCGAAGGTTCGATGCCGATACCACCATATTCCGTCCAATGTTTTCCGCTCAAGCCCAAGCCCCCAAGATCAGCCTTAACGCAATCCTCCCATCGACGCTTCGGCCTACCTTTCGGACGCCTACCTGTCGGATCAGCAAATACCAACTTTCTCGGAATCCGTTTCTCACCGAACCCAAAAATTTTACTGGCCTATTTGAGTCTCTGCGACGCTATTAACTCAATTATATTCACAGGATACAAGTTCTGCAATTCCGCGTTGTGAAACCTTCTGAGCTCCCCAGTGCCCTCATCTCTCTTCGGACCAAATATTTTACACAGTACCTTATTTTCGAAAACCTCAAGCCGTTGTTCATTCCTTAAAGTAAGCGGCCACGTTTCACATCCATAAAGAACCGATGGAAGAATAATAGTTTTATAAATTCTAACCTTTAAGTTTTTAGATAGAAACCGTGAGCTAAGTAACTTACTTAGCAACTGAATAATAACACGAACCTTCAACCGGGACTTTATTTCTTCCTGGATTTAATTTTTTCTTGTTATCATTGAGCCTAAATACTTCAATTTCTCTACGTGTTCAAAAGTATGCCCTGATATATCAATATCACCAAGATCGCCACCGTTTCTGCTACTAATCATATATTTCGTTTTATCGGTGTTTAATTCGAGTCCTATATATATATGAAAATGAAAATGATTACATTTGCATGTAGGACGTCTATCAGTACAGATGTGTATAAGTTCTTCTTAAACGGCCAATGAAGATGAAACATCCTCGATATCCTCTGCTTAAGCGTTATCGTGGCCAACCCTCAATACCTCAACTATAAGCCTCACTGACACGCCGATTGTGAGAGTTTGAGGAGCGTCCCCTAATGCATTAGCTCTGTCTTAAGAGTGATAGGACACTCTCACACACTCTGTTTTGGCGATTTAAGTTCCTGTGGCTTGTACCATCCGCCATCCTGTGCCCTCTGTTTTAGCCGCTATCGGTGTCGGCCAGCATGTACCTACCGACCATCCTCCTAAAATATAAAAAACAAAATATCAATTTTACCAGTAAAAGTATTCTTTTTTTTTAACCATGTTTTAAAAATATTATCATATTAAAATCTTAGAAAAATTAAAGTATATTTTTATTAGAATGCAAAACGATTTCTTTAATGGCGAATTCTTTGTAGTAAGTTTTTTAACACCCACAAATCATATATAAATAACCCTGTTTGATTTACTGACTTCAATTGATTGTATCCCTATTATATTCTATTTTTATTTTGACTTTGTTTACTTTCACTTACTGTATATAGTACGGGAGAGTATTGCGATCGTGAAAATTTTCGAAATACACGTTTTCAACGGAAATACACATTTTAGGGTCTCCTGAATCCAAATAACCAAGTCCCGCAAAAAGAACTGAAATTTCATATTTAAGACAAATATACGCCCGAGACGTTACAAAACCTTTTTCATCAAAATGAGCTTACCAGAAGAGCCACTTTACACCACGCATTTTGTTCCTTTTTTCGATTTTCTCGAAAACGGTCCAGACGATTTTGATTAAACTTGCCATATCTATGTAAAATTTAATAGGCTTTAATATCATGTAGGTTTCATTTTGATTAAAATGGTTTGACAGGGCTTAAATACTGATATTTTAAATTTTCTTTCTCTAAAGTTTTTTTTTTTTTTTAATTCTATAAAAATAACTATATTATCTTGTTACCACTGATGAAAAACAGGTAAATATATAAATTGAATGAATTCGATACCCAACTAAAGGAGAAAACAGAAAAAATATTTTTTTAGTTATTTTTTTTGTTTTTGAACATAAGAGCAGCAATATACATGTACGATATACCGTTGGAAAGCTAATGATTTTAGAAAAAATATTCTCTCATACACAAGCTTTTAAAAGTTAATAGAGAGTGATGAAAATGAACATAAAACTAAGTGATTGTTTTAGATAATAATATAATAGTTTTTTTAATAAAACACATGTTTCTATAGAAATTCAATTTAATTAATTCTTTAATAGTTTTACGTATTTTTATCTTTAACTGTATTTAAAAATTCTTTCATTGATTTTAAAAATGAGGGTAAGTGAAAGTCGTGTGTTGCCCGCAACAGATTTTTTTAAAACATATTTTCTAATTATAAGAGTTAAATAATTATTAAATCTATGGAACTTCTCTTATTAATTTAATTTTTTTATCAATACTAATTATTTTATTATGTGTACAACGGTTTCGATCCTTCGTTGATCCTCAGTTGATAACTGTTATCAATTACGTCTTTTTTTATCTGTACTATATGAGGGAATTAATCCGCAGAAGTTTAGGTGGATTGAGAAGCAGCTACCATAAGGATTGCTTGTCCAATCTTAATAATTAACTGCGCTCTCATTCCCCGTTGTACCGTAATCCTCTAGCTGTTTCATGTCCGAGTTAGCAACGAGAGAAAATATACCGTCAGTGTCTCTACTTCTCTACAGGCCAGGGTACTCCAGGTTTTGATTTCCTTCAAGTTCTAGAGACATGATCTATGGGAGTATTTAGAAACAGACGATTCTAGCATTAAGAATCAAAATAACATTAAGGGTCCAAACGCATTTTTTCGAATATAAAACTCTACCTTTTTATTATTTTATTTTTTTTTTTAAGCTGTTTTTTTGTTTTTACTCTACCCTGCTCTATTTATGATACATCAGCCGTTTAACGTCATTCTGCTCCTAAAAAATAAGAAAAAAATTGTGATAGAAGATTATTATAATATCTAACTTAATGTTATCAGATGAAAAACCATAATGAAGTACTGACCTGTTCCTCATTTATTACTTTATTTGAATTTATACATACCATAACGAGATTATTATAATTTTTTACATGAGGGAGATGGTTGGGAGTGCGGTCATAAAATAGAAACACACATTTAAAACAAGTGCTATTTTAATTATGTTCCGACGTTTCGGCCTACATTTTGGGCCTTCATCAAGGCTAAAGGAAACAAGATAACAACCAATGTAATTATAGACTTAATAATGCGTTAGGTATATAATAATAATATGACAGTAATAAATTATGGAACATAAATAAAATGAAATGTTAAAAGATAATAAGATGATAGTTATAAAGTATGGGAATAAACAAAATTAAGATGATAGTTATAAAGTATGGATGACAGTTATAAAAATAATTAATAAGATTATAGTTGTACAGTATGGAAGTAAACAGAATCGAGATGATAATATTGCAATAAGAATATATAAAGACAGACTAAGCAAATGAAAAATTTTAAATATGAACAATTTTGAAGTGATAGATGACGGTAATATATTAAAAACATAGTTAAGAGTATAGGTAATATATAAAAAAGAACATAGTCATTAAAAAAGACAACTTCGTCCGTAATAGATAACAATGTCCTTAAACATACAGTACAAGGAAACCCCTACCAAGCAGTTAAAGGACTATCAGCGCAACTAAATGCAAGTGCATCTACCGTTTCCAGACATTTAAAGTGTATTAGAAAAGTAAAAAAGCTCGATACATGGGTACCTCATGATCTCACGTCTGCGGCAGCAAGACCTCACGTCTCAAAACATAGCGTGCAAAAATATAAAGAACTGGGCTACGAATTCTTCCGCACCCACCATATTCTCCCGACTTGTCTCCAACAGATTACCACCTGTTCAGGAATTTAAACGACTTCGTCAAAGGAAAACTTTTTGAAAATGATGATCAAGTGAAAAGTGCGTTTTCAGATTTTGTTTCACTCCAAAGCTCCGAGTTTTTCAGTTCGGAGATAAAAAAGTTGGTGTCACGTTGGGAAAAATGTGTATAAAAAGAAGGTAAATTCTTCGAATAAAATTATCTTGTTTTCATATCGTATTTTTAATAAAAATCCTTTACCTTGAAAACGGATATTATAATAAAGTATTTTCTCTCTTCTGCTGAAGGAGCTGGGGGGACCTAGGTATGGGAGACCCTCCTGGGGTATACCCAGCCTCTGTATTGGGGTATATCTATGGGTAGCTAATAATTAAAGAACTTAAGGGGTGAGTTTGATCTCGGCCTAATCCTTTCATTGCACGGCCATTGGCCTAGAAACAGTACGAAATCCCTCTATATGTACCAAGAGCTGGGATTATGATGTTCAGGTATTTTTTTTTCTTTTTTAATTAATAAAGGATGAAATAACATTTTAAAATAATGTATAAAAAAAAAAAAAAATCACATATATTGTTGTTAAGAATTTATAATCTCCTCCTTTGCGGTGTAAAACTTGGCTTTGTGACTTCTAGTGGTTTATTCTTGTCACTCAAGAATAATTGTCTAAATAAAGCGGAATTTTTGAAAATACTTTTTTTGACAGATCAAAACTTTAATTTGTTGGATTTTTTTTTTTTTTTTTTTTAAATGAAATCATCTTAAATACTATCTTAAACTGAAAAAGAGTTCCTCCCAGAATAAAGGTTTTAGGTAAAGAAGAATAGAAACATGGAGGAACGATATGAGAGGAGCTGACACAGTTAAAACAGTTGGAAGTGGTTCTCCGAGAGTACCTGGAGAAACTAGATGATTTGCATTTATGGAGGCATGTAAATGCAGCACCCATTTAACTGATAGAGACATGAATAGCTTTCTCAGTTCATCCTTTAAACGGATCATATACCACTTATAATATTCATCTGGTTTCCTGCTAACTTTGTAGCCTTATCCCTGTTTCTTATGTAAATTTTACATGTATAAATAGAACGCACGTCCGATTCCAGCATGATAATGAATCTCGGAAATTATTTTACCTCTCTCGCTCATGTTAATACCTACTAATTTTTACCCCGCATCGTAGACATTCAATTTGATTTTTTTAAATTTTTATTATAGGTGGAATAATCAGGAATCAGACATTTTTTTAATTTTGCCAACGTTTCGGCTCAAGCCTGTGAGCCATCATCAGGGCTACAAACATCAGAACAAAAGACATACATATTAATATGATAATAATAATCTTCTTTTTTATTACCATCACATTTACTAGATGTATTTTACTTTCACTTACTATATATAGTAAGGGGAAGTATTGCGATCGTGAAAATTTTCGAATTCCAGTTTTCAACGGAAATACACGTTTTAGGGTCCAAATAACCAAGTCCCGCAAAAAGGGGGGTGGTCTGTTGTGTGTGTGTGTGTGGTAACTCCCGGGCGGAAACGGTAAGTCCTATGAAACTGAAATTTCATATTTAAGACAACTATACGCCCGAGACGTGACAAAACTTTTTTCATCAAAATGAGCCTACCAGAAGAGGCACTTTATATCATGCATTTTTCACCTTTTTTCGATTTTCTCAAAAACGGTTCCGACGATTTTGATTAAACTCGCTATATCGATGTAAAATTTAATGGGCTTTAATATCATGTAGGTTTTATTAAGATAAAAATGGTCTGACAGGGCTTAAATGCCGATATTTTAAATTTTCTTCCTCTAAAGTACCTTTAATTTTGTAGATTCAATAATAATAACTAGATTATCTTGTTAACGCTGATGAAAAACAGGTAAATATATAAATTGAATAAATTCGATACCCAACTAAAGGAGAAAACTGAAAAAATATATTTTGTATGCAATTTTTTGTTTTTGAACATAAGAACAGTAATATACATGTAGGATATACCGTTGGAAAGCTTGAGATTTTAGAAAAAATATTATCTCATACACAATCAATTGATACAAGTGATTATTTTAGATAATAAGGCAATCAATTTTTTAATAAAACTTATGTTTTTATAGAAATTCCATTTAATTAATTGTTTAATGATTTCACTCATTTTTATATCTAACTGTATTTATTGAAAATTCTTTAATTTATTCTAAAAATGGAGGTAAGTGAAAGTCGTGTGTTGCTCGCACCAGATTTTTTATTTAATACAGTTGTAAATATCAATAAATATGTTATTTTTAATTTTCTTTTGAATGTAGTGACAATGATAACATTTGAAATAAAACAGAATATATACCAACATATTTAAATATTATAGATACAAATAATGATAATATGATACACAATCTGATGATGATAAGCATAAAAACAAAACTTTAGACTTTAATATAGAAGTAAAAAAAATATATATTTAAACGTACCATTACTGAGCCATGTCCAAGCATAAACTGAGGAAAACCATAAACATAGGTAGTATGGGGAGGGGTTTATGTAACATCCTGAAGGTTTTCCCCTCTAATTATAAATACTGCAGCTTATCTTTGTTTTTAAAAAGTTTTACAAAATTCTACAATGGAAAAACTAAACAATATACTCGTATGTACAATAAGGCTCAACATTTTTAACAGAAAATTATAAACACTAGAATCTGAGGTATGTAAAAGATCCATGAGGAATATAATAAAAAATAAAATAAAATAAATAAATAACAAAAACAAAAACCAGAGGTGTTTTTTATTTTTTATATCTAATTATGATTAATCAAGTTGACTGAATGAGAGTCGATTAAACGTTGTCGATATTTCAACACCAATTCTTGTTTTGATAAAGTGCTAATTTAATTTTTTTTTTTTTTACTATGAGTTTAAATCACAATTCGTTTGTTTTTAATGAAATTTACATTCTGGCCATGCTACACGGCGATAGAAGCAGTATACTATTTTGACATTTCAGTCAAAAATTTAGTTCTTTACTGACAGTGAGGAGTTCCTCTTTGGTAGTCAACTTGATGATGGGCCTAGAATTTACTCCAAAATGTAAGCACACAAATTCCTGACCCACCTTCAAATGTTTGCTATAATTCATTCAACAGTCAGTTTTCCCTCTATCGTTGTAATTCTTTTAATATATTTTATTCCCTTATTATATATTATAAAAAAGTATTATATTCTTTAAAATTCAATGGTTTTACAAACGTATAGAAGATGTTAAATATTTCTTCAAGAATTTGTAAAATACTGGAGGTTACAAAGCACAAGGTACTAAATGTTGGATATTATTTTGTAATAATGAAAATTAGGTGTTTGATATTCTTCCCAAATTTTGCAAGTTTTGGATCAGAGATTTACAAATTTAAGAATCCTATGCCAAACCGCAGGTGGTTCTAGGATTTTTTAATGGGAGTAAAAAATCCTTAGTTATGCCGTCCTTCGGAGGGGACGTTAAAAGGTGGTACCGACCTGTGCGATGTCAGGTACTCGTTAAAGATCCCTATCCTAATAAAACCTGGATAGGCGAAATTTAGGACTCCCAATGTAGCATCGTCTGATTAGCCATAGTAGCATAAAGTGACGTTAAATAAACAAACAAACAAATTTTAGGTGAACAGTTAGATATTTCTTCATATTTTTATTTTCCCTTACCTATATATGAAATATACAGTAAGGGTAATATAAGTATTGCAATAGTGAAAATTTTCAAATTCCAGTTTCCACCGGAAATACACGTTTTAGGGTCCCCTTAGTCCAAATGACCCACTAAGGTCTGTCAATGTTTGTGTATGTCCGTGTGTGGTAAGTTTAGCGTGAATGTTGGAAGAGTATGATAAGTAAACGAAGTGAATTATCACACATCTTCAACGCATCTTTGTTTTTTTTGCTGATTAGTAAGATTTTTCAATGTCTTAATGATCTTATAATTTATTTCGTTTCTAAATTGTTAAAATTCTAATTTGTTCATACAAATGAAAGTCGTCAGTTTTATTCTTTAAAATTACGTGTAAATTGATTTGAATGAACCAGATGATAATTGAAATGAATTTACACGCCAGACACATGTATTTTTTTATTATAATTTTATCTTATATATATATTATAAATATAATTTATTTAATTTTGAATTATATTACTTAATATCTTGCAATAACAATAATTAAGTATGAAATTCAATGACCAATTATTTCAGACATTCTGTATTTATTAGATTTCACAAAACATATTGTATAATCTGCATTCAGCTTGCTTTTATAAAACTGTATACACTGATTTTTTACTTCACTTACTATATATAGTAAGGGGAAGTATTGGATCTGAAAATTTTCGAATTCCAGTTTTCAACGGAAATACACGTTTTAGGGTCCTCTGAGTCCAAATAACCAAGTCCGCAAAAAGGTCTGTGTGTGTTTGGTGGTAACTCACGGGCGGAAAAGGTAAGTCCTATGAAACTGAAATTTCATATTTAAGACAATATTACGCCCGAGACTTTGACAAAAACTTTTTTCATCAAAATGAGCTTACCAGTAGGGCACTTTATATCATGCATTTTGCACCTTTATTCGATTTTCTCGAACGTTCGACATTTTATTAATCGCATACGATTAAATTATGGGCTTAATTTCGAATGTCTACAGCTTAATTCATTAAATTCTTCCCCTAAAGTACTTTAATTTTGTAGATTCAATAAAGATAACTATATTATCTTTTTAACGCTGATGAAAAATATGTTAAATTATAAATTGAATAAATTCGATACCCAACTAAAGGAGAAAATAGAAAAAATATTTTTTTAATGCAATTTTTCGTTTCGAACATAAGAGCAGTAATGTATATGATATACCGTTGGAAAGCTAAAGATTTTAGAAAAAAATATTATCTCATACACAAGCTTTTAAAAGTAATAGAGAGTGATGAAATGAACATAAAACTAACTGATTATTTAGATAATAATATAATAGATTTTTTAATGAAACACATGTTTCTATCGAATTCAATTAATTAATTCCTCAATTTACTTATTTTATCTATTTTTTGAAATTTTTTCATTGATTCTAAAAATGGAGGTAAGTGAAAGTCGTGTGTTGCCCGCACCAGATTTTTTAATATAAATTTAAACCTTCGATTTAAGATCATGATCACTACGTCATGATTTGTCATTATATTCGTGTGTTTAGATAATTTAATATCGATTTTGAATAAAACAAGGATAGACGACGTGATTCACCAAAAATAAAGTGCTCCATGCTTCCGAATATTGCCATCATATCCACTGCTGGTCACATTATTAACATATTTATGTCTATAAATTTTTCTAATAATAGGGAAAATGAAAGGCAAGTAAGGAAGGAAGGAAAGATATAGCTATTGAGACGTGGAGGTAGAAGCTGAGGAGAGAGGCCTATAAATATTGCATCAAACATTCCGTCAAGTCTTCTGGGAACCTCTGCGGAGGACAACGCCCCAAACCGCTTCTTCACTCTCTCGCCCGTTTCTTTTTCTCTTATCGATATTTCACGTCCGTCTCCGGTCCAGGCGTCTTTTCTTGTTCAAACCTCATGGTTCACTTGGAATGGAAGGTTTGTAGCTTGTTATTGATGGATGATAGCGACATGTGATTTAGGCAAATTTATGAAGGATGCTTCCTTGAATGAACTCTTCTCATGAATCATACATGATTTTTTATATCCATAATGATTTCTGAAACAGAATATACTGACTTCCTCATAGCAAAGTTGCTATGTTGAAACAGTTTCTAAGATTCCCCATATCTCAAACATCAAAATACTCTACAGAGTGGTAACCAACTAGCGGTTCCGGAAAAATTCCTTCAAGAGTAACTGCATAGCTGGTGTCTTCTGTGGTATAGTGAGTATCGGAAACTATCTATTGGTCTTGTAATGGTACTGAATACAGTGCTTTGGTGTGCGGTTTTGAGTATCCCACTCCAACGGCCTCATTTCAATAAATAATATTTAATAGTTGACCTTGTAGTGAATTTAAGGGATGAGGTTCGGGTTCAGGTCAAAAACTATTTATTAGCCAGGGTTTGAAGCCCACGTTGCGGTCTCCCATACAGGCTTCCAGGCAAGAGAAAATTGGCAATCTCTATTTGGATTATTATAATAATAATAAAAGGCTTACCGAACCCGAAGGTTCGATGCAGATACCACCAAACTTCGCCTGCACAGACTCAGTCCAATTTCGCCTGTCAAGCACAATCCCCAAAGATCAGTCTAATGCAATCCTCACATCGACGCTTCGGGCTACCTTTCGGACGCCTACAGTCGCTTCAGCGAATACTCAAACTTTCTCGGAATCCGTTCCCAAACAACTTACGCGCCCATTTGAGTCTCCGCGATGCTATCAACTCAATTATATTCACAGGGTACAGACTCCGCAATTCCGCGTTGTGCAACCTTCTAAACTCCCTAGTGGCTCATCTCTCTTCTGAGCCAAATATTTTACGCAGTACCTTATTTTCGAAAACCTTAAGCCGTTGTTCATCCTTCAAAGTAAGCGGCCGACGTTTCACATCCGTAAAGAACCGTCGGAAGAATAATAGTTTTATAAATTCTAACCTTTAAGTTTTTGACAGAAGCCGCGAGCTAAGTAATTTAGCAACTGAATAATAACACACATTTCCCACCTTTAACCGGGACTTTATTTCTTCCTGGATTTCATTTTTTCTTGTTATCATTGAACCAAAATACTTGAATTTCTCTACGTGTTCAAAAGTATGCCCTGATATATCAATATCACCAAGGTCGCCACAGTTTCTGTTACTAATCATATATTTTGTCTTATCGATATTTAATTCGAGTCCTATTTCTTTACCGGTTTTTATTAACACACTTGTGTACCAAATCATCGGCATACCCCAAAGCCGGAACCTTGTCACCCACATTTAAGCCTTTCTCAGTACGCATCACCTTTTCTATGACATATTCTAAAGCTATATTAAACAAAACAGGTGAAAGGGAGTCACCCTGTTTCAAACCCGATCGCACCTGAAATCTCTCGGAGTAATTAGGACCGATTCTAACTTTATGGAATGTTTCCGACAAACACATCTCTACTAGGTTTACTAACTTTCTAGGTATTCCCTGTTCAATCATGATTTTATATAGCTCCTGTCGGTCTATTGAATCATAAGCCTTTTTAAAATCGATATAAAGTTGATGGACTACACCGTTGTATTTCAGCTTCAGAGGAATCTAGGCGAAAGATGAAAATTAGACGTTTGGATTATTATTTCTCATTTTTCTTCCTTTGTATATCCTTGCAAAGGCCACTTATTTCTGCTCAACCTAAATAACCAATACCTATATCGATGTATGTAATCATCATTACGTCATTTCCAATTTTCAATAATCCAGGAGTAAGATGGAACTATTAATTGCCAATATTGTCAGGGCACAACAGTCGGAAAAGACTCAATATTTATTACTATTGCTATCTCTTTGGTACTTTACATTTTTAATAATCAGAGGGCTTTTACAGTTGGATTTCACTTCAGCACAGTCTTGAAAACATCATCAGACTTCAGGATAACAACAGTTATTATTGGAGAAAACAACGGTAAGTTGTGTTATAATTTACAGTGTAAAGTGAATGCTGAGTCACCTCTTCATATCAGCTGATTGCCAATAGCCCGGCAAGGCTGGTCTTGCTTAACTTTTTTTAAGTTATTGTTTTATTCCCACATCTGGTTATTATTTAATTA
This sequence comes from Piezodorus guildinii, assembly GCA_023052935.1. Lineage (NCBI taxonomy): Eukaryota > Metazoa > Arthropoda > Insecta > Hemiptera > Pentatomidae > Piezodorus > Piezodorus guildinii. The sequence goes on along the minus strand of CM041294.1, from coordinate 13,244,611 downwards.
CTTTCTATACATGAAATGCGATATTATCATCAAGTAATGTCCTCCAAAGCTTCAACTAAAAGATCTAGATCTAGTGGTTCAATCCCGTCACCTACAAAACAAAGACCCCGCCGTGATACTAATAAAAGATTAAATCTACAAGCAACCCCTTCCGGTACTAATTCAGAATCTGAACCACAACCTGGCACATCGTCACAAGGGATGACTGACGAATCGCCGTTTTTCACCCCAAATCCTTTTCAGATTTTACATAATGAAAAAGAAAACATGGAATCTACTCCTATACCTAGTGAACCACGGCCTCCTCCAATATTTGTCAAAAATATTAGAAATTTCCAGTTGTTGTGTGCGCAATTGAACAAAATTACCGAATCTATCAGCTACTACTGTATGAGTAGAATCAATGATACCAAAATATCTCCTACTACTGCCGAGACATATAGAAAAATAGTGAAATACCTAACTGAAACCAAAGCAGATTTCCATACCTATCAGCTACGCCAAGAGAGAGCTTTAAGGATTGTAATCAGAAACTTACACCCCTCGACACCAGTTGAAGCTATTAAAGAAGAACTAACGGAGATGGGCTATAAAGTGCGGCAAGTCACTAACGTCCTAAAGGATAAAATTCCTCTACCTCTCTTTTTTGTGGATTTGGAACCAGCTGAAGGAGTTGAAAAAATCTATGACCTCAATAGATTGTACTATTCCAGTGTAAGAGTTGAAAAACCTTACACAAAGAGAGAGATAATTCAGTGCCATAATTGTCAAGCATATGGTCATACTAAAAGTTATTGTCATCACATACCTCGATGCGTGAAATGCGGTGAACAGCACAAGTCTGTGGAGTGTACAAAACCAAAATCAACACCAGCTGTATGTGCTCATTGCCTGAAGGACCACCCGGCCAACTATAAAGGATGCCAAATCTATAAGGAGCTGAGGACCAGGTTTCAAAAACCTCAAGTACTGGATGAAACAGCAAGACAAGTAAGAAACAGAAGAGAACCCTCAAAACTTATTGATGCCAATTTATCATTTGCCCACTTACTTGGAGGTGGGAATCAAAGTACTGAAGCCGTGGCCCTGCCGGAACTACAAAATGTACCTCAATCCATTCCACATATACCTCTTTCTCAAAATGTAACCAATCCTAAGAATCCTAATCCACCAAAAATCTCTCATATTCCTCCTCCTTCAAACGCCACAGACCTTACCAGTTTGATGACATCCTTTATTTCCGAAATTAAATCCCTTGTTATGCCCCTAATATCACTCCTTACGAATCTCGTAACAAATCTCATTCCTGCCTTAAAAAAACCATAAATGACCTCACCTAATTCCTTATCCATTCTCCTTTGGAATGCGAATGGTGTTAGAACTCACACTGACGAACTTACAGCCGTACTGCAGGACAAAAACATTGATGTTGCACTCATTACTGAAACTAGACTAACCACTAAACAGTACTTTAAAATACCAGGATACACGACATACCGGACAGACCATCCAGACGGCAAAGCCCATGCCGGTACTGCTGTCATAGTCCGCCGATCCCTCACCCATCACTTACACCCAATTTCCGCCCACGATTACCTACAAGCAACTTCCATCGTTATCAAAACCTTTTCCTTTCCGCTTATCATCGCATCAGCATACTGCCCTCCTAAACATCCCATTTCCTCTGCCCAATTTGGATCCTTCCTCAACTCCTTGGGTAATCACTTCATTTTGGGTGCAGACTTAAACGCTAAGAACCAACAGTGGGGTTCTAGAACCACCAATTCTCGTGGACGGACATTGCAGTCTGCACTCAACTCCCGACGCTTTCATCTCCTACCTCCCGATTCTCCTACCTACTGGCCAACAGATCCTAACCGTAATCCTGACATCCTCGACTTCTTCATCCACAGCGGATTAGGCTCTCTGAATTTTTCCATAGCTCGCCTTGATGAACTATCCTCTGATCATAGTCCATTGATTCTAAATGTATCCATAACACCTATTCCTAAACCTATCCCACCGTCATTCATTAGGGGCCCTGTCAACTGGAACCTCTTCCGCGAAATTCTCACTAATGATATTGACCTCAGAGTGATTCTCAAAACCCCAAATGACCTTGACGACGCCGTATATTCCTTTACAACCGCTATTCAACAAGCCGCCTGGACTGCCTCCTCTCCCAAACAATCCCAAATAATTCCTTACAAAAGCCATTTACCACAACACCTGACAGACCTCATCAACAGCAAACGTCGAGCTAGAACATTATGGCAACGCACCCGCCACCCAGAAGATCGCCGCTCCTATAATTTTTTTTGTAGAAAATTAAAGCGGGAGTTGGCGATCTTCCGTTCCCAATCCTACAATACCTACCTCTCCTCTCTCTCGACTCGTGACAATTCCCTGTGGAATGTCACGAAGAGAATCCTAAAGTCCCACACCATTTCCCATCCTCTCCGGCGCTGTGATGGTTCCTGGGCTGCTTCTGACAAGCATAAGGCCGAGGAATTCGCACAGCACCTTTCCAAAGTTTTTACTCCTCATCCAGAGCTTAATCCAACCCATACTGCAGCAGTTGAAGAGTTCCTCACGTCACCAATACCACTATCCTTACCACCTAAAGCAGTTAATCCCTCTGAGGTCAGATATCTTCTTAAAAAGCTTCCTCTCCGCAAATCTCCTGGATACGATCTCCTTACTCCCCAAATCTTAAGACAACTTCCACCTAAAGCCATTACATTCCTTACATATCTCTATAACTGTATCCTACGCACTACCTATTTTCCTCTCTTATGGAAACATTCAACTATGATCCTTTTCCTAAAACCAGGCAAACCTTCTAACAACACGTCATCTTACAGACCTATCAGCCTACTTCCGATCCTCTCAAAAATTTTCGAAAAGCTCCTACTAAAACGAATCCTAGCCAAATTTCAAAATTTTCCTTCACATCAGTTCGGATTTCGTCCTCAACATTCCACGGTTCAGCAAGGACTCCGAGTTGTAGACCACATTTCCTCCGCCCTTGAGTGCAAGGAGTATTGTTCGGGTGCCTTTCTGGACATAGCTCAAGCTTTTGACCGGGTGTGGCACCCGGGACTGCTCTTTAAGCTCAAAACCCATTTACCTCAATCCTTATACCTAATCCTCCGATCCTATTTATCCAACCGCTCCTTCCGAGTTCGCTGTGGTTCCGAATTTTCCGAACAATATACTGTTGAGGCCGGTGTTCCTCAAGGCAGCGTCTTAGGACCCGTCCTCTACATCCTCTTCACCGCCGATATCCCTACCGACCCCAATACCTTTCTGGCAACATTTGCTGATGACACAGCCATTTTATCATCCAATTCCGATCCTGAAGCAGCATCGCTAAATCTCCAAAAGCACCTTTCCCTTGTCGAAGACTGGTGCAATGCTTGGCGCATTAAGGTGAACGAAAGCAAATGCACTCACGTCACATTCACCCTTCGACGCAAATCCTGTCCAACGGTTAATTTCAATTCCATACCGCTTCCTTCCTTAGACACAGTCCGGTATCTCGGCTTTTTACTAGACAAAAGACTGACGTGGAACCCACATACAAGACTAAAAAGAAAAGAACTCAACCGCAGATTCGGCCAGTTATACAGACTACTAAACAGAAAATCTCATCTTACAGTTGACAACAAATTACTAATATACAAGACAGTACTGAAACCTATATGGACCTACGGACTTGAACTGTGGGGGACAGCTAAACATTCTAACATTAAACGCATCCAATCCTTCCAATCCAAAGTCCTCCGAACAATAGTTAATGCTCCTTATTACGTTACCAACTGTACCCTACACCATGACCTTAATATTCCGTTTGTTTTAGACCTGGTACCATCCAAATTTTCCAAATTTCATCAGAACCTTAGTCATCATCCTAACCCTCTAGCACAATCCCTATCCAGCACCACCCATCCCTACAATCCTCCTCGAAGATTGAAACGGCAGTGGCCACGAGACCTATTGTAAACATTTAAACTGGAGTTCTGACAATGGTCAGATCCTCCACTCATGTACGGTATGTTTGTGGCTACAGCGCCCTAACTCAGCCTCCAATGGCTCAGACCAGTGATGCGGCTGAGATAGAGGTGCTGGGATCTCTTGGATTCCGCTTTTTCCTCCACAAGTGGAGGAAAAAGCGCTTGCTGGGGTCCCTTTAGCAATTGTATATATTGTATATAGTTATGATTGTGTGTAAGATGTTTATTTATTTGCCAACTTTTTATTTATCTCAATAATAGGTTTATGTTTCGATTTGTTTTGTTTTTTATTTATTATTATTATTTTATTGTATATATTTGAATTTATGTTATATTTTATGAAATTTGACCATTATTATTATTTTCTGTATATATAGTATGAATGTGGTCTCTTATCAATATTATTATTGTTCATTTTGTAACAAATTGTAATATATCTCAATAAAAAAAAAAAAAAAAAAAAAAAAAAAAAAAAAAAAAAAATAATCAGAGGGGTAATGTTCTCAGGGTTTTATTCATCATTTATTCTATTATTTCCCTGGCCACTGTAAATAGGGTACACGAAATTAGAGGAAAAAACCGACAGCAGAGCGCGATCTCGGCCTGATATCTTCATTACACGACGTTGGCTTAGAAACAGTCCAAATCCCTCTATGTAATGAACCCAAAACCTTTCATGGGATGTAGAGGTACAGATTTTTTACTTTCACTTACTATATATAGTAAGGGAAAGTATTGCGATCGTGAAAATTTTCGAATAGTTTTCAACGAACCAGTTTTCAACGAAAATACACATTTTAGGGTCCCTCGAGTCCAAATAACCAAGTCCCGCAAAAAGGTCTGTGTGTGTGTGTGTGTGTGGTAACTCCCGGGCGGAAAAGGTAAGTCCTCTGAAACTGAAATTTCATAATTAAGACAACTATACACCCGAGACTTTACAAAATCTTTTTCATCAAAATCGGCTTACCAGAAGAGCTACTTTATACCATGCATTTTGTACCTTTTTATGATTTTCTCGAAAACGGTTCCGACGATTTAGTTTAAACTCGTAATATCAATGAAAACATTTGATCGGCTTTAATATCATGTAGGTTTTATTTTGATTAAAATGGTTCGACGGGGCTTAAACGCCGATATTTTAAATTTTCTTTCTCTAAAGTACCTTTAATTTTGCCGATTCTATAAAAATAACTATATTATCTTGTTACCACTGATGAAAAACAGGTAAATATATAAATGGAATGAATTAGATACCCAACTGAAGGAGAAAACAGAAAAAAAAAATTTGAACGCAATTTTTTGTTTTTGAACATGAGATTTTAGAAAAAATATTATCTCATACACAAGCTTTTAAACGTTAGTAGATAGTGATGAAAAGGCGATAAAACTAAGTGATTATTTTAGATAATACTATAATAGATTTTTTAATAAGACACATGTTTCTATAGAAATTCCATTTAATTAATTCATTAATGGTTTCACTCATTTTTATCTCTAACTGTATTTGAAAATTCTTTAATTGATTCTAAAAACGGTGGTAAGTGAATTCTAGTGTTGCCCGCAATAGATTTTTTATTTTCAAGAGCAAATCAAGAAAAATAGTTTTTTCACACCCAAAGATTTAAGTTTCAAGTTTCTCGATACGTATGATCCAAACATCATATGTGTTCTCTTTTTGAAAAAAAGAAATACGTCAAAAAAAAAAATTGTTGATTGTTTATATCGGATACTTATTTTCTGAAATACTGAATTAAATAGTTTGCTTAGTCATATTTGCAAATTATTCCGCGCCTTCTATTTACATTGTAATTGGTAACTATTCTTTAATTATTAGATTTTGGCATCGAGATTATTTGTAATTTGAAATTGCCAGAGTTTATTTATGAGAGTAAGAAATAAATAAATCATCTTCGGGTCACTTGTAGCATGGTAGTTAGCATAACAGCCTCCTATTCCCAAGGACCAGGGTCCAAACCCGCAGGTAGCTCTAGGATTATGGGAGTAAAAAATTCTTAATTATGCCTTCCTTCGGGAGGGACGATAATAGTTGGTTTCTGTCAGGTACTCGTTAAAGATCCATATCCTAGTAAAACCTGGTCAGGCAAAAATTTAGAACTCCCACTGTAGCGTCGTCCGATTAGCCACAGCAGCATTTTCTGCTGCATTTTTAACAAGTTCATACCTATTAAATATTGATGATTAAACGAGGCTTCAGGAGATCAGAAGTGCTTTAAACCTTCCTAAACAACCTAAAATATAACAACCAACCAACCAGCCTTCCTGTCCTCTCTCCTCCCCCAATTAATGAATTAAAATTACATTACTGAATACATTGTAGTAAGTACCTCAAGGTAGTATTCTAGGTCCAATCCTCTACACGGTGCATACAGCTGATATCCCTATCCATCCAAGCACTGTCCTCTATACTTACGCTGATGACACTTGCTGCTATCCGTGAATAATGATCCTATTGTTGCTTCCCAATTCCTACAGAACCATGTATCCGCCATTGCAGAATGGTGTCACAATTGGAGAATCAAAATAAATCGTAATAAATCCCACCAAATCACCTTCACTCTACGCCGTAAACCTATGATTTTCTGTCCAGTTGTTTCCATCAATCATACCCCACTCATCACTGTAGAACAAATACGATACCTTGGACTTTATCTTGACAAACGTCTTACATGGAATCCTCATACAAGACTTAAACGACAAGAAACTGCTCGTAGATATCGACTATTAAAACACTTACTTGACAAACGATCAAAACTCCCTATATACCTCAAAAAACTCATTTACACAACCATTTTTAGACCTATCTGGACTTATGGCATAGAGCCAATCCTTGCAATCCAAAATCCTTAGACAAATCCTAGACGCTCTGTATTTTGTTACCAACAAACTCATCCATAGAGACCTGAATATCCCATTCGTTGCAGAAATTGACCAAAAAAGATACTCCTCATTTCACTCCAAATTACCCACCCATACAAACCCGTTTGTCCGTATCCTCTCATCGGCATATATTCCCGATAATCCTCCGAGGCGTCTGAAAAGGCGGTGGCCTCGAGACCTGCTTACCAAATAAACTCTGAAGTGCTACTCGGTAGATTCTTCTCAAGACTTTCCCAAGCCAATGCTCTGTAAATAGCTCATTTACTTGTTGTACTGTGTACAGTTGTAAATATCAATAAAATAATCAATAAAAAAAAAAAAAAAAGAAAAAAAAAGAATACATTGTGAATTTTATTAAATAAACATACGTTAGCCGACTGTGGTATAGGATTTTAATTTATACTGCAAGTTTTGACTCCTTTGCTTAAGGCCAAATATGGACCTGAGCACAATCCCTCTCTGGATGTTAACATAGCAGCTTAAATGAGTTCTCAGGGTTCTTTCGGAAAGGTTACGGAGAGGACAGAGGGAAAGTGGGTGCCTGCAGTGTAATAATAACGGGTAGGATAGCCTCTCATATGCTAATGCACTGTGACTGAAGGAAACTGAACACCCTTCTGGCTACATCGACCATTTTGTCTCCACCAAGGGTACCGTGTAGAATCGGTTACTCTTCTGTAACCGGATACTTTGTCTTGGAAAAAACGACTTAAAATTTCTGCACCTTGGGTACACGTATGACTTGTGTACAGCAGGATTAATCCAGGAGATGAGAACGATAGAAGCTGTTGTTTGGGACGACCTTGCAAAATAATTTTTTTTAATTTATATTTTATTGAATTGTACAACTGTATATTACATAAATCCAATAAGTAAAAGTGATGAATTATAATAAAATGCGTATAAGGCTTGTGAAGAAACTACCCAGCGGTTGTACTTCGATGTTTATTTAAGTAAGTAGATCCCGAGGCCATCTTCTTTTCAATCGCCTCGAAGGGTTGTCAGGAATATGTGAGGTTGATAGGTTGCGGACAAGAGGTTTTATATGAGTTGGGAGTTTGGAATTAAAAGTGGTATATCTGGTACGAGAAAGGTCTGCCACAAATGGGATATTAAGGTCGTTATGGATGATTTTATTTGTGACGAAATAAGGAGCATTTAGGATTTTGCGAAGGATTTTGGATTGTAAGGATTGGATAAGGAAGGAATTAGATGGTTTCCAAAGCTCGATTCCAAATGTCCAGATGGGTCTGATGATGGTAATATAAATGAGCTCTTTGCAGTGAATTGAAAGTTTTGAACGTTTGTCTAGTAAGTGTTGTAGTTATCGGTATCTACGGGCAGTTTCTTGTCGTTTTAGTCTCGTCTAGTCGAGGGTACCGTGTAAGACGTTTGTCAAGATGGAGTCCTAGGTAACAGGTTTGAGTGGCGTATTAATAAAGGATAAGGTAGGGCAGGAGGTCATCGGTTTTCGACGAAGGGTGAAGGTAATTTGGTGGGATTATTTAGGATTTATTTTAATCCTCCAGTTCTGAAACCATTCCTCAATGGCTGTTATGTGGGACTGAAGGATTTGGGATGCAGCGGTTGGATCTTTATGGATACCGTATATACCGGATAAAGGATGGGACCTAAGATACTAGCCTAAAGTACACCTGCAGACTGAGAAAATATGGAAGAGTAGGAAAGGTTATGATTTATCTGAAAGGTTCTATCAGTGAGGTAGGAACGGATTATGAGGAAGTATGTTGCGGGAAGGAATTGACGGAGTTTATAAAGGAGTCCTGGGTGCCGGACTCGGTCGAACGCTTGTTTCACGTCGAAAAAAGTATCAAAAAATATTGTATGTATGTTATATGTCTTCTTGGTATAAATTCAGGTGGTTAAAAAGAAATATTTTCAATACAGGCACATGTTTATTGAGGAACTACAAAAGCAGTTAAAACTATGCACTATTTTACATTTTACATAATACTTTAAGATTAACATAAACCATCATTAAAAATACAAAACTTAAAAAGGAATGCACAATGTCAAAATCATAGCAATTCATATAAAGTTGAAATGATAAAAAAAAATTTTTTTTTTTTGCACATCCCGATGAAGATGCAACGGTGGCATCGATTTTATCGATTATTTATTACACTCACTCCCGTCAGTTTTTAAAATAAATTTACGAACTATTAAATAAACTTGGAGTAGTATAAAGTTGGAAAAGTAAAAGAAAAAAAAAGGCAAACACACACACAGATCCTCATTTGGACTCAGGAGACTAGGGGTGGGCATAATCGAATGATAGTCATATTCGAATGATCGGACTTCAATGATTTAAATAATCGAATGATTCCATAATCGAATGATCGAATGATTAATATGCTTTCTGAAAGACAATATGGCACGATTCTCCTCTCTATGATTGCTAAGCTGGCTGAGCCTAGGTACAAATGTGCATATAATTTATGTGATGAGAAAAGAAGAAAAAAGAAAGAAAAAAAAAAGTTATTCGATTATCCCAACCCCTTATAATCTCTCGATTATCGTTAAAAAATTCAGTTCGAATGATCATTCCTTTCTCCAAACTGATTAATCCGATAATCGATTAATTCGAATGATCTGATAATCGTCATTCGATTATGCCCTCCTTTACAGGGGATCCTAAAACGTGTATTTCCATAGAAAACTGGAATTCAAAAATTTTCACGCTCGCAAATCTTTCCCTTACAATATATTTCATATAAAAGTAAGTGAAAGTGAAATTATTATTATACTTTTACTTTCACTAACTATATATAGTAAGGGGAAGTATTGCGATCGTGAAAATTTTAGAATTCCAGTTTTCAACGGAAATACACATTTTAGGGTCCCCTGAGTCCAAATAATCGAGTCCCGCAAAAAGGTCTGTGTGTGTGGTAACTTCCGGGCGGAAACGGTAAGTCCTATGAAACTGAAATTTCATATTTAAGACTAATATACGCCCGGGACGTTACAAAACCTTTTTCATCAAAATGAGCTTAACAGAAGAGCCACTTTATACCATGCATTTTGCACCTTTTTTCGATTTTCTCGAAAACGGTTCCGGCGATTTTGATTAAACTCGCTATATGGATGTGAAATTTAATAGGCTTTAATATCATGTAGGTTTCATTTTGATTAAAATGGTCTGACAGGGCTTAAATGCCGATATTTTAAATTTTCTTTCTCTAAAGTACCTTTAATTTTGTTGATTCTAAAAAAATAACTATGTCATCTTGTTTCCACTGATGAAAAACAGGTAAATACATAAATTGAATGAATTCGATACCTAACTAACGGAGAAAACAGAAAAAATATTTTTTTAATGCAATTTTTTGTTTTTGAACATAAGACCAGTAATATACATGTATGATATACCGTTGGAAAGCTAAAAATTTTAGAAAAAATATTATCTTATACCCAAGCTTTTAAAAGTTAATAGAGAGTGATGAATATAAATTCGATTTAATTAATTCTTTATAAGTTTCACGTATTTTTATCTCTAACTGTATTTGCAAATTCTTTAATTGATTTTAAAAGTGGAGGTAAGTGAAAGTCGTGTGTTGCCCGCACCAGTTTTTTTTTTTTTTCTTTGGTAACTACGTATGATTTCAATATGGTAATTTAAAATACGATGAAATGATTTATACGAAAGAACTTTTAATAAGTATTTTGTAGGCATAAAAAAACACACACAAAAAAAAAAAAAAAAAAACGCGCATCATCAGTACAGTATTTTATTTATATTTTAACACCATCAGATTAATTTTGATAAAAACAATAACGAAACTAGAATCTTTGGATAAGTGGTAGAGCCCTAATCCGTTAACCGACCATCACTCTCAGCCTTTGGAATTCACTAATTAGTGTAATAAAACTGAAATAATTATAGCCATGAGACGATAGTACAATTATGTTGTGTTTCGCCGAAATGGCTCAGAAAGCCTACGAGGGTTGTCGACTGACTCCATTAATCAGGTAAAAGCCTATTTCTCTAATGACTGTCATAATTTCAGAGTTAGCTATGTAGAATTTGTGCCTTTGGAACTAAGATAACTCTAATTTATTATAGAGAAGGCATCGAGGTCTTTTTTCTTTTCCCAACTGTTTTTGTATGATTATCAAGAATTATAAGACTAATTGGAAAGACTTTTATATGACGTTTTAAGAAATTTTGGAATTTTTTCTTGGACGAGGATTCAAAATATTGCTTTCCATAGATGTTATTTTTGTAATTTTAGAGTGTAGTAAATTACAGAAGTTGAAAATTCCTGTTCTCTTTGCCAAAGTTAGAGTAGAGAACACGTTAAATATCGAAATAAAAAAAAAATGTCTCTAGCCAGTTTATAACAATTTTTATTGAGAAAATTTTACAATCTGTCCCAATTTGGACATTAATAGTATTGCTGAATGATATCAAACATACTACATTCATACAATATTGACACAAGATAAAATTACAATAAAATATATACACAATAATGAATCAATACAAAAGTCAATAATTCACTTATACCTATATACACATACACACACTCATACATACATCACATTGAGTGGAGAATCTAGCCAGTGCTAGAACTCCAATATATTTACAAAAGGTCGCGGGGCCACTGCCGTTTCAACCTTCTAGGTGGGTTGTATGGATGAGTGGAGCTGGATAGGGATTGAGCTAAAGGATTAGGATGATGAATGAGGTTCTGGTGGAATTTGGAAAATTTGGATGGAATTAGGTCTGAAATAAATGGAACATTAAGGTCGTGGTGCAAGGTATAATTGGAGACATAATAAGGAGCATTTACTATTGTACGGAGGACTTTGGATTGAAAGGATTGAATGCGTTTGATGTTAGAACGTTTAGCTGTCCCCCACAGTTCAAGTCCGTAGGTCCAGATGGGCTTCAGTATTGTCTTGTAGATTAATAATTTGTTTTCAACTGTAAGTTCAGATTTTCTGTTGAGTAGTCGGTATAACTGTCCGAATCGTCGGTTGAGTTCTTGTCTTTTAAGTCTTGTATGTGGGTTCCAAGTCAATCTTTTGTCTAACAGTAAGCCAAGATACCGGACTGTATCTGAGAGAGGAATCGGTAATGAGTTGAAATAAACTGGCGGACAGGATTTTCGTCTAAGAGTAAAGGTTATGTGTTTACATTTGGCTTCGTTCACCTTTACACGCCAGTTATTACACCAGTGTTCGATAAGGAAAAGGTGTCTCTGAAGGTTTAAGGATGCTGTTTCAGGATTGGAACTGGATGATAGGATGGCGGTGTCGTCTGCAAAAGTTGCCAGAAAGGTATCAGGATGTGTAGGAATATCAGCAGTGTAAAGGATGTAGAGGATGGGTCCCAAGACGCTGCCTTGAGGAACACCGGCCTCAACGGGATAAAGGTTAGAAAATTCTTCACCACAGCGAACTCGGAAGGAACGGTTCGAGAGATAGGATCGGAGAATGAGGTATAGGGACTGGGGTAAATGGGTTTTCAGCTTGAAGAGTAATCCAGTGTGCCATACCCGGTCAAAAGCTTGCGCAATGTCCAGAAACGCACCAGAACAATACTCTTTGCATTCAAGAGCTGAGGAAATATGGTCTACAACTCGGAGCCCCTGTTGAACTGTGGAATGCTGAGGACGGAATCCAAACTGATGGGAAGGAAGATTTTGAGATTCTAATATGGGTAGGATACGTTTAAGAAGAAGCCTTTCGAAGATTTTTGAGAGGATGGGGAGTAGACTAATAGGCCTGTAGGATGAAGTGTTGTTGGAAGGTTTACCTGGTTTTAAAAAAAGGATGATGGTGGAATGTTTCCATAACAGAGGAAAATAGGTGGTGCGGAGGATGCAGTTATAAATATAAGTAAGGAATATAATAGCTTTCTGCGGAAGTTGTCGGAGGATCTGGGGAGTAAGGAGATCGTGTCCAGGAGATTTACGGAGAGTCAGTTTTTGGAGAAGATATTTGACCTCAGAGGGATTAATAGCTTTAGGAGGTAGGGAAAGTGGAATCGGTGACATAAGAAAGTCTTGCACTTTTGCGGTGTGATTGATGTGGGATTCCGGGTGAGGAGTGAATACTTTGGAGAGGTGTGTGGCGAATTCCTCGGCTTTATCTCATCAGACGCAGCCCAGGAGTCATCACCACGTCGGAGAGGATGGGAAACATGATGGTATTTTAGGATCTTTTTCGTGACATTCCACAGGGAATTATCACGAGCTGATAGAGAGGAGAGGTAGGAATTAAAGGACTGGGAACGGAAGTTCGCCAACTCCCTCTTCAATTGTCTACAATAGAAGTTATAGGAGCGGCGATCTGTTGGGTGTCGGGTGCGCTGCCATAATGATCTTGCTCGGCGTTTGGTGTGGATAAGGTCTATAATAGGTTGTGGAAAATGATTTTGGTCTGGATTTATATTGGAGTGTTTAGGAGAGGAAGCAGTCCAGACAGCTTGTTGGATGGCGGTGGTAAAGTAATAGACGGAATTATCTAGGTCATCTTGGGTTTTGAGGGTTACTCTGAGGTCAATATTATCGGTCAGGATTTGGCGGAAAAGGTTCCAGTTGACAGGGCCTCGGATGAATGATGGTGGAATGGGTTTTGGAATTGGAGTGAGAGATACTTTTAGGATCAGTGGACTATGGTCTGAGGATAGTTCATCAAGGCGAGTTAAAGACAAGTTGAGAGAGCCTAATCCGCTGTGGATAAAGAAGTCGAGGATGTCAGGATTGCGGTTAGGATCGGTTGGCCAGTAGGTAGGGGAGTCAGGAGGCAGGATATTAAAATTTCGGGAGTTGAGTGCAGACAGCAAATTTCGTCCCCGAGAATTCGTGGTTCTGGAACCCCACTGCTGATGCTTGGCGTTTAAGTCTGCACCCAGAATGAAACGATTTCCTAAGGAATCCAGGAAGGATACAAATTCAGAATTGGAAATGGAATGTTTAGGAGGGCAATATGCAGATGTGAGGGTTACCGGAAAGGAAAAAGTCTTGATTACTATGGATGTGGCTTGTAGGAAATCATAGGTGGGAAGTGGGAGTAAATGATGAGAGAGGGATTGGTGGACAATGATAGCAGAACCGGCATGGGCTTTACCGTCTGGGTGGTCAGTACGGTATGTCATGTATTGCGGTATTTTGAAGTACTGTTTAGTCGTTAGTCTTGTTTCAGTTATAAGTGCAACATCAATTGTTTTGTCTTGCAACAACGCTGTCAGTTCGTCAGTATGATTTTTAACACCATTCGCATTCCAAAGGAGAATGGATAAGGAGTTAGGTGAAGTCATTTAAGGATTTTTCAAGGCAGGGATTAGATTCGATACTAGATTTGTAAGGAGTGATATAAGTGGCATAACAAGAGATTTGATTTCGGAGATGAACGATGTCATTAGACTGGTAAGATCTGTGACGTTTGATGGTGGAGGGATATGAGAAATTTGATGTTGAGGAGTTTTTTGAAGATTAGGTAAACTTTGAGGGATAGATTCTTGTACAATAGATTGAGAATGTTGAGGAAAATGTTGTTCCGGCAGTGCCTCGACTTCATGATTCTGGTTACCACCTCCAAGCAAGTGGGCAAATGACACGTTAGAATTTACAAGTTTTGATGGTTCTCTTCTGCTTCTGGTTGGTACAGCTGTTTCATTCGGATCCTGAGGTTTTTGGTATCTGGTTCTGAGTTTCTTGTAGATTTCACATCCCTTGTAGTTAGCCGGGTGGTCCTTGAGGCACAGAGCACATACAGCGGGTGCTGATCTTGATCTTGTACATTCTTCTGTTTTATGCTGTTCACCGCATTTCACACAGCGTGGTATGTGATGGCAATAACTTTTGGTATGACCATATGCCTGACAGTTATGGCACTGGACTATTTCTTTCTTTGTGTAAGGTTTTTCAACTTTTACACGGGTATAGTACAGTCTGCTGAGGTCATAGATTTTTTCGACTCCTGCTGATGGTTCCAGGTCCACGAAGAATAGAGGCAGTGGACTTTTATCTTTTAGAACGTTGGTGACTTGCCTCACTTGGAATCCTAATTCTGTCAGTTCTTCTTTGATTGCTTCAACGGGTGTTGAGGAATGTAGGTTTCTGATTACGACCCTTAATGCTCTCTCTTGGCGCAGCTGATAAGTATGAAAGTCAGCTTTGGTCTCAGTCAGATATTTTACAATCTTTCTGTAGGTTTCAGCAGTAGTCGGAGATATTTTAGTATCATTGGTTCTACTTATACAATAATAACTATTAGGATCTGTTACTTTGTTTAAATGCGCACACATCAGTTTAAAATTTTTAATATTTTTAACAAATATTGGTGGACTAGCCAGTTTAGAAAATAAAATAAAAAATTATTAAAACCGATTTTAGATATGTCTAAAATGGTATATATGGTAATGGAATGATAATGCGTATTGAAGATTTTAGTAAAATTAAAGGTGTTAGGAATTTTATGGTTTCCTTAAGTTTTAAAACGAAATATTATTTACATAAATGCTGCTTATCAATTTTTCCAGAAACAATTTTTATTCAGTACTATTACAATCTGTCCTAATTAGGACATTTTTATTAGTGATCAAGTACAACATTCATACAATATATATATTCAAGCAATAAATTTATAAAATAATAATACAATACACATATATACACAAAGAAACAAGAATTTGGGAAACAAAAAGAACTTTATTTAACTCAATGGTCTCATCAACTTTGCTTTATGCTTCTGAAGTATGGAGTCCCAATTATCTCGAGGCAATCGAAACTGTCCAACTTAAATTTTTAAAACACTTATTTGGATGACCTAGGTGGTAACGTCACTTATACCAGAATAATTATCTATTCTAAATTCCTCACATACGTTGAAAAATCTGGTGCGGGCAACACACGACTTTCACTTACCTCCATTTTTAAAATCAATGAAAGAATTTTCAAATAAAGTTAGAGATAAAAATACGTGAAACTTTAAGGAATTAATCAAATTGAATTTATATAGAAACATGTGTTTGATTTAAAAATCTATTATATTATTATCTAAAATAATCAGTTAGTTTTATCTTCTTTTCATCACTCTCTATTAACTTTTAAAAGCTTGTGTATGAGATGATAATTTTTCTAAAATCTTTAGCTTTCCAACGGTATATCATACATGTATATTACTACTCTTATGTTCAAAAACGAAAAATTGCATTAAAAAAATATTTTTCTGTTTTCTCCATTAGTAGGGTATCGAATTTATTCAATTTATATATTTACCAGTTTTTTATCAGCGTTAACAAGATAATTTAATTATTATTATTGAATCTACAAAATTAAAGGTACTTTAGAGGAAGAAAATTTAAAATATCGGAATTTAAGCCCTGTCAGACCATTTTTATCTAAATAAAACCTACATGATATTAAAGCCCATTAAATTTTACATCGATATAGCGAGTTTAATCAAAATCGTCGGAACCGTTTTTGAGAAAATCGAAAAAAGGTGCAAAATGCATTGTATAAAGTGCCTCTTCTGGTAGGCTCATTTTGATGAAAAAAGTTTTGTCACGTCTCGGGCGTATAGTTGTCTTAAATATGAAATTTCAGTTTCATAGGACTTATCGTTTCCCCCGGAGTTACCACACACACACACACACACACACACACAGACACACACACACACACAGACCTTTTTGCGGGACTTGGTTATTTGGACTCAGGGGACCCTAAAACGTGTATTTCCGTTGAAAACTGGAATTCGAAAATTTTCACGATCGCATACTTCCCCTTACTATATATAGTAAGTGAAAGTAAAAAATGTTTTTATCAAGTATTCATTGATCAGAAAATAAGAGAAAAACATATGGTTTTTTATAACTGTTGGAACAGATAGGATAAAAACTCCCAGTGTGTGATTATTAACTGTTACCTACTTTGTTAATATATAACACGTTTATCTTTAACCTGTATTTTCCTTGTTTACCTATTATCTCTTTTACCATAGTCATTTATTTATTTCTTCAATCATCGTTCTGCAAAACATAAATTAACTTCAAGAAAAACGGTCCTACGAATCAGCTCAGCTTTCAGGCACAGCGTAAGGAGATCCTAAGGACGACCTCGCTGGCCCCAACACTAGGAATACCCCAAATTATATAGTCCATCTCGAAACAGGAAGAGAACCATTAGCCATGAAGGTGATAAAATAGATGACAAATCTAAGGACCAAGCTCCAGTCCATGCCAGAAGAACGACTTCCAAAACTTTGCTTTAACAGACTGAAATCATCAGACAAGGATAATCCCGACATAAACTTCAATTGGGTGTCCCAATTTAGAGCAATAGCCGAGCTAAATGCCTTTGCAGAAGAGCTTTCTGTTCACCATACAAACGGACTTCTTCGATACAAAGACGACATACTGGAAAAAGCACATAACAATTATCTCTCAGCCGACATACAAAGCACCCTAAATTCGACTAACTATCCTTTATATAGAATAATATCCAATGCTCCCGATCCTGAAACGTACCTCACATTCAAAGTACATATAAAGAAATTGAGATGTCTCAGCCAATTAAGAGTTTCAAATCCAGAACATATTAGAATCTATGGAAAAACTCATATTTTTTGTTCAAGTCGCAAGAAAGCTGTATATTATGCTGTAGATTTATCTACAACAGTCTACACCACATTCTCCTTCACTGCCCGGCACACAATAAAAATAGACGACAATTTCTTCAAAACTTCTTCTCAGAATGTTCTGACAAGCAAAGTATCCAAGCTATACTGAGTATCGATAGTGTAGATAAGTTACATAAAGTGTACTATTACATGATGGCAGTTCAAAAAGTGCTCAATTCTTTATCCTAGAATATTTTCTATTCAGTGTTTTATTTGTTTGTTGCTTCTATTACAGAACCAGTAACTGTTTATTCTTTAATCTGTAATTTATTTTTGAAAGTCAAATTGTTTTAGTAAATTTTCACTATTATTTTATTTATTTTTAAATGATTTGTATATAAAGTTCTAAAACCATAATATTGTAATTTATTTCCAAGCTAGGCTCTACTTGTATGGGGAAGCTCCAAAGACAAATAAAATATTTATTCTATTCTATTCTATATACATAAAGAATCAATAAGAATATGTACAAAAGTCACTCATACCTATATACAATCCTCAAGCATACAGCACTTGAGTGGAGAATCTAGCCAATAATTGTTCCTTATTATGTCACCAACAATACATCATGCCATCTACAATTTCCAAATTAAATCAAAAACTTGGGTACCATCCTAATCTTTAGGTACAATTTTTACATCTCTACCCGTATCTGCATTTTTCGAAGATCGACTTGAAATAGGCCCAGTGACCTTTTGTTGATATGTAAGCTTAAGCTCTGTTAAGGAAAGATTCTTGACACAAGTGCGAAGTGAGGCTTAGCACTTTTACTGGCTATCAATTTCAGCGATGCGGTTCTGAGAAGCACTGGAATCTTTTAAGTCCTGCTTTTCTCCCCACAAGCAGAGGAAATAGCGTAAATTAGTATGTATCAAATATGTTCGTTTAGTTTTTCTTTATAGTGTTTATATTGTTTTATTTGTAAATATAGTACGAATAAATATACCTGTATACACCAAATTCCGACTTTCAAAGCCCCCGAGATGAGCCTTAACTCATCAATCCTCCCATCGACGCTTCGCCCTACATTTCGGAAGCCTACCAGTCGGATCAGCGAATACCAACTTTCTCGGAATCCGTTCCTCACCGAACCCAACAACTGTAGTCGCCCATTTGAGTCTCCGCGATGCTATTAACTCAATTATATTGACAGGGTACAAGCTCCGCAATTCCGCGTTGAGAAACCTTCTAAACTCCCCAGTGGCCTCATCTCTCTTCGGACCAAATATTTTACGCAGTACCGTATTTTCGAAAAGCTTAAGCCGTTGTTCATTCTTCAAAGTAAGCGGCCACGTTTCACATCCGTAAAGAACCGTGGGAAGAATAATAGTTAGAATAATATATGTATATATATATATATATATTGTATTTCTAACTATTAGAAACGAAAAGAACTAAACCACAGTGTGAGAGGTACTACTTGTATCTTTGACTACTGATAGGTTAGCTGAGTATATAAAATTATGGTAAAATTCAAGTTAGACAATGTAACACATAAACTCATCCATACATATCTTAATGTTCCATATGTTGCTGGCTTTGCTCGATCTTCCTCTTCAATTCCTGATCATCTTCCAGGGTGTCTGAAAAGAAGCCCCATAACTTTATAGTTTAGAATATTTTTGGGTAGTTTCTCTACTTGTGTGTCATGCTTTTTTATATTTCTCCTTAAGAACTGGATGTATTATTAATACAGTTGAAAAATGCAATAAACATTTTTTATTTTATTTATATTTTATTGAATTTTACAACTGTATATACATAAATAAAACAAGTAAAAGTGTTGCAATAAAGGGCGTGAAAAGGCTTGTGAAGAAACTACCCAATGTTAGAACGTCGATGTCTATTTACGTTCGTAGGTCCCGAGGTCATCTTCTTTTCAATCGCCTCGGAGGGTTTTCAGGAATATGTGAGGTTGATAGGTTGCGAACAAGAGGGTTTATGTGGGTTGGGAGTTTGGAATTGAAAGTGGTATATCTGGTACGAGAAAGGTCTGCAACAAATGGGATATTAAGGTCGTTATGGATGATTTTATTTGTGACGAAGTAAGGAGCATTTAAGATTTTGCGAAGGATTTACGGTAAAATTCAAGTTAGACAATGTAACTGTATAATGCAGTAATTAGTACTACTAGATTTGTTTGAAACTCAGACAATTTTAGTCATTATGCGTTACTCTCCATTAACGGTATACCCATCACATCAGAATGATTTCGTCAACTAGAGCAGCGGAGGAGTGTTAAGGCTACAAGGAAGGGAACAGCGGCGTCCGTGTGATAGCCTCTCTTCGTTGTCAGCATCTCTTTCACCTCCAATCTCCTCTTTTGAGACGAGGACAGGTTCTTTCAAAACCATTTGAACAAAGTGCTGACCGTCTGAAATCTCATGGTAGAGATTGTCAGCTATCGGAACACATCATTTTCATTTGTGTCTGTTGAACGCGGTTACTAATATTCTGAACCACTTGAATAGAATAGAATTTATTTGTTTAAGATTTACATTCTTGTACAAATCAATTCAAATTATAAATCTCTTCAATTGACAACACGAGTCTAGTTTATAATAAATGTCCATTTATTCGGCTCTTGAGACAAACTTGAAAAATAATAATTGTAAACTATTTAAATAATACATTTTATCATTTAATTGATACATAATAGAAAAACGACACTGAAAAAAACAATTAACAACTTGAAAAACAAACTGAAAACATTCGCCATACAATGAAAAATGATAAACAGTTAACCTTAGATAACTAGACACTTAATTGATGTGTGGGCCTTCACAGTTCAAGGTATCCAGGGTATTACATGCTGACTTAGTGAACCAGGAAATGTTCAGTTTTTCAATATTGTCTATTTGAAGAATTTTTAGAATTTTTTGGTCATCACTGGATTCTAATAAAAATGGTTGTAAATATCTCTCTCTGTCTTTTATGAGTTTTTCACAGTAGAAAAGGACGTGAAATAGGCTGTTCAAGATAAACTGACCACAGAAAGTGCAGGTTTCTTGTGCTTTGAAGATGAACAGTTTGGTTTTTCCACAAAGTGTGGATACGTTCTGGGCTCGAAGTTCTTAAAATGATCTTATTTTTTTGATGTTGGCTGTATATGTCAGATAGGTCTCTGGGCTAGTTTGAACCACTAACATTATGTAATGTGTGTAAGGTACACCACCTTGTCATTCATATTTTTACATAAAGTGTTTTTTAAAAAAGTCCTAAAGACTCATAATCACTCATTAGCATGTAATTTAACTTCTAAACAATGGATTTGTTTCTTTGACTAACGTTAGTCAGAAATGGTTAAAATCCGACTGCTTCCTCCCAATTTTACTTTCACTTACCTGTATATAAAATATATAGTAAGGGAAAATATTGCGATCCTGAAAATTTTCGATGTGAGTTATCACTAGAAATACACGAAAGTATGTATGTATGTGTGGTAAGTCTAGCTCTAGTTATATGAAACTGAAATTCCGTATTTTAGAAGACCACATGCCTAAAATCAGCCAACGCGTAGATCCGCTTTATACCATCCATTTTGCAGTGTTTTACGATTTTCTCAAAAAGGTATATATTTCAATAGTACATAACCGTTATTCTTTAGGGACCCATTCCCAGAATATATTTATTTTCTATTATATTCATTGAGCTATCCTAACAAACATGTCTCTAAGGCTCCCAATAAACCAACTGACGATCCAAAGTCCTACCGCCCAATCAGTCTTTTATCATCTTTATCTAAAATATTCGAAAAACTTCTGTTTCGACGTCTAAATTCAATTAATTCTTACGTATCTAACGAGACACTACATACTGACCTAGACATTCCATTCGTCATTGCAACTGCCACTGATCGCTACAATAAATTTCATGACAGACTGACCCGAAATTCAAAATCTATCAACTGCCACAAACCCATATAATCCGCCCAGAAGAATATCGAGGCGCTGGCCAAGAGACCTGAAATATTGAAAGTTATCAGTTTTTTTTTTATCTATCTCATGTAGTTTGTTACATCTTTTGTTAGCATATTTGCTTATTGCATAAGCAGATAGCAAATACAATCGTAATGCCAAAAAAACTTCTATGAATAAATATATAAATGTTAATTATATTAGTTAATATGAAGTGAAATTTGATTTATATCGGTTAGAATAATTTATTTTGTATTTATGTTTTTATCTTTTTTGCTGTTCTCATGTGTTATATCATATCTAATATTGTATCAATCTATGTTTATAAAAGAAAGTTCCATTTCACTCGATTTTCTGGTCATCGCACCATCTCAAAAATGACTATGGTTGTGAAGTTGAAATTTTTCCTGGAGGTTCGTTCTACCGTATAGATGTGCAATAAGGCTGGGTTTGGGGAAATTGGCCCTATAAGTGGCTAATTTTTTTTTTTCTAAAACGTAAGATAAATTTGGATTTTAAGTAAACATAAGGAGTGATTGACTAAAAAATTCTGAAGATGAGGCATTATTAGCCCCGAAACGTCAATTTTGAAATATGAAGAATAAAAGAATGTTAATTAAAAGAAGAGGTTGTTCCAAAATACCTAATTATATTAAAATACTCTTCACAATAGGATAATCTAAACATTGGTTTTCGAATAGCTCATAAACTATACGTCTTATGAAAAACTGTAAGTACTCATTTGAATGAAAATCGAATTTCTAACTGCATAATAGCAAAGCAAACCGAGCCAGTATCAGCAAAGATAATATATAATAATTTATAAAAAATATATTTAAGCACAAAAAGAAATATATTGAGCATTGTAGCCATATTTTGTGTGTAGATTTCCAGACATATGTCGTATTATTAATTTTTTTAAAAATTAATTCAAGGTGATTAAAAAACATTTTGTTACAAGAGCGTAGTAAGACGTATTTCAGAACATTAAAAAAACACGGGTTATTCTGAAGAAGGCTTCATCCACGTTTCGGGAAAATGTTTACAAGATAAAATGATGGTATTCGAATAATTTGATGTGGCTAAGAAAAACTAACATCAAATGGACCAGATTCCATAACTACGTTGCACAGTGGGAAATATGACCGATTTAGGTGGACAAAATTCTGAAACTTGTCTATATTTAACCTTTAGGGTCCCAGATTACGGAAAAAAATATTTAAAAAAATTATAAAAACTAATTAATTTTTTGGCACGATTGGCAAGCGCAGAGTGGTCAAACCTAAAATTTATTTGCTAAAATCTAAAACTTCCCTACATTTTACGTTTGAAATCCCAGTACACGGGAAAAATAATACTAAAAATCTAATAATGGCTCGGAGTTGCTAAAACCTACTAATTTAGGTATTTTATATCCTTTAGGAAACTCTTGAAATTATAGATTGTAAAACTTTCGGTGTGTTTTGTCTGAAAAAAAATATGTATCACCCAAAACGAAAAAAATCGCAAAAATTCTTTGTAATATCTAAAGACTAGAAGGATTGATGAAACAAATCCTACAAACAAATTCTTGGTGTAACTTGGGGGTTATATAGTTCTTCAATATTGAACAGGGGCGTACATTTACAAATTTTCATGTTAACTCTACAGGTGAGATTGCAATGTATATTTAATAACGAGTTTGGAAGTAAAATGTCTTACCTGTCTCAGCAATGTCCAATGTTAAATAAAAGCAAAAAGACTTTGTTCTAAATACACCTTGAACACAATAGAATAATAGAATAGAATAAATTTTATTATTGACCTGTTACATTTAGGACCAAACTGGACCTCTCTTACAATGAACAGCAATTGTATATACCATTATATTTTACCTTGAGTCAGGTCTTTTAAGTCAGTATTTACTATAATAGATATTCCTATTACTTATACTATCTAATGGTTACAACATCATCAAAACAAAATCAAATATCCAATTTGAGATTAAAATAAAAATAAATAAACATAAAAGGAAATTTAACTCTCCATCATTCTATTCACATAAACGTTTCTAATACTCTTATATAAGCTATATACATTACAGACTTTAACAACACAAAATTTAAAATATATTATTTACATATATTAGTTAAGTCTTTCTAACATAATAATATATTGTGGATGTAATTAGTTGACCGTTGAGAATTAATGGAAGGAATTAGTTACGGGTGGCGGTCATTAAATGAAACAACTAAATAGTTTAAACTATTTTATTGTTTGCCAACGTTTCGACCCCCTTTGTGGGTCATCATCAGGGCTAAAAAGATACAAAAGAATATAATTTCAATGACATTACATACAATATTATATAACCTATTTAGCTGGAGAACGTCGGTATTAAAAAATAACAGAAGAACTGTATATGTAAAAAAACTTAATTAAAATACAATGACCATAGTACAATAATGAAAGTGTTATACAGAAAAACTAAAAATTTTCACTAAACAAAATTTACACTGGTATCAATAATTTACATGAAATATGAAATATAAAAATATGAAGTAGAGTGGAGATACGTACCGCATGGTGGGAGAATGGAAACCATGTACTGTTTGGTAGATGGGGGGTAGGTAGGATGGAAAATACGTAGGAAAAAAGGTAGAATGGAAAGTACGTACCGTATTTCTGGACAGGGTCTGACAACAATGACTAAAATTCTTAATACTACCATACAAAGAATTTTGTTTAGTGAACATTTTTATTTTTTCTGTATAACACTTTCATTATTGTACTATGGTCATTGTATTTTAATTAAGTTTTTTACATATACAGTTCTTCTGTTATTTTTTAATACCGACGTTCTCTAGCTAAATAGGTTATATAATATCGTATGTAATGTCATTGAAATTATATTCTTTTGTATCTTTTTAGCCCTGATGATGACCCACAAAGGGGGTCGAAACGTTGGCAAACAATAAAATAGTTGAAACTATTTAGTTGTTTCATTTAATGACCGCCACCCGGACTAATTCCTTCCAATAATAATATATTGTTATCAAACTTAAAATTATTTCTCATTTATTATTTCTCTTATATATTTTTTAATAGTTTCTAATGATTGATTTAAATTATTTTTTTTATTGAACATATTAAATGTTCTACATGAACTTACTATGAATGATTTATTGAAAATCGATGTTTTATGTTTTGGTATCAGCAATGTATATTTAGATGCTTTATTGTTACTATTATGAATGTCATGTAAGAAGATCATATTGTCGTAAAGATAAATGACCATAAATAATAATTAAATAACAATAAATGAACATCGAATAATAATGATTCCACTGTCGGTTAATTAGGCACTTGTGTGAACAGGAATGATTCACTCATTTATTATTTATTTGTAAACACGTTATGGCGGGAAATATTAGTATTAAGGGTCTTGCCAACTAATAATAAAAAGGTGAAGCACCGAAAATTCCAAACTTTTGTCCACTTAAATTAGTGATTTTACCCACTGCGCGTTGTTTGTAAGCCAATAAGTAAATAAAAAGTATTCTATTCTAATGACTTGGAGATTTGAATGTTCGAGAAGTTTGCATCTTCCTCTAGTTTTTCCAACCATTCGCCGATGTTACAGATTGGAACGAAGCTCCGTCCGGATCCGAACTACGCCGAAATGTGTTGCGCTCCTTTGAGACCGCCCCCGGAGGACCGGCGACACCCCGGTAGCGCACGGGCGAAGGCAGGAGCTTAAGATAAGAGATGCTCATTAGAAGCGGCGGAGGCAGACATAGAGCCTCAGACCGAAATGATTATTGAGGATTCCAAGATGGGGGGCTGGTGTCGATGGCCTACCCCCTCCAGCTCGCCGCACCTGTACCCAGTCCACCTCCGTCGTTGGCTCCGTGCGTGTCGGTGTGTCGGCAATGTGCTTCGTCGCGATCAGTCTCTAACCAGCTTGTGCTCCAGGGAGGATCTCATTTCGGACTGTCATCAGTAACGGTAAAAACACATTTATTATTTATATACTTATTACATTTATCCAGCCGTAGAATTGTGCTCTTGCCGGCAGATCTTTCAAACACGTAATTTTCTTTCATGTGTCTTAAATATAGATTTTGGGTAGGGTGTCTATAAAGCTGTCTGATCTGTATAGTATTTCACTGCGTTCAAATACACTGCCGGCTAATTATTATTTACAAATTTCAGTCGTACACAGAAACTTATGTTAAAAAGTAATCCATTATCCGAGCTTTGTAAAAACGAGAAACAACCCAAATTTATAACTGATAACTCTGAAAAATACATTTTCTTCATACCAGCCTAACAACACTGACCGCCAGTTATACAAGGAGTCAGATATGAACCCCGAATAAGACTAGGTCCATCGAATATTTTCATATTTATATATCTCCCTAAAGGCAACTACCAATAGGTTTCCACCGCAAAGTTTACCTCAAGAAACTCCAAATACTCTTATTTGGGTTACCTACATTATGTTTTTTGATCATATCCAGAGATAACACTGAGAACAAGACGTTTTCTTTTCCTTGAAACATCTTATTAGACGTTACATATGTATGCGAACTGTTAAAAATTCCAGTTGAAAACTACATCCTCGACTTCGCCAAGAACCCGGAAGTGTCAACCTGTACTTTGGAATTCTACTCCTCGAATGGAAAAGAATTTTTCTTAGAGATGCAGAACGGAACGTGG
Organism: Piezodorus guildinii; assembly: GCA_023052935.1. Classification (NCBI taxonomy): domain Eukaryota; kingdom Metazoa; phylum Arthropoda; class Insecta; order Hemiptera; family Pentatomidae; genus Piezodorus; species Piezodorus guildinii. The sequence goes on along the minus strand of CM041294.1, from coordinate 13,218,426 downwards.
CTCATTGATCTTAATAGAGGGATTAATTGGCCGGATTACCTTTGGCTCACCTGAAAAAATGAAAATTATTGTTATAGAAACCAGGTGGTTGTAGAGCGTTGCTGTATGTGAATCGATAACTATCGATAAAAGTCGTCATTTGATCTAAGATTTTGTCATATTAATGTATTACTTAAGCTGGTATAATTAGCCGGTGTCCATAAAAACTCTTAGGAAGAAATTACACTGTAATTTGTCATGATTTGAGAATTGGTTTGCCTAGAAAAAACTATCACAGTAAAAATATCTTATACTATATTTTATTAATTAGTAACTAGCATTATCTGTTCCTAAACAATTATAAAATCCTTAAGTATCTATATTCCATTTCTTTCTAAAAAAAAAAAAAAATATAATAATAATGCTTATAATAGATATATTTATTACACAAAATCTACTCCATACTCCCATTGCTGATAACACCGAATCAATGATAAGGGAGCTTCTTTTCGTATTATTAAAGATAATTTAAATATTAGAAAATACTACCATGTCAACATTTTAGTTTTTGGTTTCAAATGAATAAGGAAAAAATCCTAAGGAATTTCAAAGTGCATTAAAGGAATGTTCATGGAGATCGGAGAATCAGATAAAAACATTAATTCGCCCTCTAACAACTATAATCATTTTGCAGCTTATTCAGAAATCTGTAAGAAATGGTGTATGGTAATCAAATTATCAATATTTAATCAATTTAATAAAAAATTCATGTCTATGTCGTCTGTATACTAGAAACATGAATTCATTCTTCTAACGAACATAAAATTTGTGCATTAAGTACTAACAAATCTTGTGATATACTTAATATTATTAAGAAATATGATAAATTATTAAATATAATTTATTTAAGTTTATAGCAAACCCGGAAATATAAATAGAATTTTTGTGAAGATAGTTCACTTTTTAAAACATAACATTTATTGAATTTAATATCACCTTGATATTAATATATTATTTTATTGTATGATAAATAAATTATTTAAGAATTCATTATATCTACTTGGTAATAACTAATACCAGACTCATTTAACGATGTTACATCTAATTTAGCTTACTTTTTTTTTATTATTATTTTTTATTTTTTATTTTATTAAGATGTAATACAATCTGCCACCTTCTGGGGCAATGAGTATTACATATAGAAGAAATCATTCATCCCATATGTACATTTTAAATAAAAATTTGTTTTTGTTTTTTTTTAGAAACAATTCTTTATTGAGTAATATTACAATCTGTCCAATTTAGGACATTTTTAATAGTGATAAAGTAAAACATTCGTACTACATTCACACGATATATACAAAACAATAAATTTATATAATAATAATACAATATACAAAACAAAATCAATAAAAATATATACAAAAGTCACTCATACATATATACAATTAACAAGCATACAGCACGTGAGTGGAGAATCTAGCCAATGCTAGAACTCCAATATACATGTTACAAGAGGTCTCAAGGCCACTGCCGTTGTAAATAAAATTAAAGAAAAAAAAATTAATAAAGATTAAACTATTAAAAAAAAAAAAAAAAAAAAATATATATATATATATATATATATATATATACACACACACAATTAAATAAATACTATACAGAAAATAATAATTTAGCTTACTGTAATTTTAAATAGATTTTATGAGAGATTAATAAATATGTAATTGGAAACTCATACGAACAATTACATAATTATTAGGAAAATTGTTGAAATGTACCTATCCTATTAACATGACTAATAAAAACGTAATCTCTCCCCTTCAGAATTTTACGTATTACGTTCGAAGATTGATATTATGATGGTAAATTTTAATAAATTAGTTTAAAAAATACATTAATATAAACCATTTTTTTTTTTGTAAAATCAATGAACAATAAATTTTGATCAAAACTAGAGCTTAGATATATTATGTTCCACATCAGCGGTAAATAACATCAAAAATGTTGTAATATTACACAATGGTTTATTATTTTCAAAAAACTATATTAGGGTATAACATTTGTTATAGCTGTTTACAAGTAATTAACTAATATGGCAATTCATAAATTATTTTTTAAAAACATAGCCTATCACACTTTTTTTTTTTTTTTTTCATAGCCCCTTTTGTTAGCTCTTCTTAAAACCTTAGTTTTTGAATTTTCTCCTTTTTCTGCATTTATGCATTTTAATGATGTCAGATATCTCTATAATACCTGTAATATATAATTATCTTCTAGCAATCTATTATGAGGTGATGGGGCTCACCTTTTGGTTTAAGTAGAACCTTAACCTAATCCTAAAACCTAAATATCAATATTCTGCCATCTTTGAGATAATCCAGAAGGTGTTAGCTTACTATATATCGGATTGTTAATAAGTTTGACCGTTTCAAAGAACTTTTTATTCCTCTCAGTAACGAATTCGGAAAGTTTGTCAATTTTTAATTCCTCGTGAATTCTTGAGGTTTTAGATCTTTGGAACGATTGTAAACGTTTTTTGGTCGACTTAGCAATATGTGAAAAGAGTGGAGCACCATATAACAGAGTTGGACGTATAATGGCCTAATATATTGATATCTTCAGTCGAAGAGACATACTTGAAGAATTAATTAAGTGATTAAGCTGCCTTAATTTTTGCCTCACTGTCTTAATTTTTTTACCAAAGTGGACCGAAAACTTTAAATGTCTATCAAAGGTGACTCCGAGATATCTTATATGTTTGAATAGTTTAATTTCGCAGTTGTTAATTTTAAATTTTGGCGGTAATTTTTTCTTTCACTTTTAAAATGAGTACACTATTCCTTTCGTTTTATCTGCATTCACATCAATTTTTAACATTTTCAGCTCATCATCACTGCTGTTCAAGCTATTACTTATTACTGTAATTTGAAATAAATTTTATGAGATATTAATAAAAAATAAATAGGTAATTGAAAAGTCATATAAACAATTACGTAATTATTAGGAAAAAATGTTGAAATTAAATATCGAATTATAATGAAAATGAATATAAATTTGAATTGTTAATAGACATACAAAAGATAAGTGTTTTATAAAACAGAAGCTATTGACCCAATCGTTAAGATTACGAAGATGCTTCAGCCAACTAAAAACCTGTAATATATATGTTAATGTGGTCAAAGGATATGTTCCTACAACGCTTAAAATTTTAAGAATTTTAAAGAGCTCCGATTTTCATAGTGATATTTTGTATCAGGAGAGAATTTTTTGAAGAACCCAGTTCTCTGGACTGCCTATATGTTTATGTTAGTTTATGGTATCGAAGTTGTAGAACTAACAAAAAAAAAAAAAAAAAAAAAAAAAAAAAAGATCGTAGCTATTTGAATATTTTAATTACTAAAAGCTCGAGGAATTTCGTTTTTTATTCTATTCCATAGATAACATGGGCCTACTTATCGTGTCATAACATATCCGAAATAAATACTCGTATTTTTTTGCTTTCAATTTTTTTAAATTTTATTTTCTTAGTTCATAGCCTTTCGTTTTATTTATAATTTTTGGTCAACGTCTGTACTACTAAAGTTTTTTCTTTTTTCTTCCTTACAATCTGAAAGAATCAAAAGCGATGATAATTCCTTAAAATAATTTTATATAATATATTTTTCATATGTATGTATGTATATATATAATATATTTATTTGTTTTAAATATTACATTCCTAATAGAAAAAATCTGGTGCGGGCAACACACGAATTTCATACACTTACCTCCGTTTTAAAATCGTTTAAAGAATTTTCAAGAACAGTAATAGCTAAAGATGAGTGAAACCATTAAAAAATCAATTAAATGAAATTTCTATAGAAACATGTGTTTTATTAAAAATTATATTATATTATTATCTAAAATAATCAGTTATTTTCATCGGCTTTTCATCACTCTCCATTAACTTTTAAAATCTTGTGTATAAGATAATAATTTTTCTAAAAACTTCAGCTTTCAAACGGTATATCATACATGTATATTACTGTTCTCATGTTCAAAAACAAAAAAATTGCATTAAAAAAATATTTTTTTTAGTTTTCTCCTTTAGTTTTATTCTCATTTTAAATTCGCGCAACTTACATATTTAGCTGTTATTTATCAATGCTAACAAGATAATATGGCTATTTTTATATAATCTACAAAGTTAAAGGTACTTTAGAGGAAGAAAATTTAAATTATCGGCATTTAAGCCCTGTCAAACCATTTTAATCAGAACAAAATCTACATAACATTAAAGCCCATTAAATTTTACATCGATATATTGAGTTTAATCAAAATCGTCGGAAACATTTTCGAGAAAATCGAAAAAAGGTGCAAAATGCATGGTATAAAGTGCCTCTTCTGGTAAGCTCATATTAATGAAAAAGGTTTTGTAATGTCTCGGGTGCATATTTGTCTTAAATATGAAATTTCAGTTTTATAGGACCTACCGTTTCCGCCCAGGAGTTACCACACACACACAGACCTTTTTGCGGGACTTGGTTATTTGGACTCAGGGGACCCTAAAATGTGTATTTCCGTTGAAAACTGGAATTCGAAAATTTTCACGACCGCAATACTTTCCCTTACTATATATAGTAAGTGAAGGTAAAAATAATATTTACAATTTTTTACGTATTTTTTTATGGAAATAATCCACAGTATAGTCATTCCTGTAATGTTGGTTATTGTTGATAAATCAAGAGAAAATATTCCAGTACTTCCTAAAAGGTACTTCCTTGGTACCTATTCAATTGACATACGAATTTCCAACCCTCTAAAATCGATTAACAGAGGCGCGAAACGTTACAAATCGGGAAAACCCCTGGGATTAAACAAAAGAAGTTTAGACCCCATAAGAAACCCTTTTAATTCCAAATATTTTCACCTCCATCTTATTAATCTTCTGAGCCAAATTAGATGAGTTTAAGAGTGCGCTAAGCCTTAAAAGATTTGGTTAGGAATACCTGCATTGTTATTGATGCGGATCCCACCGCATTTCATGTTATTTGTTTCAAATGCAGTATCCATTGAAAGAATGCATGCATGTTTAATAATTCGGAAACCGCAATAATGGCGTCCTGTGGATTACTGAACTTTATAACATAAACTTATAATACTAACCTAGTGTAATTTTTAGAGTCACAAGACTAAAAACATTATCAATATCGTAAAGAAATATAATTTCCTATTCTGGACTTTAATAGTTTATGTATAATTATTATACATTTTAAAAAATGTGTTCGTATTCTTTAATAGTGCCCCACTCATACCTGTTGAACGAATCTGATACTTAGGACTCCATCTTAACAAAAGTAGATACAGATTACTAAAAAAAAAGGAATAAATTTTGTGTCGTCCGTAGAGCTTGCGATTTGTTTTTGACCTAAATAAAGTTAGAATCGGTCATAATTACTCCGAGATATTTGAGGTGCGATCGGGTTTGAAACAGGGTGACTCCCTTTCACCTGTTTTGTTTAATATAGCTTTAGAATATGTCATAGAAAAGGTGGTGTGTAGCGAGAAAGGTTTAAATATGGGTTACAAGATTTCGGTTTTGGGGTTTGCCGATGATCTGGTACTGCTAGGTGAAGACAGGGAAACCATACAGCTAAATACAAGCGTGTTAATAAAAACCGGTAAAGAAATAGGACTCGAATTAAATACAGATAAGACGAAATATATGATTAGTAGCAGAAACGGTGGTGATCTTGGAGATATTGATGTATCAGGGCATACTTTTGAACACGTTGAGAAATTCAAGTATTTAGGTTCAATGATAACAATAATTAATTTTATAGCATCTCGGAGACTCAAATGGGCGAGTAAAGTTGTTGGCTCGATGAAGAGCAGATTCCGAGAAAGTTCCGAAAGGCAGGCCGAAGCGTCGATGGGAGGAATTGCGTCAAGGCTGATCTCGGGGGCTTGGGATTGAACGGTGAACATTGGACGAGTCTGTGTAGGCGGAATTTGGTGGTATCGGCATCGAACCTTCGGGTTCGCTAAGCCTATTATTACTATTACTTTTGACCCAAAGTAGGCAAATACATTAATAAAATAATAATAATTCTCTAATAATAAAAAAAAATTCATATATATATATATATATATATATATATATATACACAAAAAAAATAATTAAAAAAAAACAATAACCTATAATTGAGATACATATAGAGTTGGCAAATAACTAAACGTCATACAAACAATGATAACGATATACAATATTTACAATCTGTTAAAGGGGTCCTCTATTGGGCTTTTCTCTCTAAGTGCAGAGGGAAAAGCGAAATACAAATGATCCCAGCGCCTCTCTCTCAGCCGCATCACTGGTGTGAGACAATGGAGGCTGAGTTAGGGCGCAATAGCCACAAAGATACCATGTACATGAGTGGAGGATCTAAACAGTGTCAGAACTCTAGTATAAATGTTTACAAAACGTCGCGGGGCCACTGTCGTTTCAATCTTTGAGGAGGATCGTAGAGGTGGGTGGAGCTAGAGAGGGATTGAGCTAAAGGATTAGGATGATAAAGAAGGTTCTGATGGAATTTGGAAAATTTGTATGGAACTAGGCCTAAAATAAATGGAATATTAAGGCCGTGGTGTAGGGCACAGTTGGTAACATAATAAGGAACGTATATTAATAACTTTTAATGGCTTTTCCTCATTGTGTGGACAACTATAGAAGATGTAAGAAGTATTGTAACATCAGCTGTTCTTATTTTCTATTTCTTATTTATCCTCACCAGAGGGCATTAAAAATTAAATTATATAATATAAAAGCCTACGTTATAAATAAGTTTTAATCAGAGAATGATTGGATGAGCTTTTCATAGAGCAATAAATTTAAATGATTTAAATTAAATAGGACTCGAATTAAATACAGATAAGACGAAATATATGATTAGTATCAGAAACGGTGGTGATCTTGGAGATATTGATGTATCAGGGCATACTTTTGAACACGTTGAGAAATTCAAGTATTTAGGTTCAATGATAACAAGGAAAAATGAAATCCAGGAAGAAATCAAGTCCCGGTTAAAGGTGGGAAATGCGTGTTATTATTCAGTTGCTAAGTTACTTAGTTCGCGGCTTCTATCTAAAAACTTAAAAGTTAGAATTTATAAAACTATTATTCTTCCGACGGTCCTTTACGGATGTGAATATGGATGAAACGTGGCCGCTTACTTTGAAGGATGAACAACGGCTTGAGGTTTTAAAAAATAAGGTACTGCGTAAAATATTTGGTCCGAAGAAAGATGAGGCCACTGGGGAGTATAGAAGGTTGCACAACGCGGAATTGCGGGACTTGTATCCTCTGAATATAATTGATTTTATAGCATCTCGGAGACTCAAATGGGCGAGTAAAGTTGTTGGGCTCGATGAAGAGCAGATTCCGAGAAAGTTCCGAAAGGCAGGCCGAAGCGTCGATGGGAGGATTGCGTCAAGGCTGATCTCGGGGGCTTGGGATTGAACGGTGAACATTGGACGAGTCTGTGTAGGCGGAATTTGGTGGTATCGGCATCGAACCTTCGTGTTCGCTAAGCCTATTATTACTATTACTTTTGACCCAAAGTAGGCAAATACATTAATAAAATAATAATAATTCTAATATTTTTAATTTGTTATTAACTTGTCTCTGGCTGTTCTTGACTTGATTCTAAAAACTTCGATGAAAAAACTGATTGTACATGATATTACGAGCATTATCTGAAATAAAAACAAAATACTAATAAGAATACGTTCATACATATTAAAAATATTAAAAAAATATCTTTGACTGATTCTAGGTATTAGATTTTTTTTATACTCATTCTATAAAAGAAGCTTTTATTAAAACCACGAAATACCTGAGTCAGTGGGGACTGAAAACCAACACAGAAAAAACTGAGCAATAATATTTAGAAAACGCAGACCCAATCTTCCCTCTACTATACAACTCAATAGAGTAACAATAGTAATTTCAAAACACTTTAAATATTTAGGAGTCACCCTGGATTATAAACTACTTTTCAAACGTCACGTGGACAATAAAATAAATAGTGCCCGTAAATTATTGTATAAAATGTACCCCTACTTTCAAAATTAACACTAAAAAACAAAATAATTTTATATAAATCTGTTATCAGACCTATAATTACATATGCATGCCCAGCCTGGAGTCTTACAAGCAAAACACATATTAAAAAATTGCAAGTACTACAAAATAGATGCATAAGAATAATCAATAATTGAGACGTTGATTTCCAAATGGAACTATATCCATTCTGGGAAATTTTACAGGAGACGCGACAATCACTAATTATTATATTATTAAATTAGCTAATTTGATTCTTTACGCATTAAAATGCAGAATTGTTTTTTTAGCCTATTAATAATATCATATTAAAGTTATGAAATGAGATGTTTTGGAATAATTTGTAAAAAAATTAAATGTGTAATTAGTTCCTTTAGAAAATAACAATATTTCTAAATTGCGTTTATAAAGGACTTGGGTGTACATTAGATAAAATCAAATAGGAGATTTAGATACATTTAAGTGATGAGAATACAAATATGTAAAAAAATCAATTTTGTAAAAAATGTCCTTTAGTACCTTTTGGAAATCAATGCCTCAATTATCCACCATACACGAAAATAACTACCATGCACAAAGATCTGGACATCCCTACAATACAAGAATTTATACACTAACAAACACAATCATTTTTCTCAAAATACCAAATGACAGACGATACCCTTATATAACAAATTGGTAATTATACTAAACTATCAACCCCTAAATATAGACATAAGAGAACTAAACATATACTGTTATAAAATTTTAAATTACTCAATTCCATCGTATGATTTTAATAACTATAATTTTGTTTAATTATTTATTTTAATTTTTATTTCTATCTGATTATTTCTTCTTTTTTTTTTTTAGTTTTTTTTTTGTTTTCTTTTCTTTTTCTTTTTTTTTTTTTTTTTATTCTTTTATTGATATTTACAACTGTACACAGTACAACAAGTAAATGAGCTATTTACAGAACATTGGCTTGGAAAAGTCTTGAGAAGAATCTACCCAGTGGTAGCACTTCAGAGTTTATTTGGTAAGCAGGTCCCGAGGCAACCGTCTTTTCAGACGCCTCGGAGGATTATCGGGAATAGATGCCGATGAGAGGATACGGACAAGCGGGTTTGTATGGGCGGGTAATTTGGAATGAAAGGAGGAGTATCTTTTTTGGGCAATTTCTGCAACGATTTGGATATTCAGGTCTCTATGGATGAGTGTGTTGGTAACAAAGTACGGAGCGACTAGGATTTGTCGAAGGATTTTGGATTGCAAGGATTGAATGCGGGAGGAATTCGATGGTTTAGTGGAGCCCCATAGTTTTCTTTTCTTAGTTGGGTTTTTTTAATTTTTACCAACAATAAAAACCATTGATGTACAAAATAAATTTTAGCAAATAAGTAGCGCATTGTAATGGATTTCGAATCAATGTTTTTAAAAACTGTACAGATGTATGCTATATAAGTAAATATTGATATTGTTGTAAAAAAATACTGATTCTAGGCTTTTAATGGAGAGAAATTAATTTTTCGGAATTAAGTTTATTATTAGAGGGGCTTCCTGCTCATTCAGATCTTGACAGACGAAATTAAACAGCTCTAAAAAAAAACGGCGTTCTGGTTTATTATCTAGTTGGGGCTGCCTCACTCAGGCGAAATGACCGACTACTAGAATGTAACTCCCCGTAGCAGTACCTCGTTTAATTGACAACATTTTGACAGATTTGGGAACCGTGAAACGAGACAATTATGGCCGGGAGGGCTCGCGTAGCACAAAATTAAAACTCCTTAATGGTATTTTTTAATTTTATGAGGAAGGCGGTCCGTTAGAATACATTATTCATTAAATTCATTCTAGGGCTCCTTCATAGAGTCAATAATTATGTAATTAGCCGTTTGCAGCCCGCATTTTCTTCCTCGCCGCTTCCAAATATCCTAATTGATTTGGTACAGCCTGCGTGTATGCCACTATTTGAATATGGATTTAACATTTTAGGAGAAATAATCTTGTTATCGTATTCTCGGATCTTCTCACTTCCATACAACTTTTTTTTCCCCCGTAATATTACCCGTGTTAAGGAAAAGTATTCAGATATTATTTAGTATAATGATAAAGTACCCCTCATGTCAGTAAACATAAAAATTGTACGATCCGGTAGTTTAATAATAATGCCTGCAATTGATGATTTCGGCAAAAAAAATCGTTTTCTAAAATAATTCCTTTAAAAACCAGTAAACAGCAGAAATTTTAAGAAGAAAAAAATCTGTGCGGGCAACACACGACTTTCACTTACCGTTCTTAAAATCAATTAAAGAATTTTCAAATACAGTTAGGGATAAAAATTAGTGAAACTATTAAAGAATTAATTACAATTGAATTTCTATAGAAGCATGTGTTTTTATTAAACAATCTATTATATTATTATCTAAAATAATCAGTTAGTTATATCGGCTTCTCATCACTCTCTATTAACTGTTAAAAGTTTTGTATAAGATATAATTTTTTTATAAAATCTTTAGCTTTCCAACGGTATATCATACATGTTTATTACTGGTATTATGTTGAAAAACAAAAAATTGCTTTAAAAAATTCGTTAAATTTATATATTTACCTGTTTTTCATCAGTGCTAACTAGATAATATAGTTATTTTTATAGAATCAACAAAATTAAAGGTAATATCGACATTTAAGCCCTGTCAGACCACTTTAATCAGAATGAAACCTAGATGATATTAAAGCCCATTAAATTTTACATCGATATAGCAAGTTTAATAACAATCGTCGAAACCGTTTTTGAGAAAATAATAAAGAAGTGCAAAATGCATAGTATAAAGTGGCTCTTCTGGTAAGCTCATTTTGATGAAAAAGGTTTTGTAACGTCCCTGGAGTATATTTGTCTTAAATATGAAATTTCAGTTTCATAGGACTTACCGTTTCCGCCCAGGAGTTACCACACACAGAACTTTTTACGGGACTTGGTTATTTGGACTCAGGGGACCCTAAAATGTGTATTTCCGTTAATAACTGGAATTCAAAAATCTTCACGATCGCAATACTTTCCCTTACTATATATAGTAAGTGAAAGTAAAAATATATACAAAACCTAAAAGTCATTTGGGGAACTGCAAATAAGCCAAACATTAAAATTATCCAATTATTTCAATCAAAATTACTTAGGAAAATTGTTAATGCACTTTTTATGTATCTAACGAGACACTACATACTGACCTAGACATCCCATTCGTCATTGCAACTGCCACTGATCGCTACAATAAATTTCACGACAGACTGGCCCTAAATTCAAACCCGCTGACTCACAACCTATCCACTGCCACAAACCCTTATAATACATCCAGAAGATTATCGAGGCAATGGCCAAGACACCTGATATACTGATAGCATTTTGTTTTTTAATCATTTAGAGAGTTAGAAATCAAAAAAGAAAATAAGGCCTAAAAAGGTTCAACTTTAAGTTACTTGTTTCAATGAAGGTTATATTTCGTTAAGTAGTTATAACAAATGAATTATTTATTATTTGTTGCTGGTTTCTTTGTTTAGTCAATTAGTTAGTATTATTTTGTTAATTCCTTATAACAAATGATTAATTTATCAGTTTATATTTATTAGTTTTATTTACCAGTTATTATTATACAATTTTTTATATTCTATAACTTAATGTTCTGTAACATAATTTATATTATGTAATAAAAATACGCGTTGTATCGCAAGATGGTAAGCGTAGAAATAAATGCACTCCTTGCAGGGTTACTGTAATGAGGAAAACCGTAACCTATAATTAAGATACATATAGAGTTGGCAAATATCTAAACGTCATACAAACAATGATAACTATATACAATATTTACAATCTGTTAAAGAGACCCTAGATTGGGTTTTTCCCTCTAATTGCAGAGGGAAAAGCGAAATGCCAAAGATCCCAGCGCCTCTCTCTCAGCCGCATCACTGGTGTGAGACAATGGAGGCTGAGTTAGGGCGCAATAGCCACAAAGATACAGTACATGAGTGGAGAATCTAAACAGTGTCAGAACTCTAGTATAAATGTTTACAAAACGTCGCGGGGCCACTGCCGTTTCAATCTTTGAGGAGGATTGTAGAGGTGGGTGGAGCTGGAGAGGGATTGAGCTAAAGGATTAGGAAGATGAAGAAGGTTCTGATAAAAATTGGAAAATTTGTATGGTACCAGGTCTAAAATAAATGGAATATAAAGGCGGTGGTGTAGGGTACAGTTGGTAACATAATAAGGAACGTATATTAATAACTTTTAATGGCCTTTCCTCATTGTGTGGACAACTTATAGAAGATATAAGAAGTATTATAACATCAGCTGTTCTTCTTTTCTATTTCTTATTTATCCTCACCAGAGGGCATTAAAAATTAAATTATATAATGTAAAAGCCTACGTTATAAATAAGTTTTAATCAGAGAATGATTGGATGAGCTTTTCATAGAGCAATAAATTTAAATGATATCGATTTTCGCGGTTAAGCTTTGCAATATCTTTAACATGCAAAGAGAAATAAACACTTATCCTGCCTAGGCTGGATGGAATTAACCACAAGAAGTAGGGATGAAGTTGAACTTATAAATTAAGTTATCAGATGCGTATAATCTTCGAATTCCCCCTCTCTTCATTTTCTTCAGGAACTTGTATACGATCTGTTTAATTTAGTATAGCTTGATCATTAGTTGCGGTTACTTGGATTAGAGCGCGTGCATGATTCTTCGTTTCCGGTGCCTCGGATCTTGTTATCTTCTTTGAAGTTAATTGTTGTAGGCTGTACCTCATCTTATGTTGGGTTGTGTCACATAAAATGTCCGTTTTCAAGGTAAAGGATTTTTATTTAAAATACGATATGAAAACAAGATAATTTTATTCCAAGCATTACCTTCTTTTTCCCAACGTGACACCAACTTTTTTATCCCCGAACTGAAAAACTCTGAGCTTTGAAGTGAAACAAAATCTGAAAACGCACTTTTCACTTGATCTGAAAAGTTGTCTGATTCCTGAACAGGTGGTAATCTGTTGGAGACAAGTCGGGAGAATATGGTGGGTGCCGAAGAACGTCGTAGACCAGTTCTTTCAATTTTTGCACGGTATGCACTTGCATTTATTTGTGTTGAGAGTCATTTAACTGTTTGATAGCGGTTTCCTTTTACTGTATGTTTGAGAACATCGTTGTCTATTACGGACGGAGGTCTTCCTCGGGGCAAGTTTTCCAATTCGGTATCCCTAGCTGAAAACTTAGCAAACCAACGGCGAATGGTCCGTTCATTAACACTCCCTTCCCCAAACGCCTTGCAAATATTTCTAGCGGCCTCAGCTCCTAAATGACCGAGTTTAAACACGTACAAAAATATTACTTAAAAATAGCGTGTTTCCATGTTTATATTTGGAGGTATACTAGAAAGTAGGTAATTTATTGGGAAGCTAATGTTTATAATGCAAAGGTAGAGGATTAGTAACTGTTTAAATATGTAAACATTCGGAAGAAAACAACAGAGACCTGAAAAATCCTTTATGTATTTCAGAAACTATAAAAACGGACATTTCTTGTGAAACAACCCAATAATTTTGACCCACTCAGCAAAAGGCAGGAGAAGGCCGGGAGAAATGCCTCCTTAAAAAAAAAAAAACCGTAATAGTTTCATATAACTGCCATCTTACAAAGTGAATTCTCTCGCAAGATGAATCGTAGAACATCGATGGGAGGTTCGCGGGATCTGTATCTTGCCCCTTCTGGAAGGTCAATTTCAGTCTGGTCTTGTAAAAATGAAAGACAACATTCAATTTCAGAATGTACAAAAATCTGATATAAATACTCATTATTTTTAATGACTAATACAAGAAGCTACTAATGCCCAACGATTCTAATCGCTAATTGCTAGATAATTTCTCATAATAGGTTCAAAAAAATTTGTTTTGTTTTTCTCTCCAAATCTTTATTTACACCTGTCAGAAGCTTGGACTAATGTGAGATCAGACATGATAGGCATGGGGAAGTAAAGTGCCCAGCAGCCAAGGCTTTAATTTAGCAGAGGAGGTACCTCATCCAGCTTCGTTTTAGCCTTCTTCTGACCGGCATTTCAGCTACTGACTTGTCTTTAGGCAGTCTATTCCGGTGTCCGTTAAGTATACTGTGAAAACGAGAATAGAGTGTTCGTATATGTTGGTCAACTGTTGGTTGTTGTAAGTCCGTATGGGTCAGGAGCTGTCGTTAGGAGTCTTAAAATTTTGGATTGATATGATTGCAGTTTTTGTATGAGAGTCTTTTTTGTTGAACCAAAAATCAATGAAGCGTAAGTCCATATTGGCTTAAGAAGGTATGTGTACGTATTCAGTTTTGGTCTAATTTTTAATTTAGGTTCAAAAATGTTTGTTTGTTTCTTTATTTAACGTCACTTTATGCTACTATGGCTAATCGGACGATGCTACAGTGGGAGTCCTAAATTTTGCCTACCCTGGTTTTATTAGGATAGGGATCTTTAACGAGTACCTGACATCGCACAGGGTCGGGACCACCTTTTAACGTCCCCTCCGAAGGACGGCATAACTAAGGATTTTTTACTCCCATTAAAAAATCCTAGGACCACCTGCGGGTTTGAACTCGTGACCTTTGGCATAGGAGGCTGTTATGCTAACCACCCAACTACAAGTGATCCCTGGTTCAAAATTAAATGCAGAAATTCCTTGACTTGAGAATTGTGATGATTTCGAAAATAAAAATAAAAACTATGCAAATTATTACTCAATGGTTTATTATTTATAAATATAAATTATTCCAAATCATAGTTAAACTGAACAGACTGATTTTTTTATTCGAGTTCTACATATGTGTCTGGAAACGCAAGGCCTCAATTTTCAAAGGGAGAGAGGAGGAGGTAATTTTTATACAATTCAAAGGTTCATTATTAAAAATAATTAACCAATATTCGTGGCGCGGAATGGGTTAACTATAAATTTGTAACGTATATCTCTTTTTTACAAAGGAATTCTCCATGAAATTTTAGAAGCTATGCGACATGAAATTAATGACGTGGATCCCCGCGATAAGAGAAAGGGTGAAAACTATTATAACAACACCGATTATTAGGTATTTTATAATGTTTTAAGTATTTTTAAAAAATCTTTTCATAAAAATATTTCGAAACGTTTCATTTCCCGGGCGTGAGAGAATAAAACTTCACACGCCGCCTCTGAAATGTGGGTACCTAAAATTTGTGGAAATATCTGACAGATGTGCATAATCACTTCATTGCCCAGCCTTTGGCCAACAAACAGTGTGGATCTTTACTACGCATAAAACCAAGAACCCTTACACCAGATAACTTAGATTGGTACAGGGTTTTTAAATTTTTTATTCAAATTAAAAGAAAGATTTGTGGATTGATGGGGAATTAGCGTGGAAAAAAATGTATTAATGTATCAGCATGTGAAATGAAGGGTGGATTGACACTTTATACATTGTATAAATTTTAAAATATATTTTAAAACGGTTTAGATAATTTATTGGTTTGGAATTTAGATGATTTAGCTTATTTTCAATGACTTTTTTATGGCATCTATCAAGTTCGCATTATGAAGATTGTCGCACTGCTGAGATCAAAATAATTAATTATGACCATTTCACAAAACGGCTGGATGTCATGTTCTTACAGAATAGTTTGCTAGTAAAGGAGCATCATTTCTTAGGAGATGAATGACAGAGGATGAGCAAAGCTATTATTCCACGATCAAAGAGCTGTAAAGACCTGTTTGGGTTGTAGCAAGTGTCATAGCACAATGTCATAAAACTGACATTACAGTCCCGGCTATATGATCCTACTATAGCGTGCAATATAGAATTTATTTGTCTATAAAATTATACAACCGGCATTCGCGTCATTCCCGGGAAGCGTTTACAATCTTATTGTTTTTATTTGACGGAATAGTAAACTCTTTTACTCATCAAATACACGTAAATATACTGAGTGTACTGCTTAGTTCGTCTGATGGGAATGTTTATACATTTCTATAGGACTTGTGAATTTTAAGACGTAATAAACTGTATAGGCCTGAAGGAATGAAGAGCCGGTGTTCTTCAGTTAGTTGGAGGCTGGTCAACATTTCTTTCTAAGTAGTTGTATTTTTATTTTTAACTAATATATATATATATATATATATTATATATATATATATTATATATATTATATATATATGTTTGATCAGTTCTTGACAGTTGATAATTTAAGTTTTTGTTGTTCTCAGGTTTCAGTCAATGAATAAACAATTTTATCTATGCGACGTTTCGAGAATTTATCGTTCTCATAATCGTATAATAATAATGCCTTAACAATGGAAAAACAAAAAAACACGGAACATTTATATTTTTTTTTTTTTTTTTTTTATAAACTTCTTTATTTGAATCAAAACACAGACATATTACAGTGCAAGTATAAGTCACTATCCCACTAAGGCGAGCCCGTGTGTGGGAAAGGAGTTCATCTGCGGCAATTCAATAAAAGTACAATAACAAACAGTAACAGTACACAGTATGATACAATACAACACTTAAATAATATAACAAAATTTTTAAAGAAACAGTAACACACTATATATAAAAAAAAAATTATATAATACATAAGAAATATAACATACAATTATAAAGAAACTGTAACACACTACACTGTTATTTTATAAAATACAATTATAAAGAAAGTAACACAGTATGAAGCAGTAATTGACTAAACCAAAAGCAATAAGGAATACAAATTCATATATTCAAGATATAAAATTAAGGCAGTAAATACAATATTGAATTACATGAAAAGCAATATAAAAATACATATCATAGTACACAGTAAGAAATTGACAATATCAAAAGTCAATAAAGAATACATATACTTGTATACAGGATAAATATCAGAATGAGTGACGCGGGCTGGCATTGACGACATGTCTATAGCGATGAGTAATTTGGATTCAACAATTCAGCAATTTTCTCTTCACTGAGGGATTTCGCCCACATTTTAACATTGTAGTAATAATTTGAATACTTTGGAGGATTTGTGTGAGAAATATGAAAATTTGGAGAAATATTGTTGTACACAATAGAAATGGAATAACAAGTCTGGTGTGTCGTCCAGTTATGTTTTGGTCTTGGCACAACTAAGCTAAAGTAATTTTTCAGTCTTGTAGAAAAACGGTGGTCAATCTTCCCGACTAGCTCATCCCATCTAAAATACAGCTTATTGATAATTGAGACCATGTATAATTTTTTTGCAGACATTACATTAAGGTCCGAGAATAATTATAATTAATATATGATTTTATTGTTAGAGATATAGAAAAGAATACATTGAACAATGAATACTCATACAGTAGGTACATAGATATTTTAAATTAGGATTTACATTAAAGATATTATTATAAAATCACTTACAATTTTGGACAAAATAGTGTCTAAATTAGACATGTTTAACCTACATACTTTGAAAGAACACTGAAAAAATAAAAAAAGGAATAGTTCAAGTATGGAAGATTTTCTAGGGATTTATGATGACGTCAGGAGTCTGGGGTATTCTCCTATTGTTGAGTTATTTTATTTTGTTATTATTATTAAGACGTTAATTTTTTTTAAAAATTTTAATATGTATTTATCAAATTTGACATGCATTAAGGTCTTGGACATCCGATTTTTTATTTATGGCGCGATTTTTATCTATGGTAATCATTTCCTTAAAATTTCGTTTGAAGCTGTTTTTTTCCTTATGAATCATTTTGGGTGAGTGAAATTTGAATGAATATCCCGTTTTTCTGAAATGTGTAGAGAGGGCAGTTTGGTCAGGTTTATTTGGGTTTTTTAAAATTTTTAATTGAAGTGCAGCTATATTTGTGTTTGTGTATACTATATATTAGTATACTATATATATTAAAGAGAAATTAATGATATATATAAAAATATATTCACGAATAATGTAGGAACAAACTCATAACTTGCAACGCGAGATGCAGCGTTTCAAATCGTTTCATGTTGCTTGAAAATTTTTTCACCATGTGAAAGCAGAAACATAGGCTTCCAGATTGCTTCGCTTTTAAATTATCTCAGCACAATCTTTTCGTACTTTAATTTACTTTCCTTATTGGGAGCGGCGATGTCTAGTGGATCTCTAAACTACTGTTCTCTGGGACCCGGGTTCATATCAGAAATATTTTTCTATTATTTCAGCCGTGGAGCGCCCATGGAGTATAGAGACCTGGGGCTCACTCAGCCACTTTAAAGCGGGTACCCAAAAATGAGGAAACCTCGAGGCTAAGCGTGATCAAGGTCTAATCACCTCATTGCATGACCGTTGGTCTAAAAACATAATGAATCTCTAAATGTACTGACAATGAGTCCAAGATCCTCCATGGGTAGTAAAGGTACGGAGCTTTCGTTACTTTATTTTTATATTATTTTTTCCGTACTTTCATTAGATCCACATATATCGACCCTTTATAACAAAACTATCATCTCATAAAATAACTTAATTATATCACAACCGAACATATATTCGACAATGTCAAAATATTAACCTTTGCTATAAAGTATAATATTTTAACAACATCATTACTTGTAATATTAGAATACACAGTTTATTCATTTTTAAAACGATTCGAAAATATCCATTATTAAGAAGTACTTATCCAAAAATACAACTAAATTTTACGAATATACTTTTAATGGTTCAAGCATTTTACCAGTTTTGTATGCTTTATTTTATGCTACTGTAGCTAATCGGACGATGCTCCAGTGGGAGTCCTAAATTTGATCTTTCCAGGTTTATTAGGATAGGGATCTTTAACGAGTACCTGACATCACACATGATCGGGAGCACCTTTTTACGTCCCTCCGAAGGACGGCATAACTGAGGTATTTTTACTCCCATTAAAAACTCCTAGGACCACCTGTGGGTTTGAACCCGTGACCTTTGGCATAGGAGGCTGTTATGCTAGCCACTCTACTACAGATGATCTCGCATTTTACCTGTAAAATATTTTTTATAAATTTCTGATAATAATATGAAGGATATTTCAGACCTGGAAAAAAAAAATATTAATCTATTGTATTTTTTGTATAGTACCATAAGACATTAAAATATTCCTATTATATTAAAATAGTCCTATAGGAAAAAAAATCAACCAAATTAAGTTGGGCTGCATAACTTATTCAATAAACGATTTATTTATTTTTTCTTTTACAACTTTTTAATTTTTTTTATAGAAGTTTTATTGATAATGAAATTTGCTATCTTGTTATTTATAGGTAGTAAATAGTTTATTTATTTGTGAATGAATATTTTGGACGTTTGTCCAGTAATCACGAAAGAAGTCCATATCGTTGATTAATTTTTTTTCTCTCTTAGATGGCTTGCTTCTTCGGCCAAGGCTTAAATAACTATGTCGGAAACCTTTATGGGAATATTATTAAGCTTAAGATATAATAATTATTGTTGAATATTTTACTTTAAAATATTATATAAATTATGATCCTTTCTTAGCAACTCATACCTGCCTCTGTTAAATCCCAAACTAAAGTTGAAGATGCCTGAGAAGTATCCAGGAAGATCGGTCCTGCTGGATAAAAATCCTGGTGAAGAGGGACGGGAAGGAAGCGCAGTGGAAGGCAACGGGACTTTTTCTGTCTCCTCAGCCCGACCCTTTGAATATTCCATTAATGGGCAGGCTTCAAGATGAATGGTCGGGGCTCCTGATGGATCTTCTTCTATTCTCTTCCTCGGATGTCCTTTATTATATGCTGAATTTAAATATATAACCTCTCTCATAGTTCGTTTATGCCATCCACAATTGATTAAGTCAGTTGAAATTTAGGTGTTATATATTCAATAATAATAATAATAATTGGCTTACCGAACCCGAAGGTTCGATGCCGATACCACCAAACTTCGCCTGCACAGACTCGTCCAATGTTCACCGGTCAAGCCCAAGCCCCGAGATCAGCCTTAATGCAATCCTCCCATCGACGCTTCGGCCTACCTTTCGGACGCCTACCAGTCGGTTCAGCGAATACCAACTTTCTCGGAATCCGTTCCTCACTAAGCCCAACAACTTTACGCGCCCATTTGAGTCTCCGCGATGCTATCAACTCAATTATATTCACAGGGCACAAACTCCGCAATTCCGCGCTGTGCAACCTTCTAAGCTCCCCAGTGGCCTCATCTCTCTTCGGACCAAATACTTTACGCAGTACCTTATTCTCGAAAACCTTAAGCCGTTGTTCATCCTTCAAAGTAAGTAGCCACGCTTCGCATCCGTAAAGAACCGTTGGAAGAATAATAGTTTTATAAATTCTAACCTTTAAGTTTTTAGACAGAAGCCGCGAGCTAAGTAATTTAGCAACTGAATAATAACACGCATTTTCCACCTTTAACCGGGACTTTATTTCTTCCTGGATTTCATTTTTTCTTGTTATCATTGAACCTAAATATTTGAATTTCTCTACGTGTTCAAAAGTATGACCTGAAATATTGATATCATCAAGATCGCCACCATTTCTGCAACTAATCATATAATTCGTCTTATCGGTATTTAATTCGAGACCTATTTGTTTACCGGTTTTTATTAACACACTTGTATTTAGTTGTATAGTTTCCGTGTCTTCACCTAGTAGTACCAAATCATCGGCATACCCCAAAACCGGAATCATGTCACCCATTTATATATTCAACATTTAGTTATATATTCAAACCATATATAATTGAATTGATATAACTATATAGGTAAAATTGGGGAAATAGAACCCATAAACGTAATATTAGGTTTAGCGTATTTGTTCTGAACAATAATAAATAAAATTCGAATTTATGGGGAAGATATTTACAATTAAAAATCGAGATGTTGATTTCCAAAAAGTACTTTTTTTTTTTTTTTTTTTTTTTTTTTTTTATTCGTATATATTACAATTTGTCATAATAGACAATAATAATAGTGTTACAGGATCTCATTCATACAATATTTACAATATAAATAAAAGGAAAGTCAAATTACATAAATAAATAAACGTATACAATAACAAAATTAAGTAGACAAAATAAATTACAAATAAATGAAGTTAACAAATAAATAAACAAAACATGTCACATTCATACCTATGTACAATATTTACAATCAGCTCGGGAACCTCAGACGGGGCTTGTCCCCCACTTGTGGAAGGACAGGCAGAGTCAAAAGGATCCCAGCGCCTCCCTCTCAGCCGCATCACTGGTGAGAGCCAGCGGAAGCTAAGTGAGGGCGCCATAGTACTAAAGGACATTTTTTTTCGAAATTGGTATTTTGACATATTTGTTTACTAAAGGTTTAGTTTTTTCTAAATCCGCCATCAGATCAAAAAACATAGAAATACTTTAAATACGTATTTGAAAATTGCATTTCCTTCCAAAACATACTATATCCCCTGTAAACAGATATAACCTATCCTTTCATTTTCTTTAAAAAATGTCCTATATTTCTCATCATACCTCAAACCGTAATATTCCATTTAGTACGCAAGGTTTTAGAAACAATATTACGTACCGAATCGTAACGAAGTTGTTAACTTAAACGGTAAGTTGTTATAATTCTATGAACTAATATTGTTAATAATTATTTAAAAAATGTAAAGACTTAATTACTAAATTGACTTAATTACTTCTATTTATTTTCTTTAAGTCTTAATAGACCTAATTATTTCACTGTTGTAACGCTCGCTCAATGAATCGGACGATACTACAGTGGGAGTCCTAAATTTTGCCTGTCCACGTTTTATTAGGATAGGGTTCTTTAACGAGTACCTGACATCGCACAGGCTCGGGACCACCTTTTAACGTCCCCTCCGAAGAACGGCATAACTAAGGATTTTTACTCCCATAAAAAATCCTAAGGCTACCTGCAGGTTTGAATCCGGGACCTTTGGCATGAGAGGCTGTTATGCTAACCACCCTGCTACAGGTAACCCCTCATATAATTAGGTTAATTTGTTTCTTATCTTTTCTTTTATAAATTTATTAGGTTAATTTGTTTCTTATCTTGTTTATATGTATTTTATTCTATTAAATGTATTGTGATTCGTCGTTTGCTTCCATAATTTTTTTCAATTTTAAATCTATACAGTCCACTAATTTATTTCAATAGAACCACCCTCAATTTTGAGTTGTCATTTGGAAGTGCTGTTCTTTCACGGATAGCTCAGCGTATACACTGATTGTAAGGATGTCTCATCCGAAATCATTTGTAAATATTTTGTCAATTTGTAAATATGTAAATAAAGTTTATTTTCTTCTTCTTCATTAATGAAACCTCATTAATTATAGGTGGAATAGTCAGGAATCAGTCATTTTTTGAAAAGTTTTTAATTTTGCCAACGTTTCGGCCCAAGCTTGTGAGCCATCATCAGGGCTACAAACATCAGAACAAAAGAGATAAATATCAATATCATAATGAATTATTGTACATACGGATATATTATTTTGTTTTTTCCATTATATAATTTTGTAAAACTTTCTCAAAACAAAGATAAGCTGTAGTATTTACACTTAGAGGGGAAAACCTTCAGGGTTTTTACATGAACCCCTCCCCATACTACCTATGTTTATAGTTTTCCTCAGTTTATGCTTGGACATGGCTCAGTAATGGTACGTTTATATATATATGTTGTTTTTTTTTTGTTACTTCTATATTAAAGTCTAAAGTTCTGTAAAATTTGTTATGCTTATCATCATCAGATTATGTATCATATTATCATTATTTGTATCTATAATATTTAAGTATGTTGGTATATTTTCTGTTTTATTTCAAATGTTATCATTGTCACTACATTCAAAAGAAAATTTTTTATTATCATATTGATATGTATCTCTTTTGTTCTGATGTTTGTAGCCCTGATGTTGGCTCACAAGCTTGGGCCGAAATGTTGGCAAAATTAAAAACTTTTCAAAAAATGACTGATTCCTGACTATTCCACCTATAATAGTTTCTACAGTCGACTATACATCCTCAATATGAAACCTCATTAAAATTGCATCCAAGCGAAGCAGAGGCAGATCTAGTTATAATAAAGTGGTTTATTCCTCTGTGAGTAAATTCAGTGAATGGTTGTTTTAAAGTTAGTACGCATAGCCATATCCGGGTCAAGGTTGTTACGCGATACATGCCCTTCTCCAGGAAGAT
The DNA here is from genome assembly GCA_023052935.1 of Piezodorus guildinii. Classification (NCBI taxonomy): domain Eukaryota; kingdom Metazoa; phylum Arthropoda; class Insecta; order Hemiptera; family Pentatomidae; genus Piezodorus; species Piezodorus guildinii. The sequence continues at coordinate 13,195,165 of CM041294.1, read as the reverse complement.
GACCTGGACAAGAGAGCGCTCTCTGATTACAAGAAGATGAGGAGGAAGGATAGGGAAGAGGCGTTAAAGCAGAGGGCAATAAAGCAGGGGATGGGAGATGCGTGACCCACGGAGGCCGGCCCTTAATGCCCTCGCCTCAAGCAGCTCCCGTCCTCCCTTCTCTATAATCACTCTTTGCTTAGTTTACAAATCTCTAGCAGCTCATTCTAATCTAAAACCGCTTAATTATCTTTAACAAACGCGAATTTAATAACTAGTTTAGTTTGTTTATAAACTTGAAAAGTATATAATCATCAAATGGGCTGTGAGAAAAGGGGTTCAGTTTTACGGGTAACTGCTTGAAAATAATAAGTCGTACTTCAAAATGAACTTGCTGAAACCGGCCGCAGAGTTATGCTGAAAAAAATATATAAAAAAAATAGACTCTGGTACCTTTGAATAATGCGGAAAGGAATATTTAGGAAAAACACACACCTTTCAAATAGCACTTGAGCTATAACACAGCTAAGGTTGCTAGAAATATTTGCAAGGCGTTTGGGGAAGGGAGTGTTAATGAACGAACCATTCGCCGTTGGTTTGCTAAGTTTTCAGCTGGGGATACCGACTTGGAATATGGCCCGTAATAGACAACGATGTCCTCAAACATACAGTAGAAGGAAACCCCTACCAAACAGTTAAAGGACTCTCAACACAACTAAATGCAAGCGCATCTACCGTTTCCAGACATTGAAAGTGTATTGGGAAAGTAAAAAAGCTCGATACATTGTACCTCATGATCTCACTGAGCGGCGAAGTTCTTCCGCACCAACCATATTCTCCCGACTTGTCTCCAATAGATTACACCTGTTCAGAAATTTAGACAACTTCGTCAAAGGAAAACTTTTTGAAAATGATGATCAAATGAAAAGTGCATTTTCAGATTTTGTTTTACTTCAAAGCTCAGAGTTTTTCAGTTCGGGAATAAAAAAATGTGTAGAAAAAGAAGGTAAATACTTCGAATAAAATTTTCTTGTTTTCATATCGTATTTTTAATAAAAATCTTTTACCTTAAAACGGACATGCCATGTGACACAACCCAATATCTAGTGACCTAATAATAATAGTAATAATTAAAGAGCTTTTTGCGAAAATCCTACAAAAAAAACAACAAGATTTCACTAAAGATTTAAGATTAATATTTTTATTTTTCAAAATTTTTACAAATGGCCACATACCTCAAACTTTATACATAGTGTGGTAATTGCACCAATTACATGTTACTTTTGCCTGATATTTACACAATGGGTTTATAAAAATAAAAAAATATTTTTCTTCTTCCTCCATAAAGTACTGCGCCACCCATGTTGCCTTAAAGCAGAAATCATGCAGTGTTTAATCTAACTAGCGATCGACTGTTGCTTCGAAAATCACATGTATCCCTGACCTCTCCTTGATCACGAAGATCCAGAACTATTCGAGGAAATTCTATACAATTTGCTCGAAAGCGGTCTATTTCCAAAAATTGCATGCCTCCGCGGGAGATAAAACTCCTGTCCATGTTACAGCTTTATTTGTTACCGAAATAATTTCTCAATACATTTCCAGATCCCCAATGCGTGATTCCCAACATAGCGTTATTCTTAATCTCGTATCTTTTTCAAAATTAAGGAATTAATCTGATCAGAAATTAAAATAATTGTTTTACAGTATGTTAGGAATATGTATCAGGGGCGGATAATGAAGACTACTCATTTTGTCGATTTGTTTAATCGGAAATCAAGTATCAGTAATATCGAGTAGAAAAACGTTACATTCCTGTTGAGTACATTATATAATCATAGGCTTACCGAACCCGAAGGTTCGATGCCGATACCACCAAACTCCGCCTGCACAGACTCGTCCAATGTTCAAGCTCGAGATCAGCCTTAATGCAATCCTCCCATAGACGCTTCGGCCTACATTTCGCACGCCTACCAGTTGGTTCAGCGAATACCAACTTTCTCGGAATCCGTTCCTCACCGAGCCCATTGGAGTCTTCGCGATGCTATCAACTCAATTATATTCACAGGGTACAAACTCCGCAATTCCGCGTTGTGTAACCTTCTGTACTCCCCAGTGGCTTCATCTCTTTTCGGACCAAATATTTTACGCAGTACCTTATTTTCGAAAACCTTAAGCCGTTGTTCGTCATTCAGAGTAAGCGGCCACGTTTCACATCCGTAAAGAACCGTCGGAAGAATAATAGTTTTATAAATCCTAACCATTAAGTTTTTAGATAGAAGCCGCGAACTAAGTAACTTAGCAACTGAATAATAACACGCATTTCCCACCTTTACCCGGGACTTTATTTCTTCCTGGATTTCATTTTTTCTGGTAATCATTGAACCTAAATAGTTTCTCTACGTGTTCAAAAGTATGCCCTGAAATAGTAATATTCTCAAGATCGCCTCCATTTCGGCTACTAATCATATATTTCGTCTTACATTAGAATATAAATATCTCAAAATATCAACTTTGAAAAAAATGTCCTTTAGTATCTTTTGGAAATCAACGTCTCAATTATTTTTATTTGATACCAAATTGATCTTCCAAGTTTGACTCAAAAAACCCTTGGGGTTCACAGAGTACAAACTCCGCAATTCCGCGTTGTGTAACCTTCTAAACTCCACAGTGGTCTCATCTCTCTTCGGACCAAATATTTTACGCAGTACCTTATTTTCGAAAACCTTAAGCCGTTGTTCATCCTTCAGAGTAATCGGCCACGTTTCACATCCGTAAAGAACCGTCGGAAGAATGGCGTTTTACCTCAGAAGAATCCATGACTGTTGGTGGTATTTTGTGAACTAAAATTGTTGGTCAGCGAGTCCATCGGACTTAGCCGGGAGGAGCTTCCGAGGAAATTCCACCGACCATCCCCACATCCGCCACCTGTGGGACGCTCCCCATACAGGGTAAAGTGATCCGCGCGAGGGAGCACATTATATCTCTACTTAAAATTTTAATCGTGATTTAAACAACAGCTCTGTAAGATAATTGAAATCTACCTATACATTATCCAATCATCCATTAGTATTTCATAATATCCGTATCGAAAGCTCTAAACAGAACCTATATCCGGCCAGTTATTGCTGTTATATTGTTTTCCTTGAAAAACAGTCATACCGCAAAGAGATAAATACCGTAAGTTGAGTAGTTAGTCCATGTAAGGCTGATTACGTAGCAATAAATTTTTTCAGGTGATATGGAGATTATGACATCTTTAAATGGAAGTCTACGTTATTTTCCTCCCTTCTTCTACTACCATGAAGTTGGATTACGATCGCCGGGGAGTCATTGTGGTTTAAAGCCTTATTAACATGGAGTTGCTTATATGTGATAACGCTTTTCAAACGTTACCGCAGTTATTGATTTTAAATGAAATATTATATCATTTTTTGGCATAATTGTTTTATTGCAGATCAAATTTTCAATATAATAATAATAATAATAATTCTTTATTTATTCCGGGACGAGTCCCTTAAGAATAATATTACAGGAAATAAACAAGGGTCTTAAGACTAGAGTCTTAGAGTAAAAAAATTAAGAATATAAATATAAGTAAAAATAACAACAGAATTGAATTAACAAGATGAAAAAAATAAAATAACTCAAAAGACAACTTTTAATAAAATGTGAATACAAGAAAAATATAAATAAAGATATATCTATATGTTAAAATGAGTACAGAAAATAACATATAATTAAAAGTACAATATTATAAAAAAAAAAAATTACAATGCTTCTATATGTTTGTAAAATTATATGTGATTTAATCTTTGAAAAGATAATCTTTTTGAATAATATTTGCTACAAATGTATCCATTAAAGTGAAATAACGTATCTGTCTGCTTTATTTGTTGATTTTCCCTGAAATTAGGATCTAATTGGGATTATTGGGGAATTGGATTGACAGGAAATGGCTGAATAGACGGGATTTGAATGTTGAAAGAGTTTGGGAGTGACGGATGTTGGAAGGGATAGAATTCCATAGAGATGCGGATCGGATTAAGAATGATCTATCGAAAGATATATATATATATATATATATATATATATAGTTTAACAACTTCTATACTATGCTTACTTAAAACTCTGAAATTTTATTTATACCTATTTACCATAGAAAAATATAATTTTGATGTACCAAAAAAAAATAATAGAAATTATTGTCTATTACAATTGCATAATTTATCGTATATGGCTCATTATATTTTTTCTAAACCTCTTATCCTTCTCAACTTCAAATTATAGATTTGTAGTATTATTCTTATCATATTTAAACTTAATAAATTATCAATTATTCCATAGTTTATATTTATTCATTTTTATTAATACTAAAAATAAGAAAATAATTATTTCTAAAAAATAAAATTTAAAAGTACTTATTTTTTTCGTTATTCTTCTATATATGTTAATAATTAACTTATAACAATTAACAGTTAATCTTATGACATTAAATAATAATAAATAAATTCGCTCACTAATTAATTATTCATATGGGCAAACTGCAAATCATCATTGACCGTCGCTAATCTGACAAAAATACAAAGAAAAAAGTGATAACAATTTTCAAGTAACCATTTTTCAAAACAGCAAATATTAATATTTACGAACTCTATACGAAGTTCTCCAATAACCATAATTTTTTTTTATTGCTTAATTAGTACAAAAAAAAAATAAATAAGAAAAACCTGTGCCTCTTCAACTCATGGAGAGTCTTGGGCTCAGAACATAGAGGTTCGTACTCTTTCAAGGCCAACGATCGAGCAATGAGGTGATTCATCCGCCAGGTTTTTTTCCCCATTTTGGGTATCCACTTTATAGAGGCTAGGTCTGCCCCAGGAGGGTCTCCATACCCCAGGGTCGCCCCCCGACTGAAATAACAGAATAAATAATATTCCGTCACAACCCGGATTCAAACCCAGGACAGAAGACTAGCGCTCTACCCACTAGACCACACCGCTCCCATTCAGTACTAACAGTAGTCTAAAAAAGTAGTATTTCAACAGAAAAATCTATTTGATGATGTTTTAGTCTACGTAATTTGTTTCTGAAAGAAAGTAAGAATTTGAAGTACGATTGATTACATCTTCGGGAAATTCTGGATCCAATGATTACCTATTCATTGTATTTGAACGTCTTAGGACCTCATAATTAGAACTGACCAAGTTTCGAGGCTTATTAATCCATATTAGATGAAAGAACATTCATCAATTATTAATGTAAAATAAGCAATAAGCTATCGTACCGGAAAGGCTGAGAAAGGTTTTATTTAATCAGCTAATTTTTAAGTCCAATAGGATATAAAAAATATTGGGTTGTGTCACATGAAATTTCCGTTTTCAAGGTAAAGGATTTTTATTAAAAATACGATATGAAAACAAGATCATTTTATTCGAAGTATTTACCTTATTTTTCTACACATTTTTCCCAACGTGACACCATTTTTTTTATCCCCGAACAGAAAAACTCTGAGCTTTGAAGTGAAACAAATCTGAAAATGCACTTTTCACTTGATCATCATTTTCAAAAAGTTTTCCTTTGACGAAGTTGTCTCAATTCCTGAACAGGTGGTAATGTTGGCGACAAGTCGGGAGAATATGCTGGGTGCGGAAGAACTTCGTAGCCAAGTTCTTTCAAATTTGCACGGTATGTTTTGAAACATGGGTCTTGCTGCCGCTCAGTAAGATCATGAGTTACTCATGTATCGACCTTTTTTACTTTTCCAATTCACTTAAATGTCTGGAAACGGTAGATGCACTTGCATTTAGTTGTGCTGAGAGTCCTTTAACTGTTTGGTAGGGTTTCCTTCTACTGTATGTTTGAGGACATCGTTGTCTATTACGGACGGAGGTCTTCCTCGGAGCAAGTTGTCCAAGTCGTATCCCCAGCTGAAAACTTAGCGAACCAACGCGAATGTCCGTTCATTAACACTCCCTTCCCAAACGTAGAGAATCAGTAACTGTTTACTTTAAATATGTAAACATTCGGACGAAAACAACAGAGACCTGCAAAATCCTTTATGTATTTCACAAAGTATAAGAACGGGACATTTCATGTGAAACAACCCAATATTTTATGTTTTCAACACTACTAGGAAGCAGCCAGATCGTGTGAGATTATTTTTTTCTTTCAAGACATGTTATGTATGATGCTTTGAGGAATTGTCAGAGTATCTGAGATACCAATACTTCCGAACGGTATCCATAAGGTTTACGCATGCTATGTAAAAATATTGAAAATCACAGAAGTTAAGTTTTGCTGTTCAAGATACTTAATGTTCAAGTTTCTAAATGGACATTAATGATAGTACCAGAGAGACGAGTTCTTCTCAAATCAAAGTAATACAGGAAATCCTTCAGCATGAATACATTCTAAAGTATTTAACCTTTTTAACTCAACTAAGTGCATTCGGGCATTGACTTTGGAAGCAATCAGTGAAGCTTCGGCAACTACACGATTGGACTGTGAGAAACGATACTTGAGGGAGTGGCTTTACTTGAGCTTGGATAGTTTGGACAAGAATCGGCTATAAGCTTAAGAGGAATAAACCAAGAAATTTATTTCCTTCAGCTAAAATAGCTTTGAGCAGCGAACATCTTCATTCCATTGGATTCATAAAATCCCTTGCCCATTTATTAGTATCATAAAAGTGCTACAAGGCCATTTTTTTAAATTTTGGAGATTATCTATTTTTTTTTTCTAATGTGCAATTGGATTTTTTCAAAAGGTGTATGGTTTTCTAATAATTAAATAAAAATATAACAAAATAAATTTTTATTTAAACGCGCGGATTACATAAAATTCGTTTATGTGTTAACTATATCAAGTTAAGAAACTCTAGCCGTGAACTCGAGAACTGAAGTCTTTATCTTACAAAGGCATTGTTGAACTAATTACCTAAAACTCAAATTGAAAAAATGTATCCCCTTTTTCAATCGAAAATTTATAGTCTACAGTAGGGGTGGGCATAATCGAATGATCGTCATAATCGGATGATCGGACTTCGATGTTTTAAATAATCGAATGATTAGTATGCATTGTGAGAGACGATATGTCACAATTCCCGTCTCTATAATGGCTGAGCTGGCTGAGCCTAGGTGCAATATCCATATAATTTATGTGTAGAGCTAAGAAAAAAAAAGTCGTTCGATTATCCGAGCTCTTTATAATCCCTCGAGATTATCGTTCAGTTCATTTCGAATGATTATTCACTTATCCAAACCGATTAATCCGATAATAGATTCATTCGAATGATTCGATAATCGTCATTCGATTATGCCCACCCCTAGTCTACACGCAAACTAATGGCTGGAAATTATTATATTTTTACTCTGAGAATTATGAAACTCACAGAATCATTGAAAACGGGGGAAAAAATTCGGATCTGATTAGATCTTACATACCTACGCTATAAGGAAAGTAAAAATGTCTTGCGGATGAATTTTGAATTATTTTTTAGTGAAGGAATCAGAGCTACTTATCCTATATTGGTTGAAAAACTACTCTATAATTCAACTTTATTTTATATTTTCAAGGATTAAAATAAAGGTCATTTAAGCTCGGAAATTTTCTGTATTAACACATTATTTTTAATTTTTCACCCCAACGTTTTCTCGCTGGATGGCACAAAGGAAGTTTTATCAATTTTCAATTATCATGGGAATAAAAGAAAAAAAACAAAAGCTGTGCGATACGTTGGGAAACTGACCGTTAGAACAATGCAAGGCATGTTCCATTCTCTTGTGTTTTTTAAAATTGATTTTTTTCCCCTTTTTTTCCTGGTGAGATCTAAATTCATATGAACAATGTTGGGATTACATTCCTCATGGCTTCATGAGAAGATGGCCTGATAATATGGGTACCGTTGGGAATGTTGAAATAATTTTGTTTATGTCAAATCTAATGGCAGGGTTATTCAGAGATTGAGGTCCAACGACTACCAATGCGTATTAAAAACGATTTAGGATGGACAATCCACATTTAATAAATCTCGATTGGTCTATTGATCGAAACTTGTGGCCTTGTAAACTATTTACATCTTAATAGCTTATTGTTGAGGACATTGCTATTGTTTTAAATAAAAATATTTTTTACACTCCTTGTACCTGCCTGCGTCCCAGAAGTATTTAGGGACTTGCTCTCCTCTGTGTAGCGGGAACTGGCCACGCGACGGTCGGCTCCCTTCTGGTTTCACGCCGTGAAACGCCGAGACAAATGCGCCGTTATTATACTCTGCTGCGAGAGTGAATCCTGTTTCAATTACCAACAGGATTTTATTCTGTATAAAGACCGTGTTCTTAAGGTGGGTGAAAAAACTTGTTGAACTATCGAACAGAATTTTTTAAACTAACATTATTATGTAAATACTTTTTACCTATTTTAATACTTCAGGAATAACATTTATAATGATTTGGTCCCGGGTTAGAACCCACTTGTGGCCCAAGAATGTTTTAATGGGAGTAAAAAATCCTTAGTTAAGCCGTCTTTCGGAGGGAACGTTAAAAGGTGGCTCCGAGCCTGTACGATGTAAGGTACTCGTTAAAGATCTCTATCCTAATTAAACCTGTATAGGCTAAATTTAGGACTCCCACTGTAGTTCGTCCGATTAGCCACAGCAGCAGAAAGTAACGTTAAATATATATTAAAAATATATATATATTTATTATGTATACTTCTCGGTACAGATATGTGAACTCGTAATTATTTTATCTTCTCTAACTTCGGTTATGTTGGCGGGAGCGGCGTGGTTAGTGGGTAGAGCGCGAGTCTACTGTGCTCCGGGGGAGGGGGAGGGATCCTATGGTATGGAGACCCTCCTGGGGCACACCCAACCTCAATCAAGTGGGTACCCAAAAATGGGGATGGCGGCTGAGCGTGATCTCAGCCGAATCACCACATTGCACGGTCGTTGGCCTTGAAAGAGTACGAATCTCTATGTTCTGAGCCCAAGACTCTTCATGAGTTGAAGAGGCACAGGTTTTTTTTTTTATTTATTTTTTTTCTTCTTATTTTTTTGTACTAATTAAGCAATAAAAAAAATTATGGTTATTGGAGAACTTCGTATAGAGTCCGTAAATATTAATATTTGCTGTTTTGAAAAATGGTTACTTGAAAATTGTTATAACTTTTTTCTTTGTATTTTTGTCAGATTAGCGACGGTCAATGATGATTTGCAGTTTGCCCATATGAATAATTAATTAGTGAGCGAATTTATTTATTATTATTTAATGTCATAAGATTAACAGACAGTATTGTGATTAGTGAGTTCGTCTCAGAGTCTTGAGTGTGTCACATCGTCTTCAAAATAAACGTGTATAATATCAGTAAAAGTGGACCAATTGTAACAGTTTTTGAACTAAGTGTAGTTTAGTGGACAGAGAAATCAGTTACGAAGTTTGACAGAAATCAGACCAGGGAAACTAATTTTATCAGAAAATATGTTTTCACAATATCCAGGTAAATCAGTCTGTTTAATCTTTAAAATCTCACAGAAACAGTACGAATCTCTACATGCACTGAGCCCAAAACTCTTCATGGATTGGGTTGTAGTGATTCATTTTTTTTTTTTTTAACTTCGGTTATAATACTACCAATCGACTCCTCTTTAACCCTATCTATTGTAAATTACAATTTTATAATTATAAAAAAAAAAAAAAAAAAAAAAAAAATTAAAAAAAAAAAAAAAAAAAAAAAAAAAAAACATGCTAATCTCAGAATCCTTTTATATTAGGTTTTTTTATATTTAGCTACTCTGCAAATATCGTACCTACCATTTCAAAGTACCGAATATGAAAATTTTGCACTTTTCAAGAGAGCAAGGTAAATCAAGTAAAACGAAGTAATATCTTCAAAATTGGTCCCATTCGATACTTTTATTCGAGGTATTTCCGGGAACACTAAAGGGGCTTGAGTTTCGACAATGTTCCACAAGCCGTATCGTCCGCAAAGAACGATCCAAAAGTAATCGATAGTTGGAAATGGCGGGGACGATATATCCCTTGAGTCCGTTGGTTTGTTGAATTCGCATTATCAAGTAGATCTAATCGTACCATTCTGATCTTGATGGATTGTTTTCGATATTAATGACTTATTTAGGTTTTTTCTTATAGACATAATGGTATTGAATAGGATACGGTTCACTATCCCTTGACTAAAAACCCACTATGTTGGAAAAAGTTAGTTATACAGTCCCTTTAATATATATTTATCGGTACTGGCATTTGTATTTTCTATCCTTAATCTTAAGTCATCTTCAAGTGAACAAAGCTTACATGCATATAAATTACTGGCAGTTAAGATGTATCAGCAACTATAAACAGTTTAACTATTTACGAGTGTCAATAAAGATTAGGGACCGTATAATGGCATCGCACAGATCCCGCCGCCTTTCGGACTTTGGTCCCTCCAGGACCACCCTGATCCCATCCGCACAGGAGCTGCAGGCAGATAGCAAAGTGTTACAATAGGATGCGACAGCCAGTGGACATGCAGTGACCAACAATGACCGGTAAGCTATGGGGTAAGCGGTGGGGAGCTAACGGTAAACCCTCCTCACATATTTCCTTAATAGGCTCCCCGCGACCACCGCCGGCTTAATTGACCTGTAATGGACCCGTTTTCAGGCTCGTCGTCTCTGTCTCGTTCAGCGCCGTCCGGGGGCCGGGTATCTGCAGTCGGACTTTCGGTTTTAGCCGAGGAAGAAGGAGGAGGCTGGATAGTAAAAACCTTAAGGGAATCCGAATTGCTAAAACTTAAAACATATTAGACACATAAGAGGAATTCAGATTTTTTTTTTTTTTATTTATTAAAATTTACAACTGTATTAATAAATACATCAAGTAAATTGGCTCATAATATAGATAATATACATGGAAAGACATGAAGAGAATATGCCCATTGGCAACACTCCACTAGGTAATCTACACTAGAAGGTCTCGAGGACATCTTCTTTTCAGATGCCTCGGAGGATTGTCAGGAATGGTAGAGGAAGCAAGGATTGAAACTAGTGGGTTAATGTGGGAGTGGAGTTTGTCATGGAAGGAATGATACCTCGTACGGGCCAAATCAGCAACATATGAGACATTAAGGTCTTTATGGATGAGTTTGTTGGTGACAAAGTAAGTAGCATTGAGGATTTTTCGAAGGATTTTGGATTGTAGGGATTGAATACGGGAAGAATTTGATGGTTTAGTAGAGCCCCAAAGCTCAACTCCGTACGTCGAGATAGGCCTTATGATGGTAATATAGATGAGCCTTTTGTAGTTAATTGGAAGGTTAGAGCGTCTGTCCAGTAAGTGTTGAAGTAAGCAGAAAGCGTTTCAGTCTTGTGTGCGGATTCCTAGTTAGTCGTTTGCTAGCGGAATATTATAAAAGGACACTGTAGGGCAGGATGTCGTAGGTTTACGTCAAAGAGCATTCAGATTTAAAAAATAAAACTATCAGGGTAAAACTTGGAAATGTATTAATCTTTCACAACAATATTTTTCAGGAAGAATATTTATTAATGGGTAGTTAGTTACTTAGCTAGCTGAAATGTATTCTGGTATGTATACTTTTTCATAAAGATGGATTAAATCTTGACTGGCACACAGTTTTGATATCATATTAGCAAATTCAGTCTGAGAAAGAGATGGATAGAAGCTTTATGGGTTCGGAGACATGGACCCTCAGCATAGCCCAAGGACAAAAATATCTTTCTGTTGAAATGGATTTTTGGAGGAGAGCGGCAAAGATATCGAGAATCGAAATATTGAAAAATGTCACTATAAGAGAAGCACTTGAAATAAGGCACAACATTCTTGAGGTGATGGAAGAAAGTAGGCTTAGGTGGTACGGCCATGTGAAACGAATGAGAGACAATCGCTTACCTGAAATAATTATGGATTAGGAGGCAGATGGTAGAAGAAGGAGAGGAAGACCCCTGTAGAGTATGGCTGGTAGGAGGCTGTCGGAGGAGGACGCGATGGACCGGCAGACATGGAAAGAGTTTGGTTGAGGAAACCTTCAAATTGAAGAAATTCCTGACAAAAAAAAAAACAAAACAAAAAACAAAAACAATGTACCTTAAAAGTATCGTAATTTATCGATTGTACAAGTACTCCGTACTACTGGTATTCGCTGTCGGTTACCAGTAATAGGTATGTGCTAGCAACACATTTTTCCAAGGGCTGAAGAGTCGAATGATTTTACAGCAGCAGCCGGATGCCATATTCGCAGATCCCTAAGAAGGTATTAACACCTCTAGATAAGCCATCTCCTGGGATCACGACGCCTCGCACCCAGAGGGATGCAGCTATATGAGCCATCCGTTAATGCACTTCCAAGTGCATGGAGCCGTGGTCGTGCCTTATTATCCTTCCTCCAAGTGATATATAGCACATTTAGATAATGTTTCCGATTCCTCACAGTCGGCATGTCTGTAAGTGCTGTACCATAGGCTTTGTGCTTCCACTCTTCTACGATTCTTCATGCATTAGAAGAAGGAGGGGATATAATTATGTTTCATATTTGTTTATTTCTATAATAAGTATATCATGAATAAGCCGTCATATTTTTTTCTGAAATAATACTAAAGCAATCCTCATCGGCTCCAAACCAACCTTGAACTCCCTTCCATACTATCCCTTGCTCTTTCTTAATAAAATCTCTATTCTTTTCCAGAAAACGGTTAAAAATCTTGAAGTTACCTTTAACCAAAACCTATCCTGGAATAACCATGTATCCGAAATATCCAGAAAATTTCCATACTTAAACAGCTCTATAGATTCCGTGAATCCTTACCTTTGAAAACCCGTCAGCTACTTGTTTCCTCTATTATCTTCCCAAACTTTGACTACGGTTGCCTCGTGTACGGGGGACTACCTGATGAACTAGAAATAAAATTAAAACGACTTATGAATTGTTTTATTAGATTCATTTTCGTAGCCCACAGACGTGATCATATCTCTGGTTAATATAGTTATTTAAATGGCCCCATCCTTCTGTTCGACGACAATATTTCCTTGGTTCCTACTTATTCTAAACTTTAAAAAATATAAAACCTTCCTACATAATAGAGCTCCTCACCCTCCGATCCGATATCCATTCGTTAAATAGTAGAACCCAATCAATCAATTTTGATACCCCATTACATAAAACTGTATCCTTCCTCGTTCGTTCCTCATTCTTCTGGTATTAGCTGCCCATCTTTATTCGTAAAGCCACCTCTCTCTCTTCCTTCAAACATCAACTTTTCCACTACCTACTCTCATCTCAATCTTCCGTTGCAATGTAAAACATAGATATATATATATAGTATAAATTTGCAAAGATTTACAGATATAATGAATATTTGATCCTTTATATGGATACATATATTTTTTCTTTTATATAAATGTTTTTTTTAAATATATATTTTCTTTGTTACCAGACCATAAGGATTTCTTTCTGTTCATTGTTCATTATTCCAAGAAAACTTGATCCCATAATATTTTTTTTTTTTTCATTTCAAATAATCCATTGTTGACTCCTACTTATTCCAAACTCTAAAAAATAGAAAACCTTCCTACATAATAGAGCTCCTCGCCCTCCGATCCGATATCCATTCGTTAAATAGTAGAACCCAATCAATAAATTTTTATACCCCATTACATAAAACTGCATCCTTTCTCGTTCGTTCCTCATTCTTCTGGAATGCGCTGCCCATCTTTATTCGTAAAGCCACCTCTCTCTCTTCCTTCAAGCATCAACTCTTTCACTACCTACTCACATCTAAATCTTCCGTTTCAATGTAAAACATAGATATATATAGTATAAATTTGCAAAGATTTACAGATATAATGAATATTTGATCCTTTATATGTATACATATTTTTTCTTTTATATAAAGTTTTTTTTTTTAATATATTTTTTCTATAAGTTACCAAACCATAAGGATTTATTTCTGTTCATTGTTCATTATTCCAAGAGGACTTGATCCCAGAATAATTTTTTTTTTTTTCATTTAAAATAATCCATTGTTGACTCCTACTTATTCCAAACTCTAAAAAATAGAAAACCTTCCTACATAATAGAGCTCCTCGCCCTCCGATCTGATATCCATTCGTTAAATAGTAGAACCCAATCAATAAATTTTTATACCCCATTACATAAAACTGCATCCTTTCTCGTTCGTTCCTCATTCTTCTGGAATTCGCTGCCCAACTCCATTCGTAAAGCCACCTCTCTCTCTTACTTCAAACATCAACTCTTCCACTAACTACTCACATCTAAATCTTCCGTTGCAATGTAAAACATACATATATATAGTATAAATTTGCAAAGATTTACAGATATAATGAATATTTGATCCTTTATATAATTTATAATAATAATAATTTTATTGATTTGTTTTTAGGGCCATCCCCATAGAAATATAGCTGGCTGGCACAGCACAATTGATAAATTTATCACCAGCAAATATACATTATTAATTACAATTTGAATAAATATTTAAAACAAACACAACATAACACATATACAGCAATAAGCATAAAGGTGCTGCTATCTTTATGATTAATTTCATCCAGCATATACATAAATAACATAAATTAAATATAAGCATATCAATAAATAATGCAAAAATAATAGTACTAAAGCGAATACTAAATCCCCACAAATTATTAACAAGTCCCAAAACCTTTAAGAATGATTAACATTCTGAGAGAGATGTTGAAATCTTATTTTAAAATTATCTTTGACAAAAATAAATAATCACTCCTTTAGGCAGCGTCTCAGAGTCAACCCTGATGAAGGCCCACATTGTAGGCCGAAACGTCGGCACATAATTAAAATAGCACTTATTTTAAATGTGTGTACCTAATTTATGACCGCACCCCCGACCATCTTCCTCATCTAATTTCTCAACGGTCAACAAAACATTAAAAATAAATAATGATTTCAGATCCATTACGTGGGGTTCCGCAAGAATTTCGTAAAATCCTTTATGATCCTTTATATTTATACATATTTTTTCTTTTTTATAAATGTTTTTTATTTATATATATTTGTTTAATATATATTTTCTTTAAGTTACCAAACCAAAAGGATTTCTTTCTGTTCATTGTTTATTATTCTAAGAGGACTTGATCCCTGAATAATTTTTTTTTTTATTTCATTTCATTTTAAATAATCCATTGTCGACTCCTACATATATAGCTTATAAAATATCTCAGGTTATAATTATTAAGTTAAACCTGATTCCTTCCACTTTGGCCGCCATCCCTCGTCAAGACGCTATTTTGGTTCCCTACCAACATAACGATACAATTATAGGGCCTTCCGATATCAATCTCGGAAACGTGGACGTGCATAATTCATTCACGAATCTAAGATCCCGTGGAAAATTGAAAACTAGCTGCCGAAGCTGGGACCGCCGAGATGATAGCCATCCATCTTTAACCCTGATTTAACAATTGCCATAAATCTTAAGGCCTTAATGCATTCAACTGTTGACTCTGACCTTTTGATTTCGCTTCGAGATGAAGGATAGTAACCGCATTAGTGCCCCACTCGCTCGTTCCCGATAGGCCTCATTCTAATCTCTCTCTAACTAGCAATTTATAAGTTCATCGGTATCCCTTTACGCCTTTTCATCTACTTACCACATTTATTTTCGCTATTTTATATTGGAATAAATTAAGAAAAAATTGGTGCGTTATCCTGTATTGCAAAAGAAAATACCAAATTAAAAAAAAGACAGTGGTATTAAAAAGTGTGTTAATAAAAACCGGTAAAGAAATAGGACTCGAATTAAATACTGATAAGACGAAATATATGATTAGTAGCAGAAACGGTGGCGATCTTGATGATATTATATCAGGGCATACTTTTGAACACGTAGAGAAATTCAAGTATTTAGGTTCAATGATAACAAGAAAAAATAAAATCCAGGAAGAAATAAAGTCTCGGTTAAAAGTGGGAAATGCGTGTTATTATTCAGTTGCTAAGTTACTTAGTTCGCGGCTTCTATCTAAAAACTTAAAGGTTAGAATTTATAAAACATATTATTCTTCCGAGTGGCTAGCGCGCTAGTTTCTCATGCTACAGGTTGCGAGTTCGAATCCCAGTCCCTGCGGGGCTTTTATAATGATGTAAGTAAATGGGGATTCACTAGCAGCCTCTCCCCCGGGTATGTGAGACCCGTCAGCCAAATGGTGACCACTTACAAAATTAGGCGTAGGGAGTGATGACCCTACAGTACGAATTTCATCGTGAAACGCGAGTGTAATCTCTCAGATGACACCGCGAGGCCCAGGGCCTACGCGGCCTGTCGCACCACTGAGAAAAAAAAATTCTTCCGACGGTTCTTTTACTTTTTTTTAATTCTATATTAAAGTCTAAAGTTTTGTTTTTATGCTTATCATTCATCATCAGATTGTGTATCATATTATCATTATTTGTATCTATAATATTTAAGTATGTTGGTAAATTTTCTGCTTTATTTCAAATGTTATCATTGTCACTACATTCAAAAACATTTTCATTACCATATTAATATGTATCTCTTTTGTTCTGATGTTTGTAGCCCTGATGATGGCTCACAAGCCTGAGCCGAAACGTGGGCAAACTTAAAAAAATTCAAAAAATGACCGATTCGTGATTATTCCATCTATTTACATTATATATATTTTGTATAATGTAAATCGGGGTTGTTGGATCCTACGATTCATTAGTTGGACATTTCATTGATCAACCACACGCGCAAATGGCTTTAATTTTAATTAAATAAATTATATCAATTTGCTAAATAATTTTCAGCTGAACAGAAACTATAATTAATTAAGGCCTTTTTTTTATGGTGCAGACTGTTTTTGGCAATATTTTATGTTTTTTACTTTCACTAACTATATATAGTAAGGGAAAATATTGCGATCGTGAAAATTTTCGAATTCCAGTTTTCAATGGAAATACACATTTTAGAGTCCCCTTAGTTCAAATAACCAAGTCCTGCAAAAAAATCTGTGTGTGTGTGTGGTAACTCCCGGGCGGAAACGGAAGTCCTATGAAACTGAAATTTCATATTTAGGAAAAATATACAACCGAGACGTTACAAAACCTTTTTCATAAAAATGAGCTTACCAGAAGAGCCACTTTATACCATGCATTTTGCACCTTTTATCGATTTTCTCAAAAACGGTTCCGATTAATCCGGTTTCATTCGGATTAATATGGTCTGACAGGGCTTAAATGCCGATATTTTAAATTTTTTTTTTTTGTTAAAGTACCTTTAATTTTTTGGATTCTATAAAAATAACTATATTATCTTGTTACCACTGATAAAAAATAGCTTAATATACAAGTTGAGAAAATTTGAAAAGCAACTAAAGGAGAAAACTGAAAAAAATATTTGTTTAATGCAATTTTTTGTTTTTGAACATAAGAGCAGTAATATACATATATGATATACCGTTGGAAAGCTAAAGATTTCAGAAAAAATATTATCTTATACTTAAGCTTTTAAAAGTTAATAGAGAGTGATGAAAAGAAGATAAAACTGATTATTTTAGACAATAATGTAATAGATTTTTTAATAAAACACATGTTTTCATATAAATTAAATTGCATTAATTCTTTAATAGTTTAACGTATTTTTATCTCAATTGTATTTGAAAATTCTTCCATTGATTTTAAAAATGGAGGTAAGTGAAAGTCGTGTGTTGCCAGCACCAGATTTTTTTTTCTCGGACAGTAACTGAATGTCGATTACTGAAGCTATCACTCACACTTTTTTTTTTTTTTTTTTTATATATATATAAGTAGTTAGTTTTGAATATTTATGTCCTTTCCAGTCTGACACACGAAGGATGTTCTTACAGTTGCAGTTCCAACGCTGTCTACCAGCCCTCAATATAATTCAGGAATAATCTTCTATAACCCCAAAGGAATGAAGCTTTTTCCTTCACACCCTTGTCAGCTCTCAATGGCTCTTCCATATTGTGATAGCGACCTTTCTCTTAGCTCGATGGAACGCAACAGGTTTCGCTGACTGCGGCAGTGGCTGGGAACCTTCACAAGCTGTCATCCCCTACCGATTACTGAATTTAAAACTAGCACCTGTCAGTCGCCTTGTCTTTTTATTATAATCCAGTGCCAATATTGCACTTTGGGAGCCTGATCAGAAGATATGTGGACGTCAGGAAGCTACTCTTGTTTTTAGGCCTTTCATCAAGTCTTTGGACATCCTTTATCTCTTCATACACATTACCCTGATCTATCACCGTGATGAATTCTCGATTTGGTTTCTATTCTTGTTTTGAAGAGCGATAAATTAGTTTATAGGAGGTGTATATTTTTAATTTTTATATATTACCTCTGTCGAGTGAATTAATCAAGGCGTGTGGAGAAGCGGGCGTTTCCAAAATAGACGTTTTAGTTAAAAAGATTTGGGAAAATGAAAAAATGCCCGAAGAATGAAAACAATCAATACTTATTCCGATTCACAAAAAAGAACCGAGGACGGATTGTAACAACTATCGTGGGATCTCTCTTCTCCCAGTACGCTATAAAATATTCTCGTCAATACTAACTAGTCGAATCACGGAATACGCTGAGGAAATTATCGGAGATTACCAATGTGGTTTTAGGCGGAATCGCTCGACTATTGATCAAATATTTTCCTTACGTCAAATATTAGAGAAGCAATCGGAATACAACGTTGTAGTCCATCAACTGATCCGAAAGATAGGCCGAGGCGTAGATGGGAGTATTGCGTTAAGTCTGATCTCGAGGGCTTGGGCTTGAACGGTGAACATTGAACGAGTCTGTGTAGGCGGAATTTGGTGGTATAACGTTTTACCTGGAATCCTCATACTACACTGAAATAGTTCGACAAGGAATTGCTCGAAGATATTGATTACGACAATATTTACTTGACAAAAGCTCAAAACTTCCCATCTACTACAAAAAAAAAAAAAAAAAAAAAAAATATATATATATATATTACCATCATTAGACCTATATGGATTTATGGGATTTAGTATGGTGATCCACCATACCTTTAAACTCATCAATCATCTAATGTTCCTAATCCAAAAAATCATAAATACCACCTCTTTCGCTTTGCCACCAATAAAACACCCGAGAAGACCTGAATATCACATTAGTTGCAGGCTTAGTCCGAAATAGATATGTTTCCTTCAATTCCAAACTACCTGTCAACTCTAACCCGCTTGTTCGTAACCTCACATCTTTTTTTTAATCATTATATTGGTATTTACAACTCTATTAACAAAAAATACATCAAGTAAATGTGATGTGTTATATAATACAATGACATGATATATATGTAGAGAAGCTTCCCATTGGAAGCACTCTAAAAATTTTCTAAGCTAGAAGGTCCGGGGACATTTCCTTTTCAGGCGCCTCGGAGGATAATCCGGAATTGAAGTGGAAGAAAGGATTGAAACTAGTGGGTTAGAGTGAACCTCACATCTACAGCTATTTCTGATGATCCTCCGAGGTGGCTGAAAAGAAGATGGTCTGGAAACCTTATAATGCTACCACTGGGTAAGTTTTCCACAAGACTTGATCAGACCCATTATCGTATTGTTCACATGTACTTTTATTTACATGTACAGTTGAAAATATCAATAAAAATTTTTTTTTTTTTTTTTTTTTTTTTTTTATTTAAAAGAAATTTACAACTGTATTACAATAAAATACAATAAGTAAATGTGCTAATAGATCAAGTGGGCGTGATACAGGCATGTGAAGAAACTACCCAGTGGTAGCACTTCAAAGTTTATTCAGCTAAGTAGGTCTCGAGGCCATCGTCTTTTCAGCCGCCTAGGAAGATGATCAGGAATAGGAGATGAGAGTTTGCGGACGAGTGGGTTGGAGTGGACGGGTAATTTGGAATAAAAGGAGGAATATCTAGTTCGGGCTAGATCTGCGACTAATGGGATATTTAGGTCTTTATGAATTATTTTATTGGTGACAAAGTAAGGGGCGTTTAGGATCTTTCGGAGGATTTTGGATTGCAAGGATTGAATGCGGGAAGAATTGGATGGTTTGGTGGATCCCCATAACTCAATCCCATATGTCCAAATAGGCCTAATGATGGTTATATAAATTAATTTTTTGTAGTATGTGGAAAGTTTTGATCGTTTGTCCAGTAAGTGTTGTAGTAAGCGGTATCTACGAGCTGTTTCTTGTCGTTTCAGTCTAGTGTGAGGATTCCAAGTAAGACGTTTGTCTAGATGGAGTCCTAGGTACCGGATCTGTTCAACTGAGGTGAGTGGAATATTGTTAAAGGAAATAGTGGGACAGGCGGACATAGGTTTTCGACGAAGGGTGAAGGTAATTTGATGGGATTTAGTAGGGTTGATTTTAATTCTCCACTTTTGACACCATTCTTCAATGGAAGAAATGTGGGACTGAAGGGTTTTGGAAGCAACAGATGGGTCATTATTTACGGATAACACACAAGTGTCATCTGCGTAGGTTGTGAGGACAGTACCAGGATGGATTGGAATATCAGCTGTATATATGGTATAAAGGATTGGGCCCAAAATACTACCCTGAGGTACACCAGCGGACTGAGGAAATATGGATGAGTAGGAAAGGTTATGACTTACTTTAAAGGTTCTATCAGTGAGGTAGGATCGGATTAATAAGAAGTACGTAGGAGAGAGGAATTGGCGAAGTTTGTAGAGCAGCCCTGGGTGCCAAACCCGGTCAAAGGCCTGTTGTACGTCAAGAAAGGCTCCAGTGCAATACATCCCGCGCTCCAATGTAGAAGATATCACATCCACCACACGGTGACACTGTTGTATAGTGGAATGGGATGAGCGAAATCCAAACTGGTGGTCAGGAATCACATGGTTAATATCTAGGATTGGGTATATACGTTTAAGGAGCAGTTTTTCTAGGATTTTCCCCATAATGGGCAAAAGAGAGATAGGACGGTATGAAGATGGGTTTTCAAGAGGCTTTTTAGGCTTAGGGAGCATTTTGATGATTGAAAATTTCCAAGGATCAGGAAAATAAGTGGAACGCAGCGTGGCATTATATATATAGCAGAGTATGAGTATGGCTTTTCTGGGAAGCTGTTTCAGGATGCGGGGCGTGATGAGATCGTGGCCAGGAGCTTTTTTGGATGGTAATCTTTGGATGAGGCTAATAATTTCTGAAGGGTGAAAGGCCTTGGGAGGAAGGGACATTTGGAGTGGAACAGTTAGTTCTGCTTCAACATGTTTAATATGGATCGGATCAAGGATATCAGGATGCGGATTAAACGTTTTAGAAAGGTGTTCACCAAAGATTTGGGATTTTTCTTCATCGGATTTCGTCCAGGTCTGGGAATCAGTGAGAAGTGGATGATTAAAGGATTTGTATTTTAGTAATGTTGCAGTTGTTTTCCATAAAGATTTGTCTGAAGTAGTTAAGGTTTCTGTAATGTTCTGAAATTTTTGAATTTTGAATTTTCGTATTTCTGTTTTTAATTTGTTAGTTAGTTTACTGTAATGGGTTTTGTCTGAAGGATATCTAGTTCTATGCCACTTTGCTCTTGCTCGGCGTTTTTCAGTTATTAAGAGCCGAATATGATTTGGCAAGTAGGTTTCCTGAGCCTTCCTATTTGTATAGTGAGATGTATTGGAATGTATGGCAGTTTCTATTGAGTTTGTAAGTTCATTAATGGCAGAGTCTATGTCCTGTTTAGTTTTTAACGGAATTTTCAAGTCCAGTTTGTTCTCTAGATCATATCGAAAGTTGTCCCAGTTGATATGTCCTTTAATCAGTGAAGGAGGAGAGGGTTTATTAATAGGATTTGAGTGCATGAGAAGCAGAACAGGGCTATGATCTGAGGAAAGTTCATCTAAGGATTTGATTGTAGATTGGGTGGAGGTTATTTGGGAAGTAATGAATATATCAAGGATATCGGGACGTTTCTTAAGGGATGTAGGCCAATAGGTAGGATCTTGAGGTGATAAGATGGAATAGCTATTGGAGGTAGTGACTTGGGAAAGAATCCTGCCACGAGTATTAGACGTTCGGCATCCCCACCGTTGGTCTTTGGCGTTGTAATCTCCACCAGCAATGAAGCGCGGACCAAAGGATCGGAATAAGGAATCAAGATGACTGAAGGAAAGAGTATTACCAGGAAGACAATATACAGCTGAGAAAGTTAGGTTGAAAGGACGGCAGGTTAAGGTAATGGAGGTTGATTGAATGGAGTCAGTAGGAGTTGAAGGAATGAAAGAGTGAGGTAAGGATTTGTGTATAAGTATACACGAGCCAGCGTGAGATGTGTTGTCTGGATGATCTGTTCTGTATGTAGTGTAGTCACGTATGTAGAAATGAGAGTTTGTAGTAAAATGGGTCTCAGTCAGTAGGGCTATGTCTATGAAATTGTGGTGAAGAAATATGTCCAGTTCGTCCCGATGGTTGAGTAGTCCATTTGCATTCCATAACAGGATCGCTAAAGGCCTTTTACTCATCGTAAGGTATTGAGCGGGATTTCTGAAAGGAGTCGGGTAAGGAGGTTGATTAATGGTTTGATTGTTTCCTGTAAATCACGAAGGAACGATGAAAGGATTGAGGCAGTATCGTATGGATTTTGGTTAGGATAGGAGAAGCTTGAATAATCTTGGGTTGGAGGAATAATTTGTCTGGGATGGGGTTTTTCCTTCCATCGCAGACTATATTCGACATTTGATTGAGGTTCTGGTGGAGGGTTAATTTGAGAGGATGATTGCGAAAGGACAAGGTGGTTGGAATTCTGGGGTGGCAACTTAACTCTTGATATGCTTTTAGTGGATATTTCATTAAAAGAGGTTTTTGATTGGAAATTGGGGTGAGAAGTCGGAATGTTAGGATGAGTATTAGGATGAGAAGTCTGAGTATTGGAATGGGAGATCGGTGGCTGAGGATGAGAAGTCGAAGGCTGAGAAGGAGAGGCTTGAGAGTTAGCTTGTCTGGTTGGAAGTAAAGAAGCTTGATGCACCTGTTGTTGAGGTTTCCTGCCAATGTTCGAAACTGTTGGGGTCTTGATCTTGGAACTCGTTGGTTTATTAACTTCATTGACAACCGCATTTCCCAAGGTTCCCAGTCCGTTTCGCGCTGAAGGGTTAGATTTTAGATCTTCAGGAACTACGTTTCTTTGCAAATGAGAGGAAGTGTAGATGGCTTTTTGACGTTGCTTATTTTTATAAATAATGCATCCTTTATAATTAGCTGGATGGGCTTCACCACATAGAGCGCATTTAGCCGGTGTATCTCGAGTCTTCAGACAGAGGTTGGTCTCATGTGGACCGGCACATTTCACGCATCTGGCTTGATGATGACAATAAGTCTTCGTGTGCCCAAGGCTTTGGCACCTAGTACACTGAACGATTTCTGCTCTCTGTCTTGGTTCCTCAAAACTTATAACGGAGTATACTAATCTATTGACGTGAAATATTTCAGAATTATTGTGGGCTGGTTCCAGGTCAACGAAAAACAAGGGGAGAGGATATTTTCCCGTTGGGTGAATCACGTTGGAGATGTTTCTGACACTGTGACCCAGCTCTTCGATGTCCCTCTTAATGGCTGTGGTGGGTGTGGTGCTGTGTAATCCTCTCTTGTCTAAGTTGATAGCAATGAAAATCATACTTTTTGTCTGTTAAGTGGCTAACTAATTTTTTGTAACTTTCTTTGTTCGTCGTGTTGATCTTGACCTCTTTTAATCTTGAATAACATTGGAAATTCGTCTGGCCAATAAGATTAGAGATTTCTTGTCCCAGAGCCATAAAGTCCTGTATATTTGTGACGAAAATGGGGGGAGGCTCAGGTTCAGTAATTTGATGTGGTGTTGTGGTCTCTGTATCAATGTTACTGAGGGCTGCAAACTTATTGCTGGTCGTAATATTTGGTACATTGGAGGTTGACGGATATTGCGGTAGAGAGGAATCAAATTTGTTGGCTGCAGAAGTACTGCCGGAGCTATTTATGGAGTTACTTGGAGGTGAATTTTGTTTCTTCCCC